>JAQMYL010000001.1:14138832-14170502 GCA_030014365.1 Clarias pachynema
TATATTTGCACAAAATGAAATCACATACCTGACCAGAAGTAAAACCAAAACATGATTGTAGTTTGTTGTCCTTAACTGAAAAGATTTCTGACTCTTGTGATTACTGCCTGTGTGGAGTTTCACAGGTTCTCGATGTGTCCTCAAGATTCTCCAGTTTCCTCCCACAGTCTTGCCAGTAGGTGGACTGCCTACGCAAAATTTCCCCTACGTGTGAATGAGTATGTGAATGTACAGTTTGTGAGTTGGTGTCCTCTCCTGCAATGGCACATCCAGGGTGTATTTCTGCTTTATGCCCAGTGTTCTTCGAATTGGCTTGATTGGGTAAAAGCTTTTAACTGAAGCCTAACTTCTAATTTCACTTATTTATTTTAATTCCAGTCCTACACTCCTTAAAATGTACTCGCGTTTATAACCTTGACTTAGCTTTCACTTTTAGTATAATACAATTTTATCACCTTAGCCATATTTCTGTATGTTCTCCGAACCTTGATTAAATTAGAATAATATATGCATTATAGTTAAAAATCTCAAATCTTATGCAGTAGTAACATACTGCACACAAACCAACATATGTGTAAAAATAACATCAAATGATTTAACGAAGCATATCATTGGGGGGGAAAGACATTTGACCTTATCTGACAGAGTACCAGTCAAAACTTTGGACACACCTTCTAATTCAATGGTTTATCTTTTTTTTTTTTTTTTTATTGTCCATGTTGTAGAAGAATTGTGAAGACATCAAAATGATGAAGTACCAACAATGGAATTAAGTAAAAAGACGCAAACGTCCATCATTACTTTAAGACATGAAGTTCAGTTCATCTGGAAAATTGCAAGAACTTGCAAGAACAGCATCTTCGAAGATGTGCAGTTGCAAAAGCTATCAAGTGCTATGATGAAAACAGCTCTCGTGAGGTTCCTCCCAGGAAAGGAAGACTGAGACTTATGTCTGCTACAAATCGCCAATTAACAGCACTTCAGATTGGAGATGACATGAATGCTTCACAGAGCTCAAGTAGCAGAATAAACACCAAAATCAACTAGGGAGATTATTTCATATTTTGGACTACTTCAGTATTATTCTACAATATAAACAAATAATCAAAAAGACAACTGAAACAGAAGGTGTGGCCAAGCTTTGGACTGATAGTGTTCTTTTTTTAATTATTTTTTTTACCATTTATGTGGTGGTAACCCATTGGCCTTTGAAAATACTTTGAATTAAATGGGAATAGCTTTCTTTGTTGGTCACTGACGCTACATGTATATAGGGTATGAGAGAAATAGGTATCTAGGTCCCCTTTTGCTTTGTCTCGTCAGTCATGTGATCCCTCTGAGTGTGACTCCCTGGCTTTCTCTCATACACATGGGAACATGTGTGGGAGTGTGTATTGACAGCATTCCAGAGTGTTAGGGAGGAGTGCAAGTGTGAGGCTCAGAGGGAGAGACAAACTCTACAACACAAACATACGGAGAAGATATCTCAACTTCAGGACAGGCAAGAGTGTGAACACACACACACACATCCTTCTCTGCCCCATATAATACCTTACTGAAGCACTATTTCTTCATTAGTGTGTTTCACTTGGCGCTCTCTGTCTCTGTTGCTCTCATTCTCTCTGTTCCGCTCTCTCTCTCTCTCATTTTCCCTCTCTCATCACTTTTCCTCATCATTTTTCAAACTTTGTTCTCTATTATTACTTTTTCCATGACTATTTCAGTTACTTGTGTCCTCATCCAACTTTCTGTAGTGTGATAACTCAGCTGGTTTCAATGAGTACGTGTGTCTGCCTGTGTGTGTGTGTTTATGCATATGTGCGTTGCGGGCCGCAGCAGCTGCAGGACAGTCTGGTTGGAGTCTGTAGGGAGTGGATGCAGTATGAGGCAGAGCTTAAGGTCAGAACTCATGACGAGGTCATCATGAATAAATGAACAGCTCCAAAATGGGCCCCAGTCCAATGTAGCATCTGCACCTCACTAAGCTGACCAGCAGAACCTCAAACACCCCCCCCCTCTCTCTCTCTCGCACTTTGTGCCAGCACATCTTCTGAATTTTATTTCCTTTTAAACTTGCTGATATCATTGCCTTGGCTTCAGCCCTTCAACCTTCTTTTCTGGTCTCTCTCTCTCTCTCTCTCATCCAAGGTGCTGCAGCCTCCACATCACCACTGATATTTCCAGCTTGTGGTTGTTGTCGTTTTCCGCCTGTCCAACTCTGTCTACAGCTGCTATAATGCTCACACTAGCCTGCTGCACATTCATTATTTCTCCCTATTTGACATATTTTCACATCTCTCTTCTTCTTCTCCCTCTCTCTCTCTCTCTCTCCCTCTCTCTCAGAATGTGCTGGCGAGCTACAGGCCGCTTGTTCATCTTACTGACTCTGTCCTCTCTGGAAGGGAACCTCTGGCTGTAGGTCCAGTATGCGTAAAGAACATCTAGTGTGCTCGAAGCAGTCTATTAGAACAACTTCGACATTATGTATTCCATGTGAAGAACACCTATTAAAAAAGGATTCTGCTGAAAGATTACTCCTCTGACATTACCTGACAGTTTTCCCTGCATGCTGATAACTCTGCCTGAATTGAAGTGGGTATGTATTAGAGAACCCCCCATAAAAATTAAAGGACAGGGGGTTATCCATGTTCCTTTCCCTTTAATGAACATTAACTTCTCGGCGAAGGAGATTGTGTGGGTCAGCGGTTAACAATGTTGGCTCACACCCCCAGGGTTGGAGGGGGAGAGTCTGAATCTTGACTCCATAAAACAGTGCTTCCAAATTGCATGTAGTGCATGGCTTTGTGTGTGTGTGTGTGTGTGTGTGTGTGTACGCACCTGTCCCCCTCCCCTGTGCCTGTCGAGTTCTTTGGGATAGGCTGCACAGAAACCTCGTTATGTTGTACCTCGTTATGTCCACAGGGTGGCACTGCAGGCAAAGCTTTCCAGCCTCATTGCTTCACTCGCTTTAATCCAGTACCTGTTTCAGAGGGACTTTAATGCAATTGGTGTGTTACCGGTTATGCCTCTGTGTCCTCTTTCAGGGAAAGGGGGAAAAAATGGTCATGCTTTGGACTTTGCAGAATGCAATATATATATATATATGAAGTAAATATAGTGTAGCATGTGCAAGTTTGACGCCTGGCAGCAAAATCGTTAAGTGTTAATATGCTGTGCGCTGTGGGTCCACGCGGGGGCGCACTAGCGTGTTTTTTTACGCGTCGGCGCAGACTGTACCATTTTCTTTTTTTATTATTATTACTTAGTAAGGTAAATTGTGATGGAGCGGAATATAAATAATAAAGGCTTGGAAGAACAGAACAGGCTGCCTGATGTTAGGATTAATAAACCCCAGAAGAGAGAGAGAGAGAGAGAGAGAG
Organism: Clarias pachynema; assembly: GCA_030014365.1. Lineage (NCBI taxonomy): Eukaryota > Metazoa > Chordata > Actinopteri > Siluriformes > Clariidae > Clarias > Clarias pachynema. Next base: position 14,142,213 of record JAQMYL010000001.1, read on the forward strand.
AGAGACGCACTCTGTTAGTGCGTCCGCCAGCCGGAAGATAGGGCTTTCCCCCTTCTTTATTTTCTCCCCCTCCCTCTCCTTCTTCTCCAACAAGTCAGTCTGTCAGCGAGCTAGGACAAATCTCACCACAAGGCTTTTCAGCAGCAAGTGAAGGAGACAGGAGCACGAAGCGCTCGACTAAAGCCATAATAACCCAGCGGGATTTAGCCATCCAGCTCCAGCCTGCGCGCTTTCTCCGCCGTCTCTATTAAGGGCATTCAATCGAGTTTGAAATTCATTTCGACTTTATTTGTTTGTTTTTGTATTATTTTGTTTGTTTTTTGTATTATCTTCTTCTTCTTCTTCACTTGTCCACTTGTCTGAGAGCTGCACGCCAGATCGTCGACATCTCCAGTGCGCCGGGTCTCAGCACCGAGTCTCAGCACCGAGCGGCCGCGCGCGCGCAGGAGACAGAAGCGAGCAGAGGGAAGGAATCTGTTGTTCTGTCTGAGAATGTAACTTTGCACGGCTTTAAAAAAAAAAATAAAAAAAAAAAACGCATTCGTTTGTTCTCTTGCTTTGATTTTGCATCCTGCTTTTGCATCTCCGGAAAGGAAAACGCACTGTGGAATGGGAACAGAGGAGAGAATTTCAATACAATTAGACTCTCGCTGCCAGTTGTAGCCGAAAACACAAACCCGGATTAAAAACGCGTTTGTCAGGATCGCTGGAGTTTCTTTCTTTCTTTCCTTCACGAGCAACAGACTTTTGAGGAAATTCAGCACTTAGACTGAGAAATACAAGACTATTCATATTATGATGATGATGATGATGATGGTTTGTTTGTTGTAAAGTGTGCCTTTACAGAATCTCTAGTGGGATTTAATCTGCTTCGTTTTAAAGCGGATAATCCAAACTCGACATTAATAACTAAAGCGCTGCTGCTGCTGCTGCTGGTGTTCTCTGTGCCTTTGGTGTAGTGTTGAGATCCACGCGGACACATCGCACCTTTAAGCTCTGCCGGATTCCCCTGTAGCCTCCTTACTCAGCTCCAGGCGCTCGTCCTCCTGCTCTAACAGTGTGTGTGTGTGTGTGTGTGCGGTGTTTTGTTTGGTTTTCTTTTTGGAGGGGAAATCTGGTTTCTCCATGATGATGATGATGATGAAGATGATGATGATGGGGAAAAGCAGACCTGGTGGTTGTGGGCTTGAAATGGCGAGTCCGCGCGGCGCCGCTAACGCGCTGGGATTTCTGCTCATATTACTGGTGGATTTACTCGGAATCACGGCGACCAACATGGAGCCGATCTACTGGAACTCAATGAACAAAAGGTAAGAGACGCAAACTACAGGCAGAGAGAGAGAGAGAGAGAGAGAGCAGGGTCTGGTTTCAGTGCTGTGTGCTAGATGTTTCAGGTGATTTGGAGAGAGAGAGAGAGAGAGAGAGAGAGATCCAAGCCAGGGTCTGAAATGCGTCTCCGATACATACAAGTGTCAGGCTGAGAGAGAGAGAGAGAGAGAGAGTGTCAGTGTCTGACTTCTAAACGCCACATTTCATCCACTCTGGTCGGCTGGGACGTTTTACGACACGTTTATGGATGCGTTGGCTTTTATAGCTGCTCTCATTAAGATCCTGTCGCTTTGCATTAAAGTGCAGAAGAACATACACAATGCACACATTTCTACAACTGCACAGGGGTAACCCTGACTCACACACTCCTCATAAGCGGTGGGAAACAGACACACACATGGAAAATAATAACAACAGGGGAGGGGAAAAAATTAATAAAAAATATATATATAAACAAATATATTAATTGCATATTTATGCATGCAATTTTATATATATATAATTACTGAGAATTGGCCTACAGTGTGAGCAAACGCCCTTCTTCTTTATTTTTTGTACATTCATATCTTACAATATATGCAGGAAAAAAATAACATGAATGTTGTGGCATTACATGGACCAAATAAGATGAAAGTGTAATATAATTAGCAATTAACCATATGTTTGAAATCACCCATTATTATTATTATTATTATTATTATTATTACAAATGGTGATTTTAAACATGTTTCAAATCATTCTGTTTTTTTATTTATTCATTTATTTATTTGGTTTTGTTGGTTGGTTGGTTGGTTACCAAATCTGTTCAGCCTAGGCCTCTACTGCGCTCACCATAAGGCCGCTTTATACTGTACATATACTAATTATAAATGATTATGCCTTATATTACGCATGTATAAAACGCGTACAAATTTGACAATGTGGGGGGAAAAAAATCTGTAAGAAAAAGAAAAAAAAATGAGCTTCTTTCTCACGCCATTTATCAATTTCCCCATCGCCAAAGCAGGAAGGCAAAGGTCCAAACGAATTCCATGATTTCATTATGCGGACTGCTTCAGGCTATCCGAGACTTTGACCAGGATCGTTTTGAATCAAGAAAAGAAAACATACAGACGCTAGCTAGCTAGATAGGTTAGTGTCTGCGTCAATAACAGAAAACAGTTGTACGGTATGACAATTACTGCAGTGGAACAGTTCCTGGCCTAGCAGGGGTTTTATGGAGGGCCAGAGCATAATGGGTAGCAACCCCCTACACACACACCCTTTTGTCATTATGCGCTTGTTTAAGTGGACACCAGGCGTCGTGGGACTACTTCTAACCCGGCATGTGGGATATGAGGGACTATTAGCCATGCCATAGTGCTCCTGAAAGACGGGTCGCTGTTTTAATGTGACTGTCTCAGAGAGAGAGAGAGTAAAAACGGGGTGGGGGATGGGGGAGTCTCATTTTCTGCGTGACCCGTTTATTGCATGACTCAGAGTGTGTGGTGATTAACGCAGTTTAGCAGCAGCGATAGTTTTCACACGCCAAAGTGTTTCACTTGTATGATTTCACACAGCTCAAACCATTTCTCTTTTCTCTTTCCTTCACCATCATCGTCTCTTTCTCAATTTGCGGCCATGCGCTACACAAATATCAGGAAAAAAGAACGCACACACACACACACACACACACACACACACACATGCACACACTTGTTGGCTGTGAGTTACTGAACACTGCACAGGCCAGAGCAGCCACTTAGATTAAAAGTAACCATATGCAGGTCATTCTGGCCTGTAATTAATATGACCTTAATGTGACTAAAAGCAACCATATGGAGGTCATTCTGGGCTCTGCGGCATGTTTAATTATGAACCCAACAGCCCTTTACCTTGTTTTCAGCTGCAGCATTCTCATCTGATTGCCCCATATTTTCCTCCTTATCATAATTTGTCCCTTTTCTTTCCTTGACCTCTCTTCGCTTTTTTTTTTTCTTTCATGTGACGGTCCTGCCATTCCACGTGCTCGATTAAACCCACATGTAGCATGTAGCGGTTAATGATCACACTCAGCCAGTAGGGAGAGAGGGATGAGAGGACTAGCGAGGAGGGGAGCAGCAGGGGGCACCCTTCCATGTGCAGAAATCGATATCGTTTAAGCCATGGATGTCAGTATGAGTTAGGCTTAAGAAAACGCAAGTGCAGCACAGTGCTCACCTTGAGGATGAGCGCCGAGGGCGAACAAAATCCATATGGGCCAAAAGTGTCAATTGTAGACACTGAAATTGAATAAACCGTCACAATTGATAACGGACGACGTGGCTGTGGGCTGCGTTTTGGAGGTGTCTGACGATCTAAGCAGACTAGCCTCGTAGGTCTCGTGTTCGCTCTAATGGGAGATCAGTGACTCAAGTAATAAAGTGCCTGGACATCGGCTTGGCCTTCTGACCTGCTGACCTCTATTGTCCACATTATTCACCAGCAGGATGACCAGCGGAGTCACGGAAGGATTTTCACCATCTGACTCTGTAACTGTACTGTAACTGTTCTCATCTCATCGCTTTATCCATATTTATTTAACAGGCAGAGTGTGAGATTGACTTATGAATAATAAATGATGGGGATTATGCTGAATAAATATACAAAAAGGGGTTCTTCAATGGATCCTTAAGGATTTGTTCAATAATTAAGGATTTTCGCTTTTCGCTAAAAAGGTTTTACTTGGGAATTCTCTGATAGGGAAGAAATCATTTATAGGGTTCTACATGTGATAAGCTTAGAACATAATGCCTGAGGGGTAACTGAAGAACCTCTCAGTAGTGGATGACTAAAAACCAAACCAGTTTTTATCAGCACAAAAATCAGGTCGATTCTGATTTATTAGGGATGGGAATCCCAATACAATACGATATGATATTATCACGATACCTACAGTAGGTGCCCATTCGATTTTTATCGTGATTCTATATATAAGTATCACGATTTTATACATTTTGTTACAGTTCTAAACAAACCTAGTAAATGATGTGCTCCTGCCTCACAGACCGCTGTACCGCCCGCCAGTGTGAGAATAGTTTAGAGTGCACCATATAGCGTATATAGATAAAAAAAATGAGTAAAAAATAGAAATCGATTTTGGAGTCAGTGTAGCGATACATAAATTGCCACACGTAAGAGTCGCGATACATCGCGGAATCGATATTTTCCATCTCTATGATTTATAGTCTTAGTTTCGTCGCTCAAACCAAACACATGAGGTCATTTATACAACTGCACATACACATACACATAGTACAGATCTTACGCGCAGTTCTTGGGTTCAGTTGTTAAACTATAACGTTTATAACGGTCCCGAATAACAGCTGTCAAAACCGGTTTCACACCTAAAAAAAAAAGGGATGATACTTTTTAAACTGAGTGTCAAATAATTGAATATAGTCTGTGTCTTAAGGCTCAGATAAGTTTTTGTGTGTTTCGTTAAATGTTTTCAGGGGTTGCATGTGTGTCACCATCCTGTTACCGCTGGTGGTGACTTGTATTACAACTATTTTCCCTCAAACACATTAACATTTAATCCCCTCCAGATTCTCAACAATTATTTCATAGGCAGCTAATTAGCTCCGGATAAAAGGCTGGGGATTCGGGCTAAGTGTATCAACAAGAGGTTAAACAGAGAGAATGAGAGAGAGAGAGAGAGAGAGAGATGCAAGGTTTGGGGAATGACTTGGAAGCGTGAAGAAACGAAGCCACGATGTTAGTGGGTCAGATTTAAAATCCGAAAAGCAGTAGTGTGCGTTTGTGCCAGAATGAGATCATCTTCTGTACAACCAGAAAAGCACAAACTAGCATGCATGCTTTATAATCATGCAAAAACACGAGAGACACTAAGAGGCTACTTTGGTCAATTACGTCTTTTGAAAACTATAAGACGATAAAGATAAAAAGATAAAACTATAAAACTAGAAGGAGAATGCTCGAGCAGATTAATGAAGTACTGGAAGGACATTTTAAGGGGCTTGTATATAGCTTTGGGTTTGTGTAGGATCATTAATTTGCGTAACTGAATTGTATTGCAGTTGATCTATTGTGGTTTGAGGACTGAGGCCAATTTCTGTTAAAGCGCCATGGTCAAGGCAAATTAGGTTTTTATTCTGTGAAGGCAAGGAGCTCAACAGTGTGTAGCATCGTCTAAATCTGCAGGGAGAAAAGCTCTGTGTGTGTGCGTGTTGCTATGTGGATAAATTAGTCTTTGGGTGGATGTACTTGTGTGTGGAAAATAGTGATGTTTCAGCTTTTCTATTGTTTAGTGCCTGTCTGAGGCCCTTACAGTGTGTAGTTGTGTGTGTGTGTGTGTGTGTGTTTGGAGGTCTGCTGGAGGCCTTACGAGGCTTCAGCGACATGAGCTGTGAAAATGGCTCTCAGCTGATGTGGCAGAATAACTGCATTGTGCTTGCCATCCAGTCACGCACACACACACACACACACACACACACACACACATACATACTGTGTAGAATATGAATAAAACAAGGAGTGTGTTTATGAGGTCTTTTTCATCACTTATCACAACACACACAGGGATATAGATCATGAGATATTTTTTCTAATTTCACTGCGGGAGATGAGACGCGGCATCTATTATACGTGCTCCCACACACACACACACCGATGCTAAACGTTCTGCCACTCGTGTTGCACTGGGCAGAGCTGTAGATGTGAGAACACCCTGGAGGCACGGCCTTGCGTACCTTCGCTGCATGCTGCTCGAGAGCGTGTGTGGTCCCTCCGATCGTCTCTCATCGACTCACTCTTTGTCACTGCGTGAGTTCGTGCCCAGCAGCCGCTAGCCATCAACCCCCAGACAGCCGGCCTCTCCACCCCGAGCCATAACAATCAAACTTGGATGAGCAGAAGTCGTGTAAAAAAGAGCGGAGATGAAATCCACGGTCATCCTGTTTTATTATATTTTACCCCTCGTTTTCTTTCCACTGACATTGCAGTGCTGCAATAATGTTCACTCATAAAGGGGACTAGAAACTCTGAACCACCTGCTGTAGATGTTATTGCAGTGTCCTATTTTTCTCTCCTCTTTCTCTCATCTCTAATCCCATCCTGGTCTTTGAGGTCACACAACTGTTCAGCGGGACACCCTTGCATTGCCCTGCATGAAAGTGTGAGTGTGTGTGTGCGACAGAGAGAGAGAGAGAGAGATTGCTCTTTCTTTCATTCGGTTAGTTCACACGGACTAATAAGGATCATCCTCTTGCCGCCGTTCAGGCCAGCCTGGGTCAGACGCAAACTCACACACACACACACACACACACACGCACAAATGGTTAGTCTTCTTTTCTCTGTTGCTTTTCTTGTCCTAGTGTATGTGTCAAGTCTTCCCTCTCTCCCTCCATCTCTCTCTCTCTCACAGTAGCTCATGAGCACCAAGCTGAGTGGACAGTTTCAGTCGATTAGCCAGAGGCTAACTTCTTCCCACTCCAGTACACACCAGCCATATTACTATAGATTAGCGGAGTCCACCCCGGCCTTCCTTTATTGACTTGTCACTCCCACCGTTACTCTCTTCCCCTCCGTCTGTCTCTCACCTCTCTGAGCTACTGTACCGGAGCACGTCTCGAGCGATCGATCAGGAAGGGAATTTTCAGACATGGGGAAGTCGCACCTGCCTGTAGAGCAGGGGGGGGGGCAAATAGTTTTGATGGACTGTCATGCTAAAGAGATGGGCGTAGTTGAGCAGGCCTGAGGCTGTAAAAGCTGTGTTCGGACTCAAAGCCCTTATTGACTGATCTCTTCACTCTTTGGCTGGTTGATTCTTAAGAGCCATTATCAGGCTTGCGTTCTGCATGACTGACTCCTGAGACCTGTAGATTAGAGAGAAACACTTTATTGGCCAGTTGGATTGCTACAGCTCAGCACTTTAAAGATGCACAGAAGAAGACAGGTTTATAAAAAGAATGAAAGGTCACAACTTTTTTTTTTTTATGTCTTAAAGGTATTTTCTGTACCGGGAACGTGATACTGGTTTATTACTGGGTTCATGGTGCTTTGATATCTGCTCAACAACAGTACCTACAGTGGAAAAATTGTTCAGTGGTGGGGTTAGAGGCATTGTTTAATAGAGATGAGGGGGGGAATCCATTCAGCTAGGTATTGTCTTTTGTGTGGCAATTCATGTGTCGCAACATGTCTATTCCACTTTATCCTGTATACAGGGTCGTGGGGGGCCTAGAGTCTATCTCAGGAGATGGGGTACACCCTGGACAGGGTGCCAATCTATCGCGGGGCACACACACACACAGACACACACTACGGGCTAACTGAGAATACTAATCAGGCTAATCTGTTTGTCTTTGGACTGTGCTATGAAACCTGAAGGAAACTCACCAAGCACGGGGAGAACATGCAAGCTCCATGCAAAATCAGGAATTCTGATCATGGAGGTGCAAGGCGACAGTGCTAACCACTAAGCCACCGTGTCACAATATATTGCGATACACTGATTCCAGAATTATTATTTTAAATTTGAAGGTTTTTTTGTTTGCATTTGAGGTGACAAAACATTACCGTTGCTCTATAATCCTAAGGTGGCACGCTCTAAACTATTCATAAGTTGGCAAGAAGCACAATTTATTCGCAAAATATTTGCTAAGTTTGTTTAGAATTGTAACAAAATTTTGTAAAATTGATCATTGAAAATTGCAATACAAACCAAATCAGCACCATGGTATCATGATAATATCGTATCGGCCGATCCCTGGGGATTCCATTCCCTATTGTTTAGCACTGATTCAAAGATTCGAAGATTCAAAGAAACTTTATTAATTCCAGAGGGAAATTGCTTATTCTAGGATACAGTTGCTCACAGTTGTTATCCAGTAGAAAGGAAAAAGTAATAAATATGGAAAAAATATATAAATAAAATAAAATAAGATTTTTTTAAAATAAAGAGAGTCCTAAAACAGTAAGTACCATATTGCACACTAAACTTTTAGAATACCTTATTGCATATTAAATCTGACCCAACAGCACTGGGAAATATTGCACAATCTAATCTATGTGTGTAATATTATATTATTATATGTAATATTGTATTACATATTGTATTGATATGTAATATTGTCTTATTGTGTTATTGCTACTGACAGTGAATATCCACATAGTGTACGAGTTACAGAGCAGAGTCGTATAATTTTAGTTGCTCTGTCTATGGATGAAAAAACAAGATAAGTTGTGACAGTCTAGTTGTGCTGTTTGTTTGCTTGCCCTGCACGAATGAAGTTGCATTTCCCATAAGGTTTACCATGAACGATTTATTTTCGTGTGCGACTTCAGAAATTTTAGTCTATGACGGACAGTGATATTTCAATTTTGCAAATCATTTATTTATTTGTTTAAAATATTCAGGTCCTCGAGGGGAGGACAAAATAGTGACATTGCTACTCCTCCACTTGGAGGCTCACTCGACTCAGGAGCGACTTGTGCTAATTGCCTGTGCTCTATAGCACTATATCTCTTCTGTATCACGCTCAATTTGAAGGGCCTGCTGATAAGAGTCATTAGTGGGGCAGACAGTAGTGTGCACAAGAGAATAAAAAAAAAAAAAAAAGGAGAGAGAGAGAGAGAGCTATCTTCCCTCCACTGGGATCTGAGTGAATATCCTGATCATAAAGATCCATATCAAGCTGAGCTTATCTCCAGCTCAGTGTTCTAATGACCCAGGTGTGGGAATTGGTAAAGCTGTGCAGTATGGGTGCTCCAGCCCCCCAGCCGCTGCTTCCACGAGGACGTCTATTGTGCTTAGCTCAGCTCATGCGTGTGTTTGTGTGTAAAGCAAGAAACCAGACCAGATTTATTTGCATCACCCTGCTTGCTTACAACAAGAACACCATTACCCTGCTCATTATAGACAAAAGGGGGGAAAAAACGATTAGCAACGGAACGAGGGCGTGCCTATTCAAAACACACAGACGTTTACGCAGACTTCTTCCTGTACAGAGCGTCTGGCGGCCTTGTTACAGTGATAAAGTGTCTCCTGAGTTTGACTAGAACATGATACTAGGTATTGTTAATGGCGGTGCTAAAAATACTTTGACAGGGAGTTTGCGTTTGGTGTGGATGTCTGCGTGCCTTGCCAGAACACAGCGCCAAATCTGGTCTTTGTAAAATCTGAGTAAATCAAGTGGGACTGATGAACTGTGTGTCTGTGTGGGTGTATATATGTGTGTGTGAGGGAGAGAGAAAGAGAGAGACAGCTCCTAATTGTCAGTTAGGGAGGGCCGGGGTTTGACATGACCCACTTGCAGAGCATGAGCGATGGTCAGTGGATCACGACCCTGTAGACTTCCTGCTTGGCCTCGTACAGAGAGCAGACTGAAATCTTCACAATACTGCTGACAAGGCGCGGGCCCAGATCCTGTCCGAAGCGAGAACACGAACACTCACTCGCTCTTTAGAGTATCCATCATGCGTGGCAGCTCAAATCCGATCTCTGATGTCTCTGACGCTTCCTGACTTTCTCAGCGGTTTCTTTCTTTCCCTGTAAGAAGTCATGTGACGTTCTGTTACAAGGGTATTACTGGGGAATAGCGCGTGGAGCCGCTGTAGTTGTAAGAAGCCAGCTCTTTGTTAGAGTCAGTAATGATTCGTGCATTTTTGGGGGGAAGGAAGGTTTCCTCGCAATCTAGGAGGTTGTAATAAAATCTATGCGGAGAGGAAAAACAGCATTAGGAAAAGGAAGCATCTTTACTCAGCTCCAGCACGCCGACGTTCCAGCTTCTAGTGTTTTGGGGCGTGGTGCTGGAGGGACCCCTGACAGGAGGGGCTCGGTTTATTTAAATTGTTAGCTAGCTTCAGCTATTTCCGCCAAACTGCTCGCCGACTACTTTAAAGTGTCTACAGAAAGGGAAGTAGTAAACGCGCGGCCTCTGGATCGGGACAAGGCCTAGTTTTTGAGCTGCTTTCAGTACAGTATGCCCCCGTCGCTCACACAGGCATCTGCGAATCATTATTCTAATGCTTTTTTGTGTGTGTGTGTGTGTCTGAGTTGGACCGCTTTTGGTAGAAATGAGAACTCTGTTGGACGGAGTGCTGCAGGCGAGAGCGGAGGAGCTCTGGCAGACGGGCTGCATTCGTGGTAAGGACTTGCAGCTCGAGCTTGGCCCGCAGCCGTCGTCCTGCTTTAATATCACTTCAGGGTTCCTTTTCCTGATTCGTTAAATAGATCCCAGAAGCCCGGTGCTGTGCATCAGAATGCACTCTGCTTCGAGTTTCACTCATTGTTTTTTTTTTTTCTTTTGCCTTCGCCGTTGTTCTTTTTCTTTCCTTTCTGTGAAAAGCGTTACATGCACATGCACGGTGGTGAAAAAAACAAAACAAAAAAACATGTTATAGCTCTGAGTGTTGGATAGAGTCCAATGTCAGGGGTTAAATTTCCTCAGAGGCTCACCCCCATCTCTCGCTCGCTCTTTCTCTCCCTCCGTCTCTATTCTTCAGTAGCGCAACACTAGTTTTTCTACCTTTGCCCCCTTTTCTTTTTTCCTTTCAGACAAAAGGGTGCTCGTTTGCAGTGCACAGAAACCTTCTCTCTCTCTCTCTCTCACACACACACACACACACACACACATATACACACACACACACACACACACACACACACACACACACACACACACACAGTTTGGCGATTACAGTCTGCCTGAGTCAATCACAAAACACGATTCCTTATCCTTATGCGAAACCCCCCTGCGAGTGTGTTTACTTCCGTCTCCTCCACCCCGTCTATTATGTTACAGAGTTGGCAACGCTGTGCATTTGTGAGTCTTAAATTGCTGTCTGTGTTTCTTCACTTTCCTTTTTGTCTGCTCTTTCAGTGTGGTTTGACTGGTTAGTGCCAGTCTCACCATCTCTCTCTCTCTCTCTCTCTCTCTCTCTCTCTCTCTAACACACATATGCTCTCCCCTTCTCCCTCTGAATAATTCTGATTTCAAAAGCCACACTGAATAGGCCTGATTGCCTATCAACGTGGTGTCAAAGTAATTTAGCGGCGCTTGTGAAGGTCCACGAGATTTCAACCTGCTTATGAGCAGTTCTCTTTCCTTCCCATCTAAACGATCAAAAAATCAATCATTCCTTCCTTACCTTTTTTTTTTTTTTTGCTTTTCACCTCTTGTGTTTCTCTCTCTCTCTCTCTCTCTTTCTCGCTCTCTCTCTCTCTGTTGGAGGGCATCTGTAGAGCTCCAGCACCACAGGAGAGAAAACAGATGGAGAGCTTTTTCTTTCTTTTCTCTCTCTCTCTCTCTCTCTCTCTCTCGCTCTCATTTGTGCATTTTCTTTTTCTTCTTTTTCCTCTCTTCTGAAAGAAAAAGGGGCCCGAAGAATGCCAGTTGGAGGGGGATTTGGGGGTGCAGGGTGGTGGTATGGTAGGGGTGGAGGGTTATGTGTGTGTGTGTGTGTGTGTGTGTGTGTGTGTGTGTGTTGGGGGGGGTTGTTCTTGGTTGGACACAAAGACACTGCAATGCTGTCCCCTGTCCCCGGTCCCCGGCTTTCTAGCACTCGTGTTCGTTTGATGGATGTGTGTGGTTCTGATTGTGTGAGCGTGTATTGATGGTTTTTCGGCCTGCAGTAGCCTTGTTTGTTTCGGAGTTAGATTAATGCTGGGGCTTTTTTTTTCTTCTTCCCTTCGTGCTTGTTCGCATCGTGTAATGATGGCACATGTTTTTAGTTTCCCATTTTTCTCAACGTGTGCTTGCTTTCAGGTTTTAACATTAAAGTGTCTCAGGCATATATGTGTGTGTGTGAGAGATTTTTGACTCACTATATCATGCTTTTCTACTTTCTACCTTGCAACCCTGTATGTGTGTGAGAGAGAGAGAGAATCCGCTAGAATCCCATCTTGCTGACGTCGTATTATATTCGTCTCCTGTAATCCCACATCATGGGATGCTCACATGTTTGCGTTTAAAGCTCCAACACATACCACCCACCCGAAAACACACACATACACATTCTAATGACGATATTCCACTAAACCACACACTCGGGAAGGCATACACGCACCTCAAAACGAGAACAGCTCGATACAGTTTCATGTGTCAAACACATCAATCACAATCACTGCACATCTGAGGTTCCGTCTGTGCAATGAACACGTTCTTCTGTTTCTCTCTCTCTCTCTCTCTCTCTCTCTCTCTCTCCACATGGCCATCTGTAAACAGATCTAATATACTCAGATAGTCCACTTCATACCGCTCTGCTCTGGAGAGGTCTTGCCAGCTCTCTGTCTATGTTAAGATATTGAGTTTCATTTATGTTTGGAATAGAAACAGCCTACAGAAGGGACCGCTCGTTTTCTCTTTCTTTCTTACTTTCACTCTCACACACACACACACACACACACACACTCTCTCTCATGGTTGTGTGTTCTCTAGCGACAGGAAAACTGTTGCCTTGCTTTTGGAGGGAAATATCAGATTATGAAGAAAAACACCGCTACCTCTTCCAGAGCGGGACTGCGGCTCGCCGCTCTCGTTTTTTTTTCTTCACGTCGCACCTTTCGCGCAGATTAGAATCTTCTGGAAAATTTGACCGGCTCTCGTCCTCTCATTGTGTGTGTGTGTTTTACAGCTTTAGCCAGATTTATCCTCTTTATACGATCATATTAAGGGGGTCATTTGCAAACCAAAAACCATAAACAAAACAGGGAAACCTGTTCCTGAATGGGAGTGTGTGCGAAAGGCGAGAGGGAAAACAACAGAAAGCGGCCTGTACCACTTGACCCTGTCTTATGGGGGTGTGAGCGATGGGTGGATTATCCCTTGGCACTGCTCACGTGTACCCCCTTCAACGGCGGGCCCAGTGTGGCGCACTCTGCTGTCAATCACTCCACAAAGCTGCCTGTTCAGGGATTAGGAGCCTCTGTTCCTCTGTGTAGAAAACTGCACCCCTCGTCACATCCACCCCCCCCCCCCCCCCGTCTCTGTTTTTTTTCCTTCAGCTCTGCCTCCTCTATAAAGCTCTGAAGTTCTCCAGCTTTTCCTATTCCACAGGTTTTTCTCCTGCCTTTCATCCCGTCTCTGTCACTGAAACCTTGCTGTTTCACCTCGTCCCTCTGTTCTCTCAGACCCTGCTGGTTCCACAGGATTTTCTGTCCTCATTTTTATTCATTCGCAATGATACTCTCCCTCTCTTTTCGACTGTCACTCTTTCTTTTTCCGCCGTTTAATCTGTTTTCCCTTCTTCTTCTAGCCTGTAATCTCTTTGCTTTTGCAGACAAGCGCAAAATCCTCTCTTCCTTCCCTCACTTTTTTTTTTTTTGCGCCCCCTGGATCATGTGTCTTCTCGTGTAGCTTCAGCAAGACCAATGTCCTTGTCCTTGTCCTTGTCCTTGAGATGTCAAGCATGACATTTTAAACGTGCGAAAAACACACACACTGCAGAATATTTATACACACACATATGCCGGCGTCTTTAAAACAATATATAATGAAATCTATTTTTAATAATAGGCCACCCTTTGACCTGCAACTTATCATGCTCTGTCTTATTTCCCTTCTTTTTCTCATTATTCCTCCTGCATCCATCTCCCTCTCTCTCTCTCTCTCTCTCTCTCTCTCTCTCTCTCTCCCTCGCTCTCGTTCTCTTCTCACTCTGGGCTATTTTAAATTAAAGCCTTTTGTTAATCATTATCGCAGTACTGACCTTTGCGTTACTGATACCACAGCAGCCTACAATATGCAAATGAATGCTTTTAATGCCGCGGTTTGTAATGTTAAATTGTGTTCATACACCTGCAATAATCATGCCATTTAGACAATTTCTTTCAAAACTGTTACTGCATTGGCACGGAATGAATTTCGTTTCAGGCTAAAATAAAGCAGAAAAGCTTGCCTTCTTCTTTTTTTTTTGTTTTTTTTTTGTTATTCCGTTCACAAAAGCATTTCTCGTTTTAAAACAGGGGTCAGGGTTGATCAGGGTTTTTCTTTCTTTCTTTCTTTTTTTTTTTAAAACAAATGTAATTCACCTTTCCGGCAGTAGAGGGATTTGAAAATGTCATGCTCGTTATTTAATAAACCACATCATTTCTCTTGATTTCTAGTCTTCTGACTGATTTTAGTGTGTTTGTGAGGACGGCCTTTACTCATCATAACCGCCTCCCTAGTTTGGTTTAATACACCATATATTACACATCATATCTCCGTTACAGAACTCAGCAGCATAATCACAATGTGCTATTTTTGTCTTTGTCCTGTGTGTGTGTGTGTGTGAGAAAGAACGGATGGGTGGGTGCTTGTGGGAATGGGGGGGGGGGGGGGGAATGACAAATGTGTTATCTCTATCTATCCCCCTCTTCTTTTATTTCTTTTTTTTCCTTCCAAATCTATTATCATGTACACTTCACATTGGATTTGTTTCTTCGCTACTCCCCCCACGCATGAGATTGATGTTCTGATTAAATCCACATTCAGGACTGCGAAAAAGTGGGGGGGGTGGGGGGGTTCATTATCTTGACAAGTTACAATAACACCTTTTTCTCATTCTGCTCTGTCCCTTTGACTCTGTTCTTTTCATTTACACACACACACACACACACACACACACACACACACACACACACAATAGACGTCTTTTTAAAACACACCAATTCATGTAATTGTTTCACATGTCCGTTATGCGTAATATATATGAATCTTATGTTAAATTTAGCTAAATATTAGTCTTGAACATGACCGTGTATATCTAAATAAAAAAAAGCGAAAAATACTGAGGTCCATAATTTCTAACTTTCATTTATATTCCTGTCTAAGAAATTGTAACAGCTTTCAATTTCTGTTATTATTTGTGATATATCGGCATAATCTATTGCTAAAGTTACATCAGAGCATCATAAACTAAATCATTTACACCAAATGAAATCTGAATGCACTCTATTAATAGGCTCTTTTAATATTTAAATCTAAAACACTCATGTTTAGATACATCTCTCCTTCCTCTTCTGTCTCTCCCACGCACACACACACACACACTCAGTCTACACATGCAAACCCATAGTCAGATGCGAGAAATTTGATTAGCCTGAGCTGTTGTACTTTTCTCAGTCACACAAAGCTCCGCTGGGAATTTTTAACCCTTCAGACTGGAACAGAGACGGGGGGGAAGAGATGGATGGAGATTCCTGAGTTATTAATTACATTTCATGCAGAGAAGCGAGAGAGCCGAGTTCCATAAGGTTTGGCAAACTGCTGTTCTATAGTTCTGGTCTGCATAAAAGAGAAAGAAAGAAAAAAAGAAGAAGAGAGTCAGAAAGAAAATGGCAAAGGACGAAAGGAAAAGTAAGATGGAGAGATAATCCCGAATGCCAATAGTGTGTCATGCTGTTGTTTTCTATAGTCACATCATGGAGAGCCAGTGCTGTTTCTTTGTGTTACAGCGGATCTCTCTCTCGATCGCACATTATTTTTCACATTTGGATTTTTTTATTACAGAGTTAAGCTGCTAAGATGTGTTTATGACATTTAAGGCACCGGATTAATCATTTAGGCATTATAACCTCATGCTTAAATTCACCGTGTGTGTATGAGTGCGAGTGTGTGTGTGTGTGTGTGTGTGTGTGTGTGTGTGTGTGTAGTTGGACTGAGCTCCTATCATTGGCAATGTGTTGCTATGTCTAGCACTGTGAGGAGAGGAGAGTCCCACCGTGATGGGATTATGTAGAATTACACACACACACGCTCACGCTCACACACACACGTGCAGAAGCAGGCTACCACACACAGTCCCCCTAATATGGTTGGAATAATTCAATTAAATAGCTGATTGTCCTACTTGTGAATGTTTCTTTTCTCTTCTTATGCTTCGGTTTTGAATTTTAAAAGGACTCGCTCGATTTGGTTTGGCATTTCGGCTCTTATCAACTTGTCCACACTTTGATTTGGAATTTGTGTTAAATTTAGTTAACACCTAATTTCGTTTGCTCACGTGGCGCTACGTTTACATGTGTGTGAAATTAGGCTTTCGTTGTTGTGATTGAAACGTGTGTGACCCTCTGGTCCTTGAAACACTCCCAGACCTCAGGCCTGTCTTTCCTAGACACACACAAGCGCCCACACACACAAGCACAGGCTCACAGATGGAAACCTTTTCACAAAGCTACCAATTACAGCCGCTTCATTCTCCACCTTCATATCTTTCTCGTGTTCTTTCTCTCTCTCTCTCTCTCTCTCTCTCTCTCTCTCTCTCCTCTCTCTCTCTCCCACTCTATTTAACAAGCAATCTTGTTAATGTCAGAGCCTCTCGAGCTCCCTCTCTCACACTTTCGTACCCCATTCTCTTTCCTCCCGTATCTACTTGTCTCCCTCTCTCCCCCTGTGAGAAGATTGGGCCCTGTAGAGCGGTGGGAGGGGGTGAAATGTGGAAGCGCTTGCTCTGAGAAACAACAAAAGGGAGAGAGAGAGAAAGAGAGAGAGACCGAGAGAGTGAGAGAGAGACTGAGAGAAAGACAGAAGGGGGAATGCGTTAATGGAAGGACGGGTGACGGAGATTACAGCTCTTGTTGCGAGGGGGGCATAATTGTGCAGTGCATCTGTCAGAGCGAGCGTGCCGTGGGGGCGGTATTTCACAACGCACTCGTTCCTCCGTGGCAGCGGCACTTAAAGATACAGCCATACAGAGGCTATAAATATGTCTGTTCTCATGCCAGGCGTGTCAAGTGAATAATTTCCCTTCTCCAATCCAGACGTTTGCGTAAAATATTCCGCCACTTGCAGCGCACCTCGCCTGGTCTCCCTGATCTACGATCAGTTTCCTTTGCCTAATCCCAATCGTGACATTTATTAGAGAAACTGCAAAATGAGTCAGATGTTAAAGAATAATTTCCACCAGGACGGTGCGTAAGGTCGAAGAATCATTGCTGCTGTCAAGGAATAGAGATATTATACAAATCATGGCTCCCCAGATGTGTATTGTGTATCTGTACAATGTTTACATTGCTTAATGGCTGCCCGTATTTTTTAACCGCTGCAAATAAAGCAGTATTTTTTACCCTTCAGCAGTGTGTGTGGTGAAGGAACACAGGGAACACAAACTTTTGTGCCACTTTTGTGTGTGTGCAGTGAGGCGTTCTGATGGTGTGGCCCGGGTGCAGGGTGAGGGTGGGGGGAGAGGGCGGACATACTGCGTTCTGTCTGAACTGATGTGTTAATTAACAGCCCCAAAGCGGAGATAATGAATAAGAAGTCTTGATTAATTGCAAGGGAGATGCACTACTTTAAACACAGATGACGATGTGAAAGCGAAAGGTCACTCGCTTCCAAGCCTGCTTGCTTCCCGGGGCTTTGTGATTTCCTCGCGTGTGTGTTTGTGTGTGGTTGTGTGTTTGGACACTGCTTCTGAGAAAGTATAATTGTTGGCCATGTTCCAGGTTGGGTCCTAGTATTTACGTGTATTTACGTCGCTACACACTGTGTGTGTGTGTGTGTGTGTGTGTGTGTATGTCTGATTCAGCTCCAGAAGGACATGTGATGTTTTTGTTGAACGAGGGCCCTCACACAGCCCTCCAGACTGGTATTCAAAGGATTCTGCCAGGTTTGCCACCTCTCCCTCTCTGGCAGCTATGTCCGTATGCCTGTTGCCTGAGACACACACACACACTCTCACACAGTCACGCACACAAATACATGAAGGGCTGCAGGATCCAATGAGCCGAGTGTAATGTGAAACCCACAGGCACCTGTGGCTCAGCGCTACAGATTTCCTCGAGCTGATAGCAGGGCTACTGGAGCCGAACTGGAAAGCGGCGGCCATGTTTAGAGAGCGCACCGAGCGCATTTAGCCACTTTCTTATAACTCATTTCCCGAGGGAATGATATTCAGCAGCTTCGAAGTGGCTTTGGCAGAACAAAAAGACCGAATTGATTGCAAACTACATTCAAGGTTGAAGTTAAATGTGTGTGTTTTTTTTAAATAATAAAGGTTAACTCGTCTTGCATGGCTATGATTATTGATCGGTGTTTGTGTCTGTTTGGCTTACACGGTAATAAATTCATTACTGTCTTTTTTAATGTGTTAAATATCCAATATCATATCAAAACAGACTTATTCACAATATATAACATGTCTTAAAAATTCCCCATGAAATGTTTTTTCTTTCTTATTTTACACAAATCAGGAGGGAGTAGGAAATAGTGGGAGTAAATGATACAATCACAGCATTCTTCATAATCATTTCACCGAACCGTTTATGTGACTTTATGTATGAACCTAGTTTACCTCATGAAAGAAACTCAATGGCTTGAACCTATCAAATCTGATAAGCAAATCTTTACACGATTATCATAGTAACTGAAATCTTTTTGCCTCAAAAGCTGCATGTTATGCTAGCTAGCTAACATAGCTAATGTTAGTGGCATTGTTAAAAGAATTTTGATTCATTCAGTATATTTTGACTATTTTTGCTAATAATAATCATGACAATAGGTAAAATACTGAAATCTCACTCATATCTCATATCAACTTGACAAAAGTCAGCAAACTAGCCTAATTACTATCAGGTAACTATAGCAGGCTACCGGGAAACTAGCCGGCTAATCGCTACCGGGTAACTAGCCGGGTAACTTAGATTCTATGATAAAGTTAGAATTATTTAACATATATTTCATGATGTAACAATGTAACAATGCAAATCTCCCCACTTTGCTCGGTTTGGATCAGTCCGGTATTGTCAGGTATCGAGCAGCTCTGATGGCCTCTGATAAATGCCTATTGTCAGCCGAAAAAAGAGAAGGTTCTGGAAAAAATGCATGTATTTCTAACCTCCTCTTTTCTTTTTGCCCTTTTTCTACCTCCTTTTTAAAGAGGATGACAAAAGACATTTTCCATGCTCTCTCTCTCTCTCTATCTCTCTCTCTCGCACCTCTGCCCCCTCACCTTTTTTTGCTTATCATTCTTGGTCACGTTTCTCTTCACCGCTCTCACGTCCGACCTCTCACTCCATCTCGTGTCCTTTCATGCTTTCTCCCTCTCTGTGTATTCACCTGCCAGTCTCCTCTGTTGGGGGTCACACTAATTATTCTTCTTTCTCCCCCTTCTTTCCCTCGTTCCCTCTCTGCTACAGACACCTGGCTTAACTCTGCAGGGCATCTCTCTGTTCATCCCTCTCTCCAACTTTCTTTCTCTCGCTCTTTCTTTCCCATCGCATTTACCCCTCATGTTAGCCCCTTCATAGTCTCCTTTTTAAGTCGGGGAGCATTTATTGTTTCTCTCACTTTTCTTTCTTGAAGAACATTCTTTTCCTTTCTCTTTCTTCCTTCTCACCTCATGCTAGCTGCTTTCCATCTCGCCCAACTATCCATTTTGGCATGCTTCATGTTTTTGTCTCTTTTTCCACATCTGTCACTTATTTTTGCCTTTTCGTTCTTCTTTCTTCTTTCTTCAGTCATCTGTCTTTTCTGTCTGCTCAATTTCTTTCTCTTTTAGCTCATGTCAACTCAGTAAGTTAACATGGTAAGTGAGTTAGTGTGAACGTTTTATCCTGTGAATATGAACTGAATATTAATCAGAAAACAGTCGGGTGGAAAAAAAACATCTTTTTCATGCTTAGCATCGATGCTAGTGCTGTCTCCTGACTGACACAAGGGGGAGAAATTAGATATATATATATATATTTTTTCAGATCTGATTATCATTTCATTTCATTTCAATATCATTTGAGGAATAGCACTAACATTAGTTTAGTGTATTTTGAATAGATTTAATGTATGATATTAATGTATGTGTGTGTGTGTGTGTGTGTGTGTGTGTGTGAGTACAGTACATGGTCGGTCATTCTGCTCAAATTCCCCTGAGACACTTGAGGCATTGCACACTGCCACCTTCTGAAAAATTTGCCACATCTCATGTCTACCCCTGCTGTGCTCCTTGTCTTCTCTTTCCTAATTTATTCCCTCATTTTATTTACCCTCAATCTCTCAGTAATGCTAATGAGAGGAGCGAGTAGCTCAGATCGCGCCTGCGGTCGGTCACTCCACTCCACTCCACTCCACTCCAAGCCCCTCGAGTGATCTCTCACCAGAGACCTGTCTGTCAAATTCGCCCCTGTCAATCACTCAGCAGACAGGAAGTGTTCCTGAGAGGGCCAATTCAAAGGCGCTGATTCTGTTGGCTTCAGACCTTGGAGTAAGTTTGGAATCTGCAGAGAGCTTAATGGCTTTAAATTTCTACCTGGTGTGAACTGTAAATTTTTGGAGAAACTACAGAGAGTGTATTTCAAGGGAGTTAAATAAGGCATGCACACTATATTCATACATACAGACTCTGGCAGCCAGGAGAGCAGAAATTGGCATGACGCCGTTCAATATCCGGACGGACGGGGGTGAGAAGCAGAGGTGTTGCTGTTTCAGACCGCAGTCTCTCTCTCTCTCTCTTTTTTCTTATCGCTCTGTGTGAGTGTCTGTCTTTTCCTCTACTTGTCTAGCCTGCTTTCACAAATACCTCTCTCCCTCACTCTCTCTGTCTGTCTGTGGCTAGCTGTTGATTTTACCACAGGGCAATGTGACCCCATAGGCCTACTGGGAATGCAACCTGACCACAATAACCCCACCATAGAGCGAGAGAGAGAGAGAGAGAGAGCGATTGGCTGAACAAGTGGGTTTCGAGAACAAAGAGAGAAACGGAGAGAGCTAAAATCACTTTCAGATGCACACGCAGGCTGAGCTCGGCTGATTTGTGAAGGCGTTTGGTGGAGCTGTGGACGCAGGGCCTCGGGGTGTGGAATAACTGCCTGTCGTCACCCCAGGAGTCTTTCAGCTCCAAAATGTACACACGCACACGCTACAGTACTCCAATGGTTTACTCCCTCTGGGGCCTACTCTGATTCCTGATCTCTGCACAGAGATAGTACAGGGCAACAGCCCGACCTCTTATCGTTTAATGGTTTATTAACGCTGCTTTATATCATGCAGGCACTGTTTGCATGGCTTCACTCCAAACATGATGATATTCTTAATCTTGCTGCTCATTTACCTGTTAGAGATTCTTAAGCTATCAGAGATCCTTAAGCTGTTCCTTTAGCTGCGACAGAATGATGTCGGTGTGATAAATACCAGAATCCACTTGTGACATCAGTACAAATGTATTATATATATATTAAAAAAAAATTATAATCTGGTCAAGCTATTCAAGTTTCAGGAGCAAAGACAAATTTGGATCATCATTATTTATTTATTTATTTATCAGATCCTCTGTTTTAATTCAGACCTCAGATTTCAAGCTGTTTTATATTAGAAAATGTAGGGGTTTCCTTATTTTTATTATTATTTTTTTCAATTGTGTTGTAGGCTTGTTTTTTTTAATTATTTTAAATACATAAAAAAATTATTAGATATGTCAGAAATGGCTATTTTACTGGAACAAATCTAATTCAAGTGAGAAATTATTTAGACTGAATTTTTATTTTATGAGTGGCAGTAATTGTGATTAAACTGTAATAGAAGATAAGGAGCTCAGTGTGATGAAAAGCTCCTGACTGACAGTGGATATTTAAATGGACATAATTTATTTATTTTTTTAATTAGTGACTTAAACCAATTCAGTTCAACGTACGAGTCACAGAGGCTTATAACATTTTTTATAACTAAATTGTAACCTTAACACTCAGATAGTGGGTGAATGTAGTTGATTATGATTGACACATAGACCAATATTATCGTCCCTGATGCCACTTTAAGAAGCAACGCCACCCCTGGGAACATAGTCTAGGTAGCTGAATGTGTAAGAATCTGGTTTTAATAGAACGCAGTAAAACTGCATCCGGCCTTTAGGTGTGTAACCCTGTTCAGTGTTTATGTAAGTCATTAGAAGATGTCTAGTAGAGTACAGTTAAGACAGGACTTTGTGTTCAGCACCATAATTGATGGACCTTAATGTTTCCATTGTGTGACTGATGAGGTACCTTTGAGATTATATCATTCACTATAAGTTACTATTTCTGTTCAGTGCATCCCAGACCAACAGCTGGAGGTTTTAGTGATTTGTTTTTTCTTTTTCTATTTCAAATGGGCCCCAATGGCATCTGGAGCACCTCTATAGGGGTGTTTATGAGTCTGGTGGATGTTCTCAGCTCCCTCAGAGCAGAAGGTCCTGAGTTAGATTGTGAGGTGAACTTTATGGACATCAGGGTGATGCTTGGGTTTTGGAGTTGATCCCTGAGGAATGCCTCAGTATGCAGCCTCGAGCCCACCCCGGCCCCCGGTAACCTTTTCTAATTAGACTGTTAAGTTTGAAAGCATGAGTTTAACCTGGTGGCAGATCTCCAGAGGTACTTGCAAGCTAACACTTACACCAAAAACACACACACACACACACACACACACACTGAAGCACACAATATAATGCACACACCCCGACTGACACCAGGGCTAACGGTCAAACACCAGCTGAGCTGTAAGAGGCACTTTAGCCTCTAAATGGGCCGCACTCCCCTTGAATCCACATGGAGCGAGACCGTGTGTTTGTGTGTGTGTTCAACAGGCCTCTCTCTTTCTTTTTTTTTTTGTCTGATCCTCAACAGGCTGTACCTTTCCAAAGTGGCTTTATGGCTCTAATTAACCATGGTGCAAATCATTCACACACACACACAGGCTGTAATTTTTAGGCCGACAGCGGGAATATATAGCCATGTTACTGACAGATCCCTCAGCTTGGAGAGAACAATACGTAGGAAAAGAGAGCGAATGTGTGCCAGACAAAAGAAATGTGAGTAAAGGAAGTAAAAAAAAAAAAAGATTGATACTGATTTCATATTTTATCCTAACTGCAATGGCCAAAAAGCAAGTTAATAAGGATAGATTTCAGATTGGATTGGTGTTAAACACTTCAGTGTGGTTTGGGTCATGGACAAACACTGAAGAAAAGGCCAGCACACCTCACCAGTGTGTTCTGTGTCGCATGGTTACAGCGCGAGTGATATGGAGGAGATGTGACACCATCGCTGCAGCAATCTGGAGCGGGGGGCAGTGCGGCAGCACGGGCAAGGACACACTTACCTTCAGAGTCCCACCGCGCCACTCTCTCTCTCTCTGTCTCTCTCTCTCTCTCTTTTTCTTTCTCTCACTCTCTCACACACAAACAGTGTGCTTTTATCTCGGCCCACCTTCCCTTTGCATATGCATACTTGCGCCACTCTTTAAAAATCTCATTTATTCCTTTTTTGTTTGCTTTCTTTAGTCTGTCTTCAGTCAGCCTCTTTTCTTTTTTTTTTTCACCCGCAGTTCCTTTCTGTCTCACACACTGATTTCTTATTCTCCCTCACTCTCCATCTCTTTCTCCCCTCCATATGGAAACTATTACTCCTGCCGTTCTTCTCACCGCAAACATTCCAGCATCACTTCCAGCTTTCTTTGACTTTATTTCAACCTTGTATGCCTAGTTAGAGGCCTCTCTCTTTTTCTCATTCACACACACACACACACACACACACACACACACACACACACACACACACACTCATTTTCTCATTTTCGTAGTCAGAATGATCAGATTCCATAAGTTTGTTCACTAAAATCTTGCTAATCGATCATATACTGTATAAAATGGACTATCGTGCATTTAAATGAAAAAAAAAAAAAAAAGGAGAAAGGAACAAAAGCCAGCATACATCAGTTCCACATGTGAATCTAAGAGCAAGTCACTCCCTCATGGCTGTGTTTACAAATTTAAATGAAGTCCAGACTCAGTTATTTATAATGCTACATGACATGATTGTACATAGTCATTACGCTTATTTCATTGTGTAGTATAATGTTACTGACCCAGTTGTGTGTAGAGAAGATTTTTTTCCATTTCTCAGGTCTTTCTTTTGACTCGTATGCTCCGTAGATCAGGTCGGTGTTCTTCAGCTATATGGGGCTTTTACCACAGCACCGTACTAGGACTGAACCTTTCCCATTGGCCTCTGGTCCAGTAGCAAAGTTTTTTAGTGGTTTTCATTGTCGGCTTAAGAATTAATAGCTAACAGCCCTGTTTGATACTGACTGGGCATGTGTGTATGGTATGTGGTATGAATAGCAAACACTGAATCATGGGATTACAAAAAAAAAAAAAAAAAGAAAGCACAAAGAAAAGTCTGGTTTGTACCCCGTAGTCCTGGGATAGGATCCAGATTACTGAACGCATGAATGGGTCTGGTTCTTAAAACCACGCACAGGCGTTATGATATTTTGCGGCACAAACGCAGCAGGACTTTGCAGCGGCTTTTACTCCTCTGATAACATCCTTACTGTGTTATTAGTGTGTTATAAATCATCATGTCATTCTAACATCATCACTGTTTTAAATTAAATTATAAAAAATTATTATAATAAAAAATGTACTTAAATTAAATTATAAAAAAGTGAAAGAAAAAAAAAAACACTTTCTCTTCAAGACTTTTTAATCTCTTGATGAGCTGGTTTAAAATAAATAAATAATAATAATTAAAAAGTACCAAAGCTAATCCAAGCATGTGTTCCGTGTTAGATTTAACAATGATTTTATTAATGAGGATGACGCCACTTTTATGTCATAACTGTGAAATTCTAGGCGTTCCATAACTCACAATTAATAGCTCTTACGTTTTATTGCTTTCTCACAGGACTAGCTAGTTATTGTTTTTGTTTTTTTTCAAAAAACAAAAAACAAAAAACAAACAAAAAAAATATATATATATATATATATTTTTTTTTTACACTTTGAATCCGAGCCAACATGAAGAAAATGCAGAAATAAAATAAGTGAGGTAGAAACTATAAAACCCACATATGTTTGATGTCTAATCTTATTTCTGTGGTGAATTAGGATGAGACTGAAATCTGTAGCTTTCTGGTTGGGGTTGTGAAGCTCTGTAGTGGTTGTGGTCCGCTCTTCCAAGCCTCAGCTTCCAGAAGATTTTAAAAAAGTATTTTTTTTTCTTTCTGTATCTCCTGTTTAAACGGTTAGCTCCCTACCTCCTCTCCATATAGAGGAACCTATTTCTTCTGACAGCCTAATGTGAATATAGACACTGGTGATTTTACTCCAAATAATACTAGATCCTGATACTTCTTTAATTAGTTTAAACCTACTCCTGACTCCTTAACACAGACACACACACACACACTTCCAGAGGTCGACGTCGACGCACCTGTGTGCCGGATTCACTTTTTGGACCCGGCTCGAGTTGCCCGTGTGGAATCTCTGTAATGCAAGAGTAAAGAATGAGAGAAATGGGAGATGATGAGAGAGAGAGAGGGAGAAGGAGAGCGGGATGAAGGTGGAGGAACCATTTGATGGAGGAGAGAAGGATGAGGGTCAGCAGAGATGGGGGGGGGGGCACACTGAAACTAACACTTGCTGCTTTTCTCGGGTCATTAGGGTCAAGGAAGGGCGTTGCGAGAGTTTGACAAAATGATGTTTCTGCCCTCATAAAAGAGCCAGGCACACACACGCTCTCTCACACACACACTCCTCTGTCACCTCTGGCCCCTCCATCCCCCGGTCCATGTTTCAAAGCGTGGCCGAATGAATACAGGCATTGTTGCAGCGAGAGGAGGAGAGATAGAGAGAGAAGGTGCAGGGGGGTGTACCGGGTGGAGAGAGAGAAGCTGAATGTTTATGATGATAGGACGGGTTGGAAGACATGCATTTTCCTGTGCATAATTATTGTAAACACAACGAAGGCTATGCAATAATTTTACTTTAATCTTTTCTTTGAGGCCTGAGTAAAGGCTTTATCCGGGCTATTAGATTTACTGCATTTTTCTGCATGCACACACACACACACACTCACTCACGCACCCACACACACGGTTTTTATTATTATAGTTCCCTTCCAAAAAGCCCTTGCAGCGTGTACTTTGGATACACATCTTCAAGGTTTCGTTTTGGACGTCCAGCGCCGACGTCGTGCGTGTCTCCCTCTGTTTCGAGTTGCACGATTGGACACGCGTGTGCACGTTAGATTTGTTTTAGAGCTTGCTCAGAACATTCGCTAATTATTTGCAGAGTGCTTGCTTAACCTTGAGCGGACTCATTAGAAATCATTGCTTGACAGTTGTTCAATCATTGGAGGCTAAAGTGTTCCTGAGCTAAAATTGCTGTAATTATGGTTGCTTTGGAAAGCTTGCTGCAACTTTCCTGCAACTCTTTGTTTCTAATCCTGAAAAGAGTGTATAAAGGAACACAGTGTTCAATTATATGTATTGATGAATCCGCTGTTGTTGTAGACAGAGCGTGAAAGAAAGAGAGAGAGAGAGAGCGAGAGAAATTGTGTAAAGGACAAAAAAAACTGAAGGTTTATGAAAGAAAGAGAGTAAGACAGAGTGAAAGCATCAATGCAAGTCTGCTCTGGTGGTGTCTATAGCGTGACCATGTAAACATCACGGATCAGCACAACCACACCGAACCGCACCTCCTTTCCTATGTGTCTGTCCTCCCTTCTCGTCTTTCCCTCCTGGCTCTCTCAACAACTTTACATCCGAAAAAAAATGTGCGACTTTTGCTGCCCATCAGATTTTCCATCTGTTTGGAATTCCATGCCCAGTCATGCCCTTTTTCACAACATCATTCGATTTCACATTTCGGCCATATTGCCGATACTTCTATACATGTTTTCTCTTGCTTGGACTCTGAAAATAAAAGTACTTAGAAAGTTCAGTCCGCTTTCATGTCTGATTCATATCGTCTCATTTCTTATCGATGCTACGTCGTTTTGTCCTGACTCGTCTCCGCAGCTCACGGAAAGGAAGCATCCTCAGTTTGTTGTAGTTTCCCCAACAACGATAGTAATTATAGTAAGTAAGTAGTTATTAAAATGAATCCAAGAAACGTTTGTCATCTCCTTAGCCTAAATATTATATTCCGCCACTGTGGTTCTTTATTAGCTGAAGAGATGTGCATTTTCCACCATTTGCGCTTTCCGTTAACATCGTTAATAGACATTTAATTTGCTGTAATCAAATAGAAACAGATGGCTGATGTGCAGAATCCGTATTTCAAATGATTTAAAAACAGCATAGTTATTTTTTTCCCATTAAAAAACTGTCTTCTTGAAAAAAAATCATTTAATTTCTACACCGGAGTACTGTATATAAGTAAAAATCGTACTGATGCGAACCGTTCTTAATTTAAGATCTATCAAGTTGTACTGATAATTATACTATATGTTGTCTGGTGTTGTCATTTCATGTTCCCATTTTTTGACTTATAAACAGATGAGGCTATTTTCTGGTGCATATAGAATAAACTGTTATTCCGAAGCCTGTACTGTCTTGTGATGTTTGCACACTTTTATATTGCCTTGTGCCCCCCTTTTTTCTTTGTTAGGTAAGTGTAGTCTCGGGTCGTGCCGTGTTGGTTTGTGCCGCACCGTGGTCCTGGGGGGACGTTGTTTTGTTCCACCACATACTGTAAGAAAGAGCTATATATACTTGAAATGACAACTCAAAGCCACTTGATTTGATTTAACCTGACATGTTTCTCCGTCTATTCATATTTAATCATTTCGAATGTGTTATTTCTATTTTATCACATGATATCCTTTTTAAATAAGAAAAATAACCCAATTCCTAAGCAGAGCAAAGAGTGGAAATAAAATAAAATAAAGATCTGGATAAACGTTACCCTTCCTGACCTAATGTCTCAGGGCTCGAAGCTCTCCTCTGGACTGATGAGTTGCCATCAGCGAAATCATTTACACAGAAGCCAAGCTTCATGTTTAGAAAATGGAGATGCTGAACTACAGCCAGTTTTTCTTTCATGCTTTTGTCAGTCAGCTCTGTCTACTGAAATATTTTTGCTGGCTCCACCAGTTTGACGACCCCAGCGCTGGCCCATTTCACACCTCCATTGTCCTTTCCCATTCTTTATCTCTTCATTAAAGCCCTGGCCCCCGGGGGGGGGGGGGGGGGGGGGGGGGGGGGGGGGGGGGGGGGGGGGGGGGGGGGGGGGGGGGGGGGGGGGGGG
>JAQMYL010000001.1:14170602-14196985 GCA_030014365.1 Clarias pachynema
TTAAACCCCGGGCCCCAGGCACCCCCCCCCCCCCCCCCGTTCTTCTCTTTCGTCTCTCTCTCTCTCTCTCTCTCTCTCTCTCTCTTTTCCAGTTTATCTCTATATCCAGCTAGTTTCCAGCTAAAATGCCTTCCCTTCAATAGATAACAAGCTAAATCTACCCCACCAGGAAATTCCGCCGTGTCTGTATACGTGTGCGAGTAGTGTTTATGTGCAGGTGTGTCCTCCGGGTGAATCCCAGACGCACCTGCAGGGTGGTTAAGGTTGGTGGCTGGGCGGGAGCACGGAGAGGTGAGGGCCTGTTGTTACATGTCTTGTCTTGAGCTGATTTCCCTAACTGTTTGTTTGTGATGTGTGTGTGTGTGCGCGCTTTGGAGGCAGAGAGAAACAAGACACAAAAATAGCAACCTGGCTCCCTTTCCTAATTTATCTGTAGTGTGTGTTAAGAGGGCGTTGAGTGGGTGTGCTTCTAACTGTAAGAGGAGGCTGATAACCTTTTGACCTATGTGAGAGGAACTGGAAACTGTTGTCTCACCAGACGTGCGCGCACATTCTTGTGCTAGTTATGTTATTGCGCTATTGTACAAGATGAGCATGCCTTATTTTAAAGCTGAGCTTTAGGTTAATCCTGATCTCACCAATAGAGCTACACAGTATGTTAACGGCTGAAATGATCATGAGGATCGTTCATAAAAATGACCCAGCTGATGTAATCGATATTTTTGATCACTATTAAGTATGTAATCATTTTAAATTGATTAAAAAATAATAATAATCATTTCTTGCTAAGTCTACATATGTTTTACGTCATGTTTTAAATAAGCCATGACCGTTTCTTGGTTACATAAATTGATTTTCACATTTTAAAAGTAAATTACACTCTTGCGATTTAATAAAGACATGATTTCGAACATGAATCAATTAACTACATTAAGCTAAGCTCATGGATATTGCACCGGATTAGTCTAGCTATATTTAATTATTTAAACAGGTCTGTTTTCATATAATCATCCCCGTGTCAAATGTATCACTAAGGACATGATGTTACGATCTCAGCGTAGCCCTGGGGCGCTGTTGTTTCTCCAAAGTTTCATTAACTACCATTTACATGCTAATACAGAAACGGTTGCAGAACAGGAATGACCGCTCCGATTTGTTTAAATGTAAATACAGTGTTGAGGGGTTGAGAGAACAAGAATTAGTCTTCCTCCCTTATCTATGATCAGGGTCTTTTTTTTTTTTCTTTTCTTTTTTTCCTCCCTCCTCCACACCATGAGCTTGAGAACAGACTGGAACTTGAAAACCGGTAACAGATCAGGGTAAACAGGCCGGCAGCTACCAAAGCCTGGGGAAGTGTCGAAATAGTAATTGGAGCTTAGTGTTTGTAGTGGCTTCGTCGCAGATGTGCACAGAGAAAATGAAAAACAATCCCACGTGTTTACATATTTGGGCACATTTATATTAGAGTGGTTTAGGTACGCAGAGTGTTGGCCTTTTCACATTGCTTCATGTGATATTTACAGTGTAAAATAAGATGAGACCCATCTTGATGAAGGAGAAAGACAGGAAAGGAATAGAGCACATGGACGTCACTATATATGTGAGATTGCTCGGTGTTGGTGTCGGGCAGAAAATGTCACCGAGTTCCTTAGGCACCCTCCCGCTGCTCCACGGTCAGGGTTATTCGGAGGTGTGCATCATAATTTAGAGATCCCTAAAGCTTAGAGCTGTATATGTATCCTATAACCCATTATGACCCTCAGCAGTCTTGTCATGATAGCAGCATTTTGTCTTTGATACTGATGGAGACGACAACAATCAGAGACTTCTCTCTCTCTCTCTCTCTCTCTCTCTCTCTCTCTCTGTGTAATAAGCTTCAGACTTAACACCTTCGGGCTCGAGGGTCCGATTCCCGCCTCGGGTCTGTGTGTGTATGTGTGTGTGAAGTTTGCATGTTCTCCCCATGCTTGGCTCCCTCCGGGTACTCTGGTTTCCTTCCAAAGTCCAAAGACTTGCAGATTAAGCTAACTGGTGTTCCCAAGTTGCCCGTAGAGACTGAGCGTGTGGAGTGTGCATGTGTGTCCTGCGATGGATTGGCACCCCGTCCAGGCTCCAGGATTCCTGTGGCCCGGTATGGGATAAGCAGTGTATAAGATGAATGAATGAATAAATGAATATATATAACACCAGAGCACAAAAACACTGTATCTCAAATTCATCACTTTGAGCTTTCAAGCAAATACACAATGAATTATGCATACTGTATGTCTGTGGATTATGTTTGCATTTTATCACATGCAATACATTATTGAAAGCTGGAAATAATGTTTGAAAAATAAGGAATGAATTGCACAGAATTTCAAATGAAGCCAATCAACCACCTGACTACACGCAGATATAGTAATAGGAAAGAAAGACTTTCAGTCATCAGATGATAGAATATCTCATTATTTTCCATATTGTAGTGTAGAAACATCATGATCGTGTGTAACCCTACCCCTCATATCTCTTTTCTGTGTGCTGTTCGGGTTTATAAGGGCTTTTTTGTTTCTGACTTTGGAAAATTAATAGAATTAAAGTAATTCATTAGTTTTCTATTCGAAGCAGCGCTCGGTAATCTTTGAAATGTAGTCTTAGGTTGTCCCTGTGATGTTCCATTCAAAGAGAACTGGGCTTCAAAGGAATGGGTTTAAACAATTATCTATTACAAGACCTTATAAAAATTTTAAAATTACATTTAAATTTAAATAATCATGTAATTATTTCATTTAGAGAAAAATGTATTATTGTATGAAGCTGATAAATGATAACCGTGGTGAACATAATGCGATGGTGAATCTCATGGGATAATGAAGAATAATTAATCTCTTGCTCTCTCGATTTTTCTCTTCCATTTTCTCTCTCTCTCTCTCTTGCTCTCTCCTCAGGTTTAGTGATGATAGGGGTTATATCCTGTACCCCCAGATAGGGGACCGTCTGGACCTCATCTGTCCTGGATCGGACCCCCCAGGACCCCGAGCGCCAGCTGAGTACGAGTACTATAAGTTGTACCTGGTGTCCTCCCGTGAGCAGGCAGACAGATGCGAGGTGACAGGAGCTCCGAACCTGCTGCTCACCTGCGACAAGCCCAACAGTGACATGCGCTTCACCATCAAGTTCCAGGAGTACTCGCCCAACCTCTGGGGACACGAGTTCAAAACCATGCACGATTACTACATCATTGGTAAGTGTGTGTGTGTGTGTGTGTGTGTGTGTGTGTGTGTGTGTGTGTGTGTGTTTTTCAATATATGTGTATTGGACAATGAAACTGAAAATGCCTGGTTTTAGGCCACAATAATTCATTAGTATGGTGTAGGGCCTCCTTTTGTGGCCGATACAGCATCAATTCGTCTTGGGAATGACCGATACAAGTCCTGCACAGGGACAGAGGGATTTTGAGCCATTCTTCTTGTAGAATAGTAGCCAGGTCACTGCCTGATGCTGGTGGAGGAAAACATTTCCTGACTCGCTCCTCCAAAACACCCCAAAGTGGCTCAATAATATTTAGATCTGGTGACTGTGCAGACCATAGGAGATGTTCAACTTCACTTTCATGTTCATCAAACCTCTCTGTCACCAGTCTTGCTGTGTGTATTGGTGCATTATCATCCTGATACATGGCACCACCTTTAGGATACAATGTTTGAACCATTGGTTGCACATGGTCCTCCAGAATGGTTCGGCAGTGATGCGCCCATCTAGCACAAGTATTGGGCCTATGGAATACCATGATATTGCAGCTCAAACCATCACTGATCCACCCCTATGGTTTACTCTGGGCATGCAACATACATATATATATATGAGATGCTTTGTCTTCTGGCGTTATTGCCATTTCCAAGTGTTGGAGAAAAACAAAGCAGTATTTCTTTCATGTTAATTTTATTCTTTTTTTTCCCCTCCCATTATTTTTCTCTAAGATTTGCGACCTAGATTTAGCATGTTGTGAATGCTATCAGATGGAACCATCTTGTTAAAGGTCATGATTCTGGGGGGTTGTGTCTGAAACAGAACATGGTGGCAGGTGAAAAAACAAAACAACAAGAAAGCACAAACACACCAAAGTCTCACCTCCGGGTTATTTAAAAAAAAATCTGTGTCAAGCAGTGGTACCTTCTCTCCCCCTTACATATCTTAAAGCAAAAGAATCAATTACGGAAAAAAATAAGAATAATAAAAGTACGGATGTTATTTTAGTATCTATTCACACATAAGGAAAAGAGAGAGACAGAAGGAAAGAGACGGGCAGAAAGGGAAGGCAGAAGGTGTGGTGTGCTGGTGAGAGAGGGGAAGTGGGAGAAGTCGGGAGGGGGGAGCAGGTCGGACAGAAAGAAAAGCTATGGATAGAGGGATTACTTGGGTATTGAGATGAATGCGAGCGCTGCCTCCTGCTTTTCGCTCCTATTTGTTGTGACTTGTTCGTACTGTAACTCTTTAGTGCAGTATTTTTTTTTTTGTGTGTGTGTGAACACTGTCAGTACTATCGGGGTTGGCCGGCATTTCTTTTCTAATCTGTGTATTACAAATGCAAAACTCTTTTGTGGAAACACTTTGAATGGTGGCATCGTGTAAACTGACGCTCAGGTGATTGTGGCGGATTTTAGAGCAGGCGCTCACAGCGCGCCTCGAAACACTGTTAAAGGAAATGGAGATTTAACTTTTGTGACTCAATCGAAAACCATCGGCTTTCATCACACAGACAATGTGCTTTGTTAAGCTACTCTTATACTTTTGTTAGCTAAGGAGGTAGATGCAGTGCTAAGAAATTTAGACAGCTCTCGTTGTGAAGCGGTTGAGACATTTTAGTTCTCAAAGGACACCCAGTCTTTTGAATTAGCTATCATCCACAATAGTTTTATTATAGCTAAAATGTATTATGTGTTGTAAGCATACACAATTTCGTTAAAAAAAAAAATATTGCAGTATTTTATTATTTTTATTTAAAGACATTCCTATATATATTAACCAATTTAGTGCTGCAAACCGGTGCTTATCCGTGTTACAGGGCGAATATGTCGAAAGATTTATGTCTCAGTGAGAGATCCTATGGCTGCACGATAACGATCAGGCAGGGGTGTTTTAACCTGCCATGACTGTTGTTGTGTGTGTTTGTGTGGATCTGAAAGTGTGTGTACATGCCACATTTATTCCATCTATGCAGGCAGAGAGCTGTCACTGCCATTTACGCACGCACACACACACACACACACACACACACACACACACACACACACACACACACACACTCCCTCCCATGGCCTTTATCATTGCTCCAACAGACCCAGCAAATCAATTGACAGGCTGAGTGGATCGATGAGGTCTCAACTGCAAGGTCAGACACACACCAACACGCGCACACACTTAGAGAGAGAAAGATGGACAGGCGGAGAGGTGGGTCAACACGAAATGAGAGCAGCTGAAGCAGTAACCCGAAATGTAATGAATCAGGCCTGTTGGCATGTTTGGTGTCCAAAATGTGATTCTTTAGCTCTCGACTGGAGCTACAATATCGATGTTGGTACCAATTAAGAAAATCCACAAGCTGCCAGTCCATCATCATCAAAATCATTATCATCAGGCAAACTGCTCCCCAAATCACCAAGCACATAAAATATGAGCGGCGTTCAAGTCAAACCGGGACTTGTGATATAATTTTTTTTGTGAATAAAACTTTTTGCCATTTTAGAAGACTTGAAGCACTGGGAGTTATTGACAAGCCTGACCTCCAAGCCCTTTCAACATGTTTGGGACATTAAAGGAGTTCTTGGTAGGCAAGCATTTCAGACCAAGAGCAACCAGTCTGATCATAGTTCTTGCATAGTGGGAAAACTTTCTCCCTTGATGGTATCCAAGCTCAAGTGAAACCCTGGGATAGGTGCATTAGTATAGCAGGGGGTTATATCGAGAAATAAAGGAAGTTTTTACTCGCATAACTGTGTTCTGGTATTCTGCACAATCAAAAGTCCTGGTTATCTTGATCCCTTCTTGTACGTTAATGTATTATTAGAATTACTGCAGAAGTACAATTCTACATTCTCGTATCCACTTCCTATCCACTTCTTGATCAGAGTTATGTGTGGGAATGTTTCCTTTGACCAATTCCTCCCACTTTGTACACGAATAATGTGAACTCAATGATTTTGACCAGAGTAAAATGTTTAAAATGCCATGTGACACATGCAGCATGCTCCCAGGTCAATGCATGTTTCATATCTGACCGCCAGCTCTTTTGTGCATTGTTCATCCGAATCACAGTTTACCTTTAGAGACACTAAAAGTGTTAATGAAGTAATGCAGTATTCTTTCCCCATTTCACTAACTTTATAGTTCTAAACAAAACTGAGGTCCTGACTGTATTTGGGATGTTTAATAAATAGTGTATGTTCCATTTTTGCCAGTAAATGCATATTCATGCTGGTGACACACAGAAAACTATATGTTGCTGACGATAAAGTTCTGTGATGAGGGACCTAAAGGTTGCGAGTCTGAATCCCAGCTAAGCCAGACAGCCGCAGCATGTCCCTTGATCACCGTCGGATAAAAGCCTGGGCTAAATGATGAAACGTGAAATACATTTCAAAGGAAAATCCATGATTACATAGACATTTGCTCATCGGTAACTTCTCCCAAAAAAAAAAATCTAAATCAAAAGGTAGCTAAACACCTTGCTTTTCTCCAAGATCAGCAGGCCCAGTCCCTGTATGTCCTCTGCATTGCACCGACGTCTCCTCATTGTGATTAGCACCGAGACAAATTGCAATAAATGGGAAGACAAACAGACAGATAGTGATTAGCATGATGGACATGAGGTGTGATTTGGGTCATATTGTAGGACATTTTAAGGGTCACTGAGCATTTCATTTAGTTCAGTGTGCACACGTGTGTGTGTGTTTGTGTGTGTGCATGAGTTTGTGTATGTGAGACCATAGCGAGGTCTATTATAATTTAGAGTAAATGCTTAATTGCTTGTGTGTTATAATGTTGCATTTAAGTGTGTGTGCGTGCGTGTGTCCTTGTATGTGCACATTCGAAATTGCAAGTGTTTATGTTGCCTGCAAGAAGAATTGGTTATATTAGATCCTCTTGTGCATGTGTTAATTCAGTCAATGGGCTTCAAATGAGCTGGAATACATGGTGCATAATCAAGAGAAAAAAAACGATAGATAGATAGATAGATAGATAGATAGATAGATAGATCCTATGTGTATTCTCTACATGTGAGCATTTAAATACATGCATTTAACATGCTGAACTTTATTCAAAATGTATGAAAATGCACAAAATTATGAAATCCTACTGCTTTTTTAAATATATGTAAAATGATACGGCTCAGAAACAAGAAAAAATATTATTGTGCAATCTATGAAGACATTTTGGTCTAACATGAAAGTACCAATTAGGGATGAGAATCACCAGGGACCGACGATATGATATTATCGCGATACCTGGGTGCAGATTTGATTTGTATCGCAATTCTGGAAATATTATATATTTATATATGATTATCCCAATTCAATATTTCTTTTCTGATTTTGTTACAATCCTAAACAAATTTTGCAAATTATTCTGTCCTATCACACAGGATGCCATACTCAAGGCGAACATGTGACTAGTTCAATCCGGCTACCTGTAGGATTATAGCGGTACAGTGATGCTTTGCCACTTTAAATGCAAATGGTGAGAAGATACATGAATTACGTACATAAAAGACATATAACTGAATCAGTTGTTCCCCCATCTCTAGTATCAACGCACTGTTCTTAAAACGGCTATACCCACATCTGCATTTTTTTTAATTCTACATTTTATTCTACATTCTCCATTTTATTTTATTCTTTTATTCTAGCTACATAGTTAAATAATTTACATGTTTAATAACGAAATTGCTGCTTTGGATAAAAAGGAGCGGAGAGTGAAAGAGAACAGCTTATCCTATAGATTCACTGAGACCGTAACAGTGATACACAATTTTGTTGAATGAATGAATAAATGAAGAGGCGAATATGTTCCACAAGCTCACATGTGCAAATAAAAGACTGCATTCCAGTAAAATCAACTTCCCAGGGCCTCCATACTTTTAAAAAATATACAGCTTAGACAGGCAATGGCCTCGTTTAGATACATTAAAGGTTTTGTTTCACACAAATTGTAACCCTGACGCCTTAAAACGCTTTGTTTCTCACACAAGATGTGAAGTGACCTATTGAAGACCCACCTCTCCACCACATTCAACTTAAGTGTGTGCTAATTAAAAACCCTCCACAATCCTACCGTGTTTGTTGCACTCAGTCGTCTCTAAAAGGGTTTCTCTTGACATCTGATGCAGGATTATTTGTACCAGCACGAGCACGTGATTTTAATGGTTTTTAATGGTTCAAGGTGTCTGCCAAGTGCCGTAAATACAACACTGCCCTTTGACGGGTATAAAGAAAGACACTTTAAGGCTGTGATTAGTACTCGTCGTTCATCACATGGGCTTTTGAGTTGGCGAGCGCGCATTGATGCATGACTTCACCACAGAGCGCATTAAGAGCTTCTGTGGAGCACTGAGCATCTTTTTGAACCCTAAAATAGAGAAATGGAGACGTTATCGTCCTGCAGACCACACGGAAAGATTGTAATGGCACCATTTGGGTTACCATAAGAGAGAAAAAGGGGTAGGAGGGATAAAGAAAAGCCTGGCGGGGGGACGGGGAGGGGGGTCAGGAGAAGAAGTGATCGATGTTTCATAAACGTTAGTGTAACTGTGACACAACTCTGAACCTGTCTCGCCGTATCAGTTCCCTACATACACACACACACACATACACTCACACGTACGCGCACACACACACAAACACGCCCGCATTAGGTTGTCAGTCAGAGTGCGGGTCTTTGACAGGAATGGATCTGCAGCGGGTTTGCTGTTGCTGCGTGTTGCCGTGACAGCAGGCAGAGACAGATGGCAACCTGTCACTCAGGAGCAGAGAGACAGAGGCGGGGATGAAAAATGAACGAGAGCCGAAGGAGGAGAAGAAAGTGATGGATGACTGAATAGGCACAGAAAGAGAGAGAGAGAGAGAGAGAGAGAGAGAGAGGCAAAGATGTAGCATCAGGGTAAGAAAGATAGAGAGAGAGGAGAGAAAAGGAGAGCAGTGGCAGCGGTACAGCTGGAGTCAGGGAGCATAGAATAACTCACACACTCTTATACACACACAGAGCCGAACACGGGCCTCGGCGATTAACACAGCTCTGCCCGCCGAAGCAAACGTGCACACACACACACACACACACACACACACACACACAGTGGGCACATCTGCAATATATGTGTCTATGACGTGCTGACATGATGCTTTGTAAAAATTCAGTGCGAAGACCGTACCTGCTTACCTGTGTGTGTGTGTGTGTGTGTACGTGTACCCTGGTATTGCCTCCATATGTCTTCCCAGCACTTTTGTTTGTTGTAGCTGTGATGAGGGCGTTAATTGCTTTATTTACCGTGTATGTTTTCGCCTCTCGAGCGAGTTATGAGGGCGCGAGAGGAAATTGAGTAGTGAAGGAGGGAGGGAAGGAGGGAGGGAGGGAGGGAGGGAAAGAGCCAAGGGAGCAAGGGATTGAGGGAGATCCATATCTGATAAATATTTGAGCATTTTAAAACCCTGTGATTTGACTTTCCCCATTCCTGCCTGACACGAAACCCGCACACACCTAAAGGGAGAGCGAGAGCAGGCGCGAGGAAGGAAACATTAACAGAGGGGTGGGATGAGCCGAAAGGAAGCGACTCTGGTGGAAGAGTGCATTAGCACGTTTAATGACCCTGTTTAATATGGTTAACATGCTGCCATTCTGTTCGGCTGGGTCGCACATCTGGCTCGCTCGGCTCTCATTGGGCGAGGGG
The DNA here is from genome assembly GCA_030014365.1 of Clarias pachynema. Classification (NCBI taxonomy): domain Eukaryota; kingdom Metazoa; phylum Chordata; class Actinopteri; order Siluriformes; family Clariidae; genus Clarias; species Clarias pachynema. Next base: position 14,180,522 of record JAQMYL010000001.1, read on the forward strand.
AGTTCGGAGCGGCTGCGCATGCCAATCGGCACGGCCGGGTACCGCTGTTTTCTCGGAGACAGAGAAGAGAATAACTGTGACAGCAAACAGGACGAGCCAATGGGGGTTACGTAAACACGCACAACACGCGCTTTTAACACAAGGACGTCGGTACCGGTGAGGACGAGCGTGAATGTAGGTCGGGACCGAGGTGGAAAAGTGGGAGGGGCTTTCGAAAAATGTGAACTGGCTCGGTAATAATGGGGAGAGGGAGGCAAGTGGAAAGAAGGGAGGAGAGGAAAAAGTGTGCAGAGTGTGAATAAGAGAATGTGACAAGTCGCCTCGCCAATTTAGGTCAACATTCAGAACCGTCGTCTCTCCGTAGGAACGAACGGGGCCTCGTGTGTATTAATGCCATATGTGCTTTACGACACACTGTTTGATGCTGGTTCTTTCCCTAATGATCAAGTTCATTCTGTCATTAATTTAACAGCTACCGTTTGAACATAAACACTGACACAAACTCATCAGCCCCCCTCGACAGCCCCACTCTCTCTCTCTCTCTCTCTGTGTGTGTGTGTGTGGAGAAAGTGGACAAAGCGTACATTGTTCCACATTCTTCCAAGGAACTACTTGTGGAGGGATGTGTTTCCCGGGAACAGGGGGCCGGTTTATCCAGCCTGCACCGCGCCATTGACCCTTGACACCATCTCGGCGGGCCGAATGCGCAGACATGCAAACATGACCGTGATTTAGCGCGCGGGATCACGCAAACATGACCCATTAATGGCCGTAATGAACACAGCATGCATTTACAACACGCGTACACACAGCTGCCGCTACACAACGCCGACACAATGAGACGGGCGCGCCGGTGAATTACACATGCTGTAATTTACACTCCGAGACAGACGCATGATTGAAATACAGGCCTTAACGCAGCAGGCGGACTTGTCCGTGCTATAAATCTCTCTTAGCTCATATATCTATTATACACACAAACATAGAGACACACACACATACACACACACACAAACACACGCTCAAATACCCAGAGAGACGTTTTGGATAAGCAGGACTTTAAACAGCGAGGATGTTTGCCGTGCATGCACAGAGATTAGAGTTTTTCGGGGAGGATTGTGCTGACGAGCTGTTCTGTGTGCGCGCGCCAGAGAGACGGGGGACAAAAGTGCACGGTTTTAGCTCACACACACACACACACACACACTTTCGAATTTCATTAGATTGGCTTTTCAATTTGATTTCGTCTTCCCTGGCCATCTGAGTGTGGGTAGCACATCTGTGCCTTCTTTCTCTTATAAATCAAATTTTTCAGGACATCCAGTACAATACAAGGAGATATTTGTCTGAGCCCCAGTGTCTATCTGCCCTCCCCACCCCCCTCCCCAAATGCCAACCCAGTCTTTCTCTGTCTCACGCTTCCTTTCTTTCTTTCTTTTCTTCTTGCCTTTTTTGGTTAATAGCATGCACAGTGCCAGACGAATAATTCGTTGCATGCTGTCATACGATTCTGAGATTTTAATCGTCGTTAAGAATGCAGAAATCATGTCGGAGTTTTGCGCTGTGGTGTTTGTGGGTAACTGATCGCCTTGATGATATTATCAGCCTTGTAATGTAAGTGGACCGGCTTTCGCCGCTGCGATAGGTCGATCTGGGTTCCGCTTCAGGGCTTAGGGTTCTAGAATAACACGTAACAGGACTACAGCCTGCGAGGATTTAGATCAGCTTGCGCAGATTAGGAAGCCGGGATCGTAGCGTACATTACCCACTGTTCCTGCTTAAAATGCCATTTAAGCAGGTTTTTAATTACACATCACCCCGAACAATGTCCTGATTTATAACATGTTTATTAACACTGAAGTGCCTGTCACATCACTCTGTCTGCCTGGCCTGATCTGGGCTGATCACCCCCCCCCACACACACACACACCCCCCCATCTCTGTCACCTTCTCAATCCTCTGTTTTAATACATGCAATTACGCAGTTTAATTAAGGTAATTAATTCTGTATGGGAGCGAGAGAGAGAGAGACACACACACACACACACACACACACACACAACCTGCTTCTATTCAGAGTTATGGATCCATCTTAATCCTCATGCCCCACACTCCAAACTCACAACAACCTCAGATAATGGGACTGTGTGTGTGTGTATGTGTGTGTGAGCGTGTGCACGTGCATGTGTGTGTGTCTATTCGCTAACAAGCTAATAGCCTGCTCTCAAACTTGAAGTGTCTGAAACAGGCAGAGGTGTGATAAGGAACACATTTACAGGAAACTGCATTTTCAAACCAGACCTCACACTCCACCTGAGTGACTGGTGCACTGCTGGTGGAGATTGTGCTGCTAGGTTCGAGATAGCATGTGTAAGTTTAGGTATTTGACAGAATGAGAGAGCGAGAAAGAGAGAGAGAGAGAACCAAAAATAATCCCTGGACCCAATATCCTCAAAAAAATATTTGCATGTTCTTCCTGCCTATAGTGCATTTTACCTGTGTCAGATAGTTTAGCACATGGTTTAGATATACTGTACTGTATCGAACCTGAGCTCTGGAAGAAAAAAATTAAATCAATCCACATTTAATCAGATAAGAGCAATGTGTTTTATGTTTGTATTTCATTAATAAAATCCTATCCTAATCTTAAAAGTATTGTACAAAAATGCAATATATATTTTTTAATCAGCACCATGATGAAACTGGCTCTCATGAAGAACGTCCCGGGAAAGCAAGACCAAAACTTACCTCTGCTGCAGAGGAGACGTTCATTTAGAGTCACCAGCCTCAGAAATCAACAATTAACAATGAGCACCTCAGATTAGAGGCGTTATAAAGGCTGTTCAAAGGAGATCATTGCATATTCTGGATGCCTTCAGCAATTCAGGAAAGACCATGGAATTAGAAGCTGCGTCAACTTTGGACTGGTAGTGTAGTTACCATTTATTAATAACATTATATTTTTTACAACAAAAAAAAATTGCAGTTTACAATTTGATATGAGAAATGTACTGCAGGTCGACTATGCGTTTGTGCGGAGGGGGGGGGATGATCGGCACTGAAGCCACGCCTTCTTTACAAGGAATGACTGGCACATAGGCCACGCCTCCTTCACTTGGGCTGAGAGGCCTTTGCTCCTTCTTAGGCAATGAATCGCACATAGGCCACTCCTCCTTTATAGGCAATAAATGGCGCACAGGCCACGCCTCCTTTACAGAGAATGACTTCTGATAGGCAAAGAGGCCACGCCTACTCATCGGAACTGATGGCCACAGAAGATGAGGAGGAAGAGAACTGTAGAGTGCAAAAGAAATCTAAATAATAAAAAAACAGGAATAAATAGAAATAAAAACAAGTTAACAGCCTCTACATCATTTCAATGACCCCATAACTATTTGTTGTTGGTGCACTGATTTAAATCATACAGCATTCGCAGCTTTTTTTTACCTCCCACACAGTGCGGTGTTTTATAGTAACAAATTAGAGGTCTCAAATTTTGTGTCGATGTAAAAATTGCGTATTGCACTGATACGCCAAATACAGAAATCCCAAACATTCCATCTAATCGTCTCTCTCCCTCCTTCACAATCTCACGCACAGAAGCTCATTCCATCTCTTATCCACTCCCTCACACACACCCGCCAAATGAGCATCCTTCCAAATGTGCAGGCTTCCAAACCCAGCTTCAATCTGCAAATCCACTGAGGAAAGACAGACAACAGAAAGTATGTCACATTCAGAAAATCACACCACACACACATAACAATCAGCCCATAATCCTACGAAGCAACATGTACACATACACACGGGCACACACACGAAGACAGGGCCACACACACATACACGTCCACCTGCATCATACAGACACACGCGCAGTGTCATTTCTCTGTCATCACTTGTTCTCCTTGCGCAATCCATCAGCTCTTTGTCCTCATGCCTTTTTTCCCTCTTCCTCCGCCTCATTCTTTCTCTCTCTCTCTCTCTCTCTCTCTTGTCCCTTCTCTTTCCATCCCTCCCTGGAGCACCGGGCAGGGACAGATGTCAGGATGTATTATTTCGACTGGCTGCTTCTCCAAGTTGCGCTCGCTTTCCATTTCACTTCAATGCGATGAGCTTCATTCTCAAAGCCATATTTAGTTGCAGCTTTGCCAAAATGTCATCAAAAAACAACGAGAAATGAGCTATTGAGAAATTCACGAGGCGTCGGCTTTGATTGCACTCGGATTCTGGTTCGGATTGAAGACGAACAGTTCAAATTAAAGCAAGGGAAATGAGAAGACAAAAGGGGGAAAATGCAAATAAGGGTAAGAGTAGAAGCCTCGGCGAAGCTGTGGAGGGCTGGGAGGCCGTGTCAGCACATGCTTTTACAGACTTGCATAATTTCAGCTGGATGTTTGTCCCGTCGGGTAACATAATGGTTTATGGAGCAATTTCAACTCATTGTAGTGGAGAAGCATGGATCTTATAGTTTCAAAATTTCAGCCATATTCTCTGAAAATGACTTTGTTGTTTAATTGCAACCCAGTTGTGTTGTGTCTTTCTGAAATAAATGAGAACAAAGAGAATTGAGATTCATAAAAATTTATAAACCAGCCTACGGACAGCATCTCGCTTTTTTTTGTTTTTTTTCACATGCAGTAAGCATCTAATAACCCGAGACATCCAACAGGACATTTTAAACAAAACTCCTTCATACATACGGTCTATGAAAGTACGTGTTTATATGTAAAGCTGAAAACACCCAGCCAATGGAGCTTCTGTGGGCTGAAAAGCTTTGTTGAAGAGAGAGGGGTTAGAGAAGAATGTTCAGACTAGCCAAGTGCAGAAATCTGAGGCTACAGTGGGCACCAGTTGTTTTCCGCATCATTGTGTGTAAACTCTAGAGATTGTGTGGGAAAACCCCGGCAGATCAGCACTTTCTGCAAAACGTAAACTATTGTGTCTTGCACCAAAAACCACGAGTCACTGGGATCACATGATGCCCCTTTTTAAAGTTTGATGTTGATAAGGTCTTGTACATGATTACATGTACTGCACGGTGCTGTTCTGTGCATTTCAAGGGATTAATTATGAAAAATGCCAATCGATTTGAATAGAAAGAAAATCCCAGAAAATACGCCATGTTGCATGTTTTTTTCTTCCCAGGCAGCTGCATATAATGTCGCTAACTGTGCATGCTCATAACATCGTCGTGTATGTCTATAACCGGGAACTTCATGGAGCTTGGTGTGCAATAAAATTTAACACGACGTATGGTACCTCTAAGAAGCTTTGTGCTGTGCATTTAATCCGATTATTAATCAATCATCAATTGATTTGTTTAAACCAATGATCGATTAAAGAACGGTTACCGACTCCCATCACTAGCAGCCGTACAGTCGTTCTTATAAAGCGGTCCGCAAATGGCCGGTGTTCTTATTAAAGTGGCAGGGCTGATGTTTACACATTCCTTTCATAAAAGCCTAATCAGTGACAGGGGCTGCCCTGAATACATTACATTTGTTAAAATGCATGTAACAGTGTTTGACTATATCGTCTCTGTTAAATAAATAAACAATATCATGTGTCTTTAAGTGGGTCGATTAAAGCCAGCCCAGTCTGGCCCGGTAATGGATGTCCGCTGATGTCTCTGTTCAGTCGGTGCTCGGCGTTGCCCCGAGGTCTGGATCTCTTTTGGAAAATGACTGTTTTAGTCTTTTTCATGTTTCCTGTCAGGCTCCAGATCTGTCAGTAATGCTCCAGTAGATCCAGACTGCGCTGTAGGCCGTGTTCAGTGGGGGGCAGCAGAATCAGGTCGTCCTCTTAGAGGAGCAATTTGATCTCGGAGTTGTGTCGAGTGCGGCCAGGTGCTGCAGGACTCTCTAAAATGGCTGCCTCTTCAATCAAGGTTAAATACTGCTCGTTCGAGAATGTAATTAAACTAATGTGAGTAGCGTAGTGATTTATCGTCTGCACACATTCTATAAGGTCTGTAACCTTCGTCCCAAATACACTCGAACGCTTATAATGAGGCGTCGCGCACGTGCGTGCGTTATGACATGGGAATGTTTACTCTTCTGGTTTTCGGGCCGATGGGAAGCTGTTCGAGGCGTCGCCATGACCCGATATCCTGCGATCTGGCGCGAATTCAACTGCCCTGATGAGAGTGTTTAAGTCTTGAACGAATAATTGTAGAAAAGGCTTTCCCTAGATTGCTGTTCACACAGATGGCCCTGTAATTATTCGGATCAAATCCATCTCCATTTCTGAACGAGGGAGTCGGGAGACCATGAGCCCAGATGTCAGGGACAGAGACACTGAGAACTATGGCGAGTCGTCGGAAAAAAGACCTCTTTTGATTGTATTTACCTGTGTAAGGTTTGAGACTGTGTTATTATTTCCTAGGTTCTGGCTCGCTTATAGGACAGACATGGAGAATAATTATGCATTAACACTATATATGATATTATATATTTGATCATTTTGTTTCAGACACATTTTTGCACATTTCCATAAATTTCCTTTGATTGTTTAAAGCTGCCTTGCAACAATTATATAATTATATAATTGCATTAAATATTAGTTTTGATTAAGTTCTAGAAAAGTGGCAGCAAAATTGTCCAAACCATATTACAAGAAAATAAAAATGTGATTTTGTATGTGTGTGTTGCTGAAAGAAAAGTTAACAAGAAATAATCTTGACTTTCAGTCAGTTTCTTGTTTCTTGTGGGAGATTGAAACACCCCGACACCTGAGAATCCCCAGGACACTCAGTCTTTCATGATCTCCGTAGAGTGCCGGATTAATATTCTAAAACTTTATGGATAAGCCGTTTTATGTTGTGAAAACCTAATTCATATTCATATAGCTATTTCATTTGTACAGATCCTATACTGAAGCTCATATTGCTTGATTTGAAAATGAAGTGATTTCTAATACTCTATACACCACTATATTGTTTTGTCTATAACCCTGTTTTTGTTATGACTGTTTCATTGCTGTTTTTATTTATCGGCTTTACCATTTCTACCTAGTGTAAATATATAGTTTTTCATTCTAAATCCAGAAATCTTCGCTTGATTTCTTCATTCGGTCCTATTTTCGAACCCGCGTGTCAAACCACTTATCATCGGCATGTTTTTTTTAGTTTCTAAATTGTTTCAGTCGACATATTTGGGCAGTCTTAATGAAGGTATAATTCATATTCCTACCTGGAAGATGAATGTCTTCATTACTGTGGTGTGGTGTGTGTGTGTGTGTGTGTGTGTGTGTGTGTGTGTGTGTGTAGTGTGCAGGAAGATGGTTAATGTTGTTGAATTTCGGAGGCTCCGATTGCTTTCTGAATCTCTTCTGTGCTGTTTCGGGCTCTGCGCTATGACCTCCGCATATTGAACAGTTTACTGGGCTGTGTGTGTGTGTGTGTGTGTGTGTGTGTGTGCGTGAAGTGTTAGCGTCTGTTCTTTTAATGAACACAGTAATTTGGCTGTGATCGTTCCCTCTCTCTCTTTCTCTCTCATCACAGAACTACAATATGTGGTGTTGGTGAAGTCTGGCTTTCAGATCAACATGGCTTAAGACTGTCTGTACTGATTTAAAGAGCTCCAGATGTTGCTGTATGTGTGTGTGTGTGTGTGTGTGTGTGTTTTAGGGTGCTTGACTAAACCATAGGTTTGAGAAATTCATGGACCGACTCTTATCCACGCCCTCTGTGATTGCGCATGCATATATTTGTGCTTTTATTGGTCATTATTTTCACAAAGTTAATCCTTAAAGGGACAGACCTTGGCCTTTGGCTTGCAAAAAACCCGCCCAAAAAACGCACACACATGCGTGTGCGAGCACGCACTGACCCGCACACATTTGCATGCTCACTCATGCTTGGTGAAAACACAAACCATCAAATAAAAACAGATGGAAACAGAATAACTTTGTAGACACACATTCTAGCACTAATGACATGCACGACCGTTGGCGTGCTGGAATATACGCCATCTGTGCCCAAACACACACACATACAGTCACACGTTCACTAACACACAGACACACACACCCACGCCCTGCCAGTGTCAGTGTACTTGCTGGTTTTCTTGTCTGCCAGAACTGTGCTTGCCTTCATTATAACCTTTAATTAAAAGTGACAGTAAAATGTAATTACAGTCTTTAGAATGGACTGCGCACTACTAAGCGTTCTGCAACCATTTCGGCTGTCGGCTGTCTCTCTGTGTTTGTGTGTGTGTGCGCGCGGGCATGTGTGTGTGTTCAGATTTCCTTCTTGTTTGACATTTGGCTCCAAAATGACCTAGAAATGAATAACTTGTAAGAGCTGCCTTTGAGATCGCCCTGACTTCTCTCGGTCCTGTTTTCCCTATTTCTTAATATAGCATCTTTCCTCCTCCCCTTCTTCTTCTCTCGCTTTCACACAGGCCTCTTTCCTCCCATCAGACCATTGACCCACTTCCCTGTTTTTTTCACCTCTCATCCTTCTATCCCTCACCATCCTGTTTGTTTTCTTAGAATTCTTGTCCTTCACCTCCACGCTTGCTCCTACTCCACCTCCTCGGATGTCTCTGGTACAAGTACAAGTTGCCCCGAGGCCGCACAAATGTTTGGACACACATCGTAGCGGCGTTGCGTCACGTGTGGCTAGGCTGATCTAGAGTGTGTGTTCGTCTTTGGAGAGTGTGAGATCATGTCTGAGGACAGTTACGGCTTCGGAAGCAACCTGTTGAGCCTAGAAATAGGAAAGATAGAAGGATGGAGTATCTCAGTGGGCGGAGCATGAATGATTGCGGCGGTGATTGGACGGCCAATTGTCAGTAAAAACAGACGGAAAGAAAAAACATCTAACGTGACCTTAAAGGAGTAGTCATGGTTTTTACATTTGGGATCGTTTCGGAGAACCTCAATGTCTGGTTCAGTTTGATCAGTGAGAACACAATCGTTCCATGCTCTGGAACCATGCACTTGTCCACTTGATGAAGTGGTCTTGAGAATGATATAGCATACTCAAGCAATGATCGAATCGCATATATGGAAGCCAATACCTGAAAATGGAAGTGGGTGCGACGCCATCAGTGCCGTCGGTCTCCTTGGAAATCTCAGTGTGAACGCGCCAGGTGTAGCATCTCACCTGCACAGCCAGTAGGATTTATGCATTCCTCAAGTATACCCGATTACAGAGAACAAACATAATGTGACCACTGGAGAATGGTGGAGTGGGGATATGGTACAAATCCATCGTGCCCTGTGTGAAAGTGACCTCATTTGTTCCTTAACATTCTGATCACATTGACTGATGTTACTTCACTCAATAAACATCTGATATCGACTTTTCAGTTTCAAGATGTTGCTCCCACTGTGATGTCCATATTGCATATAAACACATATAAATGTGTCGAAGAGCATCAGAAAACGCATCAACGAGTCTACACTATTTCAAGCATTCACAGTCATTTCACATTTACGAAATCATTTACATTTACAAAGAGAAAACTCCATCAACTCTGTCCATCTGAGCCATTAGTGTACACATGCAATGCTGAGTCCAAATACAACAGCAACACAAACACGTACGTTAAAAGGATAGAGAGATAAAGACTTACAGAGAGAGAGAGAGAGAGAGAGAGAGATGTTAAATAATTATAAAAAATAACCAGAGAAAATTAAATGTCTAGAGGGAATCATTATTCTGACCCATCACATCTAAACCTCCCTGGAGCTGTGGCTACTAGCCTCCTGTTGGATAATCAGCAACACACACACACACACACACACACACACACACACACACACACACACACACACGCACACACACGCACACACACATTTGTTTCAACAGACCCTGAAAATACCCTGGGGAGGACTGAGTGGTCACACAGCAAAGAGCCTTATAACTATCTAAATTAATTCCTTCCTCCTTCCACCCCCTCTCCCTTTCTCTCATATATACACAGACAAACAGTCCCCTATCTATGAGGCAACATTGCGTTTAGTCAATTTGCAACAGGTGTGTGAAAGAGAGAGAGGAAGAGAGCGAGAGCTACATTATGGACCTTGAACAATTAGTACTTTTTCAATAGCAAATACACAAATACACTGAAGTAGTGTAGAACTAGTAATCGACTTATCTGGTTATAGGGTATAGGGAATAAGGTATAGGGAATAGGGTATAGGGAATAGGGAATAGGGTATAGGGAATAGGGTATAGGGAATAGGGAATAGGGAATAGATGAGGGGTGAAGGCATAATTTTCCGAACAGGTTTCAGTTGCAATCGTGAAACAAACCAGGAATCGTATAGGACGTGTCTGCATGCTAATGAATGCTGTGTATTATCTATCGCCTGTGACTGTTACTAGATGTTAAACACAAATTAGTATGATCTCGGAGCACAGGATTTTCCAAGCTACAGCCTGTGTGTGTGTTTGAGTGTAAGCCTCTCTTATGGACCTGAACAGACTTTTTTTTTTTTTTTAACTTTATACATTTATCTGATGGAGAAGAAAATAGCAACGTTTAAAAAAGTGGATCTTCATGGCTGTATGAGCACACAGAGAGAGCGAGAGAGAGAGAGAGAGAATGAGTCAGAGAGAGAGAGAGAGACGGGGAGCGACAGTGTGAGAGACGGAGCGCGAGACAGAGTGCACGAGTTCCAGAGAGGCAGACAGGGAAGTAGAAAGAGAGAGACAGGGGACGAGAGACAGCACGAGAGACTCAGAAGGTAAGAGACAGAGTTTAAAGAAGTAAAGCGAGAGAGACACAGAACGGGAGAGCGAGACATGAGACATGGTGAGAGAGCGATAGGGTATCATTGACCTATTTCTATAGGCTCCCATTCCACTGACTGGTTTAAGCAAGGCAGACCACACACACACACACACACACACACACACACACACACACACACACACACACACACATGTGGACCTTCACTTCCATCAAAACTCCTCACGACGATGCTCATACACAGAACAGGAAACAGCAACCACCCAACACTCACACACACAGATGTTTGTAATTATAGTTCTGTGGGGTATTTCCATTAGAGCAGGGAGGTAAACCGTTGTAAAAGTGAGTACTGAATAGATTTGAAAATAAATAACTGGCAGGAAAAAAAGCACTCAGGTTTAAAAAAAAAAAAAAAAAAAAAGTAGTATTGACTCTGTCGTGTTTTATCATCAGTGTAACGAAAACTGTTGTGATATGAATTTGAACTCTTTACACTCATCCCTGATCGCAGCTGGCGCGCATATTATTCTGACTAAACATTATGCAGACACACACCTCTAATTCCAGTCAAGGAGACCAGTCAGAGGTGTGTACAAGCAACAAGCAACCCTATCAATATGAGCAAATTCAGTCTCAGTAATGAGATCAAAACGAGACTACACACACCTATCGACAGCCTTCCGCTTCCACTCACACACACACACGCCTATATGTTAAAGACTTTCTCCCCCATTCATTCTGCAAAAAAAACAACAACAAAAAAAACTAAAGCCAGAAATAAATGAAAGTCTCCTTCTTGACCGCTAAACAAGATTGAGGTCTTGACTGTATTTTCCCGCGTCTAACCTCGCTAGATTTATACATTTCCCTATCATGCTAGATTTGATCTTTTCAAAGGTGACTCATCCATATTGAATTGAACCCGCCTCACACAAGGTAAGCTTCCCATTCATTATACTCTCACACACACACACACACACGCACGCACGCACGTCGAGAGATGATGCACCAGCTCCGCAAGCTAAGCCCCGTGCTCGCGCCCACCGCTGACCCAGTTCGGCTGGATGTTGTTCCTTGCGAGTTCCACATCTAAGTGGCAGTGCCATGAAGGCGTCCCGATGACGTCGTTCCTCCTCCTCCTCCTCCTCCAGAGAGAGTCCACGGCCCAGCGCCGCATCTCCACCAAGCTGCGCTTCAGTCAGAGCCGGATTGTGGGAGTGCAGTGCTCAGGAACGCCACAGCTTTTAGTGCTTGTCATTCGTGCGCTTTTTATTTTTTTTCCCCATCTTTTCTTTCCCTCTGGACTCGTTTGCACTCCTCTTGTGTTTCTGCAGGGAATGTGAGCTTGGCTCAGGCTTCTCGTGTCAGCGTGCGGTTCCTTCATTCTTCGCTCTCTACTTCCACACGGTGCGACGGTGTCGGCCCTGACATTAATGTATTATTTCAGGAGTTTCCTCCATTCACGCTCCTTCTCTTTATTTAACTAATTCGAACCTGGCGTTCACGTACATTTTCAGTAATAATATTTAGACTACGGAGACTGTTTAAGGTACATTACTTAGTACACTCGTTAGATAGAAAAATGGAATTTAACCCAATTTAATTGACACTATAGATTATTATTATTATTATTATTATTATTTACAAAATAAGAATTTTTGTACCCTATTAGACTTTTAATTATCTTTAGTAAACAAATGTTAAGTGATCAATAGCAGCATAATTTCGTGTTATTTATTTTAACAGCCTCGCAATCTGTTCGTTTCTGAAAGCTGTTATGGCGTAAAGTGCCTCAGTAAAAGTCCGACATCTGCAGGCGATACAACAGCGCTTTGTTTTATTGATCACTTTATTTTTAGAGTTAACCACCCAAAGCAAATTCGCATAATTACTTCAGATCATAACTAAGAAACGACTTAAAAAAAACGAAACAACAACAACCTCCAGCTCCAGAGTAATGCTCCATCTGTTTATCTCTTTCTCAGTCGACCTCTCTCTCTCTCTCTCTCTCTCTCTCTCTCCCCTTTTTCCGCTCTGACCTGTGTAAGTCCGTGGACACCTGCTCTGGCTGAGTGTGTTGTTTATTTGTGTTGTTTGTTGTCCTCGTGATTGGCAGATGGAGTGACTGCAGAGTGTGTGTTGGGGTGGAGACGATTACAGGGTCAGGCAGGTTAACGGTTTTCCTCATGGCTTAGCACCCAACCTGGCAGTCCTCCAGCATCTCACTTCTTCTTCCATTCCTCTCTCTCTCGCTCTCTCTCTCTCTTACACACATACACACACACACATTGTTTTTCCTGGACACTGTACTTACTGCTGTGCAAGATGCCTGTTGTTCATCAGGTGCAGCCAGTAATAATAATGGAACGAGCCGTGTGCAGATACACATTATATACCGAGCTTTAATAGAGCAGGTTTGAGGAATATAATGTTATGGCTTCAGTATTAGAAAACAGCACTACATATTGTTTTATATATATATATACAGTATATATACCATTAGATTTTATATACCATTAGACTCAGGAGACTTTGGGCATGAGACAGTGTTCACCCTACCCAAGGTGCCAATCCATCACACGGCAATTAGCCTAATCTGCATGTTTTTGGACTTTGGGAAGAAACCAGACTAAGAACATGCAAACTCATATGCACACAGATCCGAGACGGGAATCAAACCCTCGAACCTGGAGGTTCAATGCGACAGTGCTAACCACTACACCCAATGCTGTCAGATTCATTAACCACTAATTACAGCATTCATTTGCTCATCCTTAGTAACTGCCTGGTTTAGATACGGTTTAATGTAGCTAAAAAAGTTTTGTTTAGATTTTTGTGGAACAGAACCAGTTATAAAATACTGCGAGCAGGTATCAGAGCTAGACTGCACACATTGAAAATTACAACTTTGGGTTTTTCTCGTGTATAAATATTTGGAACAATAAACAGATTCTGATTGAGATCTCAGCACACGTACAAGTACACACATTTTGCAGCAAATATTTTCTTTCTGGCATATTTTTCTCCAGTTCATTGTTTAAATTAATAATTTGTATGTTCTACATAAGCTTTATTATTAAATATCTAAATCTGTATATTGTTCTTCGTATGATATATTATGAAAAGGTCTTTAGTTATTACAGTATATTTTTGCCATATCCTCCATTCACTATATGATATTATATGATACTTTATATGAAATCCTTCATGTATGGGTGTTTTGATTAATTAGAGCATGCTATAGTCTAATAATATAGGGCAGCTTGATTATGGCAAAATCATAATGATGGTTATTTTGCTCAAAATGTATAAAGATTTAATATAATTTAATGAAATAATAAATAACAAAGAAATAAGCGAGAACACCATGGCACAGAACGCAATGTGGCACAACAATTATTTAATCTTGATTATTCAATTAGATTTCATAATCGTTGGAAGCCAAAATCGTTATTGTAAATAAAATGCAGCCCTAGTCCATCCTAAGTAGATTGCTCGGATACCTCGGCCATCATGCCGCGCGCTGATCTCACCCCAAAAGGCTGCCTTGAAGTGTAACAAAAACGTAGAGGCAATATTTCAAAGTGCGTCCATTAATAATAATGTAACCGCTGGACATCACGTTCTATCATACAATGCAAACGCACTATGCTTATCTACAAGACTGCAGCATGTTAAGTCGAACATATGGTTCCAGTTTGTTTGGATCGTTTCTCTGTTTCTGTCATCTTTTTCATACTTTATTAAAATAGTTGGCGACTCGTGTTACTGCCTCCTTACAAGTCAAACGGCTTAACATATTGAAGTTCCCTTATACGGCGTGCGAGTGTTTTTTGTTCAGATTCATATTTTTAGCATATGTAGGGCCTGTCTTTGGGCCTGAAAATAATTTGCGGTGTGTGTGTGTGTTTTACGTTTCTTGCATGTCTGCAACCAGGTGTCTAAAGAAGTAGCTGGCAGTTCCGTGATGTCCCGAGGCCTTTGCTTTCATACTGGTGGTTAAAAACAAAGAAAACACAGTCCGAGTAGAGAGAGAGAGATGTGAGATGTGAGAGCATGATGTGAATCAGGCTGTAAAATGAATAAGTTGCTGAGAACGGAAATGTCATGCAAAACAGAGCGGAGATCGACCACAGAACGCACGGCACGTGAGCCGAGTCGCCGGTCCCGGTCTGCCTTCAGAGTGTCTGTGAACACTATACACACTTCTGCTTTTGATTTGGGGAAGGGGGTGTGTTTGCGTAAGAGTAAGTATGCGTATCCTCATTTGTAATTATTATTAGGCACATTTATGCTCCAGCGCCAGAGCTGTCACTTTGATATACTCGTATTTACCTCAGGAGGCTACTTTAGCTGTCCCGCGCGCACTTTCTCACACAATCTCACACTCCCGAAACTCCACTCACTCATGGTCTCGCTGGAGATTTAGCCCGCCGCTTTTACACACTCCCACACACCCGAGATTCGTCCCTTTTTTGTTTTTTTTTTGTCTCTTTGTCTCCCTGTGTGAAAATTAACCATGGGTTCTTGGCGCAGAAAGAAAAACCCGGGTTGTGAGTTTATTATTAATTATTATATTAACAGTTAGCAGATGTATAGGAGTGTAAAACACCATATGTAAAAAATTACATTTAGCCAAAAGTGACTCAGGGTGTGTGAACTGAACTAATTATAATGTACAAAAGCAGAGCAATGATGAACTATTGTATTGTATTTTCCATGTATTTCCCATCTTCATCTTATTTTTTTTCCCCACCTCATTTGTTCACCTCATCCAGCTCCTTCCATTATACGACATTGTCTAACTGTGGAGGATGAAGGCTATCACATGCTTCTTCCTCAGAGAGATGTGAAGCTTGTGCATGATTGACAGGACGTGCTGTCCCTCCCTCCCTGAGAGCACGGCCAATTTCTCTCCCTTGGCACATCAGCAGGATTCAAACTCAAGATCTCCTGACAATTTCTCCGCGATATCTTCATTCCCGACTGTGCCGAGTCGAACCGCGTTACATTAGCACGGGATCGTTGTTGTTTTCTGGCGGCGAGACAAACTGTTTTTTTTTTGACAGCGTTGCAAATCACGTGCATTTACGCACCTGCGGTTTCCACACCGGCTCCACTCTGTCGTTAAAACTCTCCTTTTAGGGTCGCATAGCAACCATATTTTTTGGGTGTTTATGGCGGGACATTACGATTTGTGCTGATGCCAAGCGTTGTTAATAACTGCTTCTTCACTCTTGTTTTTTTGTCCCTGATGCACTTTAAGCTCCGTCTCTTTTTCTGAGCGTGTCCTGTCTGTGTCAGTCTCTAGGCTGCATATCAAATGCAATACTTTTAGTGGGAAACTTACTGAGTAAGATACTTGGACGAGGTGCTGAAACTTTAATAAAATAATGATGTGCGACAAGCAGTGTTGGGTGTCACGCATTACATACTGTAGTACTTGGATTACTTTTTTGCTGTAACGAGTAATCTAACGCGTTAGGTCCGCCATTTAAGTACTCAGTTATTTAGTTATTTTTGCAAAAATGTAATCTGTTATTCAGACAGCGGTCATTCGGAATCTGTTATTGTGTGTGTGAAAGTCGTCCTACAAGCCCCGCCCCCGATAACTCGCCCCCCTCTGTTATTCCTGCTATTATACCCCTATCTCATCTATGCGGTTTGACTATGCGAGGACTGACGCGCGGAAAGATGGAAACCTAATCACAGCGGCAAAACTCGCGGTGAATCATGATGAACCGTACTTACGGCCACC
>JAQMYL010000001.1:14203077-14223449 GCA_030014365.1 Clarias pachynema
CTTTCATTTTTGTGAAGCTGCTTTGAGACAATGACCATTGATAAAAGCGCTATATAAATAAAATTGAATTGAATTGAATTGAATTGAATTTCCACGTTTGGGCCATTAAAGGAGTTCCAAAAGTCCTGGTTTGACTTGAACGCCCCTCGTAATTTACTAGCAAGTTAATAGCTAGCGAGCTAGCATTAGTTTAACGATTCCATTTTCTCTGTTTCCATTTCAGCCTATTATATAAATAAAGACCTGCACATGATTTCACAATGGAACATAATGCAACATTAGGTTACCATGGAAACAATGTATTCTATAAACCTTACTAGGTTACATGTTCGGGATCAGTAGGTACTGTAGCTTGAGATTTAATGAGTTAGCTAGCTAGCTATAGTTGATTAGGATTTTGTATTTTGTGTCTTTTCGTAAGTATTGTAAAGATTTAACATTAAGTTATTAAGCTACAAATTTTTTACTTCCTTAAAGACCAACTTAATAATTTTCAATAATGTTAGCTGTTAGCTGAACAACAGCTATAGAAAAGTAATGGAATTAACCATTTCTCCTCAAAATGAGCAGATAATGGAAATAAAAGCACTTCTGAATGAAAGCTGCTGTTCCACTATAAGGTGATGGAAGCTGTTATCAGTTTACCTCAACTCAGGTTTTTCAGTCCTCTCAGGTTGTTGTTAGAGTTTAGACATAACAGTTGTTTGTGTGTGTGTGTGTGTGTGTGTGTGTGTGTGTGTGTGTGTGTGTGTGTCTATGTGTTTAAAGTGAGGCACACTGCTTGAGTGCTGAGCTATTATCAACCGTAGCAATTGCACAATTGCCTGGTCCTGATTTACACACAGTCATGTAGAGTGAGAAACACACTCTTCACAGCTTCACCGCTAACAACACTATTGGCTAGAATAGTCTTTCTCTATCTGTCTGTGCATCACTCGGTCTGCCTCCCCGTTTCATATGTCTCTCCATGGCCTATTCTGCAGCTCTACTTCAGCTTTTCGGAATACTGTATCAATTTTTGACATTATTAACATTGTGTATTCAAAATATCCTTCCATCCATCTCTCGCTCTTTTTTTTTTCTCTTTTTTTTTTCTATCTGCTCTCCAGCTGAAAGGTCACGTCTGTTTTGTTTGTCATCTAAATAGAAGCCTGGTGCAGATTTCTGATGAGATACAATGCACGTACACACTCAAATACACACTCACACACGCACACAAACGCATCCGCACAGACATGCTATTCTGAAAACAACAAAAACATGACAGTGGCCCATAAGCTCAAGAGGACCGTGGTAGAACACATCTGATTAGCATCTAAAGCACGTGCCTCTGTCATCATATTCATAAGCACTGCTGTCGACTGATTGAATGCAGAGGGCTTGGGATATTTTTTTTTCATCATTATAGAGAGCGTTGAGTTTGTTTGAGCTTCGCCGGGCAAAGCCATTTAGTAGATTTATGCAGTGGCATGCTTTTAGTCATTGGGTGGGCATAGAGCACATTAAAGGTTGGCAAGTAGAATTTATAGAAACTCTGATTTTCTTTTTTTGGTGAAAAATATGTGGGGAAATAATAACAGACTACGTTCACATTACAAACTTTTTCGCCACATTATGAGTTGCTTTTATTTTTTTGGCTCGGATAAGATTTGCATTTTGATGTGATCAATATTTGTCTTTAACACGAGCGCACCTGTCCATCATACGGTCCTGCGTGCATGTCTACAATTCTAAAACACTCATTTTAAGTCCTGCTCAGGTTTATTTGTTTGTTTTTTATTTATTTCAATTGAATCAATTCCCAAAAATATCCACAAAATTGTGCGGCACTATGACACCGGATGATAATGATGACAGTGATGTGTGTTTGGAAAAAGCCTTGGAAATGAATCCCAGTCTGACAGTGCTCAAAATAACTATGGTTATATGGACAATATTACTTCAAATCATTCTGATTAGAGATTCCAGCTTAACTGGTTACATGGACTTTGATGTGATAAGATGTGCGTTTACATGCACAAATAATTCAGTCTGAATGTAACATTTTTTGACATGCACAAAATGGTTCTGCCCGCTGAATAGCGTTTAATCTGCTGGAAATATAAAATTTCAAATTTGAATCTAGCTTAGATTGATCTTTTCTGATAAAACCCACCTTGTGCATTATGATTGGTTACAAAAATCCAGTCTCATCTGTGATTGGTTAGATGTCTTACTACATTTGAAATGGGCAATAATTGCTCCTTCCTCAGCAAGAGACCCAGTGAATGAAAGTCCAAAATAAACACGGGTAGGACAGAAAAGGGAGCTCAGTGGTTAAGTAATTGGAATACTAATCAGAAGTTCCAGGTTCAAACCCCAGCACCACCCAGTTGCCACTAATGGGCAAGCCCTTAACTCTCAACTATTCGGATGTAAAAAAAAAAATAATAATAACAATAATAATCTGGATAAATGCTGTAAATGTAAATTGTTTTAGGCAAAATCTTGGAATTTCCAGTTGACCTTGTCCAGATAATGTGCTGCTTTTTTACCTTCTCATTAAGACTTGATATGTTCAACATAACTTCAATGCAACTATTATGATTATTTCAATCGAAATAAACTTGATATGATGCATTACGTTTTGATTCGAGACCAATGATGGGGTTGCAGTTTGGATGGCGAGTCTCTTCTCAAGGCCGTCGGTTTCATGTTTTAAATGATTTTCCACAGGTCCCTACGGATTGCCCCCAAAATCTGCCAAACCAGACCAGGCGGGTCATACCAACACCAGAAACCCAGGTAAGCTCATAAAACTTTTAACTCAAGACTATTATTAAAACGTCCAAAAGAAACAGCCTTGATGCATGCAACACATCCCTCCAAAGACCCAAAATACCGTCTCATGGTCACGAAGAGAAAATCAGGAAAAGAGGCGACATATGGCTCGAGCGAGAGGGAGAACCAGACGACTGCTGGCACTGCAGTTCCGTTTGATATATTCCATCCCTCTATCCTTTTTTGCCTCTCTCTCTCCCTCTCTCTCCTCGGCGTCTGCTGCGAGGCCTGCGAGGCCCGTGCCGGAGGCAGTGTATGGTTTGATAATGGCCGTCCTGGGAGAGGAGAGGGTTGCAGGGAAGAGTGGGAAGCCATTTCAAAGAGTTATTATCACCATTAGTTTGGCACCCCGTTTTTTTGTTGGTCCAGAGAGATGGCAAGGAAGATAAATAGAGGGAGAGAGACAGAGAAGATAGACGTAAGGAGGCAGGGCACAAGCGTTAGAGGGAGGATGAGGACAGGGGTGATTATTAGTCATTCGTTGTATTTGTCAGAGGTCTGTTCTGTCAAGAACTTCCAGATCAGTTCTTTATCTCTTAGTCCGCCCTCACGCTGCTTTCCTCATCACTGACACACTCGCACATGCACACATGCTGAGTCACACAAACACACACTGACACACTCATACACACGTCTATTGAGGCAACTTGGGGTGAAATTTTTATAGGGCTAAAAAAGTAAGCCACGGTGGGGAGGGAGAGGGGGAGGGAGGGGGCGAGAGAGATAAAGGGCCGAGCAGGGGAAGGTGATTTAAGAGGGAGAGACGAGTGACAGGTAAGGAATTTTAAAGTGCAGGAGGGAGGTAAGGAGCAGGAGACATGCACTATATACCATCCAGCATTACTAAAACAGGAAAGGAGTGACACGAGCAAGGACAGGGACAGGCAATGATAAAGAAGTGACACTAGATCTCTCTTATTCTTTTAGCCTGGGTTCAGCGTAGCAAGTGCCACAGCAACAGGAGCCACGATTCCGCTGACAGTGACAAGTTACTTGGATTGAGTGGCAATAAATCTAAACGATTGGCTCCAATAAATACCTCATACCAATCCTGAAACTATTCCTTTTTTTTTTTAGTTTTTTTAGTGCCCATTTTACACTGTTCTGTGCAAAAACACGGAGGAGATATTTATGACCATAGTTTTATTATTGGCTGGATTTATTACGGTATTAAAAAACATTTTAGACTACAGTAACACAGCGATACAGATTAATTATACAATCACATTTATGCAGTTTGGCTACTGCCAAGATTTGAGATCAGAACCTTAAAACATCTAGACAGCAGGGCTGGGATGTATGACAATGTGCTATTGACACTGTAGTAAATTACATCACACTTTTTCCCCTGAGAGCTTCACTGCTTTCATTAGCACTTCTTTTAACACTGGCCAACATCAGTATTTGCACTAAGTAGTAATTAATAGCTGATTGGATGCAGCAGTTTCATATTCTGTGTTTTGTTTTATTGTGCTGGACTTTTAAAAAAAAAAGAAAGAAAAAAAAAAGATTCATAGTCATTATTAGGGAAAACGTTTTCTACAAGCTAAATTGCCCTATTTTGTCGCCTCACCCCCCCCAACAACCCACAGGTAATAAGAGATGAACCTAGAGGATCGTTTGACTCCTGGCCTGCTAGATAGGATGCAGAATTTGTACTTAGGGTGCTGTGAAGTGAGACATGGTCAATAACAGGAACAGACTCCGAGCCACAAAGCGAGGGGATGTTAAGAAGTAGGAGGAGGAGGAGGAGGAGGAGGAGGAGAGGGGTGAAGGAGAGAAAGTGAGAAAACAAGAGGAATTGTGTGCAGAATAACGATGTAGCAATCGAACTTGTCTGCAGACAGATCCCCAATATTACTGACCAATCCCCTGCTCGGCTGGAGCTCTTCTGGTCTCCCTGACTACCGCACACACACACGCACGCACGCACACACACACACACACACACACACACACACACACAAAGCTACACAAGAACACATCAAACCTTCATTATGACCATCACTTAGCAACAGTTGGTCTTTTTTTTTTGTTGTACTTTTTATTTTTTATTTTTTTGGACGTACAGTATTATAAATCTATAATCCGACCCTAACCTTCAACTGCGCAGTCTAATGGCGTGGTGGTTTACCCGCCACACTGTCCATGTTTTACAACCACGGTCACTTCACCCATCTACTTAATGATGTAGAATGGGCTCCGTGAGATGAAAAGCTATTGCTCATTGTCAATGAGACATGCTCTATTTTCTCCAGATAATCTGTGCTGGAGTTCAGTAGTCACAAACCACTAAGCACTACGACTCATTTGTGTCTGTGCATGTATGTGTGACACTGTTGCCTCAATAAATATACAATGGAATTAACTTTGAAAACTTTGTCTCAGTCATTTTCCCAGGTACTGGGAAATCTTTCTAAATCAGCTGTCTTGTAGCTGTATGTCTAGAAGTCCTGGGAGTTTTTATTCCCAGTCGACCTTAAGGGGCAAAGATCTTTTATTATGATGCCATGTGTACCAATTGATTGCACTTTTAAAGTGTAAAAGTTTCACATTTCAAAATGCATGTTGCTGCCATAATTAAAACAATCAGTGAATACTATGTTGTGTTAAATAAATGATGTGAAGGGTATTTAATATTTTTGGGACGTTCTTAGCTTTGGATTCAGAACATACATAAAATGTATGTTTTTTTTGTTGTTTTTTTAAGATGTCACTGTACTGAGTAAGGAACAAGAAAATCGCGGTAAAGACGAGGGCCTAACAATCTTCTGATCTCCTCTTGTTTTTCAGGTGGCAGCGGAAACACGACGCATCCTAAAGTGCCTAGTGGGGGCGGAGCCACGGCAGGTGGTGCAAATGGTCCTCTACCCGCCTCCAACATCGCTCTCATCGCAGGCGCAGCAGGAGGCTCCGCCTTCCTCCTCCTGGTCACCGCAGTGATTTGTGTGGTGTGCTACCGCCGGCGGCACTCCAAGCATTCAGAGTCGCACCACCCGCCGCTTTCTCTCTCATCCCTGACCTCACCTAAGCGCGGGGGCGGAGGAGGGGGCGGGAACAACAACGGCTCCGAGCCGAGCGACATCATCATCCCGCTGCGCACTTCGGACTCGGCCTACTGCCCGCACTACGAGAAGGTCAGCGGGGACTACGGGCACCCAGTCTACATCGTGCAGGAGATGCCACCTCAGAGCCCCGCCAACATCTACTACAAAGTATGAGAACGCGTGCACAGCATTAATGCCAGCCTTCAGTGCCCAGACCACGCCCCCTCACCTACTACCTAAACCATAGCAGTATGAACCGACTTCTCCTGTATCTCAGCAGTCTCAGCTCTGACTGTGAAAGCCCCAAACCCTGTGACTGAAACCCACTAATGCATCCAACCCACACACACACACGCACACACACACACATACAGACACATACACATACACACGCCCCCTAAACCTCTGACTCTTATAATCAGGAGGAGTGTGTTTTAAGTATTGAGAGAGAAAACCCTGTGTGAGGGCTATTTTTTTTCTTCTCCTGAGAGCGTGAAGATGCTCTCATCACATTAAACCAGACCCCTTGGAGCAAAAGCGAGAAGCAATGGCTTGTTGTCTCTTGAAGGAGTCCCTGAGGAACGAAAAAAAACAAAAAAAAGCATTAAAACAAACTTTTAAAAAAGAAGAGAGTGAGAGACTGACAGTAAACTGACCCTAGACCAGTGTGATGTTACCTGAACTGAACACGTCAATAACTCACAACTAGCAGATTAGTTTGTCCCATTTGTGTTTGTTATTCCTCGGATGAGAGGAGGCGCACCTGGCTCGGCCAATTACAATGCAGTGCCGCCATCACGTGACCCGAGGCCCTGCGTTCGATTCGAGGAGCCATAGCTGCATCGAAGATCTTGTATATTTTAATAACGTGTGCGTATTTTGTGAGTGTGTAGAGTAATAATTATGACACTGCTGTTGCACAGAGTGCGACGGTGAGTGCGCATATCGTGTGCTTCAGTTACAGCACGCGTGCGCGAGCGTGTGTGTTTATCCGTGAGAGAGAGAGAGAGAGAGCATTGTACCTGAGTGAATGTGAGTTAGACTGTTTCAAAACCAAAACACAAAAAATGAGCGAATATCAAAAATTGTTTTTTAATCGCTTTCATTCAATATAGAATATAATTATATATGAATATTCAGTAAAATAATTTCTAGATGTCCTTTACCTTTTTTTTCCCTCAAAATGTAAAACACCGTATCTGTTGTTAGACCATTATTTTTTTTCCTGCTTTTCTTTTTCTGCGCTTTACAATAAGCTGACCCTTCTGTAAGTTAATTTAATACTTCGGATTTCATTTCACAAAGCTTTTCTTTTCTTTTTTTTTTTTTTAATGATTTTTTTTTTTGTCCCTAGTCATTCCTCATTTCCCAGGAGTCTCCACTCTTCATGTATATTTTTATAGCTCCTTGTACAATGATGTAGTTTTGAAGCTAGACCTCGTTTTGTGAAAGTGTTGAGGTAGAGGCAAAAAATGAGAATTTTTTTTTTTTTTTTTTTTTTTTTTAAACGTGCAAAGACACTTTCTTTTTTTTTTTACAAAATAAAAAGAAAAAAGAAAGGGGGTTAAGAAAAGAATGCCAGAGCTGCCTATGAAGGAACGAGAAAAGACGAACAAACAGAAGTGCAGGGTAAAGACAAAAAGTGATGGGAGAGGGAGGGATGGATGGATGGAGGGTGGGAAGGGATGCGGGGGGAGACGGGGGGGGGTCCTCGACGGATGCCGTCAGAATGGGGGTGGATGAAGGGATGGAGGAACACAGGAGGAGAGATGGAGCAACGGAGGTGGGTTTTAAACAGACTTCTTGAAAGAGGTTGTGTGAAACGGGGGGGCTCGGGAAGAGCGGGATTCTCGACTAAAGCGATGGAAAAGAAAAGGGGATTCACTCGCTCGCTCCGGCTCAGTCGGAAAGAGATGGAAATGGGCTTTCATACACCTGCTCGTACTTTTCCGAGGTGGAAATATTTGAGGCTCAGTTCAAATTCTTTCACTCTCTCACAACACACCTTAGTATAATACAACACACACACACACACACATTCCACAGCCTCAGAAAATTAGAATGCACTTGAAAAGGTGCCGTGAGTCTTTCAAGACACACACATACACACCGAGTACACAATCAAATCCCATTCTGGATGTCCACATAGACTCTGATTACTTGAAATGAATTCTGATTGGGCTCTCACACACAAACACCCACCCACCCCCACACACACACATTTAGATTGCACCCATACATTCCAGGACTGAAGAACACACACACACACACACGACTGTGCCAACGAGAGTCTCGTATATTCAGAATGTGCTCTTTTACATTGCTGTGTGTGCTGATGCTAGAAGATGGTTGTTAAGGTAATGTACGCTACTGCTCGTGTTACAGTTAATCAGTATATCAGGTTTCCTTACTTTATGTTCAAAGGTGCATTGAGACAAAGGACCACACACACACACACACACACACACACACACACACACATATGCGCACATGAACACATACATGCACATGCACATGCACACACACAACCAAATTCATGAACCTTCAGGCCTTGCACCGCTTTTGCCGGTGTGTGTTTAGTGCTCAAGGCGAGACTTGTTTAGAAGTCGGAGTTTTGTACGAGTGTTTCTGGTGTAACACTGCAGCAACGTGAACAGCATTGTTTTTTGTGTCATGTCAATATTCTCTGTTAAATCTTCACAATCAAGTTGTCAGTGTTGCTTTGTTGTTAAGTGACAAATGAGTATGGTGCATTTATTTGTTGGTCAGCTTTCAACATTTCTGTTCATGAAATCCAGAATTGTCTATTTTTTATTTTTCAATATATATATTTTTTGGTTTGGTTTTCTAAGCCATGATTCTGTCCTGTGGATGTGGACTTACAAGTGTGCGAGCAAGTATGCACACACGGGAAAAAAAACACACAAGCCCCAGCATCTGAGGACTACTATACAGTGGCAAACAAGGCTACCGAAGAGTCTTATCGAACAATGTGGCAAGATCAACGCGGAAGATACTTCTGGAAATACGAACATGTCCGGACTTTGTTTATTAATGTTGTTTCATCTCTGTGTTTTGTTTTTTTTATATTCCTTTCAGCCTTTCTTCATATGCTTGCTTTCAGCCATGGATGCTGAGACCTGTGTTTTTGCAGGCAGACAAAAAAAAAAAGAAAAAGAAAAAACACAAAAGGAGTAAAGGAATCAAGAGGAGCGTGGTATTTTTTTCGTTGTAGAGAACGCTTCAGTGTGTGTGCGCAGTGTGTATTCATGTTTCTCTGTGCCAATAGCCAGCAAGCGACGGCCGTTTTAAGGACCTCCGCTCCTCTCCAGTTGCCGTGTTAAGACGTTTGTGGGACACTACATTTGTGTGTGAGATGTTTTCTTTTCATGTGTTCATCCTTCCATCCTCCTCGGCCACCCTCACCACTTCCCTCTCTTTCTTTCCTTGCTTTCCCTCCACCCCATACACACCTCTTAGAAGGAGAGGTTTAAAAAAAAAACCTAGTACATTCCTTTGGAGAAATGTTGATTAAAAAATTGAAAAATTTGTTTAAGCACCAATCTTTGACCTTGCATTATTTTTATGTGGTTGTTCATGTGTGTGTGTGTGTGTGTGTGTGTGTGTGTGTGTGAAGGGGAGGGATGTGGTTTTGAAGATATTTTTATCTGAGTTTCAGCTATTAAGGTGTAGGTGTTGGCATAGGATTCACTGTCTAGTAATTATGTAATGGAAGATAATCACAAGGACATTAAGATAAATGTGTACAAGTCCGAGCCAGGCCAAGAAAAAGAACACTTTTTAATTTATGGTTTAATTGATTCGCTTTTATGATTTGTGCAGCCTTCAGGGGATCGGAACATGAGAATTATCATAAATACATGTGCTGTGCCTGAAATGTCTCTTCAGGCCATAACCACACACAGGAAATTTGTGGAACATCATTACTATTGGTATTATATTTGCAATTTTGCTAAATTCAAAGCCGCTTAATTCTTTCTTACTCTAAATACAGCACACTTCTAATAGTCACAGTTTATCCCATAGACACAGCTTTATATCTCCACTACTGGTTACCTTTTGTACATGTTTACAAGGGGAAAAAATAGGAAGATAGCAAGATAAATCCACACTAGTGCATAAAGAGTGCATGTGGGGGAAAACGGGCCATGTGAGGGGGAACGGGAAGGAAACGTGTCCCGTTCTGGGCGAAATCAGCAAGTTAAGACAGGAAGATATAACTCTTGTTTTATAGGGCAGTCTCAAGACTTTGCACTCAGGGATCCGTGGCAGTGAAAATAAATCCACTTTCAAACACCACCACAGATTTAGGCTATTTCCTTTATTTTTATCCAACTGTTCAAATATTAGGCCACATTATGCTAATATGTATACTCTGCTTTATTTCCTGGAGCTGGGAAAGATTTTTTTTTTTTTTTATCCATGAACGTTTCAGCCACAGAACTCCAACGCTTAGATATAACATTACATTTTGGATTGCATTATCAGAGCTAGATTTATTACAGAGTTGGATAAAACACGAGCCTGGCAATGCAGGATGAGCAGATTTTATGATTTTAGGCGTACTTTTTTTTTCTTTTTTTCACAGTTCCTATTGCCTTGTGTGTGTTCATGGCTACCACGATGCACGTTGAGGCTGTGACGCTTTCCCGTCATGCAGCTTGCTGCACTTCATAAACACAACTGTTTTTACTAGGAGGATTAATTAGCATGCTAGGCTGACAGGTGATGTATTTTTTTCCCTGCACAAGGAACAGACAGGTATGTGGAAACACTGATGAAATCGAGTAAAATCAAGTGCAGCGTCAAGCAGCCCCATCATTCCCGCTTGCACAACACTCGGTCACCTCGAGGTTAAACGATGAGGGAAAATAAAGACGCTAGCCAGGCTTGAATATTTTTCTTTCTCTTTTCTTTATTACTTGTGATGTGAGGAAAGGACTCGGACTGTTTCTTTGCTGAAACGTTGGCTGACTCGAAGCTGCAAACACAATGTGCTACATTAAAGCGGTTTATCAAGACAGGATGAGGACTATGTCTACACAGATTCCCTTTCACCTGGATTCAAATACTCACTTGTAGGAAAATACAGGACTGTGTGTATGAAAATGAGTGTATCATTTGTCCACCTTATTTTAAAATTACAGTTAGATTCTTTTAAAATTGTCATAACCACCATATCAAAACTATGACACATTTTATAGTTGGAGACCTCCAAAGTCTAAGTTAGTCTGACCACTTGCCAAAACACAAGGCAAACTGGTAGACCATGTTTCCAAGCTGTTCAGATTCTTTTCCAGCTTCCTGTTTTTTTGTTTTTGCGGGGGGGGAAAGTTTCATGAGCATTTGAAATTTCTTTTAACTGCCTTACTGGGTGGCATGGTGGCTTAGTGGTTAGCACTCTCGCCTTACACCTGCAGGGTTGTGGGTTTGAATGTCACCTCTGGTCCTGTGTGGTCCCATGTGCTCCTGTGGGAGCTTGGATGTACGTTCTCCCCATGAGCATACTTGGTGGGTTTCCACCAGGTGCTCCGGTTTCCTTCTACACTCTCAAAACATGCAGCATACATTGATAGGAGTTTCCAAATTGCCTGAAATGTATGATTGTGTACCCTGACCTGTGAGGTTTTGGCACACTGTCCATGGTGTTTCTTGCCTTGTACCCAGAAATGGGTTCCAGGTCCCCAATACATAGTTAAAAAAAAAAAAAAAAAACTGCCTTACCGTTCCTTTAAAACAATTTGTAACTGTGTGAAGATGATTTTATTAGGGAACAGCGGAGATACACAACAATGCACTCTTTAAAACCTTAGCATTTAACTAAATATTTATTGACTAAAATTCCATAAAGTGACTGAAGCACTTCAAGAATGAATAGCTTCAGGTGGAATCAGGTAAACAATAAAAATAATAATAATAAAAGACCATAAGGCGTCTTTCTGGCCCGAATTCAAATATGGAAATATCAACATCTGGTTCTCATGAGGCACAGCTACAGGTGATGCTCAAGTAATATGACTTCCTATTAAGCAACCTTGTTACAGATTCATAATATCAGGCTTTACCGAAGAACTCATATAATGTAAATAAATGGACAAAAAATATTATTGAGTTACTGCAAAAAAATCTAAAGGCATGCGTTTTCAGTTTACCTGAGAAAACGGATAGATTTAAATACATAACACAAGCCTTCGGTCCATTGCACTCATATTGCACTCATACATAAATACATGATACATGAATAAATGAGCTCGCTCTTTGTGTGTGTGTGTGCGCACGTGTGTGTGTGTGTGTGTGTGTGAGTACTCTAGTGGTCATATTTTTGTGGGAGGGCCTGCAGAGGTGTAGAAGGTTGTGGTCTGTTGATGGAGGTCTTTGTGGCCTTTCTGAGGGTTTTTTCGTTTAGTAGTGAGTGGGCTTTTGGTTGAGCTGAGTAATATTGTGCAAAGGACACCATATGCTACCGGGTTGCTTGAATATGGAAGTAATAATGTTTTTCAGTGATCTAATATGACTAGCCCCTACAGGGGATTGGTTAGGAGCAGAAGAGAGAAAAATATTACACACACACACACACACACACACACACACACACACACACACACACACACACACACACACACACAAGCATAAACTTACGGCCCTGTGGTCATCATTACTTTGTAATCATTTTTCTCCAGACGTACTCATGCTATGATGAGTATTGATGATGATTGACTTGATGGCTACCATATGTGGGACACAGATTTGTAAAACCCCACACACATACCTACACACACACACACACTATATATATATATATATATATATATATATAATTTGTTTTTACTTCCACATAAAAAAATTAAAAGGCCACAAACACACACACACACACCCTGTTATTAAACCCTACGATTTACATTTTCTCAATAGTGTTCACACATCCAACTTGTGATCGCCAGCAACAGTTATTTGTCTATTGACTACTTTACCAAATGAATTTTCTCTTTGTTAATTTAAAAGTTGACCGGGGAAAACTAATCTAAAACTTTGGCCCAGAGTGAAATCAATTAGGAGATAATCCTGTCTAATCAGATTTGTTCCAGTGGCAAGTCTTCACAGCTAAAACCCAAGACTGGCCCACTTGACTTAATGTCACAGTGGGAGCCGCGTTGCCATGGGGATCCTTTCTGAAGGTCAGGGAGAAAAGAGTTTTTTTTTTTTTAGGTGGTTGTAATTTGACCATTTCAAAAGGTGTCCAGCCGTCTGCATATCAAATAGTGAAGATGAGGAAAAAAGCAAGACATTGTAATGGTGCTGATTGAGAGGGGGTGGGGTTGGGGGGTGAGAAATGAACATAAAAAGCTTCTCACAGATCTTCTCTTCTGTATGACAGGAGAAAGTCATAGTGAAGAAAGATAGAGGTTGAAAGTCAACTCTTTCTGTCTGTCTGTCTGTCTGTCTCTCTCTCTCTCTCTCTCTGATTGCACCTGTAGGCGGTGTTGACAGCGAGCGGCTGATGAAAAGACTAGTGCTTAAGTAGTCACCAGGAGTTCTCCATCCTAATCTCTCTTTCACACACTGGCCACTGATTTTTCTCTATTTTTCCATCATCTCTTTCTCTTTCATTCGCATTTTCCTCACCTTTTCAATCTTTCTCTATATAACACCTTTTTTTCCTCCTGTTCTCTCTTCACTCTGTTACATGAGAAACAAACCAGCCCGTTACAGTTAATAGAGGCTCTAATGACAAGTGCAGCTGGTTTTTGGTTTAAAAAAAAAAAACTGATAAAGCCAGTGACGGGATGATGTAGAAAGAGTGAGACGGAGTGCTGAAAGCAGGAGTGAAAGAAAAGATTAGTGTTTGCGTAGTTTTCTGGCGGCTAAGTTGGTGTTTTTTTCACTTGATTAACCTGCATCTATTACTGGCGGTTATCACAGACATATCTGATTACAGCGATGTACAGTTTACAGTCACACACTCGGTTTTATATTTCCACCACAATAAAAAAGACCCACATGCCCTCAGGTTCACATAGAAGTGTCTGGGAATCTCTCTGTGATTCATAGATAGTTTTATTGCCCTCAGTCACACCGGTACTGAAGTGGTCTGAGCTGTGTGTTCTCTGTAACTGGAGAGTGTATGGATTATGCCATCTATTCATTACAGCTCTGTCTATCTCATGACACATGAAAGACAGGAAAAGCCTTATATGGGAGCTGACAAGCTGATAACTTGAAGCCTGAAGCGTTGATGGATGAATTAAGTGCCCACCAGATATGCTTTCTGGGTAATGACCCAAGCAATATGAAACATTTAAGAGTTTTAAGATTGTTTTTTTTTTTTTTTTTGGAGTGAGAAACTTTCAGCTGATCCAGTCAAGGGGACAGCAGACTATCCAATTCGCCTACAACTTAGCCCAGGTTTTTATGCCGTATGCGCCCTTCCTGACACAACCATCCATTTTTTAACCGGGCTTGGGACTGGCACTGCATGCAGTAGCTGGGTAGTATGGAGTGTGGCAACCCATCAACAGCAGGGCTTGAACCCAGATCCTCGTATTTCCAAATCAACAACCTAAAGCCTTAATTACCTGAGCAACTACTCCCCCTTTTTTCTTTTTGTACTGAAAAACAAAACAATGTGTTGTCATTTGCAGGACTAACGTTGGTTGATAATTTGTTATGATTGTTTTAATGCAGACCTGCTAGCATATAGACTTTGGCAGTTGCATTTTTGACCGCGTTACAGCGGTACAGAAGACACCTAAAAACTATAATTTTTTAGTACTAAAGTAACTGATTGCAAACATAGTACACTTGTTTGAGAAGCCAAATCAATGATAGGGAAAAGTACACAAATGTTGCAAGAGGCATGTGCTTCTCTAAACAGAAAGTTTGCTTTGTGTCAGTTTTATCTAGGAGAACTTCGACCTGTGAATTAATCTGCTTCAGTCCTATGAGGCAATAAAAAACAAAAAGGTGGGACCATGGTTTTGTTGGAGGTGCTTATTTATTTCAGTTCAATTTAATTTTATTTATATATGCACTTTTTTCAATGGCCAACGTCACAAAGAAAATTTATGAAAATCAAAAGTTTGCATATATTTTTAAAAAATGACAAATGTAAAGATTTTTCAGTGTGTCAATAATAACCAGGGTTCCCTGAGATGAGATAAGAAAGAACCTTGAGAGGAACTAGATTCAAAAGGGAACCCGTCCTCATTTGGGTGATACCAGATAATGCAACCATAAATAACTTCCTTCAATAAATGTGGTCGAAAGTGCAAATGTGTCGTAGTCACATTTACTATTTACTGATAGAGACTTGGGTACAAAATTTTTGTTGCAATTTGTGGTCTAAAACCTCAATATGAAGTCACAAACCTCACAGAAAAACTGTTCAATGTTCAATGCACTCCAAACCCACCTTCATGAATATTAAGTGGAACCATCATCAGTTATCACATGCATCCCCAAGCTGACCATCTGGGGCCATCCTTAACACTCATAGTGGTCTCCATGTGACAAGAACTCCAACCAGAACTAGGGCATCAGTATGAATTGGCAAGTACAGAGGGCAGAAGGGATCAGGATCACTTATAATTCAGGAGTGTCATGTATAGCTTGATAGAGTCAGGGAAGGGGCCAAGAGAAAGAAAAGATAGAGAGAGAGAGAGAGAGAGAGAGAGAGAGAGAGAGAGAGAGTAGTTACGTATGCTCACAGTCGCATAATTGATAAGGTCAATGTATATTTCTATGCAAGCAGGAACTCCGGCAGACATAGGTATGACAGCATAACTTACAGAAGTGAGAACCAGAAGGAAACACAGACATTAGGGCTCCCTGGAAAGTAAGCAATCAGTCACTTCACTGTTAAAAAACCTAAGAGAGCTCATGAGAGTGGGGTAAAGACTGGATCCAAAACATAACAGTTCACCATACCTCTCTATGCCCTTGAGTCTCCCGGATCTGCTCCTTTACCTAAAGAAAACTATCATAAAAGGCTTGACTGAACAAAGGTTTCAGTCTAGATCTAAGACTGTATCTGAGCCCCGAATTGAAAGGCTGTTCCATAACTGTGGGGCTTTGTAAGAAAAAGCTACTGTAGCCTTCATTATACGAGGTACCAAAAAATAGCATGCAGCTTTTAATCAAAGTAGGCATATCAGATCATACCAGCAGTTCACTCAGGTACTGTGAACAGGCCTAAAACAGAACCTTGTGGAACACCAATACTATTTTTTATTTTCTAATCTATCAACTAGAATGGTATGATCAATGGTGTCACAAGCTGACACAAGTAAAGATAGACAGCCCTGATCTGAGGCCAGTAGCAGGTGCTATGATGAGCCTGTGCTATGATGAGCCTAAATCCTTACTGATAGATCTCATGAATGTTATTCCTATGAGCATAAGTGCTGTGCTACAACTTGGAAATAAAGAAGAGATTTAATATTGGCATATATGTGGACAGCTTGCAGGGGTCAAGGTCAGGTTTCTTAATTAGGAGTTTAATAACTGCTAGCTTAAAAGATTTAGGAACGTAGCCATTGCTGCATGGATCTTGAGTAAAAAAAAAAAAAAAAAAAGGACTTTCAATTATTTCTGCCATTATGAATAAATGTGTATGTATGGAATCTAGTACACATGTTGATTGGGAGTGAAAAATTCTCATCTACGTCAATATTTTAGCTGGGAATTTAAAGTGTTTTTCTGATTTTGTGTTAAACAGATTTTCTATTTATGTACAGTACAGCCTTATACATCCGCATCATTATATATACATCAGGTCATTTCCAAAATTTGACATGTACTTGTGTTCTTTTTAAATAAATATCTCCCTAAAGTAAGCTTTTACACTCAACTAGTGATGTATGTATAGTGATGTATATATCCAAATGATTTTGCCGATTACAGTTCTATACCAGTACTAAATTATTGATGTTCTATCAACTTATGCTAGTCATCATATGCAAGGATGTTTGTTGTAAAATTCAGCATTTTTGCTGTCAATGTTGGCAGCTCTATAAATTCTTAGATGTATAACTTCAATTCAAGTACAGATCAAATAACTAAAAATCTGCCAAATATTCATTCATATTCTGTAAACACTTTACTCAGGGACTTGGCCAGATCAGTTCCAGAGTCTATCATGGGAACACTTGGCAGGAAAAGACCTTGGATGGGAAGCCAGTTCTTCACAGGCCACAATGCACAGGCATTAACATACTGTTTTACACCTTGGGGCAACATACCTCTTTTATGGGAGGTGGGTGGACAACCAGAGAGCCTGGAGGGAACCCATGCAGACATAGAGAACATGCAAAACTCTTTAGAAAGTAACCTGAGCTCGGGAACAAACCAGGGACCCTGGAGCTGTGAGGGAGAAAAACCACCGGCTGTGCCCCCGTGCCACCTTTTGTCAGATGTAGATATTTAGAGCTCTATAGCTTGTGCTTAGCTCAGCTCAATAACACACTTAGTAAACCAAAGTGCATGCTGATTTGTTGATTTCTGCTGGTTTAATATTGTAGCAAGTAACAAAGACACCTGGGGAAATTGATCGTAATCGTAATCAATTTGCTTATGAAACAAAATAAAGGGAACTTAACTGAAACCTTTATATTCAATCTGTGTAGAAAGATTGCATATAGCATACAATAAGAAGGAATTGGCCCTTTTTCTAATATGTGGATTTTCAATTGCATTTATTATTCACTCATATATACACAGTCCCTTTGAACATCAACTTTAGAACAACTCTATTTCTATGTATCTGTATACACCTTGTAGTGTATTTAATGAGAAATCTGTGCATCTTTTTATTCACTCCATGTATATAATGAGCAACTTGTGCATCTTTTTTATTCCACTCTTCCTTACAAATGCTTGATATCAAACAAAGTTGAAAGAGATCTCCTGTGCCCTCTTCAAGTCATTGCAGAGTTTTTCAAAAGGAATTAGATCATTCCTTTATTGACTTGGCATTGTGATTTGATCTGTTATCATGTTGAAAGGTAAATGTCTTCCTTTTCCTCAGCCGTCTAACAGAGGCCTGCGGATTTTTAGCTAAAATAGATTGATATTTGAAGCTATCTACAATTCCCTCTATCTTTACTAGAGCCCCAGTCACAGGTGAAGAGAAGCAGCCCTGTAGCATCATGCCATGACCATGCTTCACCATGGATATGCTGTAATGTGGGGTAATAAATTGTCTTTGCAGGAAACATATCTTTTAGAATTATGCCATCAAAATAGAAGACATTCCAGATGGTTTGGGTTTCCTTTGGTCAATTTTCGAGAGACAACCAATTTTTGTTAACTGTGGTGCTCCATTTTCTCCACTTGGTGATGATGGTCCTTCACGGTGTTATGTGGTACATTTGACAAATGTCAAATCCTGGAGAAACAGCTTATCTTAAGCTGGCAATTGGGGGCATTAAATAATATGTTGTTCATAACATCTTACATGCATGTGTTATTTCTATATCCCAGATCTATGTCCTGTCTCTTTTAAATCTCAACCTATCCTTAGTATATACAATAGGAAACTATTTACATTGGGTATAGAAAAGAATCACCCCCTTAAAAATGGGGCCTGAGCTAATCAAAATGGCCACAGTTGAAAGTGAAATGGCTTTGCGTACCATTGAGATGGTAATTAGCTTCTCCTGATTGACTTTACATTTCTTTCTCAGTTGTACATTTCTTTCTCAGTTGATCCTTTTCTAATTCAGTGATTCTGTTTTTTTTTATTTTTTTTAAAACGTTTTTCCTGATATGCAAAAAAATCTGTGTCTTTCTACATTTCAGGCTGCAAAGCAATAAAATGTGATTACTATAACACTGTGGCCACGTGTGTGCATGCGTAAAACATATTTTATTTTGTGTTTGTAAGCGCGTGTGTACAGCGCGTGTGTACTGTTTCTTATAACACACGTGTGTGCGCGCGTGTAAAGCAAAAGAAAGTCTCGTTAGAGAGGTTAAAGATCCATTTTCTCCCTCTCTGTCGTTATGTGTGTGCACGCGTAATTTGACACCGTGCCCTTTCACACACACACTCTCGCCTTTAACCTCCCCCCCACCCCCTCCCACCGCCTCTCGGCTTCACACACACACACACATATTCCCTCTGCTCTACACAGAAACACTGCTCTGTCGCGATTCTTTTCAAAGTTAAAAGCAGCGATTCCGTTAGTATGCGTTCATGCGAGTGTCATTAGCGATGTTCCTTGCTAATTTTTCCGACAAAACTGTCTTTCCGTTAATGTGTGTGTGTGTGTGTGTGTGTGTGTGTGTGTGTGTGTGTGTAAAGTTTACTGTGTAAGATGAGAAGGCGAAGGCTGATTCCTCCTCTTACTTCACACACATACACACACACACACACACACACACACACACACACACACACACACACACACACACATATACACACATACAGCGCCTGCGCGCATAAACAGAAACACTTATCTGTCGGGATTTATTTTTACTTTTTTTAAAGGTGAAGTGCAGGTTAATTTGTTTTATTTTTACTTTCTATTTTGTATTAATTATTTTTATGTATTTATTTTTTGGGGCTGGGGAACGAATAATTTTGAGTTTCCATTATTTCTTGTGGGGACATTTTGGGAATACGAGCCCACTTCCGGATCGAATTATGCTCGTAATCCAAGGTTCCACTGTATTTTAAAGGGGATGATTCTCTCCTATACCCACTGTCCTTCAAAAATGAATGGAGTAAGGATTGATATTAATTAAACAGCTCTTTGCAGAAGGAATCCTCAAATCTTTTTGCTAACCTGCAGAACGGGTTTGGCCTTCATAAGATTGGACTAATGTAAATATTTACGGCCCCAGCATACAGACGATGATTTTGTAAATGAGGGTCACCTCAACAACAGAAACAACACAGGTTGATAAGTTTAGAGAATATTACCTCATTGAAGGGGAAGATTTCTGAAATCGCAGCAGTTTTGCTAGACTAGTCTAGTCTATCCCTGCCTTCACTAAAAGATGTAGAGGCAGAGGAATGGTTGACTTGTTTTCAGTGATGGCAAGTGGAGACAAATATGTAGCAGTGTGTTAATGTCATTTTAAGAAAATTGTGGAATACAATTCTAAATGTATACACAGGAGTTATATTACTCAAGTCTGATTAAATAAGATTTACTTTAATGTACTCACCATTGTGTCCCCGATGCAGAACACATTTAGGATCTATGTTTCATCTCTTTTGGCAATGCCCAGGGCTGCAACTGTTCTGGATGTCATTTCATATTTTCTCAGAGAAAGTTTTAGAGGTGACATATGACAAGACCCCAGTAAAGTACCTTTTCGGTAGAGACGTAGATGGAAAATTAGATACTATCTCTACTAAAAGGTTAGGATTAACTAACTACATGGCAAAGAAGTATATTTTGATGAATTATGTATGACATTTTTAAACAACTGTTGTAAGAGATAGCTCAACTAGAACACGTGAAAGGTAAAACGGACATATAT
>JAQMYL010000001.1:14225848-14245378 GCA_030014365.1 Clarias pachynema
CCACGATATAAGATAGCTATTAAACTCTCTCTCTGTCTCTCTCTCTCTCTCTCACACACACACACACACACACACACACACACACACACACACACACACAATTAATGCCCTGCCTGCACCTAAATCTAACAACAACCTTATCCTCAACAATCAGTAACTTCTGGCTTTTTCAGAAATAAAGGCTGCATTTTTCTTCTTATTAGATTTTGTTGTTTAAAAAAATGAAAAAGAAGAACAACAGTCTCCACAAGGTCAAACTCTCATCTATTTCTATCTTTCTGGGAATAAAACATTATCAAAATTCATGCCATTCCATGCATTTCTATAATCTGAATGTTGTCTGCAATGTTTATTTAGTTTTCTGCATTAGTGTGCCAGTATATAATGTACTTTTCATTTCTTTATTTGTGATTACTGTTTTAAAAATGTAAAAATCGCATATTTGTTCATTCATTCATCTTTAATCTTCATTCATACCACCTTGTCCTGGTCAAGGTAATGCACATTTGGATCTGAAGGCAAATGCACCCTGGATAAAACGCCAGCATATCGAAATTTTCCATTACATTATTTCTAAGATCTTTGCACAAGATCAGTTAAGGTTAAGGGAGATGCTACAGATGTGGTAGTGCAATCTTGTTTCAAGTTTCAAGAGAGAGTTTCAAGAGAATATACAGGACATATACAGTACATTACACTTAGTGCTACATTCATTATCCCATCTGCTGCTGAGGATGGTCCCTTATAGATTCATGTGATAACAGAGGAAGCCACCACTTAATAACCACAATGATGGCCTGGACTGGATTTGATACAAACTGTTTCACTATGATGGTTTAAAAAGTTACTAAAAAGACTAAAATGACTATGAACAGATTTGTACTCAGGTCTCGATCAGTGAACAGCAGGTAACCTCAGCAAAGTGGACTTTACATCAACTGAAACATGGTTCCTCTTACACAGTTCGACCTCAGAACACAAGAACGGATTTATTTATGGTTGGACTTTCTGATATTGCCTGAATGAGCATGCGTTTCCTTTTGAGTCTGGTTTCTCTCAAGGTTTCTCCCTCATGTCGTCTCATGGAGTTTTTCCTTGCCACTATCGCCTCCAACTAAATGTTTAGGGATAAAAAAATTTTTTTTAATTCAGATCCAGAATTTTAATTCCTGTGAAGCTACTTTGTGACAACGTCCATTATTTAAAGCACTGTACAAATAAAACTGAATTGAATTGAACCCTTTTATTGAGCTCCAGTGAAGCAATTTTTTTCCTTAGATTCTTGTTTAAAATAAATATGTCTATCAAGAACGATAACAGAAGAACATGCCATTCACCGCTGTTCAGAGTGGTGAGATTGAATAGGTCTAAGTCCAATTATGTCCCTAAATAGGAACAATAATGCTCCTCTAACTAAAGCTACAAGGCTGCACCCTTGAGAGTCTCACTCCAGTGACAAGGGTTTAAACTTTACACAGCCCTGTATTATCTGTTCTTTAAATGCAGGCATGCTGAGGAAATGTTTTTGTACAGCTCGTTGTGGCCTCTAAGGTTATTTTTATTTCTTGTTCTCCCCAGAAAGCAGAGTCGAAACGACACACAGAAGATGTCGGAACCACTGCGCGCTGTTTTGGCCGCTCACTCTGGATAAATAACTGCTAATAAAGGTGATAAATTACTGACAGTTTACATCGTGTAGCAGTTTGAAATTCCACTTACCCTAAGAACTGTTTGGCTCCAACTGTGAGCCGTATCGCTTCAACGCCCTCCTGCTAAACTTTCTTTTGTATATAGATTTCATTTTTCTCAGAAAAGCATCTGTGTGTATGTTAAATGATCACATTTGTGTGATGTTAATAGTGTTTTTTTTTCCCATAATGAAAGCAGAAGTGTTTGTATAATGCATCACCAGCTTTACTCATTCTCTCTCTCTCTCATACACACACAACAATAATGGTGGAAGGACCAATTTTTTAAAGACATATAATTACAAACTCACCCCAAAGTAATCTCTTTTTTTTTTTTTTTTACTTGTCCTTAACATCCCCTCCGCTCCCTCACTTCGGTTCTTCCTGCCTCCCCCCCGCCCCCCTTCTGTTCTCCCTCCTCACACAACAGCTGCCAGACTTCTTTAGAGAAAAAATGATGCGTGTCCAAGAGCAAACGATCGCTCTCCCTACTTCGCCTCCTCCCTCCCTTTTATTCCCCCACTCCCTGCACACCTCCATCCACTCCTAATCTGTCCGTCCTTTCAGCAGTGCCTTCTGGGAGAGTGCGTAACGGAGCCTTGGCCCTCGACTGGACTTTGAGTCTCACCC
Organism: Clarias pachynema; assembly: GCA_030014365.1. Taxonomy (NCBI): domain Eukaryota; kingdom Metazoa; phylum Chordata; class Actinopteri; order Siluriformes; family Clariidae; genus Clarias; species Clarias pachynema. Next base: position 14,228,167 of record JAQMYL010000001.1, read on the forward strand.
TCTTAGCCACATAATCAATTAGACGAGACTGGCTGCAATCCCACGCACTGACAGACAAAGACTTATAAAGAGGAGCTGAGTATTTTAACACACTTTATATAAGACAAACCCTCGCAGGCACGCACACATGGTTGGAATAACGCTCGAAAAAGAGCAAAATGTCCTGACATTGTTTATAATAGATATATTATATTATATAGGGTTTTTTTTGTAATTGTATAGTTTTATATAAACTCTTTTCTCTCTACCTCAAACACAGACACACACACATATGTTCATACTGCTTTTCTGACGCCATAGGGAATCCACTAGGGAATTCCCCTTTGGGTTCTCAGTTCATTTATGATGAAGCTTAGCTCACCAGAGAGAGAGAGAGAGAGAATAAATAATTAGTGAGAAAGAGGGATTGTAACCCAAGTCAGTACCTCCTGACTGTTCGCTTTCCTTCCTGTCTTGCTCCATTTTTACCCAATGACAAAGTTTTGTGTTTTTCCACACCTCCACCATGGGATCCAACAATTTTAACTCTTGATCTTCTGGTCCACACACACACACACACACACACACACACACACACACACACCTCTCATAATCATTTATATCAGAGACAATATTAATGACTCTCCCGACTCGCTGACACACACACTGTCCTACCCCATGCGGATATGACCTCCTGACCTTGCCGTCATGCCCAGTACCCATCTGCCATAGACAAACGCACCGAGAGAGCAAGGAGGTGTCACAGCTCTCTGTATGCAGTATGCTGCCAAATGTCAGCTCCTTATTTCCGACCAATTGCGCTCCACCCAGAATTCGAAGCCAAAAGGACACTCCACACCCCTCTGCGCCTTACGAAATTGAGAATCCATTTTCCACAATTATCTTGGATTTGCTTAGAACCCTGGCTGGACTTGTGGCAACAGCTGAACAGCCCCTTTTCTTTTCGATATTTAAACTGGACCACGTTCCAGGAGTAAATATTTTTGCAATGTTCTTCTGTGCCTCATTGCTTAATTACACATCATCTATATCCATCACTACAAACTAATGAACTAAATAGTGTTAATAAACAATGCCACGTACGATAACCTTTAGCGTAGATGTTGTCTGTTTTGACGTATTTAACTAACACAGAGTGACTCCAGCGCGGCCGCTGATGTCTTGTCATTCTCTCAGGCTCACTGTGTGGTCTGCCAGATGTAGCCAAAAAAGTTCGAAATATGCAAAAAAAAAAAAAAAAAAAAAAAAAAGACTCTGGAGGATGTAGAAAAGACTTTAAAATATAAATATAGTAAAGTTTGACAGTTATAAAAACATAGTTGCTGTTTTCTTTCTCACTGCTTAAAAAAAGCTTGCAGGAAGAGTAAACACAATATACTGTACATTGAACCAATTTCATATAAATATTGGATAAAATGTTGACAATCTCTGTCGAGTAGTAGTATATTTCCAAAATGATATTCTTAGCTAGAAAGTGTCAATCAGGAATGTAGCAAATATGAACTATCTAGTGGCAGCCTGTAATATTACCATAGTGTCACCACATTTATCACTTACTAATTACCACATTACCAAACCACAGTGACTCTTAATCTAATTAGCTAAAGATCCACTGAAGCTAAAGATCCACTGTTCTGCCAACAAAAAGTCACACACTGTAATATTTCACTGGGCTGCCTTTTGCTCTGATTACGGCCATGACATCATTTTGATAAGCTTTAAACCATGCTGGAACTTTTATTTCCTTACTGAGTTGCATTAATTTCTGAAATATTCTCGTGCCATTCGGGAAGAAAAAAAAATCCAATGATGGAAAAACCTTCCATTCAAGTCATCAGATGACTTCAATTTTTGGACACATAATGTTGCTACACCTATTCAGTACCTGACCATCTGAAGCAACCTCATATCATAACACTGTCCCAACAGCTTTGTACAGTATGCATGGGTGCTTCACTTATCTTCTTACCCTGATGCATCCATGACTCAGATCACACAACCTTTTTCCTATGCTCCACAGCCCAATCTTTATGCTCCCTAGTAAATTGAAGCACTTTTTTCCGATTAGGCTCACTGAAAGTGATTTTCTTAAGCTTACACATCAGTTTAGTCCAAATCCATTGAGTTCTTTTCACACTGTGCTTGTGGAAATGCTCTTAGTTTCTCTATTAAACATAGGTGTGAGTTCTACTGTTTTACTTTTCTTAATGACTTCCAAAGTGTTGTAGTGATCTCCCATCAACATCACGCTCCTTTAGGATGGTTTTCTGACAACATTTTTTCCTCAAAGATGATGGTTGACCACTGTCTTTGTTTGATGCAGGACAATAATTTGACAATTCTGAAACAGAGTTGTATATGTCTTCTGACATGGTTATTAAAAGAATGAGAAGCTACTCACTGCACAAATTATGGTTAAATAACTTGTTGCCAGCAGAACTATATTAATCACTGCAATCACTACACTTATCCAATGGAAGGACCTTAACTATTTGCTTGGTTAAATCCAAGTGGTAGTTTTATTGGCCTGTTATTGGCCAAGCAGTGTACTGTATATGGCAACATTGTCTTTAACACTTATATGGAAGGCTGGGTCTATGAGCAGTGCTGTTACTGATTGTTACTGATTGAAAGAAACCTCCCAGCACAAAATTTTGTGAGGATAGTGCCTAGTGCCTATGCTTCTTTTCAGTTAACAGATATAAAGCAGATGCTTAGCACTACTTGGCTAATAAAGATAGTTTCAGTAAACTAATTACAAGCTTTGTGGGAATGAAGATCACTACCATATACCATTAAAAACCTGTAGTTAAACTAGTCAGCTATTAGATCAAACTAGCTGTCCAGATTAAAGAAATGCCCCATGGAAGATATTGATGTAAACAAAGGTTGATTAGCTTCAGTTGAAAAATGGTTAGTGTTGAAAGTCTGGGATTTTTTATATGGCACAAACTTTCAGCACTAACTGCTTTTAACTCAAGTTAATGACGGCTTTCTCTCATCAGTTTACGTTCACATTTTTCCGTGAACTGCTTATATGATCTAGACATGAATCGCTGCTGAACTGACTTTAAATAGAAAACTCTGACTCTGGATTTTTTTTTAAGTGCAAAAATCTAATCTTCTAAACTCAGATTTTAAGACAGCAGGCTATGCATTTTGGGTACCTCCGCAGTGCATTTTCGGTAGTAGTAGTAATAGCTTTTCATTTTCCATAAAAAAATGTCATTTCCCTTTTTGTCCATTGTGCCTGAGTATGACTTCAGGCCTGCTCATAAAAGTCAGACCTACAAGCGCATATGGGGAGGGAGCGCATTAGTTGAACATTCAGAAACAGCAATTTAACGGTCGTTCCAAAGTAGCGTCCCCACAGCTTTCCTGTCCGCTGCCCCCTGTGGGACTAATGGCTAATTGCTAACGGCTAATGCACGCGCTGTCGAGTCAGGCGGATCTGAATCGCTCCTCTGCTTAAGGAGGCCCAGATCCCAAACGAGCTTTCCCTAAACACATGCTCTTTATTATATCACTCTTGCTACAAACACTAATTTGCGCTAATTTATGTGATTGTGAACAGCTTCATTAGTAATAAATAGTCCAGTGATCCTTTTAATAAAAACATTTTAATTGAATTCTTCATTGTGGTCTACCATTTCAAAGCAACCACACAGCATCAGCCAATTAGGAGCTTTTAAACGTTGTCTACTTTAATTCATAAAGTGTTTCCTTTGTCGTCACGAGCCCCTGTATCCTCATTTAGGCGTGACAGCACAACAACGGTCGCGTTAAGCCGAGAATGAGCACACAGAAAAGTGTGTGTGTGTGTGTGTGTGATGTGGGGAGCAGGGTATTATAGAGGCGCCGAGTGATTGCCTTCTGCTTTACATAGTTGTATAGCACATTATATTTCCTCCTTGAAGCAGAACCCCCTCGCCACTCTCACACCCCCACTCTCACACCCCAGTCAGCTCCTCAGCTCATTTCCTCGTGTGCCCCCAGCAATGAGCGTCACACTAATTGCGCCAAGGTAGTGCTCTGCTCTCCTTTGTGTGAAAGAAAGAGAGAGACAGAGGGAAAGAGAGAGAGAGAGAGAGAGAGAGAGAGAGAGAGCGGCTGTGTGGGTGTGGGGTGTGTCTCTGTCTAGGCATGCTTCCAGGGCTTCCTGTGCCACCTGGGCATCTTAAAGTCTGACAGTCTGACAATACAGGAGCCCCAGCTGGACCAGGACGTGTGCGTGTGTGTGTGTGTGTGTGTGTTAGAATGAGTTTAGTAATGAGGCATTAGTGCCAAGAGCATTAGTTGTCTTGAGCCCCTCAGACTTCCCCAAGCACCCTGTGGCTTCTGAACCTTGAGTTTGGCACTCTGTCTGTGTGTGTGTGAGAGTGTGTGTGTGTGGGTGTGTTTTTAGACATGTGGGGGGACCACTAAAGGATAATAGGAATTAGACAGTTTTTTGCGGACTTCAATGCAATTTTGATTTTGTTATTGGTTTAAAGAGCTAAAGTTTTCTTTTGGTTACAGAGATCATGGTTATAGTTGCATTGGTGTAGTATTATTATTAAAAGTAATAATGTCAGGACTATATATCATAAAGATAGTTAGACAAACAAATATAGGTGCCCCAGCTGGACTGTGATATGTTTGTGTGTGCCTGGGTTTCTTTGCCCTCCCCTTTCTTTCTGAATGTTTATCCAGACAGATTTGTGTATCAGTGAAGTCGTGTTTTATTAGTTTTGCTTGCTGTGATGAATATGTGTGAAATTGCCAGTATCAGGCCTTTCATCACATACTGTTTATTGAAGCAGACATTAGGGCAATTAAGTGCATTTCCATCATGACGATTTTTGACTCAATTAATTAAACAATCAAAGGTGATACTGGTGAGCTCGAATAAACCGAGTAAATGAGCAATGTCACGTATGAGTTGTTGTTGATTGGTGCCCTGAATCACAAGCTCACTATTTAAATAAAGTTTGAACTTTGTAATGAAAAACAGTGTGAGTTGCGGTAACGAAATAAACAACATTTGAGTTGGCAGGAGGAAACTATGGTAAAAGCTTCCACCATTTGAGTTGCCTCAAATGAGGTTTTAAATGAACTACAGTTTAGGTGAAAGATCAGATCTGATGCTCTACCTTAATTTTTCTTTGGTAGTTAACTTCCCACATTTGTTTTGCTCCCCTAATGACGCCGTTTCCGTACCCACCCCTTCCCTCCATATACTAACAACTCCTAACATCTTTTCAAAAATAACGTCTTAGCAAGCAAAAGTATCTTGAGTAATCAAATGTGTTTAAGTGTTTCCCGTCCTATGATTACAGTTAACCATAATGAGATTGTGAAACCTATTTCTCTTTCTACATTTTACTAATTTCAAGCTTGACAAGCTTCTCTCGTTGTGTTCTTTGGAATTTTGCACATTTTTGGCATTATTTTCCAGAAAGGTGCATTTAAAATAAAAAATAAAATAAGAAATAGAGTAGAAGCTATAATAGAATAAGGAAAACATATGTCTAGAAATTTGTTTGCTAATGTCCCTTCTTTCCACTTTAACATTTCTGCAATCTCACTTCATGACATTTAGCTGAGAGCCCATTTCAGGCTTCCTGCTGTTTGTTTTGGATTTACTAACCTTTCTTTTTCATTTATTTTTCTTTCTCTCATTGGTCGTGTCTTTGTGGCTTTGTGTATCTTCCATTTCTGACTGATGATTTTACTTGGAGTTGGTGCTGGTATCTTTAAGGATTTGGGTCAATATCGTATGTTTTAGGTTAGCACTGGGCCGTAGCCCCTAAAGCTCAGAGCATTTTAGCGTTTGTTTCCTTCGCTGTCTTTTTTCATAAACATACAGTATATAGTGTTCAGTCTTGTGCAGTAAGGAGGGATATATCCCTTTTTTTCAGCACAACATAGGCAATATGATGAACTGATTTTTAGTTCATTTTAAGCAACTACCCAAACATGACTCAGCAAAAAATTATAAAATAGGTCACATACAGTAGGCAAAATAGCACAGATACACATGATCACTTGTTTTTCTGGTTGACAGAAAAAAATGCTAATTTAAAGAGTTCTACATTTTTGTAACATCATTCCCATATTCTGATAGTGGTCAAATTTACTCTTTATAAAACTAATGCTAACTTTTGTTCTACCTGGCATATCCAAAAACCCAAATACATAGTTTGAAGTCTGAAGCTTCCCCGTTAACACACACCGGCATGTACATCACGTCAGACTTTCTCGGGCCTGTAGTACTTAAGCCATGTTATATAAGGTTTTAATTATGAAAGATGCTGTTAAATAGCCATGGAGAATTGTATATTTAGTGCTCACAAAAACAAGGGATACAATTTCACCCAGAAAGCAAGGAGGGAAACGCAGACTTTTCTACGCATGTGCTTGAAGACTGTGATGGCTTATTTATTTGGTTAGCCATTTTGAGCATGATTGAACTTTTAAATGATGAAAAGGGCTAAGCTGCTGACTAACTTGAACTCTAATGTTTAACCATTTGAAGGAATGATGTTTACTTAACATGATAAAGTGTAGCAGAACACTTTGTCTCTAAATTAACTAAATGATTACTTTGAACAATTATGATTTCAATATTACGTAAAGTAATTATCTTTTTTTCTGCTATTACCGTATTATCGTACAGCCCTAAGGTAGACATAAATCTTCATGTAAAGACATGCTCGAGTGTATATGTAAGTCTTTTTTTTTCATTGTGTGTGTGTGAGAGAGAGAGGGTGTGTGTGTACATGCTCAGGCAAAGTGACGTGGGTTTAAATGTAGCTCGAAGCCAGTACCATGGTTCACAAAGCACTTCTCTAGGAAGTAAATAAATAACTAACACACTGCATTGTGTAGATACGCTGTATTATGTGCTGATTGAGCTCATCTGCCTGCACTTGTCCTGTGTGTGTGTGTGTGTGAGAGAGGCAAACCAGCCATGCAGGAAAGGTTATTTCGAAGGCACCTTAGTAGTCAGCTTAAAGGAGGTGTGGACTAGTTGTGTGATGGTGTGTAATGCATGGTGAGCGTGCTGACAGCGCTGTATGTGCATTTATGTGAGGGAAACAGGCCGGGGATGTGGCTCCCTCGAGGCTGATTACCACAAACCTCCAAATACCATTAGACCATAATGAAGGCATCCACAATCCATGTAATGAAGTGAATGGACCGTAATGTTATTATAGAGCAAGCTGGACTGTGATTTTAGTGGTACAGGATAAACACACACACACACACAGACACACACATGATGGGAACATTGTAAAAACAGTGGCTAGACACAAGTGCAATATGTTTGATTTACAGAGGCCTTCATTTAGGTAGGGTTAGGCCCGATGGGCTTCAGCTGAGGCATTAAAGACAATATAAAAATACCTTATGACTTTCCGTAAGGCAATAATGTGCCACAGGATTTTCAAAATGTGAGTAATATAGACCAGAAAAGCCTGGCATAAGCCTGGTCGATTGAAGTCTGAATGGCAGTACGGTTTGATGGCTGTGAAATATATTTTAGAGGCAAATCCTGACAAGTTGACAATTTTCCCAGACATTTGACACATAAAATGAAATATGGAGCTACAACTATACACCGTCTATTAAATCAGCTATTAAAACTTGGGTTAGGAACATTGTTTTTATATTTGGCTTTTTTTAATTATTTATTTTTATTTAATTTTTTAAAAATCTGCTCAAGAACTTTTCGGATGGGATTAGTTTTCCAGACATGCTGCATGGCCAAAGATATATGGACATCTGGCCATGACGTTATTCTTACACAAACTGTTTGAGCACAAAGGTTTAAGCGCAACATCGTCAAGAATGTTACTGGAACTAAGAGGTTCAAATCTGTTCGAACATGCTAATGCCCCTGTGTGCAAGCTCCATGAAGACATGCTTTACTGTAGGAAAACTTGAGTGGCCTGCACAGAGCCCTGACCTCAACCCCAATGAACACTAGGATGAACTAGAATACTGCTAACAGGCCAGGCCTCCCCACCCACCATCAGTGTCTCTGACCTCATTAATGCTCTTCTGGCCAAAGGAACACAAATTCCCACAGTTATGCACAAAAATCTAATGGAAAGCCTTCTCAGAAGAGTGGAGGTTATTATAACAGCAGAGACGGAATAAATTTGAAATGGGATTTTAAATAAGCTCAAATGAGTGTGACTGGTGAGTTTACACAAAAATAAATAAATAAATAAAATCCACCAAAAAAAATCCATGCCCACTTCAAATACCTCATTGTAATACAAGCTGGTAATCCAGAATGTGCTCTACATCATTAAGGAGGCAGCCTGTTTAAGGCCAGGGGTGTGTGCTCACTTAGGAGGCAGCCCATTTAGGAAAGCAAGGCCATTAGGCTTCATGCCAGGGGTGTGTGCTCATCTAGGATGCAGCCTATTTAAGACGCAGGGGTGTGAGTCTCTGTGCAAGGGTCTGTTCTGAGACTCGTTTTGTTTTAAATTTGTTTTCTTTATTCCCTTTTGTATTATCATATTTTATTTCATTTAATTGAGTTTTTAATTAACTATTCATTAATCATGAATCTTCTTGTATTTAATGCTGCCATTTATTCTTTAACTGACATCTGTACTTTTACTGTGTTATATAATGAACATTTTATAAAGCACTTTGAATTATTATATAATGATCATTAATAGGTCACATGACCGTGATGTATGTAGGACAGGACTATGCTGGGAACTTACCTAAAACCTTCAGATGCTTCACTTCTCTGACAAGTCCTTTTGTTGTTCTGCATTTTAAACTTAGATAATGCTTAGGATTTTTATTTAGTTTTGGCAAAGGATGAAAGAATATCTCACTTCCTCTGTGAGTGCCTTTATACCAAAGAAAAAGCACAAAAACCTCTTTTCCCTCACAGGATTTACCAGGATGTTTACCAACATGCCAATTCAGGCAGGATATAAATTGCTTGGGGTGATTTCTACTGGTCATTTTATAGAAAGTAAAATATGAATTAATCTTTCCAGATGTGTGCACTGAGAGTCTGATGACTCAGATGATGCATTTGGCTGAAATCCCAGAAAGACTACAGTAACACTAATATTATGCCACCTCCCCATGTAAAACTAATCCAACCTGAATAGGTCTTAAAGGGATAGTTCGGGAGGGTTTTTTGTTTACAAGTGAGTCATAAATCAATTTTCAGGGGCATATAAATCCGTTACAATCGGTCTCTGTCATTATACATTTTCCTGCTCTGTGCACCGACCGTGAAGTTTGTCACCTGCAATGCACGCACAATGCAAGCAATCAGGGCCATATTTTTAGACGCGGTTAGCCACACAGCTGTTTCTGGGGAAAGAAATCATTTACATATGTACTAAATACACTATATCTTAATATAGGTCTACCAACTCAATGTAGCTCAGTGGGACAACAAAAGCTTCATATGAGTCTCAGCTGATCTTTGGAATGCATTTTTGTAGGGAATGAAGGTTGTGGAATTTGGCCTCGATTACTTACATTGTACTCGCACTCTGGTTAACAAACTCCATTGGTGGTGGTCAGAGCAAGAAGATTTTTAAAGATTAAGACCTATGGTAACGTACTAATATGCACCTCACTTTTGATTTAAGACAGATCTGGCATTCAGGCATGTGGCTCCAGCACCTAAAGAGTCAGGACAATGAGGCGACACTTCACGACTGACTGTTTAGGAAATGCCACCCATTGTACTGGTACTCAGCCACTTTGGCCTGATTTGGGCATGTGGCTTTGGAAGAAACATTAGTAAGTGGGACTTCAACAATGTTAAACATAAGTCCACAAAGGCCATGCATTATGTCTCTTTATTTATTTCATGATGGCAAAAGGTGTTTTATTCAAGATCCTGACTTATTTTATTCTGTTCTGTAAAAAAGTTATTGATATTGAAAGATGTTTTAACAAGATTACAACTGATTTATTTCATTTGTTGAAATGCATTAATGGGCAAACATACTTTATATCAGGTGTCTTAACAGAAAGTAGCTCAGTGCTCTAAGGTCATGGGTTCAATCATAAGCTCTGGTATCTGTTCCAAATTGTTCCCTCTAGGGTAACTAGTTGTATATTTGTCATTGCTGGACCATTTCCAAGCTAGTGTGCAAAACTTAAGAAGGCACGTTATAAATATACTGTATTGACCACAATAGTGATCTGAAATTCACTCTGATCAATATCACTTTCAGTCAGTTTGAGCGACCAGGACTTATAGCAGTATAGAGAATGAGTGAGAGAGTGAATTTCAGAAAAATGTAGATAAACACTACAGGGTTATACAAGGTCAGGGTCCAACCTACAACCTTAAGGCTATAAGGCTGTAACTCTACCATGGCACTAGATATTTTCTGTTAAAGCACTCCCTGATGTAGAGTGTTTGGCCAATAATGCATTTTGACAGATAAAAACAAGCTGTAATCTCAAGAAACCAACTTCAGATCGTGAGAAAAATAAGTCATGATCTTGATGAAAACAATAATTGGTATCTTGAGATCACAGAAAAAATAAATCATGGTCTCAAGAAAACTACTTTGGAAACCCCTGGCTCATGTGGACGTCCATTATTGTTCACTGTTAGTTTAAACACCAATTAATTTCACAGAGTCATCAGGTATGTCAGTGTTTTTGTTATTTCCTAAAGTAGGAAAGTAGTTACAAGATCTTCAAAGTAGTGTTTTAATGCGTACGTGTGTGTGTGTGTGTGTGTGTGTGTGTGTGTGTGTGTGTGTGGGCTCTTGTTCATGTTCTCCATCTACAAAGTTTTCAGCTCACACATGGAGCAAGGATTAATTTCTCCCATTTCACTACCACTGTCTCTTTTATCTTCCACCCAACTCTCACACACACACACACACACACACACACACACACACACACACTTTGCACATCCATTTAATTAACTACCAAATGAATAATTCATAAAAGGACTGCAGGGTAGCAGATAATTATAACGATCACAATAATTATGTTTATTTTTTGCTTTTTATTGTATTAAGATGTCTGTGGTACTTGGGCACGGCCCAAGAAAAAGGGGCCCCTAAAGCGAATGGGGGATGGTCGGTAGTAAAAAAATGAGGAAGTGTTTCATACCTATAATCACGTGAAGGGAAAAAGCAGCAGAGGGAGATTAGAAAAGAGGTAGGGTGTCGGACACTTGTGGTTCCTAAACTTCGATTCTCTCCAAACTCTCGATATAATATACCTGTCTGGAAGAGATTTCTTATTTCTGAAGCAAATAATTTGTCTACATGCTAATGAGAAGTGAAAACTGTGAAGACAAGAAAGCACAGTATAACGATATAATTCAAGCCACTGCATGCTAATTGGGGCTAGCCTAGTAGCTTTCACTTTTGATTAGTCATTCGTCAAAGTTAGCTAGCTGTGACCTGTGGCCTTTGATTAGATGATTAATAAGCTAGACAGTTACAGTTTAATAAATCACTCTAATTACATTACACACAGTCTAGACAAGTCTGTGACTGGTTCATAAATCTGTGCCGGTTTGTCGCCTGTAGATCAAGAAGGCATCAGTTGGCCATTAGGCTCCTCCCCATGGCATGGTTTCGTCCGTGTACCCTCCCTAAAGGGGATCAATCAGGACAAAAAGTCAATGGGGCTCTTTGGTCATACGACTTTAACAGGTGATCAATAAGAGATTGATGGTTAAAGCAGACCCTGTGACTTTAAAGGGCCCCGGAGACTGACAGAGTGGCTGCTGGAGCAAGCGGAAAATCTCCCGCTCCCCGCCCATCTGACTGCTGGTTTCACTGGTGCTGATCAATATGAGAATGAGCTACTGAGTATCCGGCTTTAACAGTAGCTGTCAGTCAATGGGGCAGCACTGCAGGGGCTGATGTGTCCGCAGCAGGGAGATGTATCCAGCCGAGGACGCCCGCAGGTTGGGGTGAGAGCACGGGCTGACAGGCGTGCGCTGATGGTGGGCGCCATGCTTGTCTAGAGTAAATAGAAACAGCTTGTTGGACACGGAACTGTCCACCCACACTCGCTCTCGCACTTAACTAGAGTTCCTCCAATCAGCACATCAAGGAGACGTCCCATCGTTAAGCTAGCCAGAGTGTGACCGCCGCCCACGCAGCTGTCTGTCACCCTCTGAGCCCTGCCCCTTGCGCCTACACGTGCCACGTTTAATAGAGTGCACCGCTTGGTGCATGCTGGGACGGCGTAGGCGTGAGAACATTTCGCGAGCACGTGTCTGGTGGAGAGAAGAGCGAACCGAAAAAGAGCGTGAGGCTCAGGTGAAGTGGAAGGCATTTTCCATCTTGGCTTTTGTAGTCTTGAGGGCATGGGTTAGTGGATTTAAAAAGGGAAATGTTTTAATTGCAATTTTTTTAGAAAGGGCCTAAGGCGGAAGAGAAATAAATTAATGGGAAAAACGTAAAAAGACTGTGGGTGGGACCATTTAACCCTTTTTAAGGGACGTGCAAATGAATACTTGAGACTTTTAACAATCTTTATCTATTGTCGCTTCAGTGTATGTGGTATTATGAAGAACAAAGATTTGGTCATGTTCCCGTGTTCTGGGAAAAAAAACGTTTTACCTAAAACATGCATGAGTAAAGACAGTTATTGTGGCAATACATAAATTTTTTTTTCAAAATGTATATTCTTGTAGAACAGGTGGTGTAAGCTTGTCATACTACCACCTCACAGCTCCAGAGATCCATGTTCTCAACATTCTTCAGGTTCCTTCTTGGTGGACCAGCATCTTTAAATTGCCTCTAAATATGAGTGTGTGTGTGTGTGTGTGTACATGATGCCTCGCGATGGAGTGGCATGCCCTCTCTCGCACCACAGTTACCCAGATCAGGATAAAGCAGTTACTGAAGATGATGAATGATTTTTTTTTTTGGAGAATACTTTCAAGAATTCTTCAGTCAAAATGATTGTAAATTTAAGCTTTTATTATGTCCAATTAAGGAAATTGCAGTTATTCATTACCAGTGTAGTTGTATGGATCTGCTCACACATAAGACAGATCCATAAATGATAAAAGCTTGTGAAGAAAAAAAAAAGACTTTTTGTCCTGAATTACTGTCAGAAATTAAGAAGGTCTTTGGTAAGAGATTGTCTTCCTAGCATTATTAAAGTGTAATAGTTGAAGTTTTATATTCATGTCATATCATTGTGCATTTGAAACATTTATTGAAAAAGTTCAACAACTGCCCTCAGACTTCCAGCGAGGCGTAAGCAAGCAGAATTTCGTTCTTTCTTTTTTTTTCAGTATAGCGAGACATATCAAAGATGTTGCCTGTGATAATCCAACACTATAGTGAAGATCAGCACAGATCAGGTGTCTATGCAAGGTCTCCACATGAAAGATGCAAGCGATTCGGTCTGTTTTACAGGCCGTCCTCTGCTACATGTCAGCCGGATAGGTTTTCTGTCGGACAAGCGTCAATCTCTGACGTACTAGCTTCATGCACATCCTCTTCACTTCCTCACATGACTCCTGGCTTCACACCTTCACTGATTTAGGGCCTCTTCCTCCTGCTGCTTAACTCTCACTGTCTCACAGTCTCTGCTTCTCCTCTTCTCATAATGACTAAAGAAAGTATTCTGAGACAGAGAAATGACTGACACACTACACACATATTACACATCCCCTACTGAGAGGAACCTGCAAACACACACCCACACACGCATGCTTTCAGCGGTGTTGCATCAATACCTATTAGTCCCGCTAACAAACAAGGGAAATGAACTTGTGCTGTCTGATAAGAAGTCTGTTGAAGATGTTACCATGGCAACAATAATGAAATATAGTTTTTAAAAAAAACGAAGGAGGTAGAATGCTACATGGTATTTGTAGGTGTGTGTGTGTGTGTGTGTGTGTGTGTGTGTGTGCGTGTAGGCGCATGTGCTTATCTCTGTCCTTCAGTAATCTGCAATCTGTATTATTAATCTGCTTGAAGCACGGTGAGGTAGTCCACATGACTGCACTGTTTTAATTTCTCCGACTGAATAAACAAATGCTCGATAAATAAGTGAATAAATTTTTATAAAAACATCGGGGGAGGGGGGAATGGAAGGAGTGAGAAAACAAGTTTCTCCTCGGAAAAAAAATTTAATTTCTCACTCTGTCAGCCACGAGAGAGAGGAGTGGTGTGTGTGAGAGAGTGTGTGTGTGTGTGTGTGTGTGTGAGAGAGTGAGAGAGAGAATATGACAAATTATTCGACTGTCTTTTAACCATTCATCTTTCCACATTAAAATCTTACTCTATACCACTCTCACACACATGTACACATAATCACACACAACCTGCACATACAACCTGTGGCTTCTCGCCTTTAGATGAGATAGACTTCGTTTTTTACCCCACAGGTGTGAAATTTGGTTTACAGACTAACGTGGCACTTTGAAAAAATGAAGGATATGGAAAGCAGGTAAAATGATTTAAAGGTCCCCTTTTCTGTCCTGTGCTGTAACCCATCTCTCTCTCTCTCTCCCTGCCTCCCTCTCTCTCTCTGCCGGAAGCACTGCCCCTGGCTATAGGCTGGATCTCGATTTTAAAGCTCTTTAATTTTTAATTGAGCATTCTTCACTCTCTTCCTCCCCTCTATCCTTTCTCCCCTCTATTCTTCTCCTTTCTTTGCTCGCATCCTTTAGGCATCCTTTGAGGGTCACCAGATATCTTTCTCACTCAATAAATAATTCTGATTGTCCCCTTTTACATGTACAAGCACACACCAGCATATACACTGAGGCCTCACATCTCCAGGGACGAGGGTTCGATTCCTGCCTCGGGTATGTGTGCGTGGAGTTCGCATGTTCTCCCTGTGCTTGGTGGGTTAACTTCAGATACTTTGCTTTCCTCCCACAGTCCAAAGACAAGCAGATTAGGTTAAATGGCGTTCCAAAATTGTCCGTTGTGTGTGTGTGTGTGTGTGTGTGAGAGTGCCCTGTGATGGATTGGCACCCTGTCCAGCCTTGCCTAACCTCTTAACCCGCCTCGTGCCCTACGTCTCCTGAGAAAGCCTCCAGGCCCCCAGCAACCCTCTATAGGATTAGCAGTGTAGACAATATATGTGTGTATATACACACATTGTATATGTATATATACACACACACTTGTCCCTAAACGCACCAATTTTTCTGGTTTTGTAAAAGGCCTAGTAGTGAGTGAAGAAAGCTCAATCTTAGCGAAAATAAAATATTCCTACAAAATGTCACTCGCTCCCTGAAGAACCACACATCGTCTACAAATCGATTCACATTAGTTGTTCAATTGACTTTGGCTTGAACCTCTTTGCTCTCCATCTTTCTCTCTCTCACTCCCTTTTGCACTCTATTTCCTTTCTTCCTTGCACTTTTCACTTCCTTCTTGTCTTTCCTCGTTTTTCCCTCTATCAACCCCCCCCCACCGCCCCCCCATTCTCGCTCTCTCTGTTTCTCTCTCAACATAACTTTTGACACAACGTTATAGTTTTGTCTCGGTTCTCAAACTCTCTATCCTTTTTCTCTCCGGGTTCTGTCATTTGCTTTTCTTTCCTCTATCACTCTATCCATCTTTCCACACTTGGCAAGCACCTCTGATCTCTTTTTCTTTCCTCTTCTAATCTGTCCCTCATCCTCTTTCACTCATTGTCACTAACCCGCAGTAAATCTCTCTCTCTCTCTTTCTCCCCTTCTATCTCTATCTCTCTCGCTCTAATCGTATCTCCGTCATTAACTTCCACTGACACTAACTCTTTCCCATATCCCACCAACACACAAACACACACACACGCACACACACACGCACAAAACAGCACAGGAGCATTCATGCATTTAAAAGCACCCTCCCTTTCCACATTGTCCTCTGTTGCTTCTTTATCTTGGTTAAAAATGTCGATGCCAGCAAGATTCCGGGTTGATGCCTAACGTTGGATAAACGTTTGTCCGGCCCTCATTGTCGGCTTATCTCTGCAGCGCCGCAGGCCCCTGGCTATCTCCAGCACTGAATCAACGTTAAATCAGCGTTGAATTAGCGTTGCACCATCACTTCAGGGCCGCCGCTCTTATCTCACTGCTGTTTTCTCAGATGGCGAAGCAAAATGCAACCAATGGGAGAGGGAGTGTGTTTGGTCCACCCCAATTCTGAGAGATTATCAGAGAGCTCTTCATGTGCTTTCTGTATTCATTATAATATGAGAGTGGCTAACGCAGGTGTACAGAGTGATTTATAAATTCTGCGGCATCTGCTGCATTTACTGGGAAAAAGAGGCTGCGCGCTTATGAAAATGTACTTTATACAACAGTGCTGTTGAATTTTCGCATCTGAATAGTCAGACAGGGGTGATGAATTTGCCAGAACAGCATGACTCAGACAGTAATGCAAGCTGTAAGTCAGATGACAGGTTTATATTAATCCAGCCTTCGAATGTCACCGTTTCTGTAGTAACAACTTACACAGGGACTTGTACGGTGGACACACTACATAATCCACGAAAATGTGGTAACTGTTAATATAATGAATATTATTTTTATAAGAAATTTCCTAGTGAACTTTTTGTAGGATTCTCCACTGTCAGTGCTCAGTACATTCGGACAGGGGACCGATTTGTGCTGTTTGTTTTAAGTGATCATTGGGACTAAATTTTATGTGTAATATATATACTGTATATATACAGTACTGTGCAAAAGTTGTAGGCACCATATTATATGCTGTACCAATTTTGTTATATATGTTTATCATGTCTGTATCATTATGTACAAAATCATTCAGTATTTCCATATATAACTTAAAAATTAATAAATAACATTACAGGAGAATATACGCATGGCTGTAAAGAAAAACAATGTAGTACAAAACAGACCAGTTTTCTGATGTACGCTCCTGGGATTTGCATAAATATAGAAAGGAGCGAGTGTGACAAAGTTACTGGAAGAACTCATATTCTCCAGCAAGCTCAGTAAAACCTAACAACGATTTTACTTTGTAATAATACTATATATGTACTGTGCAAAAGTCTTGGGCACATACAAAAATATGGCATAAGCACAAGATGCTTTTGAAAACATCTGCATAAAAGAAACTTCTATAAAGAGCAATAAAGATTAATAAAATAAACAGTCTATTTGTAATGAAAACTCATTGTTTAAATCAGGTGTTTTAGACACAGATTTGTGCAGTTTTATAAGAAAACAGCTGTTAGGTTTTACTGAGCTTGCTGGAGAATATGAGTT
>JAQMYL010000001.1:14253110-14266866 GCA_030014365.1 Clarias pachynema
AAGCTTTTCCCTTGGTCATCTCAATGTTACTCCGTTTTAAATTCCTAGACATAAAATTCCATCAAAGGTCGTAACACTGAAGAAACTAATCAAGAATCAAGTACTGATTTGGGTGAAAACTCCATGGATGTGGTGGACTTATGGACAATAAAGCTACCATGCCCTACAGTATGTTCCACACTTGTCTATTTGAGCACTATCTTTAGGTTGCTTTCACACTAGGGACTCAGACCGGCATCTGAGTACACTTGACCCCAAATGTTTGCATAATGTGAGCACTCTATGTTGTGAATCAGCGTACAGTGCTTGAGAACGTCTTTTCAAGAAAAACATAGTGTTCTTTGACATTTTCTCCAAAAAAATAAAAAATATTAAGCATAGTGCAAAGATTCAATTCCTTGTACTATTCTACTCTTTGTGTTTATTAACTCATAAACCAACTACAGTTCGTGCAGTATCGGAGAGTGTAAATGCGCAAGTGTACTCGAGTACTGAACAATATTTTTAATGTGAAAGCTGGCCAGCATTGAGGCAGGGCAGCTGGGGGAAGTTGTACCCAGACATACAATGGGTGCAGGCTCAAGAAACTCATCTTAAAGGAAGTCTAGGCATGAGCATGTCATAAACAGTGAATCTCTGGGTACTGTTTTTTTTTTTTCATACATCTTCAGTAACCACTTTATCCTGATCAGGATCCTAGTGGATCCAGAGCCAATCCCAATAACAACAGACACAAGGCGGGATACACACCCTGCATGGGTGGACACCAATCAATCACAAGGCACCATGCACACACATTCACACACACATTCACACCTTGGGAGCAATTCAAAATCACCAATCCACCTACCTGCATGTTTCTGGGAGGTGTCACCCTGCGAGTGGGAGCTGGCATATGACCAAACCGAGAGAAAATAGGTTTTAAAAAAGAATGAATTACTCTGCAGTTACACAGACCTAGTCAGAAGCCATAAAAATTAAGTAAAATATGAGTTAAATATGTATAAAATTATATACATGTGTAATACTATGCTATTCAGTTTAGTCCTTTGTTAGGATCCTAAGGAGACTTTCCACATTTTCTTTTCCTGTATGCCCTGTAGTCTCATTCAAGATAACAGAGATCTCTTGTATCTCTGTCTTACTTCTAGCAATTCCTATCTTTCAATCTATCTGTCTGGCTGTCTGTCTGTCTGCCTATCTGTCTGTCTTAGCTCACTATCAGTGGCCAGATAAATCCTACTTTGTGAGTCATGCAACTTGATCGAAACCCTAGGTTACATTGGCTATTTTGTGATGATAGAAAAGGTGGAGTAGGTGGACAGACAGTGACACAATCTCTCAAAACTACAAAAATGACATGACAGTAACAAAAAAAATAATAATAATACTAGCTGTGCAAATATAACAGACAATATCATTCAAGCAGTGAATTTTAATGTCACTAATACTAAAGTAGATGGAAAAGTGTGTTTTTATTTTACAGTTTAGTTAGATATAAAAACAAATGCTTCTAATATGTAATAAAACACTGTGTGGTCAAAAGTATCCGGACACCCGACCACCACACCCATATGTGACCTGTCATATCAAGTCTATGGCCAAGTCTATGGCCAACAGAGTGCAGTAGGTGAAATGTATCCAATTTAAATTGGGGGAAAAATCTGTTGATAAATACCTAATCTTCCTGATCTTTCAACCGAGGTTTAATCCTAAATATTGTTTTAAAGTGCTTTAAGGAGCCTGTACTGCTGGTGAAGGGTTTTTTAGGGCTAGTAAGGAAATCCTGTTATCCAAATGAGGCTGAGGGTTCCCTCTTTTTTGTTATGTCACAGAATCCTCATTTAAATATTCCAAAAATAGGATTTCGACTTAGTTTTCTGAGGCGCTCCTTGTAAACAAAGTCACACTGGTCATATCTCAGCAACCAAACATGATACAATAGTAAACTTGATATCAAAATGGAGCTTATTGAACCTAGAATCAGACAACGTCCTCAACTCAAATCACTCAAAATATGACATAATACCTGAGTGATGGTTCACATGTGTGTACTTTCCTAAATTGTTTCCACAAATTTGGACAATCATATAGAATGTCTTTGTATCCTTCAAGATTTCCATCATTGCAACTAGGAAGCCCAGACATGTTCCAGTATGGTTCTGCCACTGTGCACAAACTGAGGTCTATGAAGACATGGTTTTCCATTGTTGGTGTGGAAAAACTTGAGCAGCATGCACAGAGCCCCGACCTCGACCCCAATGTACACCTTTGGGATGAACTGGACCGCTGACTATGTGCAAGGTCTTTTTACCCAACATCAGTGTTTGACCTTGCTAAACTCTTGTGACTGAAGGTACAGCAATTCCCACAGCCACATGCCTAAATCTAGTGAACAGACTTCCCAGAAGAGTTATGGCTATTATAGTCACAAGTTTGGAATGGTATGTTCAACAAGCACATACGGGTGTGATGGTCAGGTGTGCACAATCTTTTTTTCTTTTTTAAAATCTTGGATAGTGTATATAGTGTATTATATTTATGGAGTATTATATCTAATACAGTGTATTCCAAAGTGTAAACCGAACCTCTGGACACTCAATAGGTTAATTTGTCCATTTAATTATAGAAATAGAAATCTTAATTTTAACATAAAACATGTTAATCGACTAACCTTAGCACTCGCTGTGCTGTATGTATTTAAACAATATCACTGATGTCAAACATCTAATAATGCAGATTAATTACATTAATCTCTATTATATTATATTCAAGGCTTTGTTTTCCCAGGGGCTCAAGCTTAAATCAGGCTCACGGTTATGGGCTGCTCACATCAGTAGGACTTTGGACATGTGAATGAGTCTGTTCTTTAAAAAAAAAAAAAAAAGGCACAGATTGTGTGTAATGAAGTGTGATGTATACGATCATGATAATTATAGTCATTATGACGACGATGATGATGGTGTCAGTGATACTGATGACAGCAATGACAAGAATATTCAACAGGAAATCAAGGCAATGTTTCTTCACTTAATATCTATCTATCTATCTATCTATCTATCTATCTATCTATCTATCTATCTTTGTCGCATTTAATTTCTTTTTTTCTCTCTCTCTGTCAGATATTTGCCATTCTGTGAGGAGCAGGTGCTGTAGAGGGGGTCAAGGCGCTGATTCAATCTCCTCCTGAGAGTGAGAGAGTCTTAGAGGCTGAGAGACAATATGAGTGTGAGAAGTGTAGTAGGAAGTGTAAATGAAAAGAGAAGAAAAGCGAGAGAGAGAGAGAGAGAGAGAGAGAGATTGAGCGAGCTTATTAGTATATTAGAGCTTGTAGGTGGTATTTCTGTCATCAGGACTTTGCCTCCGTGCTATAGCTGTCCCTGTTGACTGTCGGTGGGGGGGGGGGAGAGACGAGACTGTCTGTAGGGACTGCATGCATCCTAACGTATAGATCACACTTAGAATGAGTTTTCTGTTCTCACCTATAGCTGGCATTCTGGCTTGACCTGATATACAGCTATTCGGCGTAGCCACAGTCACATGCTGCTAGGACAAATTATCACAAAGTGTGCAGGATGCTGTGCCGCACACAGACACACATGCACATACATACACACTCACACTCACACACCACAGAAGTGAAGACCGTGTGAGATCATGCAGAAGCTGTTCATTGCCATGTCATTCGCATACTGAAGCTCAAGAGCCATACGAGGGATGAAAATAGACTCAGCTTCTTCTCCAAAATTCTCTCAAGAACAGTCATGCATTTAAAACACACACTTTTTTCCTGTTGAGTGGTGATCTGAGATGAAAGTGTTGTGTAAGTGTGTGTGAGGATGATGGTAATGGGTGGGGAAGCAGGCCTTGCTGTGTGAACAGGCTGTATTTCCATATAAATCAGTGCGGCATCCGCTTCACGCCTTCTCCAAGGGAGAAGAAACACACACACACACACACACACACACACACACACACACACACACACACACACACACCTAGTTCTATTCCTTTCATGCTTATATGCTGATAAAGCCGAGACTTGTTTGACACACAATCAGACATATACTTAGAAATGGCCACTTTAATAGGAACACCTGTACACCGGTAATTATTCAATCAGTTAAGCATGTGGCAGTAGCACAATGCGGAAAAACATGCACATACAGTTCAAGCGTTTCGCAGTAAACATCTAAATATGTGGAAAATGAGATCTCAGTGACTTTGACTGGTTGGTGGTTTGAATATTTCGGAATCTGCAGGTCTCCTGAGATTTTCATACACAGCATTCTCTAGTGTTTATGCAGAATGATGCGGAAAAAAACATCGTCATGCAGTTCTGGCAGTGGAAACGCTATGTTGATGACAGGTCAGAGACGAACCGGCTGACTGGGTTGTGCTGGCAGGAAGGCTCTGGTAATTCAAATAACCATTCTTTACAATCGTGGTGAGCAGAAAAGCACCTCAGACATGTGAAACTTCAAGTCGCATGGACTACAATGGCAGAAGGCCGCGTGAGGGTCTATTTCTGGGCCTGTCCTCATTCAACAGTGAGAATAGAGGCACCCAGACCAGACCAGGCATTAAAACACTGTCAAAACATTGCCTGGTCTTTTTTTGGATGATGCTTGAGTGAACAGGTGTACAGGTGTTCTCAGTAAGTAAGGAATATATTCAGTCACGTAGAGATAGGTTAGGAATTCTCCACACAGCTCGGACATTGCAGCCAAGGAACGATACACACAATATACTGTAGTAAAATAAAAAATAATAAACAAAATAATACAATCCATAGTTTTTCACCTCAATTATTATTATTATTTTTTAATAAAAACGGATGGCTGGAGAGAAAAGAAACAAGATAACCATTAACAGTGTGTTGAATTAACTGAAAATACCAGATGCTGCTCATAGCTGGCACTTCCTATTATTTGGCGTAATAAAAAGAGAAAGCTAAAAAAGGATTACGAGGCGAGACGTTTCATTAAACGGTTACTGGCCAAGATGGAGGGAATGAGGAAATGAAATCAAACATCGTTCCTCTTCACCATTGTTTGTGCCCTGTGTTTTTCCGTGAGGCCAATGTCCATTTTGTCATCAGCCAGGCGGATGGGAGAAGCAGCAGGAGAAAAAGAGGGAACGATTTATATCAGAGCCCCACCGTTCATTCGGATTCTCCATCATTGCCACGGTGACTGGTTACCTGGCAACAAAATACACAATGGCGCAGTAACCTTGGTGATGGCTTGGCCGTCTGTCTGGAAGGAGAAAGACGCCAAGACAGACGGTGTGTGTGTGTGTGAGAGAGAGCGTGAACAATGGTGCCCGCCAAGAACAATGATTCTTATCTGCAACAGGTGTGTGTGTGAGGGAGTGTGTGTGTGTGTGTGTGTGTGTTATTGCGGTTGTCTTGCCACGCTGTTGTGTTGCTCTGTACATGTGCATCCATATCTCAGTGTGTTTCGCTGTGTGAAAGATGAAAGTGTGATCTGGGGTAATTACCGACTGGAGAGTGAGAGGTTGTCAGCACTGTCATGCCATTAAACTCTCAAATTATTGGCACACGGGTGTGTACACACAACGAACACACTCTGCGAGTTCAGCAGACCGTCCTCTTAGGTTTCAAGTGAACCAGCCACTCCCAGATGAAGTACAGCCTGCTAGCTTCACACTTTACACAGCAAAAACCAGCATCCACATTTCCTCCACAAACATCAGAAATATGAAAAACTGCCAAAAATGCAGTCATAGAAATAGGAAAACAAAGTGTAAATGTTGTCTTAGCCTGCATTCAAACTAGCGAGTGACAAATTGCTCATGTCTCTTGTGGTTTGTCTCTTGTGGGTGTGTAGCAACTGCTACTGATGAGCTTTTGGTTGTCCAGCATTGTTTTATTGCTCGAGTGAGAAGCAGTAATAACCAGAATGAAAAATGCTTCGTGCTCTGTTGGCAGGCTTAGCAAAGCAAGCTAACTGGTCTATATATATATGCACACTCACTGGATGGCCCATCAGTCTCTGCTACGTCCATTAATATGACGTTATACAGTATATCAGAGTTTTATTTTCTTTGTGTGTCAAATAGTAAAATGAGTATAGGTAGGTGATAAACTGAAGAAATGTCAGACCGCATGAGCCATATAATAGCTCTGAGGACGTGTTTGCGCCAGTGGCTTTTGGATTTTTCTTTCGCCCCATTCTACCAGATCACATCTCATTCGCATTGAATCAAGAAAATCTCTGTTTAAATGTAGATAGTTGCACTTTTCCTTTTCCCACTTTTGCTGCCAGTGCTAAATTCACAATTTCTTCTCATGAAAAATGAACGGTCTCCGCTGTCACTTTGTGGCTAGTTATAATGAGCGCATTACTAATTAGGTACCGATCTGAGACAGTATTATGTTGTCGGACCATAATATAGTACAACGGAATCATAAAGAATAGATTTAGATCTCAATTAAAGGGATTTGGCTAAATCAGTGTAGTGCAGAGTATATGCACAGTTAAACATTTCTATTCATTGTTAGGGACTTAAGGGAGTGTTAGGCAGGAAAAAAACATTAGCATGCAGCTGGCAGAGGTTCAGGAGGTGGAAAGCTGATATCTATCAGTGCTGGATTTACCGCCTTGTGCTCATGTGGTCAGTCTAATGGGAGGTCAGGAAAAACAAAAAGCTCAGTAAACACTTGTTTCACTCCTTAATTCATGCCGACATCGCTTTCTTCTCACTTTCCTTTTCCGTTTTGCTCTTTTTCTGCTGTGATGCTTTCCTTTTTCTTTTCTCCATGTTTTCTCGGCATTAAGGTGTCTGTCTTGTTTGACTTTATTTCCTTGACAACCTAAACGTGCAATGATTAGCAATAATGGCTACCTATGGCTGTGTGGAAAAATAATTCATAATTCCAATCAGAAATGACATGAACTCAATGAATGACTATGTCTTTTTGCAATGAAATCAGTGCAGGAGGGAAATAAAAGTGAAATTATTCTCATAAAGGCCGTCAGTCAATCCGTCAAATCACCTAGGAACAACTTCTTGCTAAGTTATTAGTGTGGAACCTGAACAGATTGCAGCTGTGCTATTTGGTGCCGGTGCAGTGTAGTGTATAAAGTGCCTTTTCTTGTGGTAAATGCATTCTCAGGAAGAATATTTGAACTGTGCTATAACACTGAATCGGTTGGAACATAGTGTTTCTAACATGTTGATTTAGGTTTCCAATGCAGTCTTACTCAGTGACGGAAAAATTGAGCAAATGTATTTTGATGCATGGCAACAAAGTCCAGAAAATGTACAAAGTATATACAATGTTGCAGGTGAAAATCATATAAAAATAAAATGTTTTGAACTCACAAAATACTCTTAACACTTAATTAGTGTTACACAGTTATCCTGTCTGTTTTTTTGTATCACTTCTTTAGCAATCTGTTTAGTGTCCCGACTGTTAGTACTGTATATGAACATTTTTACAGCAAAATGAGATAACAAATTTTGGGGGTTTTGAGAACAACAAGCCTTGTCGAATGAAACAAGAACTGAGAATATTTTGTGCAGTTTTCTTTGAGTCGCGAGGGTGTTAAAAAGGACAAATGCTAAAATATTTTGTGCAAATTTTTTGGACACTATAACTCCACCTCCCACAGTTTTGGCACAATTAATGAATCAACCTGCAGGTGTCTGTGATTATTTAACTATGCAGTTTATTATCAATAATATGTTGGTTGTGTTTTAAAGAAAAAATGATAAATAGCAAGATCAAATGAGAGCACATTAGATCAGGGGAAAATGTGTTGAGTTTTACAGAAAACCTTTCTAATTACAAAGATTGTGGAAGATCATAAGACACATTATAAACAATACAAAAAAATTTAGTCCAGCATCATAAGACTCTTGCCCTACCAGTTTAAATTTCACATGATGACACCTCCATATCGTAGGACAGATATACACTGTACATGCATACATACCCCGTACGTGCAACAGTTGTAAAAAGTCGTTTAAACATCCTTTTATTGCCTTATCTCTTCTTCAAAAAGCATTTGAACAAATTCTAACCAGTTAGAGCTGCTGTGTAGTATAAGAAATATATTTGCTTCAGTGATCATGCAACAAAGAAAGAAACAATATGATTGGCTCGTCCATTTGCTAAAACAATCTGGTGGCTTTGGTCAATATGTGGAAGTTAAGCAAGTCTAAATATGGCATTTATCACATTCTGCTGTCAAGCTGTTCATATGTCCTGTGCAACGCAAAGAGCTCATATATACACTAGATAGATAGATAGATAGATAGATAGATAGATAGATAGATAGATAGATAGATAGATAGATTGGAAGATACACTATATTGCCAAAAGTATTCGCTCTCCTGCCTTCAAATACATATGAACTTGACCATTTGTGAGGTCAGACACTGATATTGGACGAGAAAAGCTGGCTCTTCTAGAACACAAAGGTGTTCTATCGGGTTGAGGTCAGGACTAGTCAAGTTGTTCCACACCAAACCTGCTCATCCTTATCTTGCGCACTAGTGCACAAAGCAAGGATGAGCAAGTTTGGTGTGGAAGAACTTGACTGGCCTGCACCTATGTGTTAGTTAGAGCTTATCATGCCTACTAGATCAAAGCATTTTTAAATGTTAGCTATCACCCACCTAATTAACTTGTTCGCAGATTTTATGTGTAGCAATGCAAATTTGATTTATTTATTTATTTAAACATCTTGTAATATGAATTCCCGGCTTGATCATAAACCTGACTTTGCTTGTGTCACCATGCGGAATATTTTCTACATTTGCATTCTGATTTAAATGACATTTTCGCCCTATTACAAATTAAAAATAAATATTTTAAATATATATGCATTAGAAATGCTGCCTAACCCTGACTCTGGTTCATGCAAGAGTTTCACTTCTGTGTTGATGAGCAATGATTGATTTCTCTAGACTTTTCTGCTCATATCGGAGGAAATATATGTACCAAACATATACAGGCTTCACCTGCTTGTGTATGTATAATATAATGTGTGACACTATAATATGATCACAGTCAACCACCCGAAAGCACGTAATATTGTAAGCACATGCAAGAACCGAATCAGTGAGACCAGAGATTCTACACATGCCTGCCGAGGACAAAAACTAACAATGTGCTACCTCATATTGGACCAGTTGTATGTCTGGAGCCTGAAGGCACTCTGGATTTGCGGGATCTGATATGACTCTTTCAAAAGATGTCATCAGAACGAGTGTGTTGAGGGAGGCGTGAACTGTGTTGAGTGTTTATGGGAAAAGAGAGACGAACAGGAATGCAGCCAGTCAGGGAAGACAAGTTCAGACATTGCAGCATGCTTGCTGACAAACAAGATAATTAATGCAAATAATTATCAGATATAAACCGATTTCTTAGCCAAACATACACAAATATTACATCGGGAAAGAGAGAGGGGAGATAGAGTGCATGCTGTTTTCCTGAACCCCCTTTCTCATTCCCCCCTCGCCCTCCCTCCTCTCGTTCATCCCTCCATCTCAGCACATGTTTCAGGCATGTTGTCGTGGAAACGGCGTGCTTTGCCCATTAGAATGCGGTGATGTGTTTACGAGTATGGGAGCTGCTGCTGGATGATTTTCCATCTCGTTCAGCCTTTGAAACCAAAGATAAAAAAACCTGAAACTGAGAGAGAAGAGCCAAACTAATCAGCCTCTTCTGTGCTTTTGCTTTCATCCCCTTTTATACCTGCTCCTCATTTAATTTCCTTTTGTCTCAGGTTATATACTGTATGAATCCACACCCCCCAACAATCACACATGTTCAAACCCCCAGCTCAACCCCCATATAAATAAATAAATAAATACATACATAAATAAATAAATAAATAAATAAATGCAGACACATACACACCAACCACCCCCTATTTTATGTGCACTCTGTGGGTTGTTCCAACCAAACCAAAGAAGAAAATGAGGCTCTTGGAAGCACAAAGGCACAAGCAAGAGAGATATGCTACATGCATGTGTGTGCGTGTGTGTAAGAGAGAGAGAGAGAGAGAGATGGGTAGATGAGTCAATACATGACTTTGGCTTTTGCGCTTTGGCTTTGGGTTTCATGTGGCACAGTCAGTCAATAGCTCCATTCATCCCTAAGCACTTGGTGCATACCAGCATCTGTACCAACCTCCTGGATTATTACTTGCAAGTTCTTATTCACAGACATCCAATAACATCCCTGCTACAAAAACACACTCATTTGTTAAGTTCATATTACAGGCATGTACTTATTTGTTCACCATGATTTTATTAAGCTGTTAGCTATTTACACAATGCCTCTTACATGCATAGAGTCTTTGAATATCTTCCTAAGTTTTTTATAACATGGAAACTCCCTGTTAAAAGGTTCAGCATAGGACTTTTTAAAAAAAAAAACATTCCCACAGCACCACAAATGGATAATACACTCAGGGTAATACAGTACATTACATTTAATCTGGATTGCACAGGCATGCCCTGATCCCATGACACCATTACACTAATATCTGATACCCAAAAGCATCTGTTGATTTTGTTTTATGATCCGTGTTCTGTTCTATCTGTCATGACCCATCAGACTTGGGTCTGCTAAAACTGATGACTGTACAACTGTACCTGTGCCCAACAGGTAATGAGTACATTGGAACCAGGTAGTATTAGAGCTGCTTAAGGCCATGCACTTAGCAGTGAAGCACCTGGGCTAGGGTATATGTCGCATATATGCTCTGAAACATGGTGTCTACACCAATAATTGGTGTCCCAAATCTGGTTTGGTAAGGCCCCTTTGCAATCAACATTTTCTCAACTGCATACCCAGGCCACTCAGTGCACAGGACCCTGCAGGCAAAGACCCCAAGGCCGTCGACAAGGCCTACAAACTCCCCCGATCCCACTCAGATCAAGCACCCAAGAGCTGCACCAGACAAACAAGTCCAATCCTTGGAGGCCCCGCCCCACAACCCACTGTACCCAAAGGATCTGCTGTCAACATCCTGGTGTCAGACACCCAGTATATCCCTAGAGGGCTTGTAGAGTCACGTGCAGAGGGGCCAGCACCACCCCAGTGGCACAAGGGGAACCTACACAATATTTGGCTCAGTGTTTTACATTGTAGCATTATGGCTTATCAGTGTATACTGTATGTAACCACTATTCATTAATTGTTTCTTTATTTAATATTATTTTGGTTGCCCTTCTGGGATATTCCATAAGGATTCTTTGTACAGTCTTACATACAGTACAGTACAGTCTTTCCCAAGGAGCAAATGTTTCAAGCAGAACCATTTATTTAAACATAGAAGCTACGAACTTTCTCAAATATCCATTTTCTTTCAAACATATGGAAATGTGTGGCAGAGTTAACTATCGCCATTTTGCAGGTCCATGGAATAACAAACACAGTTTAACTGTGGTTCTATCATAATTACCGCACAGCCCCATGGTAATGGTGTAGTTTTTTTTTTTTTATGAACTATTCACAGTTACCATGAAGTACCACAGTTAGAGTCGCAGTTCCAGCGATCATAATAAAACCTTAAAAACTATCCTGGCACCTCATAATAATGTGTTCTCCAGTGAATTCATCTCCGGTTTCGGGTTGAGTGTGTTTGCATGTTGGTATTAGCACTGCTTTCTGAAGCTGTCGTTAGCAGGCTGCATTGTGAAATGGCGCAGTCTTGCCTCCGTATATAAGCCTGCAGTCTGTGATGAGCCCATCGAGAAATGAACTGATTTAATGAAGTGCTTTTATTACCATTGAGGGACAGACAGCTCTCCTCAGGGAAAAGACCATAACACTGCATTACTTACTTACTTACTTACTCACTTACACACACACACACAAAGAGAAAGAGAATACAACCGGAATGCAAAATGAGATGAACCACCTATGTATTTTTAATATTAAAAAATATGAAGAGAGAAGAATGGCAGTTTGTTTGTTTGTGTGCATCTCTCTCTTTCTCTCTCTCTCTCTCTCTCTCTCTGTGCATGTGTGTGTGTGTGTGTGTGTGTGTCCACAGTATGTCATTTAACTGAAGGTTCTGCGCTGCCTAAGTGGCAGGGAGTGTCCAGGGAGTCTGATTTGTGGTGCAGCTATTTTGGATATTCATTATTAACGGACGTTGGCCTAAATTAGGACCAGAACGTCCAGTCTACTGCGCGACTTGCTAAATGAGATGTTCTGCAGGACACACATACACTCGTGCGAGTGCAAGCAGATGTATTGTTAAAGTATTAAAGGAAAGCAGAAACGTGATTATTTTCTGAAAAACACTACACAGACTGCTGTGCAATCTCAAACTGTATTTATTCATTGAGTGAACATGAAGGAAAAACAGAGAAACATGGACATTACAACCACACACACACACATACACACACACACAGTCATATATTCACAGCCCCATTCTGTCACCTAGTCACGATTCAGCCCAGATAAACACTGGCACAATACAATGAGCTAACACAATGCCCACTGATTGTTAATCAGCACATTCATATACACACACAACATGGTGCATTGGAACACACCTGTGAACTCTGCTGGAGCTGTATTGAAACATACACACCTGCTAACTTTGCTAGAGTTACATCCTAATACACAAACACAACATAACAGAATGACCCGCAATACTCTACCCAAACTGGCCCCATTGCAAAACTCTGCTCCCGAACGCTTACATGTCTGACCTTCAATGTGTTTCCTGTTATTTTCGAGCATGAATTGCAAACAGTGCAGCAGAAGACACATATATGCTATTTTACCATTTTATTAGCTCTGATAGTACATTTTAATTTGAGGTTTTCAGATTTGTTTAGCCAGGGTCTAGGTCAAGAGTCTAGCCGTAGCTACGGGAAGTGTCTCAATGATTAGTTCTTAACCGCCGAGTCAAGTGGTTGTGGACACTTGACCATAAAACTCATACCTGTTTCTTGAACACTTCATTTATTCAAATTTAGTACCCCTTATCCACCACTCTTCTTGGAAAACTTTAGATTTTTGGTGTGTGGCTATAGGGATTTGGGGATTAGTGAGGTCAAGCATTGGTGTTGGGCGAGAATGCTTGGGGTACAGTCGTGATACCATGTCTTCATGGAGCTGGCAGTGTGCACAGGGGGAATTATCATACTGGAACAGGTTTGGTCCCATTCTCTCCAGTGAAGGTAAATTGTAGGCAGCCTGTATAATTATGTGCTTCCATTTTTGTGGCAGCAGTCTGGGGACGAATTCCATCTGGGTGTGATGATGTTGTCCATATACTGTACCCTTCGCCATATAGTGTTTGAAGTGAGCTGTCAGAAATCGCTCCATGTACTGTAGAAGTGACTTACTTGTCTTCGTCAGATATTTGACATCTCTCTTCATCATTCTCAGCTGAATTGGTGGCCCACTTCCAATGTTCTAGTAGTGACACAGGAGGAAATTGTCAGGAGTTTTAACTCTGTCCCTGGGATGAGATGAATTTCATTTTTTCTAACTTGCCCATACAGAGATTTGATTTGAAAGATTTGAGCATATACCCGAAAAAGGTTTTTTAGATATGTTGCGTAGTATATATAGTCATGTATGTTAAAAACATCTATACAGTGGAACCTTGGATGACGAGCATAATTCGTTCTGGAAGCTGGCTCATAAATCAAAGCAAATTTTCCCATAGGAAATAATGGAAACTCAAATTATTCGTTCCACAGCCCAAAAAAATAAATACATAAAAATTATTAATACAAAATATAA
>JAQMYL010000001.1:14266966-14281595 GCA_030014365.1 Clarias pachynema
GGCGTCAAAACAAGAAGCGCATGCGTGATACATGATACTCGGTGCTCGTAAACCAAGACAACGCTCGTTTTTCAAGTAAAAATTTATTAAAGATCTTTGCTCGTCTTGCGGAACACTCGTAAACCGCGTTACTCGTAATCCGAGGTTCCACTGTATTACCAATTTTGATATATGATGATGTATACAGTATGTTGCTACATGGTGTTACCTAAACATGTATTGCTTACACCAGTAAATCTCAACCAGGTGGTGCCAAGTCAGTTTATACTGGATGTATTACTACAGTACATGATTCACTGAGTGTGGAGGAACATGAAGGAGAAACAGAGAACAGTACACAATTTCATATACACCAATCAGCCATAACATTACGAACATTAACATTATGATCACCTACTGTAGGTTTTGAGTTGGGTTCTCCTTGTGCCACTGGGACAATTCTGGCACCTTTGGGCATGGCTCTACATTGCTTCTGGGTGTGGCGGTGGATCCTTTGGGTGCTGTGTGTTGTTGGGGGGCCCCCATGGATTTGACTTGTTTTTTTCCCGGAGAATTCCATATGCGCTCGATCAGATTGGGATCAGGGGAGTTTTAACACAAAATGTGCATCTATGGTCACCAATTCCTATTTACTTCCATATCAACTTGTCTTAAGTTAAAAGTAATTGGCAAAAAACAAACAAAAAAAACATTGAGAAACATTATTTTAAAGAGTCAGCTCTTATGTTTCTACAAATGCTCTTATGTTTCTGTTTTTTCAGAAACAGTTCTGATGAGCCAGGTTTGTGCGTGGGTGCAACAATTATAATATGTCTGAGTGTGTAAGTGGAGGGAGGAGGAGCAGTGTGACAGAGAAGTGTAAGGAAGTACTTGACCGCCTTGATAGTTTAATAAGCTTGATAGTTCACTGTGATGTCACTCCACACTTGCACTTGCGGATACTAGTAAGGCCAAACACACACACACACACACACACAGACACACACACACACACACACACGCAGCTGATTCCTGCACTCAGGGGGGCAATGAGAGAGAGATAGGCGCGGAATTGATGGTCTAATGAATAATTAATGAGACAAATCCATAGCATGAATATTTGATAATGACATGTATCTCATATGGTGGGTTCATAGTGCGCGCTCTTGCCCACTGCTTCAGACTCAGGTCAGGTGTGTTTGTGTGTGAGAGATCCAGAGCAAATACTAATGTGTGTATTTGTGTGTGAGAACGAAAAAGTTATATCTTACTGTTTCTATTGGCAGTGTATACTGCATCTGTATCTGTCTCTCTCTCTCGCTTTATAAATCTGTCAACATCCCTCTGTCTCTCTCTCTCTTCCCTTTCTCTTATCGCTCCGCCGGTCTATCAGACTCCTTCAGCCTCTGCTATCTCTCCTCTCATCTTTCTTTTTCACTCCCCTGGTCCTTATGTTACTGCCACAGCCGCTTCCTCGCCGTCCTGTAGCTAGCGCACTGGGCGTCTGCGGAGTTCACTCAATTAGAGTGATGTTGGCTTGGTTATTGTGACGTATTGTCAAAATTTTTTGCTACATTTGTCACAGTCAGCCACCTGTCTGTGTGTGTTTGTCTGACGATCTCTCTACCAGGCTTATCTGCTCGAATGTTTACAGATTTTGTTTATGCGTCTGTGTATTTTTTGTATTTGGGTAACTTTTCAGTCAGGAGTGAAGGCAGTGGGGTGGCACATAATACCAGCACTGAAATCTGACTTGCCACACCAGGTCGCCCCCCCATCACCTAGTTATCAAAAGAAACCTATTCACAATAGGCTGCAAGTGAAGTGTACGTGAAAAAGAAAACAACATGTAAGTGTGAGTGAAAAAAAAACAAAAAACTGTTATTTATCTGAGTTAATTTGATATGGATAATTGATCGTTTATTTAGTTATTTTTTTCGACAGCAAAATGGAAATCAACTTATCAGGCATTTTATCAGTATAAAGAAATTAATTGCCTTACCACTGGAAATCTGTTTTAAGTTTAGTCACAATGCTGTTCGTATAGTGTATAATGACTCTGAGTTTATCTGCTGGTGAGAAGGGTGATGGGAAATACAAGGGGTGTGACCTGCCTGCTAGGCTAAAACACCAAGTGAAGTAGACTAATAAAATAGACTAGCAAATTCTTATATGCCGAGTAGTTTACTTTCATATAAAACATTTAGCACTACTTTAAAGTGTGACATCATAAAAAAATATTCAGCACTGAACACAGGTACCTCAAAAACAGATAAAAAATAAATTTATTTGCCCTCTGGTAAAAAAAAAAAAAAAAAAAAAAAAAAAGGATCATGAAGCAGTCTCATTGACTCACTGGTTTCTCCCTTTATGCTTTATAATCCTTGTAGCACTAGTCTTATAGTGCCAGTGCAATCCAGAAGGTACTCAATAAAGGAGCTCCAGGTTTCTTTTAACCTATTTCACCCATAGCATATTTTTCACAGTGTCTACAATCTACACCGTGTATGTGTATCTGATCCTGACACACACACCTACTGCTGTGCCTTCTCTCAACCTCCAGACCTCCCTGATTTGTCCAGATGCTCAACTCCTGCATGGATTCTCTGGCTTGCTTCTCCTCTGAATACTGTAGGTTTGTACCAGAGAACTGCTGCTGTTTGGACTGCCATGCTCTCATCTCAGGACTCATATTCAAAATATGCTCATAACGAACATCCTTTTAACCCTTTTTTGTATTTACATTTTTTTTTTTTTTTTTTTTTTTTTACAGCTGTGTGCTATAATGATTTATAATCTATCCAGGTTCACCCAGATGAGGACGGGCTCCCTTTTGAGTCTGGGACCTTTCATGGTTTCCTCCTGAAGGAGACGGCATTATCATATATCATGTTTTGCTGTTGAGGTATTTAAATCTACAGAAGATTTCTGCGAACCTGCTTTGTGAAAATGTTTATGGTTAAACATGCTGTACAAATTAAATGATACTGAACTGAATTGAATTTAGGATTACAGTAAGACAATTTGGACACATAAGTGAAGAATTAAATGGAGAAACCTGTTTAATTGGAAATGACTTATACTACAAATCTAAGAACAGTTGTTGCAGCAGACAGCTGTCCCGACAATATTTTATTAAAAAAAATTTTTTTTCTCCTCAGTACAGGGAAAAGTAGGAAAAGTTTTTGTCAGTCGTAATCACACATATGGTACAGATGGGATTAGGTACTGTAGGAAAAAAAATATTGATCACGCTTACATTTCTGTACATGGCACATCTGCAGTTTAAAAAAAAAAAAATCCTGTACAAATATTTCGATAGTTTTGTATTGTAGAATTATTAAATATTAATGGATGTGAGTCAGCTTCTCTTTAGAAGCCTGAACACTCTCCCAGATCTATATTTCTTCTTGCTTTGCATGTCTTACTGTAACTCAACCAGCAGGACTCTTTACCACATGGACAGCATCACATTTTCAGTAAGTACCTCTGAGTCATTTCACCTCATTGTGGTCCACCACGGCACCTGTGGCAACAGTAGCCTTAAAAACTCCACCAATAGGTTTTAATAAGCTCAGCCAACATGTTCATCACTGCCAAGCAGCTGCAAGAGAACAAGGGGAACACGAGCATCAAGTTGAACAAGAG
This sequence comes from Clarias pachynema, assembly GCA_030014365.1. NCBI lineage: Eukaryota > Metazoa > Chordata > Actinopteri > Siluriformes > Clariidae > Clarias > Clarias pachynema. The sequence goes on from JAQMYL010000001.1 coordinate 14,270,594, forward strand.
CATGCACACAATCACGCAGTACATTTTCCAGCAGCACTCACTCTCCTAACCACGACTCTAACCAACATACTTGTGTGGTTTCACAGTGTGGTGTTTGCCAGGGTGCTGATTGGAGGCCTTCATTCGAAGCTTTCCGCTGTTAAATCTGGAGTCCAGCGGTCTTGGCTCTGGTTATTTTCAGTGTGCATCTAGAAGCATTGTTCATACCTGCAGTTTACTACACATGATTGATGGCATCAGCCTTGATTAGTAATGGAATGGTAATCTGCAAGACCATTCAAATGTCGTTTGTAACATGGAAAAAGTAAAATTGCCCACTTTACTGTATTTTTATCTGCTCTGAGTGAATAGAAATGTTAGCATTTATTCATCAAATATGAGGGGAGCTACTATGTTAAAGCCAATCAAACTGCTCTGGTTCTGGAAAGGGATTATGTGTGTATGCTTTAGTTAATGTCATCAGCCAGGCTGAGGTTAAATTTGGAGAGGAATTTTGTTTCATTCTTTATTCTTCCTTCCTTTTGCACATGGCCATTTCTCACATGGCATTTCTTTCCTCTTAATTATCCACAGCATTCGCTGAACATTTTGTATCCCTTAAAAACATCCATGATCCTGATCAATCTATATATACTGTATCTATAATATTGACCTTCTGCCATCTCCCTGGGCATGAGGCAGGAATAACCATGTCTATATACAGTACGAGGTGTGTTCAAGTCAAACCAGGACCTGTGATGGCTCACTTTAAGCCATTTCCACATGTTTGGGCCATTAAAGGAGTTCCTGGGCTCTAGTGGATTGAGATAACTTTAGAAAGTTATCTTAATCCAGGAATCCTAGATTAGGAATCCTAGAGCCCAGGAACTCCTTTCTACCTTGATGGTATCCAAGCACTAGTGAAACGCTGAGATATGCGCATTTGTGCAGCAGGGCATTACATACAGAATTAAAGGCAGTCTTTACTCTCATAACTGTGTTTGTGTATTTCTGCACAAGCGAAAGTCCCAATTTGACTAGAATGACTCTCATAAAAAGGAACCTAAGTGAAATCCACAAGACCATGATCAGAACCTTATATATATATATATAACAACCTAGAGTTCAGAATAGTTCCCACAGTACTAGAGTAGTATCTTATGACCTGTACCACTATGCCACCTATTCTTATATTAGCTTCATGTTGTGGATTCTAAAATCCCAAAACTAAATTATCTAATTTAGATATGATATTCAATTCAAGTATTTCAATGCATGCCTTAAAACTTAAACTGAGCTCATATCTATTCTGTATTCTGCATTCACTTGAGATGCCTCTAGGGTTTGACTGTAGTCCACCTGTTGCAAATACAATTGATTGGATTGGATGGAATGATTTAGAACGGCACTTAAATGTGTGTTTAAGGACCCACAATTCACAGGGTCTGTCAGACCAGAAACCAAGAGACAAAATCCAAGTAATTCTCTGTAGACCTTCATAAACAAAATGTGTCTAGACAAAGACCTGTGAAAGGGTATTAAACCATTTCTAAGTCTTTGAACATTCCCAGATGTTCACAGAAGATATTTGTAACCACAGGACACATTTTAGTGCTTAGACAGAGGACCAAGAACAGAATGACCTCTCTAGCATGGCTTCAGAAGTTCTCTCCATAGGGGTAGGAGAACTTGTCTGAAAAACAATCAACTCAGAACTTATCTGGACCTTTATAACAGAGTGACGATGTAGCACTGTATACAACTAGGTAAAAGTTGAGAACAATGTATCTGAAAAACACTCAGAGAGTTTGAGGGAAAAGATTTTTTGGACTGATGAAAAAAAAATTGATCTCTTGGAGCTGATCTTCAAACAATACCCCTGGCAACAACCAGGTACTATTCATCAACGGGATAAGGCCTACAGATCCTACAGTGAAGCATAGTGGTACCTCTTAGTTGGAACTAACTTCATGTTAGTTGTACCTCTCAGGTGTAGCAGCAGGGAGGCGGAACATAGAATGCACATGACTTCAGACTGAAGAAATATGCATGTTCCAGAGTAGTTTAGTTAAAGCCCAAACCTGAACCCCATAGGAAAACTGAGGAAAGACCTGAAGATGAGAGGTCACCACATCTAGATAGATAGATGGATAGATGGATAGATATATAAATAGATAGATAGATAGATAGATAGATAGATAGATAGATAGATAGATGGATGGATGGATAGATGGATAAGTACTTTATTAATTCCAAAGGGAAATTGTATAGAGACTGAAGGTGTCTAAATACTTTCTGAACCCACTACATACTGTATAACTCAGTGTGTCTATATCTCCATACACATATTAGAGACCTGATGGACTGACACATCACCACTATAAAATTGATAGGTGTAGAGACACTTACCAATGAATATATAGGAAATATGCCAGGATTTGTCATATTTTCCTGCAGTGATGCCAAATTTAAGCATTCAAATGACATTGTACTGTATCTGCATGTAATGTGTAGGGCCAGTGGAAGGAAAGCAAGTTTTATTTTGATAAATATCAAAGACATTATTACAGTATGTGTACACAAGGTTTAATTACAGTTGAATAAATATTTACAAGGTTGAAATGTTGAAATGCTTAAAAAAATCTAATGAAAATGATGCTAAATTTTGATAAACAGGAAGCTGTTCTTCACAAAACAGCAACAAAAGAAACCATTTAAACCGTCACATATCATCCTCTGAAAACCCTTTAGCTCTCTCTTAACTGGTCGTATCAGTTTTATTGTACCTACTGAAGCATTCCTAGCACCCATGAAATATGAATAACATGCTTTAAGGTGAATGAAAAAACAATAACCTGTGAGTTTATGGGGTTAAAGAAAAACCAGTACTGTTTATATGGGACCTTTTGCTCACTGGATGTGCATCTATGGGAGGAACAAGGAAAGCAGGACATGTATTCAGCATTAGGTTGCAACGAGTGAAGAATAAAATGACAAATGCTCGTGAGTGCTGCGATTCAGCATCATCAGTAGAGCGTTGAATATCCGCAAGCGTGCCACCCCTGTTTCTCAGCCCCCAATACCAGGACGTCGTTATTGACTTTGACGGACAGTTATGATTTGAATGTGTAGCTAGTAACGTAGGCTATCATTATGTGGGTGTTTCTTTAAAGCCATGTCTCCCTCCATCCCAGTGGATCTGGTGGATTTGGTGCAATTACATCCAACCCCCTCGCCCCCACCAAACGCAAGCACGCACACACACACACACACACACACACACACACACACACACACACACACACACACTCACACACCCCTCGGTTAAACCACCCAGAGGGATACAGAAGGAGGTGAGAGGGGGAGAAAGAAGGTGTGCATGGGGAGAGGGAGGAGTGAGATGTTAATTAACCCCCACCCTCGTAATCCTGACATGCTCAGTCTGTTCCCCTGATCCCTCGACTTTAATCCACACCTGAGTCCTCACCGCCTCACATCTATATATGTCTATATACCCTTTTGTATAAATGTACAGTCTTGAGCCACTCCTCATTTTGTCACATTTTGCTTCCAAAGAGACAGATTTGCTTGTATTTTAATATAGTGTTTAATATAGTGTTAAGAAAAACCAGTACTGTTTATAAGGATCAGTTCTCCACATTTTCTAAAGGGCCAGTATATATTTCTCAGTTCTCATTTTTGGCAAGGTTTTGGCTCTCATTTTCAGTCCGGTCCCTGTACCTGAGCAGTTTCAGAGGAATGTTGTTGTAGTTGTTGTTGTTTGTTTAGTCACACATTTAAGCATAAAAACCATCTAATTTAAGTCATGAACCAGTAAGAAACTAGTATACTGGTATGCTATGGTGAATGCTGAGTGGTTGGAACAGACGAGAGGGGAAATGAGGTTGCTGCTGAGGTTCATGCATAAACATCCTAGATACTTAAATTGTATCTTTAGGCACTTTGAAACCTGTCACAGTAAAACATTTATTTCCATTTCTTTAATTTATTATGAAAAAAAAAGGGATGGCTGAAGGCTATTAGTCTTTTACTATACATACAGTAGACACTCATAAATGTACACAGGTGCTATGTGTTCGACTGAGCCAGGTTTTCCTGGGCTGTAATTCAGGCTACGACTGATTTATGATCATATCAGAGGAATTCTGTTGTATTCCATCCAACGTGTATGTAACACGCGAGAGGACTGTGTGTTTGAACTGGCTTTAGACTATAGTTCTGTATGTGTGTGTGTGTGTGTGTGTTACTGGCTGCTACATCACCAATATGAGCCAAAGCCTGCAGTGAGGCAGCGTTCGCTGACTTTACCCAGCATGCAGTCAGCGTCATCTGGATTTCAGTGTGACAGCTGTGTGTGTGATAGTGAGATGTGTGCGGGTGTGTGTTTAAGTGCACGGGTGTGTTTTCTGATTTGTTTGTTTGTGGCACTGCGTCTGTGTAGACTTTAGATAAAGCTCGCCAGCGTCTGATTGACAGTTCAGTTTTACCCCCCGTTCTCGCTTTCCATTCCTCGTACTAATTGTAACAATCTCTATCTTACTTTTTGTTCTCTTTTCCGTTTTCCATCGAAAATACTCTATCTGGCCGAACAGAAGTAGCAGTGTGTGTGTGAATATGTGAGAGAGAGAGAGAGTGAGAGAGAGAGAGAGAGAGAGAGAGAGAGAGAGAGCGAGAGAGAGAGAGCAATTACAGTCCCAGGGGTTTGGAGAGCTACCAACAAAACCTCATTGCAACAGAGAAAACTGGAAAATAAAGAGGTGGAAAAAGAAAAAGAGAAAGTAGAAAGAAAGGCTTTTGAGGCCATCATGGTTTGATTGTCATTGCTGCCATTTCACTGCTAGTGTTTTTCCTCTTTCATCTCAGAACATTTGAAATCTCTCTCTCCCTCTCTTTCTCTCTCTCCCTCTCTCTCACACACTCACACACTGTGTTGAACAGTAAGAGAGTTGGGAGAGTAATATTGGAAGTGGAGATTGATCAGAGGCAGCCGTAGGCCGCGCGCGCTCAGAGCTGTGGTTAGCGCGCGTTTGGCCACACTGCTCCGGACTGGAGGAGCTAGAGAGTTTGATTGGACTGAAAGCGTAGCTTTCACAACACTTATGTTGACCTTGGACACTGAGAGCGGTATTATTATGCCAGAGACAGCCTTGATGGAGAGATTGTGTGTTTGTGTATGTGTGTGTTAGGGAGCGAGCGAGAGAATATAAATGCGTTGTTGAGTGACTCAGAGACCAACATGAAAGGTAGACTGTGAGCCTGAGGAATTGCAAGTGTGTATAAGTATAAGAGGTAATTGTGTGCGTGCGTGCGTGTGTGTTTATCTGTTTGGTTCTTGATGGAATGCTTTGAGCTAAAGACCAGCTCTCTATTTTCTTTCTTCTCTTTTTGACTCAGTTTATGTAGCATAATAACAGCTATGATGATTACACTTCCTCTGTCCTACACTCTGTTAACTAGTAACTACACAGTGTGTGTGTGTATGTGTGTGTGTGTGTGTGCATGGGTGGACAGGTGTGTACAGTACCTTTTGTATGTAGAAATACTGAACACAAGCCCACTCACTCACTCACTTATCGTCTGCTGTATACAGGGTCGCGGGGGGCCTGGAGCCTATCCAGGAGACTTATGGCACAAGGTGGGGTACAGACTGGACCAATCCATCACTACGTACACAGACACACATTCACACAACTATGGGCAATTTGGAAATGCCAATTAGCCTAATCTGCATGGGTTTGCACTGTGGGAGGAAAACGGCGTAATCTTAGAAAACCCACCAAGCACGGGGAGAAAACTCCATGCACACAGACCTCGAGGTGGAAATCGAGCCCGCACCCTGGAGGTGCAAGGTGACAGTTCTAACCGCTACACCACCATGCTGCCAACACTACCCCAATTATATGATAATATACAGTGGAACCCCGGATTGCGAGTAACCCGGTTTGACAAGCAAAAATCTTTAATAAATGTTGTCTTAATACGCAAGCGAATCTTGATTTACGAGTACTAAATATCATCAAGTATCATGTGGCACGCATGCACTTCTTGTTTTGATGCTGAGAGTAACGTGATCACAACTGAGCCAATGATTTTTCTCTAAAGCATCTTTTATTTTGTGTTTATATGTGTGTGTGTCCTACACAGCAGCCTAGTTTTTGTTATAACTATTTCATGCCTTTCTGTTGTCAATAAAGGCATAAGTTGCAGAACTGTCGGCGCTGCATTTTTCAAAGGAAAAGTGCTGGTTAATTTGTTTTATTTTTACTTTATATTTTGTATGAATTATTTTTATATGAATACTTTTGGGTTGTGGAACGAATCGTCTGAGTTTCCATTATTTCTTATGGGGGAAATTCACTTTGATATACAAGTGTTTTGAGATATATATAAATATACATTCCATTGTACTTCAAAAAGATGCAACTGGAGAAAACATACTCAAGCTATGGGCAATATGTTGATATTGTACTAAGAACAGTTTCATGCACATTTTGTAAGATGCACAAGCGATCACTGATGATGTGTGATTTAACAAAAGTAGTCTTTCTATCCTACTGGATGATAGCTCATGCTAGCACTAGCAGGGGTGGAAAATAATTGAGTTAAGTTTCTTGCTATATTTATACTTTGCCTGAATAATAATAATAATAATCTTCACATTTTCTTTCAAATTTCTTTACATTTCAAAAAACAAAGTTTGGGGTAATTCTTTACATTCTGAATGAGGCTCTTTAAAGTCTCTTTTTCCCCTCCTCTCAACCAGAAACTGACTGTACACTGTATATCAAACAAATGAGCTCAGTTTATGCAAAGCAAAGACTAGTAGATGTCTGACTTGAAGCACTGAACTTTATTTAAACTGAAAAAGCATGCTAAGAGCTTTACAACCATAACTGGCTGTTTTAAAATAAGTTGGCCACATTGTCCTTGCTAATGCCCTTGCAAAAACATACAATAGGCCATAGTTCCATTCCACAGTGTATTTTAAAGTGGACTCAGTGCTCACAAAGGAACTTCCCCAGACAAAAAGTTCTCCAATCAGGACACCCTGTGACATCACCAATGCAGACATCACTTCCTCTTGCGTTACCTTGGTAACATGATCACCTCGGATCCCTAGTGCTGCCACCATGAAGATTTCACACGTCTGAAAAAATATATATTTTAAAACATTAATTGAATAAATGAATACAATTTAAAAATATATATTATAAATTATATATATTAAATTATGTATTGAAACAAAAAGTGATCAATTACAAATACATTATTGAAATGTATACAGTATAACTTTTATGCTGAATATGAATATATTTGATTTAAAGGATTTACAAGGTGCACACTGTCATTTCTAAAGAGATTATTATTATTATTATTATTATTATTATTATTATTATTATTATTATTATTATGCAGAATACTAGGCTGTGTAATATTAATGATTTATTGATTAAGCATTTATGTAGATTACTTACAAATTATCATTATTATGGAACATTATCATTATGTCATCCTTGATGATAATGAACCGTGCATGATATTAATGCCAGGTCTCTTATGAGCTCCAGTTTTGTTTAGTTTTTTTCTCCAGCTCTATTGAGGCGCAGTGACTGATGGGTAATTTCCTAGTCTGCCCCCCATGAAGTGAAGAACCATTGTTCACTTGGTCCCTGCACCTTTAAACCTTTATATTAATATCATCAAACTATATAGCGTTAATCGTAAGTATGATCAGCACACTTACAGTGATCAGTTTTGGATAAGAAATTAAAGTTGGTTCTCACATGAAATATGAGATCACCCTAATTAATTAAAGGTTAAACATATTTTTAAAAACTTTTTTAAAATTGAGTATCTTTAAAAATAGTAACTTTTTAAACTTGTTATTTCCACTTTTAACTGAGAGACATTCTGACACATTATATATACTCTCACATAAGTATAATTAATAATTAGAATTCCTCTGCTTTTTTCTAGCTTCAAACTGTCTGGAGTCAATTAATGCGTCGGCGTTTATAAAGAATTTCCACAAATATTTCATATTTGTCTAATGTATCAGCAGAAGGTTACCTTATCTACGGACGCGCATTACATCACATCAGACAAACCATCAAACACAAACTAAAAAGTAGTATGTTGTATTTCACTACACTTTGCTTTTTATCCATACTGTAGCTGTGTTGCTAAACAGAGATTTATGTGAAAGCTTTTTAGAACCTCAAGGTCTAACGTGAACAATTAACTGTAATAGGATGTGAATGTAATTTATTCATTTCACACTGAATAGTTTAAGTTTAATTTAAATATTAATTGCACATGCAATCACAACTCATAATGCAGTTATTAGTCATTTCAGTTTAACAAATCCCGTTATGTTGCAAATACAGATGTTTATGAATAGTGAATAAACTTTTCACACTTGAATTCAAGCCTTATTGAACAAGACGGCACTACTTAACCACTTATGTACAATATGTTCCATGAAACAAAGTGTTACACAGACATGTATTTCACATACATGCTTCAGAAACCCTCTACTTAAATCTTACATATGGACTGCATATGACTTATTTGCTGTCTATTTGAACGCTTGTATATGATTTTTCAGGTTTGGGTAGCTGATCCCCCACATTAGAGCAAATCTAAACATGCAGACGAGCGATTGTGCATCATTTCCGTAATTTAACTGTAATTTGTGTTTCCACTTTGTGGGTTTAGACATTTCTGACAGATGATGTCTCAACCCAGCAATTTTGTGCATGTACATTTCTCTTCACAGTGTTTGTGTGTTTATACTATGTCCAAAGGATATGTTGGTAGTTATATTTTATGTTTTGACTATATTTATGTTTATGATATTTGCCAAGATATTTTGATTTCCTGACAGAATATATCCATACATGAGAGAAACTGCAAGGATATAATTTGTGTTGTTGCTGTATGCCTTTGGGCATTTATGACAAGTGATGTCTCAATCCAGCAATTCCAGGTGTGTGTGTGTGTGTGTGTGTGTGTGTGTGTGTGTGTGTGTGTGTGTGTGTGTGTGTGTGTGTGTGTGTGTGNNNNTGTGTGTGTGTGTGTGTGTGTGTGTGTGTGTGTGTGTGTGTGTGTGTGTGTGTGTGTGTGTGTGTGTGCGCAGTGTTTCAGGGTCACATTTTGCCCAAGGCTCCTGCAGAGGTAGTTGGAAGAAAACAGGTGGAAGAGAAGAAGAGAGAAACGCTCACACCTCCGGAATGTCTTTACTCCTTTCTGCCTCTGGGAATTAATTTTGCACTCATCTTGTCTCTCTCTCTCTCTCTCTCTCTCTCTCTCTCTCTCTCTCTCTCTCTTTCCTCTCCCTTGCTTGTCTTTTCAGACACAGAGGAACAGATGGGGGGAGACAAGGTGGGAGACACACCTGTTTTTGTCTGCAGAGAGAATGAGAGACAGAGTGGAAGAGAGAGAAAAAGAAAAGAACAAAAGGTGATTGATTGTTTTTAGTTTCGTGGTTGTTGCTAATTGGGTGTTTGATGTTTTTTTAAAGTATTTCTAACTGACTGAACTTAGGAAAAAAAAAGAAAAAAAAAAGAATAATACACATTTCTAGAAAAGTCTGCTCAGTGTCAGTCAATGTGCCATAGAGACACATATGTGGGTGCATGCATCTGTGTTACATGCAATAATTATGATGTCAAAACATTGTATTTGTTTCGGACCAGCCCCCTTTACCCCATTATATTCGAGCCCTTGATTCCTCTATGTCTCTGCGTCATTCAGGAGTGATTCAGAGCCAAAAAATGTGTGCAAACACTTTCCCCTCCAACCATGGATAAAAAACTTACTCCGGTAATAAACTCTCAGGCTGACAAGGCCACGATGGCATGAGCGTATATATACAATATGTTGAATCTGGTGTTTATCAGAGCCGGTGTGGTATTTGATTATGTCTGTGAAGGGTATGTTGTCTTTAGCATTACACTTGCAGGATCAGGAGACGGAATCCCAGGATCATGCGGAGAGGGATTTTCATTTCTCTATCATGTGGAACTTCAGGATTCCTGCATTTCAGTATGATTATCTGGCTGTTTGTTTTTCAAGAGTGGGCTGCGCTGCTCAGGCAATCAGTGCACCAAGCCCAGCTTCCCAAACGTGTTAACAACATCCTCACTTCTGGGACAGGTTCAGAATGAGAGTAAAAAAAATAATAATCATAATTGGAAATAAAATAAATGAACAGTTCTGCAGTGGAGGACTTTACAGTTATTGGAGATTTTCCAAGGGGAAAAAAATCTGTGCCTGAAGTATTCCCATAACACTTAGACACACAGGCATTAACAAGCTTGTGCTGCCTAGGCTGTGAATAAATTTGAAGTGATATCTGTGCCATGACCAATTTAATATTATGATAACTTTTGAAATCAAGGGGGGATTTGGAAGAGTTTGCAGGAATAATGCCCATCACAACCCATATACCAATATACTGTATATATAAACTGTGTATATATGCCTGTATCATCAGGTACTGTACATAAACTTTTAAATTATTATTTATTAATAGAAGGAAGTCACTGGCATTAATTGAAAGATCCCAATATTAGATAGTATTAAAAATTATTTAATTTAATTATTTAATAGGCATAGTATTAAAAATTATTAATTAAGTCTTAATCCCTGTACTTCACACATTATTATTATACTTATGTGAAACTCGCTTATAATGTTTATGCATTGGTGGTCACATACAGTAAGCACTAATATCTAACCTTAGTTGCTCTCCATTATGTTTGTATGAAGTCAAAAATATTCTATATGAAACTATGAACTTTTGGAAATCAGGACTGTTTGTCAGGGTCCTAATCCATGAGAATAATCTGACATAATGTAGTGTTTTATTTTTGGGGCAGAAGAAAAAAATCCATTAAATCTCATGTTATCTGTCAGCTAAAGATTGGTTAGGACTTTTTATTCTTAATCTTGTAGTGTGCCAAAGGCATGATATAAGCTAACCTGACAGGAACTCAGA
>JAQMYL010000001.1:14312642-14332693 GCA_030014365.1 Clarias pachynema
TGCTGCTACACTATAGACCAGAGTTAAGATTTGAAAACTTGATCTTGATTGCACTTTATTTTATTATTATTATTATTATAATTTTTTTATTATTATTATTATTTTTTTTACAAACTTAATAGTTTATTTATTTATTGTAATATGATACAACCTTCAATCAATTATTATTCATAGAAACTACACCATTGTTTTCATTTCTTCCAATATTGAAACTTTAGGTTTTGTCTGGTCTATATTCTTTTTTTCTTTTTCTTTTGACCAACTAGGATTTAAAATTCTTTTTAAAAACACTTTTGAAATACTTAAAATACAGCTGACACAAGCGTACACATAAAATCAGTGCAATAATATATGGTGTTGGTTTGCCAAACCATCCAATCCACAACCATTCAAACAGCTTGGCACAGGGTTTTTTTTTTGTTTTGTTTTTCTTACGCCATGTATCTTTCCTGACGCAACCCTTCCATTTTTATCCAGGCTTGGGACTGGCACTGCATCCAGTGGCTGGGGTTTGCACATTGCGTGGAAATTGAACACAGGCCTTCTGCTTAGCGGGTGAGAAACCTACCGTTGAGCTACCAATGTCCTATTAGTACAATGATGTATACATATCAAGTATATAGTAAATTACTCAACTATTTTCTTATTGCAAAAAAAATAAATAAATAATAATTGTTTCAGGATGTGATTTGTCTGATTTTAATCCATCCTTTTGTCTCTTCTCTCCTGCATCCAATCCACTTTTTTTTATCCGATCCCATGAGTTGCGAATCAGTGCCATCTCTAATTATTACTTATTAGTGTTGATTGCATGGCTCTGTTGCTCATTGACATTAGCTACTGTAGTTAACTAGCCTTACGTATTCTAGTAATGTATCTTCTGGTACATCATAAAAATGTGTGTAATCCTACTGACAATAGAGTCTCTATCTATGGCTTATTCAATGCCATACTTAATGAAATAAATAACTGTACAAGCTACTGAAGTTAGCCTTATTATCATTCTCTTCTTGTGTTATTTCCTTAAAAACAACTTGTATTTGTTGCAAAAAATATACCAAAAATAGCTAACTTTCTCATATTAGCAATGCACCTGCAGGCAAAGACTAAGCTAATGGAAAACTGTTATGTCCAGCTGCACATAATAATAATTCATAGGCAACCAAAGCTGTCAGGGCACTAAACTGGTACCTGTAGTAACCTTATGATTTACTTATAAGGTCCAATTCATATCCAGTTTATCCACAGAAAAATGAGAACTGTTTATTGATTTCTTTTTTTTCAATGTCATTTTCCCCCAGCTTTGCTGCCATGCTGCTAACTGCTGCTCTGTGTTTATCATTGATCTCAATGGTCAGCCCATCCACATCCCAGCAGCCCCCAACCACAGATGATCCCCAGCAGAAGATCTTTTCATCCCTGAGCCACCCCAGTTGGGCCTTAGGGCTACAAGTGTATAGGGCTCTCCGTAGTAAAGGTTCTCACGTCAACACACTGATTTCTCCTGTACTGCTCGCCAACTCACTGAGCGCGTTGAGCCATGCAGCCAAAGGAGCCACAGCTAGGCAGCTCCAGGAGCTCATAAAGACTGACAAGGATGAAAAACAAGCTGAGAAATCCTCATCCAGTCCACTTAAATCCATCAGGAAAGCAAATGGAACTAGCTATACACTGCATGATTCCTCAGCTATCTTCTCCAAACAGGTTCCTAGACTGGAGAGCGGCATCCTGGAGAAGCTGCAGGCCTGGTTTGAACTGGACCATGTGGCTTTATGTGTAGGGGATAAACAGGGAGATATGGAAAAGCTCAGTTCTTGGGCCAAAAATGGAATGGGGGGAGTGAAGGAGGTGCCACTGAATGAAGAACCAGATGTTAAAGAAGGATCCCTGATTCTGGCCAATGCCCTTCACTTTAAAGGTAAAGGAAGTTATGTTATACTGTACTACTGCTCAGCAATGCTAAACATTGCCCAAAATCCTAAATATACTGTATACAATATATGAATATGATCAGTTCTTCTAGGATGCTAAAGACACATGGACAATTTACCAGGCTCATGTGACGTCAATGTCAATAACCCTTTATTACATTTATTATTAATATTCATACTTATATTCCCAATTAACAGTTTGTTACAATTACTGTATTTACATTTCAGACCCAGCCCCAATTATAGACTGAAACAGCTCTTGACAGAAATCAATATGAAGGATGCAATGATTTCATCGATCGATCGAATTGATTTAAAATGCAGTGATTAAAATTAATCAGGCTTGAATGATAGAAGTATTGTCAGTTATCATAATACTATATTAATAAATTATTATCATATTTTATACATTTACTATTATCAGACAAGTGATGGCATGGACAATGATTCATGTTTTTAAACTAGACAAGCAAAGTGATTTGTTCATTATTTATGATACTTGAAATAGTCCTTCTCCATGTCATCGTCTTTCATGAATTAAGGTTAGGTCTAGCCGAGATTCTGACCAAAGTTGTAATGAAAGTAGCAAATCGATCGCTGGATGCTAAATTAAATTGTCCCTTATCATAGCAGATTTGGTAATATCAAATCAATGCCTTACGAGTCTACATCATATATTGATTTGTAATACTATATCTTACCAAAGCCGATACATTTACAGCATGATATCTGATGTGTCGTATTGATATGGAAGCCTGAGGTTCACCCACATAATAAAGACAGTATTTACTTCTATCTCCCATCATGGTGTTGACAATAGAATTTGATTGAGAGGCCGTCACATAATGATAGGAAACAGAAGGATTATTGTCTCAAACTCCTACAATGGATAATATGTAGGATATATTACAACGTACAGTATATGGGTTCAGCATATAGTAAACAAGTATGCACTTACAAACACAGTGAATGTTTATGAAGGTTATGTAGTGGCTTTTTATGTGGGGGATATCCATTAACAAGTCTCTTCTCTAATGTCGTCCTCTGCATAAGGCACATTGATAATGCATTTATTTTGTTCCTTACAAGAGGGTGTTGGGAATGGGTCCAGTACAGATTGTGCTCATGATGACACTAGACTTAGATTGATTGTGTGCTGGTGCTTGATAAATAGACTACGAACAAGTGCACGTCTGCGCTGTTTGTTTCAGATTTGATTAGTCGTTACAGAATTGCGTCTCAGGGGGGTGCGTGTTGTATGCAGCTGATTAAAATGTGTACCCACTAAAATCACCAGTGCTAAATGAACTATAATTGAGATAAATTTTCCACAGGTTAATTTTCTAGCAGGTTATTTAGCATTATCTTTTTTTTTTTTTTGTCTTTGTGGAAGGTAAATGTGTACCTGCAGACGTGAAAGTTTGGGTATGTTACTGTTTTTGCCATTAGGACTCGGGGTGTGAGTGAGTGTGTGTGTGCATTCCCTTATTTGGCCTGCACAGTTGATAACTAATAATACTCCAGTCTATCATGGCGAGCTTATTTATCTTCCTATAGGGGGTGATGTGTCATCCTGAATAATTTAGTAACAAGTGTCCAGATCTCCTTCCCCATGGTGAGAATGTCTATTTGCACACACTGCACTGGTGCTTTTAGTCCTCACTAGGCATTCGGTTTATTCTGCGTATTTGTTTTGAACAGATTGCTGCATCACCAGTTTACAGTGTCCTATAGCGAAGAAAAGAATTTCACTGTGTTGTATATATAATGTATAAAAAGACTTCTCTGTAAACATGCCTCAGTACTTTACAGTAACAGGTTTGAAATGTTCGCAAGGCTATAATAATGGAATGTTTCCATACTGTAGATCAGTTTTAAGAATCATTTTTCGAATAGTGTAACAAGTTGAACACAATTTACCATTAATGAGCTTTTTAGCATGTATAATAATTAAAGTATGATTAATGCAGTTAGGGTGAAATCACTGCCTTAAACCATCGATGACTGAATTTAAAGCATAATATTACCCTCATTCTTCTTCCTTCCTTCCTTCCTTTCCTTTCTCTTGATAATACTGGTAAGTACTTTGATCCTCCTTTAAATAGACAGAGGTGGTATGAAGTCTGATTGTCTTTTCCATACAATGCACCAGTGAAAATAAGTGATGATTGACTGTGGATTGATAAGTAATCTAATTAATTTCTTTTGTTTCATGTTTCAACTTAATTATGTTTTTTTTTCTGCCTCACATGCCACAGGAGTTGGTTGGTCACATTAATTCAGAACTGAAATATACAAATCAGATTAGACAGTAGATTAGGGCACATGAATGAGATTATGAAAATTGACTTGAGCTTGGATTTAGAAGTTTGACAAGTAAATCATATTATGGCTGGAGGGGCCGATAGTAATTCCTTTAGGTTCATGCGCTGTTTCTTTCCAGCATCCATCAAAACTGTTTTCTTTTTCTTTTTTTTATATTTGAAAACAGTTCTGTCAATCCAAATGATTATTTCATTTCTTTTCTGTCTTTGGGTGTAAGTATGATTAGCGAAATCTTCATCCAGGCCACTTAAGTCCATACAACATACAGTAATGTTGGACACGCTACACACAGATCAGCCGATGTATATTGGGTATGTATAGTAACACAGAAGCTCAGTTCAATGTTGTTTTGAAATTCTCTGCAAGTTTTTCCCTCTTCCAGGTGGATTGGCTATTCTAAATTGTCCCTAGGTGTGAAAGTGTGTAAGAATGTGTCTGTTCATAGTACCTTGCAATCGACTGGTGCAATCTCTGTAGAATTTCTCTACCTTCCGGGGATGAGCTCTGTGAGCCTTCATCGTCACCCTGACCAGAATAAAACAGAAAAAAGGAATGAATGAACAAATGTTCAATGTAGATGTGGCTGGCTACATGTATGAGAATCTCACTGGTTCCCTCCACATCCATATGAATACACTCCTACGTTCTAGCTTTTGAAAAACATGAGAATAGGAAGCTTTTTGGAGACAGATTGTTTGTGAAGGTTACCAGAATCCTGTCTTTGGTGTGCTTCCAGCACAATTTCCCAGGGTCCTCTGAGCGATATTGAAGCATGCTCTTTCCAGGCTGCTGCACACAGGTTTGTTTTTGTAGTAGCGTTTACAAGAGGTGTTCAAGACAAACCGGGACTTGTGATGAAATTTCTCATGACTGAAGGTGTAAAACTGATTGACATTTACAAAGGAATCCAATCGCCGTACGGTGATGAGACTCTTAACCAGAGTAACCTATTTAGAAGGTGCAAACTTTTTAAAGCAGACTGTATATCCCTGAATGATGATCCTAGCTGAGGTGGATCAGAGCCCGTTGCCATTGTGCCTGTAAATGTTCAGCGAATGGAACACCTGATCCTTGAAAATCGATGGATCAGGAGATGCATCAGTGTGTGGGAACTATACACAGAGTTGTGCAGGGATTATATAGAGAAATAAAGGTAGTTTAAACTCTCATAACTGTGTTCTGTTATTCTGCATAATCCAAAGTCCCAGTTTGGGACAGTCTGTGGTTGGTCCTTTGTTGTCTTTGTAATTAAATGGCCTCCTCCAGAGAAGGCAGGTGGATCTTTGCCTTAAAGATAAACACTAGGCTTTTTAGCAACCGCACATACTGTAGGTGAATGTATAGTGTATTTAAAGCTTCTTCTTCTTCTAACTTGCCTCACCAGGTGAATATCAGACTCCTTCCTTAGTCAAATCATTTATATGGTATTAGGAATAGTGCTGTAGCCATGGAAGAACAGATCTGTGCAGTAGGTCCCTGTAGTGTCCTCAGCTCTCTTGTTCTGATTTGTCTGTTTCCTCTTCTGCTAATTATCCCAACGCACTAGTGCACGTGCCGTTCTTTTACACTGCTGTTCTACACTTACGAGAGCACTCAAGGACAGACTTGCAGAAAACTAAGAGGGAGAGAGTGAGGGAGTGGGAGTGGACAGAAAGACAAGACAGGAGGATGCTAGTCTTACCCAGGAGAGAGTCTGTCCACTACAGTTAATTAATTAAGCCTTTGTTCTTCCTTTGTCACATGCAAACAGCAATGAAGGAGAAAAAGGGAAAGAATCAACACTACCAAAAAAAACACCCCCACACACAATAAACATGGAAATAGGCGCAAAGCCACAAGTGCACACCCGTGTACAATTTAATAAAAGCATCTCCCAAAGCAGCACGCTGTTCCGTAATCACAGAGTTGATGAGAGAGGAGGAAAATGGCTTACCTCATTTTGTTTTGTCCTTTTATTTTTCTCCCTGAGCATCATTCGTGGTCGGGTGCTTGGGTTATTCTAAAGTGAGAGTGGAATCGTGATACAAAGCCTCACAATAGTGGTATTGTTTTTCTGTAGTGTAATTAATAGAAGAGATGTCTCTCTCTTTCTTTCTCTCTCTCTCTCTCTCTCTCTATGGCCAGGTTACACTCCTGTTTTTTTTTTGTCTCCCTCTCTTCTTTTTCTTTCTCAGTTGTACATTAGATGTGACATCACCCAGATAAACATCCAGGTGCAATTGTCTCCCATGGTGCTGAAAACTTGCATGGCATTTTAGGCACTCACATTGAAAAATTCCCCTTTTATTTTCTTCTCTTCTTCTGTTTCAAGCAGCTTCGCTACCCATTAATAACCGACGGATACCGTGACTCGTCTTTTGAACCTTGGACTACTCAGGTTCCATCGTCTCTATAATCAGTAACCAAGGAGATCTCCTTCACTTGCTTTCACGCATCTAATTGAAGCTTTCGCATGCCATCGGATCTTACGCTATGTTTGGCAAACATCTCATAGACTCGTAGCGTTTCCCTTAAACACAGGGTCAGGTGTACTTCCACAATGCCTAGCTTAGCGCAAGTGCTTTAAGGTTTATCTAACAAAGGTGTTTTGTTTAATGGATTCCGCATAAACATCACTTTTTAATCAGTCAAAAGAATTCGAGACTCGGACAAGTGCAACTAGTGTTTGAGGACGTTGTGCTTCCATGTAGTTATAATATGGTAAACATTACAGCTTTGAAAAAAAAAAGGAAAAAAATGATGCATTTGATTAAGGATGAACTTTTCATTATTATTGCTCACATAACTCTATATTAAAAAGCTGTAATGAAGAGAAATGGGTGGCAAAGTAGCATGTAGCACTAAAGTAATGGAAAGTTAAAGATCCGGCAGTGACTAACTGCTTCCTACAGCACCAGCTCGCATCAAGCATTAAATCACCCTCGTGTCTACATAAAGAGGACAGACTTCATACTCACTTATAGCAGCCACTGACTGCTAATGAAGACTGTCTCGTCTAACCCCATAAGCAGGCCAGAGTGTATTTGATGTAGTGGGTTACAATAATGGGGTGAAATGCTGTAACCCTACATTGTGTGAAGCTGTCATCCCATTATAGCGATAATGGATATTTCTTTCCTCCCTCTCTCTTTCTCTCTCTCTCTCCCTCTCTCTGTCTCTTTCTTTCTGGACTGTGTCACAAATACACAAACCTTTCTGTGGCTAATTCAACAGGGAGAAAAGACTAGTGAAAAAAGCACATGTGACTATAATTCTGCTAATAGTCTCTTTATCGAATCCCATCTTTGTTATAGAACGTAATGGGTTTAATGGACTGCAATAATATGTCCTGCGCCACCCCTCCCTTACGTGCGCAGCCTCTTTTCTCTCTCGCCCGCTATTGCCTTGTCTTAATTTCATCTCCCTCTTTTCTCTCTCACCGTGTCCCTAATGTAGTTTTGTACGATTTCGGTCTAATAGGATCTAATCTGTCAAGTTCCTAGTGGAAGCTGGCTTTGTTATGAAGGATGGTCTCATTCTGTGACACAAAACAAGATTGGCTGATGTTCTTTTCTTCTGTCTGTTAATGGCTCTGAAGAACTGTTAACCGTTTGTGTATGTGTATACTGTATGTGCACGTGTGTACGTGTGCATGTGTGTGTATCTGTTGGATAAACCAACCAAGATGCAACCAAAATGAACATAGCTTGTTTTTTTTCTGTTTTACTTTAGGTTTTTGGGATCATGGCTTTGACAAAGAAGATCTACGAAGCTTTTTGGGGGCCAAGTACACCAAAGTGCATATGATGCACAGAGAAGGTAATTGGTTTATTGCCACTATTACTCTACTTTGTAAGCTAACTCAACATTGAAGCCCAAACATAACTCACATGTACATTTCTTTAAATGAGTAAATTCAAGTACACTTTAATCTACTATTGCAAACTGTGGCATAGTGGCCTTGGACATCCAAGGTTGAGTGTTTGAGTCCTGCATGTTCTCCCCATGCCAAATGTCCAAAGCTGATTAGGCTAATTGGTGTTTATCTGACTGCGAGTGTGAGTGTGTGAGTGTGCTGGTGCCCTGTGATGGACTGGCACCGCGTCCAGATGTCCCTCGCCTACTGCTCCGAGTCCCCTGGGATAAGCTCAAGGCCTCCTGTGAACCCTGTACAGGATAAGTGGTATAGGGAATGAATCACTGAGTGATGCATATACAGTATGTGAGATATGCAATATTTGTCTGTTACGCAATATAAAATATGGAGGTACATCATATTACTGTATGCCAATTTCCAGATAATCTAATCCATGTCCCCTCAGTGAACTTGATCTACATGGCTATTAGTTTCCTACTAGGCGAAAGCCTGAGGACTCTGCTTGAAACCATTTATTCTTTTCCATGCCTTTAAACTGTGTCTAATGTCGGCAGTTAATAAGCATGTCTTGTTCAAAGATTTCCAATTCATATAGAAATTAATCTACAATGAAATGGTTACTCCAAAGAAAGGAAGTGAAGCCCTGTAGATCAAAGTATAGCACATATTAGTGTGTGTGTGTGTGTGTGTGTGTGTGTGTGTGTGTGTGTGTGTGTGTGTGTGTGTGTGTGTGTGTGTGTGTGTTTTTAATTATTATGATTTTTCCTTGGCCAAACGACCTACTAAATCACTTAGTTGAATTGTATTGTCCTTAAGCAACCATGCCATGTTGGAAGTTTATATGAGGTGCAAGTTTTTGATTGTCCTCAAACATGACCCAGGGGTAACATTTTGGGATAGATTGTCAGAATTTCCTTTTAAATTACATAGTACTTTGTGGTATTTATGATGCTCTCTATTCAAACATAACTCTAATGCATTTAGAGGAAAAAGAGCATTATACTGTAGCATCACATATCCTCCACCCATACACTGTATAGGAAGTGGACAAAACCTCTGTGACGTCACCCATGAGTTTTCTGAAGAGCTGTTTTGAAGCTTAACTGTGGGAGATCTAGTCGACACCATTTTGGCAGAAGCTGACTCTGCCTGAATCCCAGTTAATCTATAATTGGGCAAATGGGCGGAACAAATGGAGTCTAGCTCTCGGTTGGAACATGCTTATCTCGGTTATCACAAGCTAGTTAGCATTAACATTAATTTAAATGCTAATGTTTACACAGAACTATTGGTTTAACTCCATTCAAGTTGAAGTAAAACGTTAAAGAATAATCATATAGCTAGTTAGCGAAAGTGATCCTTGGCAGACAGATAGCAGACTGACACCCGCACTCAAATCAGCCATGCACTTTTGCATAAATTGTGCATAATTTTATTACTTAATATAAATTTATTTGTCTGTTGCAGTACATAAAAACATCACCCCATAGAGTTTTCATGAATGAAAATATAGCCATTTTTGTTCCAGGCTGCAAACATACTTGTCTGTGGTTCTGCATTTTAATGCGGGGATCTATGAATCACTTTTGGAGCTAACTCCCAGTGGATATTCAAGGAACTGCATGTTTTGGCACTTCCATGTTGGACTCATTTTTCACAACTGAGTATTGTGAAACTTTTGCCTCCACCAAGTGGATCAGGTTCTTTTCTGTAGGACCATCTTTTTTGTCTTTTATTTTTGAACCCACCATATGGGTTTGAGCTGTTTTTTTTTTTTTTTTTTTTTCCATCTGACCATGAACTCAGTTCTTCTTATCTAAGCTCATGCAACATCCATCCAACTCCAGGTGCTTAGGTTTGTAGTCACATGAGGTTTCTTACATCTGACCATCCAGATACATATGGCTCTATGTTGTAATTGTGGATTTGACGACTCGGTGACCTCACAAAGCTGTCGTCTTCTGCAAATCTCCAATTATGATCTCTGAAGAAAGTTTTGCCTCTCCAGCTCTAGATTTCACTGGACAGTTTGTAAAATATACTTGCATCCTCTTCCAAGTAGGCTCATTAGAGCAGCCTCTTAATTAGTGGACTAACTGTGGATAATGGCATGTTTAGCCTGATTTATGAAAGTTTATATTCTTCGTGAAACAGGAAGGCAGGAAGAGTTCCTCAACACTCAGGTGCACTTAAAAACGTGAAATGAAGACTTGTTTTAATTACTTATAATAAGAAATGATGTTTTGTCTTAAAAGAAATGTATTAATATTGCATATTAGAGCTTACTTATTAAATGCTTAAAATAATAACCACCAATAAATTTTTATTATAACTTTTTTTTTTATCATCTTCTTTTTTAACCAAAACTGACGATTCTTCTGAAGTCTCCTGTGTACTATATTTGTCCTAGTTAAATATAGTTTCATTGCCACAAAATTAATTTCAGTAAAAGATTCCAAGGCAGTGCTACAGAAGACAGCAATGTTCGCTATGACTTGGCAGATTATGATGCTATCAGGACTCTCAGATGGATTATATCTCCTGCTGATGGACATTAGTTTGCTGATGCCAGGTGGATTTTTTGAATACCAGTCACAGCGCAAAGGTGAACAGTAGTAAAGTGTACTGAATTATGGTGTAGTAATCACTGTCTCTTTATTTTCCTTTGTTTCTGCACTAACCATTCACTGGCTGTAGCAGAATAGCACCTCTATCTGAATCTGTGCTTGAAAAACATTGAACTTTGCCATCGCAGCTGCTATATCAGATAGTCTCAGATAGCCAAACATTTGGTGAAAACATATTAAATAGATGGACAAATGAAATCTATTTTTTCAACCAAGCTCTTTTGTTTCTGCATGTGCCTACAGGGTTGTACCATCACTATGAAGACATAGAGAATATGGTGCAGGTGTTGGAGCTTGGACTGTGGGCTGGAAAGGCCAGTATGGTGGTTCTGTTGCCTTTCCATGTGGAGAGTCTGGCCAGGCTGGAGCGCGTGTTGACACTCGAGCAGCTGGAGAAATGGCTGGGGAAGCTGAGCAGCATGAATATGGCACTGTCTTTGCCCAGGGTCAATGTCAGCAGCGCACTCAGCCTACAGGTACTGCATCATCGGATTGCAGATACAAAGCAAGTGGCACACACTACTAATCAGAGTGTGTCAATTATTTTATGTTGGCCTACTTTTTAAATGCTTATATTTACATTAACAAGCCTTTAATTAGACAGACACATGAAAACACATGTCTACATTTATATACAGTATATACTGTACGTACTCATTCCAATTTTTAACTAAAATGCTCATTAATCCTATTTAAACATTTAAACCAGGACGAAGGGTAAAACACAGACTATTACAGACTGCGCTGCTCACAAACACTACGGCACTTAAATAAAAAAGAAAGCTGCATTTTACGCTAGAATGAGTTTTGAACAATGAAATGTGGAGACATCACTTTAGGAATATGGAATTCATAGTAGATTAAAAAGTCAGTTTAACACGTTTATGTAAAAATGAAGACAAAACAAATGAAGTGGAAAAATGGTAGATTTTTTGTTAGCAACAAGTTAGTCAGCTGACTGTGTCTAGTCAGTGATGTAGATTTGAAGAGCCATTTTAAAGAATCATTTTTAGACATTAAAATTAGTCTCCTTTGTGTGTGTACAAATAAGTAATTTCCTGCCTTTTGTATTTTTTATTATATTTTTGGATTGGATAGTTAGCCAATTCGATTTTTCCCCTATTGTGACCTCATATAAGATGATACCCCTACCCTGGCTTGTTGCCCAGCTCTGCTGTTTTTTGTGGAGTTTTGGCTCAGCAGTACTTCATTCACATAAACACTGAAACTGCAAGGAGTTTGAGGTATGAAATAATGCCACACCGTAGCATTAACACACACACTTTGGCAGAGCTCTGAAACCAATGTTAACTTGGTGAAAAAATAATAATATAATTATTATAATATAATATGTAGGACTTTTAACAAGCAAATACCCCTCTATTTTGGTTCATCTAAATCTAATAATGCATAATGTATATATAATACATGTATATAAATGTGTATATATATATATATATACAGTAGAGTATTTGCTAAAGTGTTTGATTCTGATGCTGTGAGCAGCCAACTCTTCAAGTTGTACAAAAATAGTAGCAGCACCATCTATAACTAATAGTAAAAACCAAGTTTTAAACGTTCTTTAATTAAAAGACACATTATTCGCAATATTTGCTATTTTAAAAAATCTAAATAAATTCATATAATGTAATATAAATGATTTTTTTCATTGCATTCTGTATAATACATACAGTAAGCACAGATATATTCAGAAAGTTTATATGACTGATTATTTAGCCTACTTATCATAAGGGTTGATGCATCATCATGTATTTTTTTTATTATTGTAAAATCCTGAAAGTTAGATTTGGTTGTTTGCAACTTTAACTTACCTAAAACTTACCTAATCACGTGATGCATGAATAAATGCATATAATAAATAAAACAACAATAACTCCGAGGCCCTGCATATGTTTAGCATATAAGGTATATAGAAATAACTATACAGAGCCTTAAGGTGCTCCTTTAATTCAAAGTTAATAGCTTTTTCATCTTCATTCTCTCTTCACTGACAATTTTACTTGAGTAGCCTTGGCATCAGCAGCGATGTCTGAGCAGGCTCTGTATATTGAGATCAGCTCTTCTCAGGGGTTTTGGCTTAGTTGCTGAGTGATAATGCATAGCGCTGCCACTGTAGCCCTCTTCAACAGCATTCTTTTTACACACTGTTGGATTCAACAACCTCTCAGACCCCTTTTTTCTTTTCTGCTTCTGCGCTCCAGAAATGCACTTTATACCCGGGAAAGCACTAGCAGGTCCCTCGGCAGCCCTGAGTTTTGTGCCAACGCTCTTACAGGCTCAAGTAAAGCCTGGGCAAACACATGAACCGCCAGCTGCTCCAGGCCGAGAAAAGGGAGGCCGCAGCGGGTCAGATGCCCAGCCAGTGCCATGTTGGCCAGTCCTGCTCCAGGGAGGAGTCTGGGCAGAGAGTAGTACCTCTTCTCTCTTTCTCTCTGGATCTCTCTCTTCAACAAATCTGGACCTGAAGTATACAGTGCAATCAGAACTTTAACTGATTTGTTATTGGTACAGTACGGCTTGGACAGGTTTGCTATGGTCTGACAGTTTTGAATTACAGTTTGTGCCAGTAAGTCTGTGTCAGCACATGTGGCCGGTCCTCCTTTGAGTCTACGTAGTTTTCTTTTTCTGTCTTCTTTTCTTACCCAGAAAAAGTTTCCCTTCGCTCTGAGAATAAACTGATTAATTCTCCAGCGCCTAACTTCTTTCCTCTCCCACATCTTTACTTCTCTCTGTCTGTCTCCCTCCATCTCGTTTCCACTCCCCATCATCCATTCCTTTCTGTCATCTCCCTGTCTCTGCATCTTTTTTTTCCCCCTTCCCCTCTCCACCTGACCCTGGCTCATCTATCTCCTTCTCTAGGGCTGCCCATTCCTCCCACTCATTCTCCCTCTCCCTACATTCATTCATCACTTCATTTTCCGCCTCAGATTTTTCATCTGCTTTCATGCCGTCTCTCAGTCCTTCCTGGTCTTGGTGCTGTTCTCTATTAGTGGGTGTTTCTTTAGTATTTCTCTCTTCCACATTGACTCTCATCTCCTTTTTTGTTGTTAGCTTTCAGCTTGTGTGTTTTTTTTCCCTCTCTCTCTCTCTCTCTCTCTCACTGCAAACTAATCTTCTTTCATTATGCACGTCTATGGTGCCGGCTTCTTCCTTTCATTCTGTAATCTGCTTCTTAAAACTGCTCTGTTCCTTTGCTGGACAGCCACTCACCTGTATCCATTTAAATTTCTATACAACTGAGATCAGAGTTCAATTCGTCTTCTCTTTTTCTCAGGCTGGGCACACAGCACTGTGCTACAGCCTGTTGCTGTTTTTGAAGCTTGCTCAGCATGGACTATACAAGCATACTGCTCTCCATCAAATCTAGAGCTGCACACATGGCAAGATTATTGCCCTGCTGGATTACCTCCTTGTTTACCCCGAGAGCTAGAAGCCTCTGGGTCTTCTCCAGCAAACCGGATCCCAAAAAGCAGCACAAACATTGCCCCGTCTTCAACCTCGAAGCAGCTGAAGCTAGGATTTGTGCATTGACATAATCCAAACCTAAGTCGGCCAATACAAATGCAGTGTCCGGACTGTGATTTGGTGGATGTGGAAGACGAATAGGAAAAGGTTTTGCTTAGACCTCTGGGCCTACTACAGGACTAGAGAAATGCTAGTCCAGCTAGAACCATGCATCCTTCATGCAACCACAAAAAACCAAAACATTGGTACTGTAGTGCAGCAGGATAGTGTTGAAGGATGAATAGTGCCTTCTTACAGCGTCTGTAGAGAAAGACATTGTAGGTGGTGCATTTTGTTTTAGAAAGAAGAGCAGAAGAAAGAACAAGGGGATAAGGGGGTACAAGGACGGCGGTTAGCTCAACATGACAGGTACAGATTAAAGTGAGTGAAGCTATTCCCTGAGCGCTAGCTGAGCTGAATGGATTCTCTAGTGTAGGACACCATATCATTAAACATTGTAATTCAGGGTGGGAAATACAAGCCGTGTCAGATGTCCACTCCCTGCTGCTGTCATGTTTGAGTGCTCATACCTGGACTGAAGTACAAGATTCTGACATTAACCCGAGCGCAAGAAGCAAGGGTTCTACCGAATAAAGCTTGCTTCAGATGCACCGGCACACACAGATGTGCAAAGTTTTCATAAGTGATACCCTGGCACATGAGGAGAGGCCAAGCATCCCCTCTTGACAACATGACACGAATAGAGCTGTATTACAGTTTTTTTTTTTTTTTCTTTTTGACAAAATTCCCTGCTGCTTCCCTGATGCTCTCTCTGTATCTTTCCTGCACTTCTGCCTTGGCCTTTCTATTTTATGGTCTGTCTCTCTATTTCTCTCTATTTTTTGAGTATTTGAGGGAATATTACTGCAGGCCAGAGGCTCTGTTAACCCTCCACCCTCCCACTGGCAGTGAAACGATATTGCCTTGTACTGCTTCTTCCTCTCTGCTTTCTCTCCACCTTCCCAGTGGCTATTGAACATATTCACCCACTTTCATTAAAAAAAAAAAAAAAGAAGAAGAAGAAGAAATCGTAGCCTAGAGAATCTAACTGCAGAGAAATGATCATTTTCCCATGTTTCAAGGGAGGTACAGCTTGAAATGAACACAAAATGGGGGTGTTGCAGTACTACTTTCGAGTGAACTCTACGTTTGGGATTATTTTACCAGCATCACCCTACCCAGGTCAGGTCATATTTCTAAACTGTATCATCAAGCAGGCAGAAGCCTAATCAGAGATGGTGTCAGGTCAGCAGGTTTAAGTGACTTACACAGTTTGCTGGCTCAGACAGTTCACAAATCCACAACTATGGCCCTGTGGTGTGAGCCCATAAAAACGAAGCCACTACTTGGGAAAATTTGCTTTGAGTCACATTTTAAGTATGCACAACCACCAGACATGTGGTAGAAAGTGTTTGTGTTTTAGTATTTTGGAAAAAATGTTGCTCTTTATGTAAATGCCAACCGGTTCATGTACCCAAAGTGCACTCTTATTGTTAGGGGCAGCATTGTGCTTTAAGAAAATGTCTTATCAACATGGAATGAGGCTTTAGACACAGATTTGATTCTTCGGTTCTTAAAATATAAATGGAGAGAAATGATGACTGAAAAGACTTGCGTTTTTGTCTGTAAGAAGATGAATTAATCCAACATTGAACATATTGAGCAGATGCCATTACAGGTGCCATAACTGAAAATCCTTTGTAAAAGAACACAATCATGACGTGAGCGACATAATTCAGTATATTTGATCTCTGAGGGTTGCTCTGATTGGGACCACTGTTTAAACCGAGCAATTGCATTAGATGCTTAATTAATAGCAGGCAAATGTGCACTTTTCCACTATGCACATTGTCACACTTCTACTTTTCAGTGCATCTGGTCATGATGTTTCATTATACCTAAAGCATTTCTGAGGAGCTAAAGAGCTGTCATTGTAGCTGTCGTTTAGCTCAAAAATCAATTTGGGAGTGTGTGAGTGGCAATACATAGCTTGTCACACAAAAGAAACACACATAAATGAATCAATTTTCCCCCATCTCTAGTAAATAGGTATATCAGACAAAAAAACACGAGTGCTGGTGCAGTATATACAAGAAGAAGATTGGCACAGTATTTGTTTAATGCAGGACACAAGTGTGTTAAAGCATTGTGATATTTATTAGGAGCAATCCACGAGTCATCGTCACGGTCCGTAGCGTAGGTCAAGCAACAGGAAGGTAACGTTTAATAAGGACGATCCATAATCATAAATGAGGGAAACAGGCGGGTGTCACGGTCAGAGCTACTGTGGAAAACAACCTGAGGGAGAAATGCATGGTAAGACTTCACAACTAGATAAAAACTCAACAGAGTATAAACAGCCAAACTAATCAAGGGCTGAACTGAAAAACTGGGGCATACTTTAGGGAGCAGACCAATGACAGCACAATGCACTAGACTGGAAAAGGTTTTTTTTCTTTAAATTATATAGAAAGGACAGTAATATCAGAAAAAATGCAAACAAAAGGAGAAGTGCAGTATACTTATCAGATGCCCAGAGATGCTTTAATTGCTGACAATGGATCTTTCAAAGAATACCGTCATAAGATTATTTTACAGTATGAACGTGACACTATACAGTAGATGCGAAAACAAAAAAACTAAGCGAAAGAAGCATAATTTCATGGTTCTCTGTCCCTCAGTATATCAGGAAATCTTAGTTGATGCTCAAGTAACAATGAAGTGATCAAAGTTGTGCAGCAAGACCCTGTTACGCTCCCTGTCTCAGTCTCTCTCTCTCTCTCTCTCTCTCTCTATTTCTCTGTCTCTCTCACCTCTTCTCCATGATTGGGTTGAGCTGTGCAAACACACCCTCCATCTCTATGCGTTAATAGTGTTTACACCCCTGTCTTTCCAGCCATCATCTAAGGCTGCTGACGCATGATCGGTCCCGGTTCTTGCTGTTCTCACTTCTTCTGTCACGCTCACCGCCTCCCCCCTGTTCTCGTGGCTGAGTGAAGGAGATGCTATATGCGGATTCCTCTGCACCGCTACACAGTTGCCATGTTAGCACTCACATCATCCCAGGCCTGGTCTGACCCAAATAGGAATGCTGTGCAGTATATATGGATTGTGGGAGGTGAAACGAGGCATGGAGGTTGGGGAAAAAAAAAAAAAAAAAAAGAACAAGTCGGATGTGGGAGACGGGGGAAAGTGAGAACCAGGGGAGGGTAAAAATAGCCCTGACGGATGGCAGCAGTGCAGCAGGACTGCTCTTAAGGAGCAGTTATTGCCTACCGTTAACAGCTAACAAGACTGAGGCTGGGTTTCCCTAACGAGGAAGTGGGGTCACGAGGTTACAGTCTGTCTGATTCTTAGCAGCTAGACGCACACAAACACAACCAGACCCAGTCTGAACTGAAAAGGAGTCGCGCACTTGTAGAAATCCACACACCAGAGTGCCAAGGTTCGGAGTGTCAGTGCAGGGCTGTAATTGGGAAGTGTGGACTTTGTTTTTTTTTTTCTTTTTCTGCCAGAGAAACAACAGAACTCACTGAGTATACGTCTTGTAAAGTAGGCTACATCTGTCAGGGTAGCCCTGACACCCAGCGCCCTAGACTGAAGGCTAGCATCTCAACCTTAGGTTGCACCACAACGAAGCAACCTAGAGTTATTTTAAGCGTATGTAGATTATTTATGTTCCATTCTGTTTAGTATCTGCAGTATTATCTGCTTATCACTGATGTACAGCAGGCCCACGGAGCTGCCCGTCTGGAAGAGTGATTTGCTGACTAACTCCATGTAAAAGACAACGATCAATCCATATGTAGTAATCCATTATGCTGCAGAGGAGGAAGCTGTGGAAGACTGACACAAACAGCCTTACAATCCTAATTCCCTTTTCAGCAGCCAGGTACCCTCGCTTAAGCACTCATGATTTTTCATGAGCTGATAAACGTCGTAAAGTTGGCCTGGCGGAACAAGATGTGAGGGGGATAAATAAATAACTGATGCAGGAACTGGGATCCAGAAAAAGAGAGGGAGGAAGAGAGAGAGAGAGGGAGAGAGAGAGAGAGGGTGTTAGGGCTAGCGTGAATAAGACATGAATGACAAAGAACCTGGAATAATCTCAGAGGCGTGTTTTTTTAGGAAAGGTGGCTAAGAAGCCGTAAGGCTGAATGAAACATATGGTTTGAGGTAGGAAAACGCACTAATGCAAAAGTCCCGGTGCTGCAGCGTCATGCGTCATGACGCATCGAACCCACATCCTGTGGCAAGCTCATCCATTAATCTTGCACGGTGGGTTTTTGTTGTTTTAGACAGATGTTGAAAGTGATATATAACAGAATCCTGCTCCCGTAATATGAACATGTGTAGTTTGTCAGATGTGCAATGTAAGGGAATAATCGGAGAAACGAGCAACATTTATTTAATCAAAGTAACAAACCAAGAGAAGGGGAATGAAAGAAAAGATTTGCGCTTAGGGCAGAGAGTGTGCCATGCTCAATTTCCACCCAGTGAAAGGCATTACACCAGAACCATGTTTACTTTCTCTGTTCCTCGTCTCTATCTTGCTTTTACTTTCGCTGCTCCTTCACTGTCCCTTCATCCGCCAGTCACGTTTAGTGCATTAGCAAGCAGTCTGGGGTGACGCATTACTGCGTGACACATCACACACTTTCTGCATTTATTTCAAGAAAACCATGGCCCTGTAGTGCCACATTCATCCGACAGCTCTTCCCTCATTCTGTCTCTTTCTCCCTCCCACTGAGCTCATCTAGCAAACTCTCAGTCTTCCCAAACTGTCTGAGATATCAAACTTCCTGCATCTCAGCTAGGTTTTACCCTCCTCCCTTAGGACTGCATTTATAAAAGCGCATTCAAAATAAAAATTAGTCTGTTATTGTGAGCACGCTTATTGTTCCTGACAGAGGTGACACAGTCGTCTCCAGAAAGAGATCTCCGGGTTCGGATATTGTTCCTTAGATACGGAATTAAAGAATTTAAAGGACTATAATTATTTAGGTGCTTGAGTTGATTAACAAATTGTAAGGTTTTGTAATATGTGTAAACTTTCCCCACGCCCTAAAAACCAACCCCCTCATTGTGCTTCCTGTTTCCTTATATGGTAACACGTCCTATAGCCCGTGTTTAGACGAATATCCATACAAACAGCTTGTGTCTGCTGGAAATCCCTTTTGTTTAACTGTAAAAATACTTATGTATTTCCTATCATCTGTCTGTCACCGGGTCTCTCTCTATGAATCTAATGAATTTTTTTATGTACTGTTTGTGTATGTCACACAAAAGCTTAAATATGCTGTTTTTGCTAATAATAAAAAGAGATCTTCAGGCATGCATATGTGTTTGTCCCTCTCCCGGTTCGAAGCACAACCGGTAAGTGTATCAAGGTCAGGGAGAAGAAGCAATAATTCTTCTTCTGTCCATTCATCTTAATACTTATCAAGTTGGACACTCAGAAACAAAAATATCACAACATGGAGTGCTGTTGTGCTTCAATGTCAGCACGTGCTGTGATGCCGCTGTAGACAGGAGGGTGTAGCCATTATTTCCACTTTGTCCGCTTTAGAATATCAACTATCTGCGGGTTCCAGGGTTGAATCCCAAATAGATTAAATTGGAAAGCTAGGGCGCTATGTAGGGTGTGTGTTCCGCACACCAAGTAGTGCCCTTGATCAGAGGCTAGAGTGGGATTTTGGGATTCAGACATATGTTAGATGTTAGCTAGCTTTGTGGTTTGCGACACGGTTGGTTCAGAGGCAATTCAGAACGACTTTTGCTACTTTT
>JAQMYL010000001.1:14332793-14347925 GCA_030014365.1 Clarias pachynema
ATGTTAGATGTTAGCTAGCTTTGTGGTTTGCGACACGGTTGGTTCAGAGGCAATTCAGAACGACTTTTGCTACTTTTGCTACTTTTAAGCAATTAGTAATGAGACAAGGTGTTACTTAAGATGATGTAACATTATCAGATGTGTTTTCCTGCTGAAAGTGGTTTTAGCAGACAGCTGCTCTCTCCTCAGTACTGTAGACTGAATGGACCTACATGCTGGGAGCAACCAGTTTACGAAAAAAATTGTGACACCTCTGATGAAGAGTGATACATATGGTTAAACGTCCCAGTGCTGTTGCTGTCTATTAGCACCACTCGTGGATTACTCGGTCGGAACTAACTGTTATATAATTTACAATATACTGCCAAAATATGTGGACTCCTGACCGTCACACCGTCTTCCCCAAACTGTTGCCACAAAGATATAAGTGCACAATTATATACAGTAGAAACCTTTTTCCAGCCATGACAATGCACCTGTGCACAAAGCAAGCTCCATGAACGCATGATTTGTCAAGACTGGCATAGAAGAGCTGAATCGGTCTTAAAGAATTTGAGCCTTGACCTCAACCACAATGTTTAGGAAGAGCTGGAACATCAACTGCGCCCCCAGGGCTCCTTGTCCAACATCAGTGCCTGACCTCATTAATGCTCTTGTGGATAAATGAACACAAATCCTCACAGCCATTGTCTTTAATCAAAAGGAAAGCCGTGGAGGTCATCATCACAGCAAAGGGGAATTTGATCTGGAATGGAAAGTGCTACAAGCATACAGTATATGGGTGATGGTCAGGTATCCACAGGGGAACTTATTAGCCTCAAAAACTAGCATAAAAGCATGACATGACATAAGCAGGGGAGTGTGAAATTCAAGAGGCGGCATTTGTCAATTTTCAGCTATGGGAGAGACCGCAGGATTGAGGGATTTATGCTTTCCGGTTTCTCAGCAACAAGACAAGCTGTGTTTATTTATTTTTAAGAAAGAAAGAAAAAAAAAAAGACAGGCTGGCTAGGGCATGACTATTTATAGCTGCTGTAATATAAGTGATAGCAGATTGCCCAATGGATGTGCCACAAAATGAAATGTAACTCTAAACAGTTGAAAAGCATATTTTATTAATTGATTACAAAATAATGAAAACATACTATAAAATATTATGAATGTAATCACTGTGAAAACAGAGTAATAAAACACATATTACAGCCGGTCTGCTCCATGCCAAGCTGCATCACACCACTCCTTCAAGAGCATGCCTCGTCAGGTTTTATTCCCTAATTTTTACACTTCTCCTGAGACAGACAGGAAATGGAAACAGTTTCTTTAGAACCTTGGGACATAGTAGTTCTGCAGATACAGTATGCAGAGTGTTCATAAGGTCCTCTGATCAGAAGTGCCGGGTATGTGTGCACATATGCATTGGGATTTATTTATTTATCAGCCATATTAGTGCTTTTTTTTAGTGTCATCAAATACTTTTTGCGTGTCTGAAATTTTTCTGCATCTTTTTCTATAAATTGGTGAAAACCACCACCTTTAGTTGCTGGCTGATTTCTGCCTTTTGGACTCTGGCCATTTTAAGTCCATTAGTGCTAACATAAACGGGGAAAAAAGTGAATTTTTGCCAAATTGCTGAGGCTGACACTTGCAATACTGCACTACAAAATACTACATAACATGACAAATAACATATCAAATAAGGGCTTCATGCTCGAATGCCCTTTTAAGCTGAACTCGCATCCATTTAACTGGTCAGAATGGGGCTAAATTATATAGTGTTGGCCTCAAGTGGCTGAAAACTAATGGCCATGTAATGTTGGTACTGTAGAGCTTGAACAGGCTTTTTTTTTTTGTTGTCAGCCGCCTGCAGTGATCATGAACATTTCCCAGTCTCAGTGGTGGCAGCACACACTCAAAATTTCATCATAGATGCTTTAAAAAAAAAAAAGGAAGTGAATCTTCTTTACTTCGGCATCCCACAAAAATAAAAAGTGTGTTAATGTTGCATGTTATTGTTCCTGGCAACAACAATATTGTAGCGAAAAGACACATAGTCAAGGTGTTCATGAGCCAAGATTAGACTGCAGAGGAGAACATCAGCACGCAATAAACCTTTGGTCTTCCTGACAAAGTTGCAGTAAAGTATCTGAGAGGATTAAATTGGAGGAACCGGGTGACTTTACAGCACTTGAGTTTTTGCAGGGAGAAGGACAGACCTTAGACAGAGGTTGGAACGAGGACGAGGAAAGGTGGACAGGTTGAAAGAGTGTCGTTTGGCTGACGTGCACTTAAAGTGAGAAAAGGCAAGTGTGAGAAATGAGCAGTGCATGGGAACGGGGAGGATGCAATGAGTGCAAGAGGGCAGATGAGGGATGAGAATGCTACCAAGGTGGTAGAGGCACGGACAGAGACAGTGATGAAGTGGAGGGAGGAAGAATAATAGATGAGGACAATAAAAGTGCATTAGAGTGGTGCTGTGTGTGAGAGGGAGAGAGGTTGTGGTCTCTGAGAGCTGTGGTGGATTGTACTGTGTTACACAGGAAACTAGGATTGTCACAGTCTTTCTATCGTTTGTTTCATTATCATTTTTTTTCTCTCCTGGCATTAGGAAAGAAGGGATGTAAACAGAGGTGAATAGAGTCTAGAGTCTGTTGGGGCCCTAGGCAAAAAGATTGCAGGGGACGGCTCTGCAGCCAGCATTCATCACCATTATCTTATAAATAATAAATAAGTTTGTCAGGCCTTGGGGGCCCTCTACTGGCCAGGGGCCCCAAACAGTTACCTAGATTGCTTGTTGACAAGCAGCGCCTCTGGATATAAATCGTCACCCCAAAGTATTAGCCAAATATGTAATATGTCTCCATATGTAACATACTGTATGGAGCAATTATCAGCAGTATATGACAACAGAAGCTGGAATGCTGGGACCAATTTCAGGTGCGATGTTTGGAGTTTGGAGCATTCATCTATTTTAAATATAAACTTTATCTTGGTTATAAGGATAAACTCATGGAAAATCCTGGGCAAATTGGGTGAGAAGACGGAACTTGGACGAGACGCCAGTCCATCACACAAAAACACATTCACATTTGGGGGCAATTCCGCATTGCCAGTCCAGCTATCAGCAGGTTTAAGAAAGAAAATTGGAGAACTACTAGTATCCTATGGAGACGTGTGGAGAATATTTGAAACAGCACCCACGAGCTCTGGATTGAGCTCCAGCCGTGACGGGTAATGTTGCACATGGCCCATGCCACCCGAGGCCACAGTGTAGAGAGCACTAATCTTCCGTATGGCATCCCTCATGTACATACACTCCTTCTCTCTCAGAGTGCACTGAGGCTTCTAACGTATATCATCAACTACCTGTCACACAGCTTTTTCTGTGGAATTTATATCAGAAAGGAAAACAAGCGAGGGCTCAGGTCAGTGGGATCAATTCTAAATTATTCATAAGCAACTTTTCCCTTGTCACCATCTTCTACCGCTGTTGTCCAGTATGAATTGTACGTTGCCCTTATGGGCTTCTGTTACACTTTCGAAAGATATGAAAGACAATATGGAAGAATGAGGATAAATCTTTGAAATGTCATTGAATTACAGAGAGTATGTATTTTCATTTGCTCATATCTGTCTGGAGAATTGTGTATTTTTTTATATTAAACCATTTACTGTCATAAGAGCCATAAAAGTTTTATCTTTAGAATTACCCCCTTGGCTGATGCTTTAGCTGCTTTTTGAAATTAAATTTTCTGTGCATAATTGATATGGACCATTTTGCATGCACTCTGTAGTCTTTTACTGCTGAGTAATTTTTGATCAAGGCTTTTAAGGCTTGCATGTTCTCCCACTGTCTTTGTTTCCTTTGGTCACTGTCCGTATTATCTATTTCTTCAGAGGCAGTTAGCCGCACTGGGTGTGGTCGATGCCTGGGACCAAACGGTGGCGGACTTCTCAAGTCTTGGGAATGGCAAGCCGTATCTGGCAGATGTTCTTCACTGGGCATCCCTGGAACTGGCGTCTGATTCAGGCGGGAAGGATGCCGTAGAAGACGAACAGCACGCGGAGAAGCCCAAGCTTTTCTACGCTGATCATTCTTTTATTATCCTAGTGAAGGATAACAGCACTGGAGCTCTTCTGCTATTGGGAGCACTGGAACTGGCAGAAGGAGCTGCACTGCATGATGAGTTCTAGAGGATGGATGGTGTACAGATAATAATTTAGTTTTTACTTACTCAATAAAATGGTCCACCAAAGACAGGAACAATCTAATCAATTTGTTCAGTGAACAGTATACGCATAGTATATATATATATTTCTTAAAATAAATATAGAATGTAATGAGCGAGTAATTATAGGTCCAATTTTACAGTAATATAAGTTGGGGGGAGGGGGGCCGAGAAGACATGATTAAGGGTCAGCAGAAGCTCGTATTATTTCTAACACCTATCGAGCTCCATTAAATGTGCAAAGAAGAGCTAATGGAAGGTGTAAAACGATTTATTAGAGCTCGGAAAATCTGGGCGAACAATTTCACCCAGGCTGAACCTGGAACTCGTTCCATTATTGTAACAAACGGGCTCACCATGAGCGCACACCAGGCATTCACACACTGATGGTGCCCCCGGAGAGATTAATCCTTTCACACTTGTGAAATATTCAGTGGATTGTTCTCAGATCTTTCTGTGATAGTGTGTCACTTTTACTTATATTCACATTGCCATCCTGACACCGCTCCTTGTCTCATCTTAACACTCGAAGATCTGAACACACCCTCAACAAGGTGACGGGATCTTTTCTACCAAAAACAATCCCTAACACTACGCCCAAAGTTGGCAAGCTCACCCAAACCAAAGCCAAGGGGTACATTTACTTTCTTGCCTCAAACCATTCGCGAGCTAAACGATCTGACAGTTGCACTGAGCTCTGACCTGGGATGGGCTTGTTTATCCTCTCTATTTTGCTCTCTGTCTAAGTTGTTGCCAGATAGATTGGGAGCTCCATGGGGGGAAGTTCTAAGCTGGTTTGCCGATTCCCACTCCAGGAGCAGCCCCCTGGGAGAAGGGTTGCTCAACCAAGCTGTTATTGATGGGATCAGCTTAATACTAATGACGCTAATGACTTGAGACTACTGTCAACACCACAGGCAGGCGATAAACCTTTAATCTTTTAATGCCTCCTCAGATCAATAGAGGCCATGCCCTTGTGCCACCCGTGTCCGGTTAGAGTGGATTGGAATTACATTTAAAATGCTGTTTGTGTTTAATTTTTTTTTTAATCTAATGTGTTATAATGTGTTGTTTTTTATCTTTATAATTAAATGTTGTTTAATGTTGTATGTCACTATGTAAACAATTGGTATTACTGAATTGCTAATGTACTGTATGGCATTTATGTTGGAATAAAGTGACTTCCAGGATACTGAGTGATGTTTCTGATAGATAATTATATTATGCAGAATTACAGTATGAAATGTATACCTTAGGTAACCTAAGATATATAGATAGATAGGTAGATATGAAAATACTTTGTTCTTAAATAAAGCTGTTATAAGAAATAGTTCAGTAGGCAGCTGGGAGGGAGAAATCTAATAAAAATGAATTAGAAAGGCTGTTAGGACTTTATCACCCTTAAAAGTATCCATCAGTAAGCTTTAAGGATTTTATTAGTTTTATTCAATTACTTTTAGATGCATCAGTGCCTTGAAATGACATTATTATTTCTGAAGACAGGAAATTTTTGTTACTTGTCTATAATGTTTGCTCTACTGGGTGTTCTGGAAGTATCAGCGTGTTGTACGTTCGTCCACGTCTGGAGGGAAACATCAAGGAATCAGCCTGAAGGTAAGCCTGTTCCTCTCATCTAGCTACAACATCCCTGAGATAGCTGTCTGCAGCAGTTCCCCAAAACTAAATCCATTAAGTAATTTTGCACATTAAACATTATGCAGTTTGCCTTTTCAAAAGCACACAGTCTTTATTTAGGCTATGAGTAATAATTTGGATCTGTTTAACCATGAGAAGCATAGTGAGTATGGATGATGTACGGGCACGAGCTGGAGGAGCTGAGAGCTCCTGGGTGCAGGTGTGTGTGTGCGTGGGGGGAAATGAGGCGAAACACATTTGGGGGCTTATTCGGGGAGCCTGCGGCTGTTCAGTGAGCACGCATCAGTTCTGCTCATTTCTGCATTAGCACCCTTGCTGACTCACCTTCCTATTCTATCCAAATCACGCTGAGCCCTTCGCCCCTTCCTGCCACATACATGCACACACATACAGATACACCTACAATCAGATCTGGCCTCTTCCACCTACTACTTCACTAACTTAGTTGACTAGGGTTGTATACTAATTATCATCTTAATCATAACAAGTTATCTTTGTAATGGACATGACTCATGTTAGGATCACTCATCATCATCTGTACCGCTTTATCCTGTATGCATGGTTGCCGAGGGTCTGGGGTCTGTCTCTGCAGACCTAGGGCATAAGGACACGCCCATTCACACACTACAGGCAACACTAATTAGCCTAATCTGCATGTTTTTGGACAGTGGGAGGAGTCCCAGGAGGAAGTCCAGCAAGCACGGGGAAACCATGCAAACTCCATGCACAAAGACCCATGTCAGTATGTTATGTAAAAAAAAATGTAATCAAAATGATCAAAAGCAGAGAGTGCTGTTATAGGAAAAGAATCAAATATGGTGCGGTTACTATAACACGTCAATTATGGTAAAAACATGTTTTATTTCCTTTATACCACAGCAGTTTGCAAACAGTTACAATTATTTATTTGTTAAAAAATGTCCTATACTTTTTATTTTTAATATTGGATAGTGTGTCAGGGATAAGCTTCTGTTCAATTAAATCATAGCAGCTACGTATAAACATTCCTTCCAGAAAGCTTCACATACCAGATTGAATATTTTGCTATGATTTATTTTGTTAAATAAAACTTGTGTATTGAAGACATAAATACTTTAAGTACCTGCCATACTTGTCCTTGTGAGTTATTATAGAACATTATTAGATTGAGCGATTTAATAATAAACCTTTGATTTTCAGTGTAGCCAGCCCTACTGAAAAATAATCAACACCCAGTGACTGTGCAGAATCAAGAATTCATCAGAACATTGGTATAAGTAATGGTGAAACTATGGCAGATATACCTTGGAAAGCAAGATTTACAAAAAGAGAAATGGGCAAATGGGTAATCCTAGAGAACATGGATGGAAAGACAGTTTTAGTAAAATAATTTATCGTATACCTTCCAACAACACAAGCATGCCACATGCATATTTCCACATTTCACCATTTCAGTCTGTCATTTTAACCACTACTCCATCCCCAGCTTTTTAAAAACAAAGTGCAAGTGGTAGAAGTGTAGCAGACAGCTGACCCTTGAGAATATTCTCTCTAGCTCTCCTTCACATTTCCAGTCTAAGTACCACTGCAGTGGCACACCGGATGCAATTTGTCATCTTTTTTTCCCTTTTTTTATTTTTTGCAGAGCACAACTCCTGAGAGCTGGCCTCTTTGAGAGCAGAAGTTCACGACCCTGCTCTAAAATCTTTTATTTAAAGAAGGAGAGATTAAACATTAAATCTTCTAAGCCTTAAAGATGGAGTGGGTAGAGTAGTCTCAGATAATGTCACTCACACACTCAACCACCACCCCTTTATGCATGAATCTTCCTCAATTATAGCCACACACACACACACACACACACACAGAAAGAGAGAGAGAGAGAACGAGAGAGAGATTTGGTTTAAAAGAAAAACCTTTTAACCTTTTTTTTTTTTTTTTTACCTGCAGGTATAATGGTATTTGTTAAACTAACCACTTTCCTAAAGCACTTCCATATGTAGTTTACTTAAAATGAACAATGCAATACACTAAGATTTGTATTGTGTTTAAGTATTTCTTGTAATGACAAAAATTCCCTGTTTTGCCCAGGGAGTTGCATTAAGTCAGGATGTGAAAATAATTTCATAGTCTTTGAAGCAGTTTGTCATTTTTAGAGCCCACTGCTGCATATCAAATTGTCCCTGCAATGAAAATAATGACGGCTCTTCTCCTTCCTCCAAGTCATCTCCAACTAAACGTATCTGTTGTAGCTATGGTGTGTGTATAGATGCTTTCTGAATTCCCAATTAAGCCTATAATAAAAACAGAACCCTGAAGTCTAAAGTCACTAATGATATCTAATAGTCGGTCAAATTAGGCTAATTTACAGTACACAGTATTGTACACAAATATTGACCCCCCCCATGTCTTCATATCAAAATAAGTTAAATAATGGATTTTAAGATGAAGAAATGTTTTGTGTGAAGTGCCTAAAGATTCAATTTAAAATTTGATTGTTTATACTACAACCTCAGCAGCAACCTCATTTCCCCTCTCGTCTGTTCCAGCCACATCTTCCACAGCAGTAGACTAATCACCGGCCTGATCATCTGCCGTCATCTGCACCTGTTTCTCACTGGTACATGCCTTAAGTTGGATTAGTTTTGTGCTTGAATGATTCATAGGTCACTGTGTGGCTTAGCAAACAAAAACATTGCTCTAAAACCAGTCAGGCACTGAGACTGGACTGAAAATGAGGCAAAAAAGTCCTTCAGGAGGACTGGAGAACTATTCCCCAAGACTACATTAAAATACAAGCAAGTGTGTCTCCTTGGAAGCAAAAATATAAAAAAATAAATGAGGAGTGGCTCAAGACTTTTGCACAGCACTGTATGTAAGGGATAAAACCTAACACTGTTTACTGATACTGTTGAAACAGTAATGTTTTGCACTGAGGCCAACAAACCTGACTGCCTTACTGTACATTAACTTGCAGCTTTGTCATACCAGGGAAGGAAAAGTGCTTTCTCATAAAATATGAGAAATATATAGCGATACAGCAGAAGGTCAGGAGTCTGCTCACAAGATTAGTAGAATTTTACACATATACAATACTTGGTCAAGGATTTGGTCAAGTGTCTAATGTCAGATATGTGTTTATTGACTTTGAGATTCCTGTTTGCATGATTTGTTTGCAGAATATTTCAGGTGATGATAAATTAATCTTGAAATGCTTTTGCATGTTTCAATAATTTAAATTTAAAAATAATTGCCCAGGCGGCACAGTGGCTTAGTGGTTAGCACTGTCGCCTTGAACCTTCAATTCCTGCCTTGGGGTCTGTGTGCTTGGAGTTTTCATGTTCTCCCTGTGATTGGTGGGTTTTCATCCAGGTACTCTGGTTTCCTTAAACAGTCCAAAGTCATGCATTTTAGGCTAACTGGTTTCCTCAAATTGCCTGTAATGTGTGTGCGCGCCCTGCGATGGATTGGCACTCTGTCCTGGATGTACTCTGCCTTGTGCACTAAGAACCCTGAACCCTGACTCTGTATACAGGATAAAGCTGAAGTCGAACTATTTTATTATTATTATTATTATTATTTGAGTCTTCCACCCTGTTTCCACCTACAGTACTTACACAAAGCTCTACCACAGAATTTAGTGTGACTATTAGCAAGGACCCCCAAGACATCACTTGCAAGCACACTTGAACATTCAGCTGCATGAAGGCTGAATTATACCATTACAAACACACACTTTTCCCATCATTCTGATTTATGACAATGTTCATAAGCACAACAGCTGTCCTATACTTTAGTATTAAAAGGATTGATTCAGCAATTCAAACATTCCAGAACTTACAGCCTGTCCAGGAGAATTGTCACTAATCTTGTGTTCAGCTTTATTTCTTTCACCTATAATACATTTCTTCATGTTGGCAAAGTGCTGCAGATACGGTATTTACTCTGGTTTCACATTGTGCTGTGAGCAGTTTTTTTTGCACATAGGAGAATTATCAGGCTGTGCTGAATGCTAAAGGATTTCAGATTGAGATGTTGACATGGTGAAGTATTGTTGAGGGATTGGCTATAAAATAATTAACAAGAGGCCACTATAAATGCTTAAGCAGGCTAGACTTTGGTTTTCATAACAGATTTTACAGCGGGAAAAAAAACACTTGTCCTGGAGTCATGGTTTAAATTATAATTTATCTATGCATTTATGTATGTATTTATTTATTTACTTATTAACATGTTCTACATCTTTCCCATGGTTTGCATGCTCTACCTTTACCTGTACTTGGTGAGTTTCCTTCAGGTACTCCAGTTTCCCCCCACATTTCATAGACTAATGATGTCAGTTTAAGAGGCAGAGATAGATAGACTACCAGTCAAAAGTTTGGACACACCTTCTACCTTCATTGTCTTTCCTGATTTTTATTTCGTTCTACATTGTAAAACAATGCTGAAGGTGTCCAAAATATGCAATAATCTCCATTGAACAGTTGGCACTGAGATGTGTCTACTACTTACTGTATGCTCCTTCATAATGGCTCTAATCTGAGGTGCTGCTTTAGTTAATTGGTGATGTCTGAGGCTGGTGACTCTAAATGAACGTCTCCTCTGCAGCAGAGGTAAGTTTTGGTCTCGCTTTCCTCGGATGATCTTCATAAGATCCAGTTTCATTATGGTGCTTGATGGGTTTTGCAAATGCACTTGACACAATACTGTTCTTGCAAGAACTATTCCAGAACTTCGTGTCTGAAAATAACAACTGACTGTTTCTGTTCTTGTTGGACTTATTTACTAAATTAAATGTGATATGTGTCATTTTAGAGTTTTGAAAAATAAAAATGTCCAAACTTTTGACTGGTACTGTAGACAGACAGGGAGATAGATTAAATAATAATAATAATAATAATAATAATAATAATAATAATAATAAATTGGCTCTTGTATGTGTCAGTTTAAGTGATCTGATTGAAATAGTTTCTAGTATTTATAAGAAGAAGAAAGAAGCGATATTTCAATAATATTACTGAATAATCTTACTGAAGTACCATAATATTCTTTTTAATTAACTGTCTGAAGTGTAGGACTAAGGCAGACAGATGGAGTTAATAAAATCTTGATGGATTTCTATGATCCCAAATAATAATAATAATAATAATAATAAATCTTTGAATCTGGTTCAACATGGCGGTTTGATCACACAGTCACGAGCTCCTCCGTCTCGCGCTTACACTCTGCGCACCCATAATAAACGGTGTCCAATGACAACCGTCCCTCTGAGCCCGGGTGAGGCGTTTCCATAGCAACGTGTCCACGCGCACCAACTTTGGAGCAGTTAGCGCTATCCACTGAAAACTCTGCAACTTACAATATCACCTCTGCGCTTTCTCCGACATTTAATAAGCGGAGTGGTTGAACTGTACTGTACTGTACTGTACTGTATCGCCTGCTGCAGCTGCAGTGAAGGACGAACCAGGAGTTCCTCATTAGACACTCTAAGGTAAGACACTTGTCGCAGAATGTAATGCTATGCGCGCTAGCCTCATTTTATTTACTAGCATTAGTTGCTACGCGTTTAATCTTTGTTTAGGTGTTGCACGACCTGTTACAGCTTCGGACATTTACACCGGTTTAAATCTGACTCGTGAGAAGTCTACTGTTTAAAGTTTTTTAACTTACAACATTTACACTATTAAGTTATGGTAACTTGATTAAGTTATTATACCTGATGTCCATGCACTCTGTGCATACATAAATCCCATCATCCCCTTCCATCATACACATTATTTAAGTATGTGCTATAAAATTTAATTTCTTCGAACCACACACACACACACACACACACGCACACACACATACACTAATATTTCACTGGAAGGCATTTTGCTTTGATTACAGCACACATTCTCTGTGGCATCATTTCCATAAGCCCATGTAATGTCACAACAGTAGCAGTAATTTTTCTCCAAGATCATGTATTGATGATGGGAGAGGCGGACCTCTGCGTAAAGTCTTCTCCAGCACGTCCCAAAGATTCTCAATAGAAGAATTAAGGTCTGGACTGGTCTGTGTTGGCCAATCCATGTGTGGAACTGATGTCTCATACTCCCAGAACAGAGATTTGAGCCTGATGAATCCTGGCATCGTCATCTTGGAATATGCCCATGCAATCAGGGAAGAAATAATTCATTAATTTAAAAAAAATAAAAAATAAATAAATAAATAGTATATTGCTTCAGTATACGTTGTTGAGCCTAGACCTGACCAACAGAAGCAACACTGCCTCCGCAGGCTGGTCCAGTCGGCATTAAACATCATGGGTGCACCACTTCATCAGACTTATCTTCTTACCATGATGCACCCTGATCAGTCTCAGACAGGGTAAATCTGGACTTATCACACCACATGACCTTTTTTCAATGCTTCAAAAACCAATCTTTATGCTCTCTAGTAAGTTGATAAGTAGTTTTCTAAAGACTACACAGCAATCCCTTGCGCTGCTGTGTGTTGAAATGCTGTCACTTTTACTATTAAACATATCTATGAGTTTTGATTTCACCAAATGCGTAAGCAATCTCCCGTCATGATCATTTTTTTCCGATCATACTGTAGTTCTCTTACCTCCTCGAAGATGAAGGCTTACCTCTATTCTTCCACGTTTTAATAAGGCATTTTGTAGTTCTTAACCCAATTTTAGTACTTTCAGCAATCTCCTTCGTTGTTTTATTTGCTGAAACATCTTTGACACAACCTCAGGATACGTCTACTTACCTGGTTGTTTAAGAAATGATAAGCGACTCACTTCAGCAGTTAGGGTTAAATAACTTGTTGCCAGCTGAACCATATTAATGGCTTTAAGTAGAAATTAGTGCCTAATTTCTTTATTTTTTATGGCCAGGCAGTGTATGTATCACTATTCTTGAACTTTCTTCCAAATGAACACATCAGATCCAAGTTGGCATTGTTTATACAGTATGTGACCAGTCTAATAGCTACTGTATAACTGCCAATACGGAGGATGGCTTGTGATTTCTGTCATAGTAACTAAAAGACTACAGACACCATGACTATACTTCAACCCTGCTT
This sequence comes from Clarias pachynema, assembly GCA_030014365.1. Classification (NCBI taxonomy): domain Eukaryota; kingdom Metazoa; phylum Chordata; class Actinopteri; order Siluriformes; family Clariidae; genus Clarias; species Clarias pachynema. Next base: position 14,345,732 of record JAQMYL010000001.1, read on the forward strand.
TAAGAAGCACCGAACTATACTGTAGTTTCACAACGTGTCAGAATCATACAGCTTCAGTCTTTAAACATACTTACCTTTCACCAAAAATGTAGTGAAAAAAAAACAAGACACATCTGATGGCTCGCTTTGCATTAGAGGTCTAGAGCCCTATGAGCAACAGTACAGTATATGGATGGACACCTGACCCATCCATTTGTGGGCCACAAATCCCCCATTGTGCTAGATGGCACACAGACGGACACTATCCCCCTATATATACCTGTACATGACAGGCAGGATGACACACCTGAAGAGAAAAAAATAAAATTATTGTGAGAAAAAAAATATTATGATGTTTGTTTAGAGATCATTTGACTTCAGTCTCTCTGACTCCAAAAAAAAAAGAAATCATTTGATTACTGTTTGAACGAGTCTCTGTCATAAGAGATGCATCCAGGCCTTCTTGCCCCAACATCAATGCCTGACCTCCTCACTAATGCTCGAAAAATTGAGTGAAAAGCCTTGCCAGAAGAGTTTATTTAAACAGTATCACACACTGAATAGCTGAATTACTGATATTGCTTTTATACAACAATTTAATAAATAAAAATTATATCGAGGAGCTGACATTTTGAAAGCAATACGGCCGAGTGATTTCGATCTTTTTGTTCTTTGAATGACATTAGATCCTGAAGAAGCCACACTCACTGATAGCCCACTGCCTCACTGGTTATCTAATGCACATCGGGTTGGTACATTCCTGTTCAAGGTGCTTCTGGTAGAAAGGAAAAAAAAAAAGAAGAAGTCTTTTCATCATGATCTGATGAGTTTCACATTTCAGTGCATTTCAGTGAGACTGTTGATAGAATAGACCTGTTATGTGGTGAACACAGACAAGTGGAGTGATACAAACAGCGAAACTGGGGACTGACAGTGCAGTTATACTAAATATAAACACTCTTGGAACGCCGCTCGTCCAATCAAACTAGTGGACCGGAACTAACTGTTGTGTACTAAAACAGCAAATGGGAGACTGAATTGTAGTTGGATAATTTAAAATGCACGTATGGGAGTGATTTCTCAGGTGTCCACAATTTGTACTTCTGGTAACATGCTACGGTTTATAGTCGCCAGATTCATATCGTACCAACTGAATTGAATGATAAATAATGTGTGATTTGATAATGATAATAGAAACTTCCTACTGCATTCACACCTGCTATTACGTCAATGTTGGACAGGGTCTTGGGATCTGATCACTCACAAGGCTTGTTGGATGCACGTGGTCAATCTGTTGTATGAACATCAGTGAGTCTCACCTCCAGGGTTTTTTTCTGTTGTTGCTTGGACATTAATCAACATAATATTTTTTACAGATTACATTCAAATGTGGCTGATAAAAATCTCCTCTTGTATGCACACTTCTTTCCATTCTCAACATCTTCATCACTATACAGTATGTGATGTGTACTATATGTGATTGCATATTGCTACTACTAACATCTTGCAATGTTCCTCAATAGAGCAAAAATACTGTACATCGTTAAACTATGTATTTATGCTCCATTGAGAAACATTGCATGACGTTATTAATACAGGTAGTCCCCAGACTTACGAACGAGTTCCAACCGGGAGCATGTTCGTAAGTCAGATTAACAAAGTGATTAACAAAGTGAGTCTTATACGCCTTTGATGCGATTATACAATAAAAAAAAAACATACCAATCCATTTGACTAAATTTCCACTTTCCAAACACTGCCATCATGTGACCAAAAATTGTAACCGTGCATAAGGAAATTAATCTCACACGTCAAATGTAACAGTGTTGTCTCTGCGCCTTTAAATCGTAAGGTGAATCCCGGATGCCATTTTGTCTCAGAGCTGTCTTCCACTGTATTGGACTGTTAACTCTGTTTTGTTGAGGATTTTCCAAAATTAGAATTATTTACCCTCGGGACAGCTTTACAGGACAGACATTTACTATCATCGTGCTCCCGGACTGATTCAATGAAACCGGTGAGGCCGACTCATTTCTCCCACAACCCCACACGAACTCGTACAATATAACGAACTTTGGACATTTTATACATTTCATATAAACTTAAATAAATTCAAATCAAATCAAATTCAAATTTTCTTTGTCACATACACAGTCATACACAGTACGATATGCAGTGAAATGCTTATACGACCGCCAGTGACCTTAAAAAAGAA
>JAQMYL010000001.1:14348025-14377209 GCA_030014365.1 Clarias pachynema
TTTATTTGTCACATACACAGTCATACACAGTACGATATGCAGTGAAATGCTTATACGACCGCCAGTGACCTTAAAAGTAAAAGCTTATTTATAAGAAATAAATATGAATAAAACATAAATACAGTAAGAATTAAATAAAATAAAACATAAAATTTAACTAGGTAAAAAGAGAGTAAAAATATTTCTGTACAAATAAAAATAAAAATATTCTGTGCAATAGAAATATAGAAAAAATGTAACTTTTTGTATAAATAAAGAAACATGACTGGGGGGTGTGCAAATATGCATGAAAGTGACTTATTATTAAAGTGACTTGTGTGCATGATCCAAGAATGAGACATAAATATGAAGTGTGCATAATTCTTTTGATTGTGTTAAGCTGCTCTGCGACAATGTCAATTGTTAAAAACTATACAAATGAAATTGAATTGAATTGAATTAAACTTACACACTGAAAATATTCTATATAACTGTAAATATTGGTATCTGGTGCACTGCAGTATCTATTTTTTTTTGTCTGATACACGTGAGCTACTTCTGCGATTTCCGTAGAACCGAGGTCCATTCATACCTGCGGAAATTCGTAACACAAATGTTCGGGACTACCTGTAGTTAAAATTGTGATTTCACCATAACAACTTTGATTTTGCATTGTAAATAGTGTATAATGTGTAGGAGGGGACAGATTTGTCCCTTTTTATTTAAGTTTGTCAGGATTAGAAACTGTATGTGTCCAGACAGAACTGCTGTATTAAAGCCAATGAAAGCGCAAATGGTCAGAAAGCGAAAGCAAATAAGTCTCTCTTTATGTTTGTTTGATTTTCAAAGCGGACGAAATCCTCCTCAAAATGCAAGATGACAGTATGAGTATAGCTTTTATCGACTAGTCTGCAGTCCAGACATTTAATTAGGAATTGCCATCCAATGGCTAAATGTAAACACTCTGGTTGAGTTTTCGTATGTTATTGGCCTTGAATTTGGGTTTAAAGTAACATCTGGTTCCTTTTGTCAGATTTGACAACTCTTCCACTGGTGAAAATGTGAAAGCTAGTGGTCAGTGGAGATGCGTGATACACATGAAAAAACACATGACAGACATTAAAATCAAGTCTGAACAGGCCTTCTGTGATTTACGGGACGCCATAATCTCTTATGTCAGTATTTTATTTATTCTCTCTCTCTCTCTTTTTAAAAATTTTTTTTTTTACGAATGCCGTCTGTTTCTCCTGTAAAATGACCTGAAGAAATAACCTCAGGTAATATGTATACAATGCAAAGAGGCAAGCTGGTAAACAGGCTGTCATATCCTGTTGGAGTTGTTTCCCAACCAAATCAACCGAATAAAACATTGGTCTAGATGGTGTTTAAGAGGACTTTTTGGCTTTAGGTAAACTACAGTATTGATCTACGTACAATAGGGATGGGGCTACATACACTGACTGGCCAAAAAAAAAAAAATAGTCACACTCTCTTATATGTTTATATTTATTTACTTTGATTATGGTCTCAATTCCTATGGCACTGTTTTAGCAACTTATACAATGAAGCAGCATTTTTTTCCTGTCCAGAGATGCATTAATTGTCCGGCTGAGATCTTGACTGCAGAGTTGAAGCGCTCTGTGAAGTCTTCTCCACTACATCCCAAAGACTTTGAACGAAGGTCAGAACTCTGTGGTGATCAGTTCATGTGTGAAAATGATTCCACGGAAAAGCTCTTTCACAATTTGAGTCCTGGAATAAGTCCATGTTTCAGGGAAGAAAACAATGCATAGATGGGGTAGTCTGGTCATTCATTAGATGCAGGCCATCAGCTGACTTCCTTTTATTGCCACATAACGTTGCTGAGTCTAGACCAGACCAACTGAAGACCAACCCCCAGATCATAACACTCCCTCCAGAGGCCTGTACGGTGGACAGTATGCATGATCGGCGCGTTATTTCATGCGCTTCCATTCTTACCCTGATGCACCCGTCGCTCTGGAATAGGGGCAACCTGGACTCATGGGACCACATGACCTTTTTCCAAGTCCAATTTTTATGCTCCCTAGCAAACTGAAACCTTTTTATTTTTAACAAGTGTTTTTTTTTTGACCACACAGCTGCTCGGTCGCAGTCCTGTGAGTTCTGGTCACATTGTGTGTTTGTACAGTAAATGTTTAATTCCATCATTAAACATAGCTCTGATTTCTACTGGAGATGTTTTAACCGTAGCATGGTGTTTAAGTGATCTCTGATCAAGGTCAGTTATGATTTTTTCTTCATGACCACATTTCTTCTGCAGGTGTTGAACTGTTCTTAACCCAATTCTAGTAATTCCAGTAACGTCTTAAGTCGTCGTCTTTGTTCGATGCAGGCTAATAATTTGTCTCTTCTGAAACACAATACTTTTCCGTGATTGTGGGTTTTTCCAACAAGGTCGTTTAGGAAATGAGAAGCTGCTCGCTGCATCTGTTAGAGTTAAAAGTAATTATCCAATCAAAGGCTCTTAAGTTTTTTTTTTTTTAGCAGGGCAGTGTGTCAATGATTCCATATAAGGATGTAGGCACAAGTCTAACCGGTACTACAGTGTGCGCCTACAGTATGTACAGTCCTTGCATTTAGTTGTTTGTGCTGATATGAAGCGAAATCAACCATTTTCTCCAGTGAAACATACACAATTTACCCCTCAACCCACATGAAGTCGATCCCAATGTGCACTGGCACGATCCTACAACAAGCGATCGTAGTAAAGGTCAAAGCAATCAGCTTGCATTGACGATGCGATGTGGTGCGTATGGTATTTAGCCTGAAATTTGAATCATTTTCTGATCATTTATAACAGCCCTAAATATATGTTTCAGAAATCCTGAGGTAAATATACATGATCATTTCAGTTTTTTTTTTTCACAGCTCCAAACAAATCGACTCTGTGAAAAATATTTGTTTGATCAAAGCAAACAGTGGTTTTACATGAATGTTCCTGACAAATGCGGTTGTTCCACATGAGAACATTAGTGTTTAGCTACCTAAGCAGATATCATCATCCAGCAGGAGTCGAAGTGATTTACAGAATTCTCTTGCATTTTATTACCTGATTGCTGAGACTCGCTCTGACTCTGCGGTTGCATTGATCAGTCAATTAACATGATGTAGTGAGAGCAATATAAAGTTACTGCGAGCGTTCAAAAGCGTTGCATTTCAAAGCCTTTGTGGCTTCATATTGGCAATACTTTGTCTACAATAATCCTCCACTGTCAACAACGTCGGGTTTTGTCACTCGGGTACTTGCCTCATCTCAGGCCGAGACTATGAGCAGCACAGGCTCATATTAATGTTATTGATCAATGTCAGCTTCTCCGCCTCTCAATTCTGATCTAAGGGGAGTTTGACTTTCTGCCTCCAGCAGCTTATAGACTTATAGTAAATGTTTTTTTCATTAGAGTCTCTGTCTCTTTCTCTACCTTGAGCTTTGAGTGCAATAACTTGTCTGCTTTATTACACACAGTTTTCAAAAAATGTGACAACTGGCAAACTGAATCAAAGCCTCAATAATCAAAATGATGCGACTAGTGTTGACAAGTGAAGGTAGAAATAGGGGCAGGGCAGATTGTGTGACATAGTATGAGCTCGATATTTTCTCTCTTCACACTCACTGTTGGTTTTGTACTTTTGGTAGTTATGTAAGAATTTTGCACAGTGGTCTCAGAGAGAAGCCTCAAGGCCGCGCTTAAGCAGGCTTTCTCGTTGTTTGGCTATAATATCTTTTTCTGTCATGCTAGTCGATTACTTGCAATTATTATTTGTGATAATGATCCAAGACGACCGGAATGAGAAGGAGAAATGCCGATAGTTAACCACCCTGGTGTGAGTTTTAGTTCAATTATATGATGAAGAGAACTGTGCAGTCCAAATGAAGTCCCAGTGATGAAGTAAATCCATAAAATCAATTCGGCACTTAATGAGGAAAAATCCCTGTTGAGACTCTCGTCGTGTTCAAGGAATCATTGTTTAGAATAAAACTAAGAGTGGGCACTAGGGCAAAAACATCATATTATGATTTTGACTCATTCTTCTACAATACATGATGTGTATCATAATACAGTATATATTCTCCTACTCACTCATTGTCTATACCGTTTAGTCCTGTATACAGGCGGCCTTGGAACCTATCCCAGAAGACTACGGGCAATTTGGGAACGGCAATTAGCCTAAACTGCATGTCTTTTGACCGTGGAAGGAAACCGGAGTTCCCAAAGGAAACCCAACAAGCACGGGGAGAACATTCAAACTCCATGCACACGGAGACGGGAATCGATCCCGGCCCCTGGAGGTGCAAGGCAACAGTGCTAACCACTGAGCCACCGTGCTGCCCATCGTTTAGGTTTAATAACAAACTCCCGGCAATGAAAAACTAGCATACGTCTGCATGTAATATTAATTAGTCAAAAATGATCCACAGTCCGGTTATATTAAAACTTGTCTCCACCGCTATGCCCACTTGTAACCTGGTGTACCTGGTGCTGGAACAACTCACGAAAGAACATAAACTGAAGCGTTTGGATATCTGCAAACAAAATTTGGACCGATACTCTAAGCAAGGTGAAAGTTTCTTAGGGAGAATCATCACTGGTGATGAGACGTGGATTCACCACTACGAGTCTGAGACTAAAAGGCAGAGTATAGAACGGAAACATCCTCAAACAAAAGTTCAAAAGTCGACCATCAACTGGAAAATTGATTCTTATAGTTTTCTGGGATTCTCAAGGGCCAGTACTGGAGCAGTATCAGGAAAAAAGGTTCAACAATCAACAGTCCTCGTTACAGTGAGGCGCTTATTAAAAGCCTAAACTTCGGACTGAACACAAAGGATTGCTATCCAAGAGCGTTGTGATCTTGCATGACGATGCACGTCCGCACACTTCTGCTCACACTGTCGACACTCTACAGAAACGTAGTTTTGTGTTGTTAAAGCATCCTCTATATAGTCCTAATCTTGCACCCCCTGACTTTCACCTGTTTGGTCCCCTGAAAGCAGCCCTTCGAGGACGAAGATTCTGATGAAGAAGTGAGGACAGCAGTGCATTCAAGCTTGGACCAATTTTATTATTTTTTTTAATAAGGGAATACAAAAGCTTGTTGACAGATGGACAAAGTGTATTGAAAAACAAGGAGATTATGGCAAGAAAATTATGTATTTTCTAAAAGTTAATTAAAATAGATTCAACAGCTAGAGTGACTCACACATGTGAATATAACAGTGAAGGTGAGGGAAATGTGTAAAAAAAAAAAAAAATCTATTGTGAAATAAATGAAATAAAGGTAATATCAAATCAACTGCTTCTAGGCATTTTGTGTGTCTTAGAATTTAAAATAAAGACGTCACAAAAAAGTTTATTCATCTCAAAAAAGCAGAATATTTCATAAATATTGATATTTCTTTGTCATATCTTGTCATATCTCATATTTTATCTATTAAATGCCCTACATGAGACTGTATTTTAGAAGGGTTTGTACTGTATAAAAAAAAAAGAAAGAAAGAAAGAAAGAAACACCACAATCTGGTAATGGCCTTCCTTCATGGTTAACCTGAGAATGTTTTTCATATAAATACAACTACTCAAATATAACCGAACTCATTTTGTCCGCCGAGCGAGACCGAGTTGCTTCCAGATCTCGTACTGGCTGTAATAAAGACCACCCACTGTTTTGAATACTAACTTTCCATAGGGCCAGTGTGACTGATGAAATAAGATTAAATGTAATTGGAAACAAATTAATATAATTATGTACAATTTTAAGCTTTCTCCGATTCCTTATTCTTCTACAACAGCATTATCTGACTATGGCTGAGCCAGAGACACCTCACACAGAGACGCGCTCAACTTCTAGCAAATCAAACCACTCCAGCACGGAGACGAAACATCCTCCAATAGCACCAGACGAGTCCGTACTGCAGGGTTCAAACACACCGCCTGCAGGTAAGAGAATCAAGATTATCCTGGGTTTCAATGGGTCACTATGTTATATAACTCCACTGCAGTGATTAAATATCTATATGTTTTTTTTCACATGTTTTTTTCCCCCACTCTTCTCCTAATGTAATATTCTCATTCTGTTTTTTTTTTTAAAACGGAACTGATGTTTTATGCCTTTCCCCCAAAAAATTCATGATATGATTTCAGATTTTCATGAAGTATTACAGCATGATTTTTTTTTTTTTGCTATATTGTCCAACACTGTTACATTATTCATTTTCCTAAACATATCTGTTCATGCAATCACACAATGCAGTGCCACGGTATGACTCATTCCCTATTCCATGTTTTGTGTGTGTGTGCTTTAGTGGGGGATCTTAATGAGGAGACTATTTTAGCAGTGTCGGAGGAAGAGGATGCACACACCAAAGGCCTGGTAATTCACTTATTTATGCCAAATTAGAGGCTTTTAAACACAGTCACTGATGAATTACCTCACACTCATTGCGATTCTTATCTGATTGTAATCTGCAATTCACAATTTCTCTTGCCTGAGGCTTTCAAGCCTGACATCCTTGCATACTAATCAGTGCTTTTTTTTTTTATTTGTGTTACTAAGGCTTTCTGGTGATGTGAGAGAATTGTTGATTCATTCCCTCGTAAACACTGTAGCCTGTAAGGCTCTGCTGGACCATCTTCATTTACTATGCCTCATTGATCACACAAATTCAGCAAATGCTCACAGGTCGGCCAATGAAAATATCACTTTTCTCCCACCAGCTGCTCTCAGTCAGAGTCAAAATCGAAAAAAATCCATTGTGGAATTATAATCTATACACATAAATGAGCACGATACTCCTATTATCATTTAAACTGGAAAAATAACCTCTGCTTACTACAGCGCCTGAAGAATGCCCGAGGAGTAGCAGATGAAGAACAACCTACAATGCATGGGGTGATAGTGAGGGAATGGGTCAGTGAACCTGCTGCATCGCCATCCTTGGCATCATTGACATTAGTAGAATTAATTATAGCCCTCTGGCTAGTAAAAGAGCAATGGCATTTACATGGAGTGATCCTGCAGCCCCTGCTGGGAGACCCTGTAGAAGTGGCAGCGAGCAGCCAGAGAGAAGTGGATTATATTGCACTGCCATTCATTAACGCTGCACACTCTGAGACAAAGGTCAATGCTGTTAAACGAACTATGGTTATTGTTGTGTTTTTTAAAAAACAGTGCATGTTAGAGAAACTAAAGGAAACTTGCACATGTTTTTCCTTTGTCATTAAATCCAGCGAAGTGTATTTTCTTCAGTATTACTAAAGACATGACCCTTACAGAGCTAAGTATAAATACAGTATACACACCTCTGTGAAAATTATGTCATGGTTTTAGGAGCTTCTGATTGACATCATTTGAGTCAATTGGATGACGTGTTTATTTTAAGGCCTGCCTTCAGACTCTTTTGCCTCTTTCTGTGACATCATGGGAAAGTAATCAGCCCAGACCCAAGAAACGAAATTGTAGCCCTCCACAAACCTGGTTCATACTTCAGGAAGGAGGAAGGAGTCGTGTTCTTTGATACAAATCAATCCCAAAATAACAGCAAAGGACATTGTAAAGACACTGGTGGAAACAGGTACTCGAGTACCGTATATCGAGTCCTATATTGATGTAAACTGAAAGGCTGCTCAGCATGGAAGAAGCCACTGCCAGAAAAACTGCCCAAAAAAAAGCCAGACAACAGTTTGCAGCTGCATACAGGGACAAAGATTTTACTTTTTGGTCTGTTGGAACAGTAATTGAACTGTTTGGCTATAATGACCATTGTTGTCTGGAGGGAATAAAAGGGGTACTGTAGGTTTGCAAGCCAAAGAAAACCATCCAAACAGTGGAACGCGAGGCGTGGCATTATGTTGTGGCAGAGCTATGCTCGAGGAGGGACAAAAAAGACGACATCGTCACAAAAAACTTCACAAAAAAGATGCCATTGTCACCAAGGAAGATTACTGTATGTGGATATCCTCGAAGATACCAGCCAGGAAATCTTGGTCACAAATGGTTCTTCCAAATGGACAATGACCCCAAGTGTTCTGCCGAAATTGTGCCAAAATGGCTTAAGGACAATAAAGTCGAGGAATTCGAGTGACCCTGACCTCAATCCAGTAGAAGATTTGTGGGCAGACAAATGTGCGCAAGCAAAGAGGCCTACGAGTCTGACTCACCAGGTCTGTCAGGAGGAATGGGTTACAGGTCTAGCAAATTCTTGTAAGAAGCTTCTGGAAGGCTACCGAAACAATTGACCCAAGTTAAACAATTTAAAGGCAATATTACCACATGAGCTGAAGTACACATTGTTGACGGGAAAAGATTTTGTAGAAATAGTTGAAAGTTTAAGCTAAAAATACGATGATTTATGTAAGATAATAAGATAAGCTTTAATGTAATCATATATATTGGGTGATTTCACTTTTGATGCAGGTTAAACTTCAGACAGATATCTAAGTATTGCAAAGTTTAATTAAATTCTGACCAGGCAGTTTTTCATGATAAAATTATGTTGTAAGAGGGGCTTTTTCACATATAACACTGGACACTGGGACCCGTGTTTTAGTGGCGCATCACATTACTGCTTTTTAAACTGGTTTTAAAGTTCCCGCAGGAAGAATAAACATACGTGATCTGTCCATTCATCTTCGAAGGTTCAGTTTTCATAGTTCACTTCCTTTTTTTTTTGGAGTAAGTCGTGCTGATGTCGCGCTTTCGTTTCTGTTTCCTAAGGATTTTGGCGGCTTGTATGTGTATTACCGTAATTTCTGTGTCTTCCGCATGTCTATACACTATCGCATTGATCACATGTAAACTATCGCATTGATTGGCTCTGTTGAGTGATGCATATGGCCACGCCCACCTCAAGGGAAAAAGCACTAAATTGAAAAAGCGCTGGATGCTATGACATAATTTGGCACATAACTGGTCAAAACTTCATTCTACTCAACATTTTGATTTAATTTATGGTGCATGTTTAACTTTAAGCAAATGTCTAAGTTCTGCCAAAGTTTCATTAAATTCTGTCCTGTCAGTTTTGCCAAAATCTGGCTGGACAGACAGACTGATAGACAGACAGACAAAATAATTTTTTGGGTCCTCCAATATATGAAATATATGAATTTCTGACAAAATCATTCTTATATTTACAGTATATAGATTCTAAAGGCTAATACTGGTATATTTTTAAAATAAAGTAGGTTTACTATAATTAAATGGTTGGAATTGTGAAAAATGAAGTTTAAATGTGTTTGGCTATAAACCCACACAGACATTACCAGTCAATTTCTTTTTCTACAATATAAAACAATACTCAAGGTGTTCAAAATGCACAATAATCTCCTGCAAACTAAGATGGTACTAAGACGTGTCTGCTACTTATATTCTGTAATTCCTTTATAACGACTCCAATCTATGGTGCTTTAAATTGGTGATGTCTGAGGCTGGTAACTCTAAATGAACGTCTCCTCTGCAGCAGAGGTAAGTTCTGGTCTTCCTGGGAAGGTCTTCATGAGAGTCAGTCTCATCATGGTATTTGATGTGTTTTGCAAATGCACTTGACAATACTGTTCTTGCAAGAACTGTTACAAGACAGCTGACCTTTGGGTCTTAAAATAACAACTGATTGCCATATATGTTATTTCAGAATTATATATTTATATCTTGGTGTACAAATATGTCTCAATTAGTTCTCTTTTTTTCAATGGTACTTTGCAGATGGAGTTAATAAAAAGTCAAGTAGCCTTGACAGGAGTATCAAAGGCTTCCTGGACAGATGAAAACAATAGAGCCTTGGACAAATTCATCGCAGATGCTACAATCAAGCTTCTTGTTATCTACCTCCACCCTTTCTCTGGCCTGTGTGTGCAGTACACCATACCAAGCCAGGTACTGTACTGCCGGTTCTATTCTGGGATGCAGTGACATTTGGGCTTGGATCAGGGTAGCGGTCGTACATTACAACTGACTGATGATACTGCAAATTATTCATGACTTGAAAACCAAAAAAAATTATTTTTTTGACAAATGATTTCACATAATGTTGACTATGCAACATTCCTTCTACTTTGTTCCCTTTCAGTGCATCTGGTAGTTTATTTGTTAAATCTGCCACTCATTAGTGTTTTAAGAATTCTGGTAATCCATTAGAACTAGAAAATATGAATTATTACCTGTTTTATTTTGCTCTGCTACATCTCTGTCTCCCTCACACACAGGTGGTGGAGCAGCTGGCCTACTTCATACGCAAGGAGGACTGTATGATTATGGAGGAGACTTTCGAGAGCTGTGTGCAGTTCGGCACGGTGCGGGGAGGGGGTCTGCAGAGCCTGCTGAGGCTAATGAACGGGATTCATGGACCACTGGTCACTCACACCACAGACTGGCCAGAGAGCATCAAGAACAATTATTTAGCTCACATGCACCGCTTCATCACCTTCCTCACAGGTACATGACACATCACAAGAATCAACGCTCACTGTATGGGAGTACTTCTTAGGATATTTCCAGTTAGCAGTGCTGCACTTTACCATGACTCACTCAAGTCACAGTGGTGAAGATCAGTGGAAGCTTTTTGGTCATTGTCTGGCCAGAAATTTCTAATGGATGGGAAGGAGCCATCTGATATGTGAAACTTTTTTTATTTGTATTTTTTTTATGGTGTGTGGAGTGTATACACATACAGTAGGTACTCAATCGGAATATTGGTTTTACCGCCGCGGTTTGCTGGCTTTTACCGCTGAGTGGCACTATATCTCCAGGATTAATGAGCCGCCCTCCTTTAGAGCTGCATGTAGTAGCGGATAAAATCAACGAATTCATAATCACAGTACCAAAATTACAGTACAAATGTAGAATTCAAATTAAATTAAATCTTATTAGGATAGAATTTAAGCGAAGTAAACGTTAACACAGCGAGCCTTTAGATTTTATCATGTATAATTAGAAAAGCTACGCGTATAGGGTTTTGTGTCATCTTATATTTTGTGTTCTTTAAATTTGTAGTAAATTTATTAACTGAAATAAATGACCATAGAATTAAAACATTGTCAATGTCATTCAGCCCCGCTGTGTTTTTGCGTTATTATAAGAATGAAATTCAGTAGGCTGTTATGATCATCAACATTTTTTTATGACTTAATTATATTTTAAAACTGCGGCGAGTGAAAATGTCACTTTGCGCCACCTGGCGGTCATTTCACGAATGACTTTGAAATGCAACTGATTTATTTTGGCCGCTGTCGTTTTGCCGCGACGGTGAGCGCGGCGGTAATAGCCATCATTGAGTACCTACTGTAGATAAGTAGATAGTTTGTGATACCGAGGCTAGTGAGGGGTTTTAAACGTCTGTTTTTTTTATGCAGCTTCTAATCATTGTGTTTAAAAAGGTGAAAGCTGGAAACTCTGTCATGCTGAGGCGAGGATACTGATTATTGAATTTCTGTGCAGCATTGAAATTTGTTCACTGATGAAAATGTTCTACTGAAAAAAAAAAAAAAAGCCAACATTTTTTTACATGTACATTCAACATGCACTCATTTATTTTCTCCCTGAAGAGTAAGTAGTTAGAATGCAGTCCATTGATCTTTCTCTCACCTCACATTGACTTTACCGGACCTTTGCAATTGCTCTTCACATTGCAGTCAGAGGGCCACGCTTATCCCGCTTGCCAGGGTACGAGGTTAATAATCATATTTCAACCTTCAGGCAGCCGAAATCAGATTCCTTTTGTGTATGTTGATCTTAATCACTATGTGCAAGATAGATCCAGAGGTAGCTCTCATTCACTCTGTGCTGCTTTATGAATGCAGGGCCAAGACTCCCTGCACTGCCAGTCATTTATAGGTAATCACCCGACACGGTCCCATGTGATGGTTCAATTATCAGACCAATCATACCAATCAGCACGGCCACGTCACCTTTTACATAGCCCGAGTAAACACAAATCACAGCCCCACCAATCAGACGCCATTCTTACCTGGGCAAGGAAGCAAGTGCTGCACTGCACCCTGTCTAATCAGAGAAGCATTTTGATCATTTTTTACAATTCTCCCTAATCTCCGTTCTCTCCCTTAAATACACATTTCTGCAGATCATGCTCAAGTCAATACCCCTGCAGTCCAAGTAACACATTTCAAGGCTACAGAAATGTTTTGGAACAAAAAAGGCAGCCAAATCAGCCCATGAGGATAAACATTGTGCAGGGAGTCTCTTTGATTTTTGTTTTAACTCAGTAAAGCAATAACAATGAAGTCACAAAGTGGACTCCTGATGACTGCTGATGATGAATTCAGGTTGTTAAGTGCAGTAGTAAAAATGATTTAGTTTAAAAGCATATGGTCGATATAAGCCCAAAGGTGTATTTATTTTACTCATCATGCCTGATCCAAAAATAACGCTGTCGCACCATTCATTCTAAAGCAATTCATTGGATTGGAGAGTATTTAGGGAATCATATATTGAGAATATATATATATATATATATATATAGAGAGAGAGAGAGAGAGAGAGAGAGAGAGAGAGAGCACCACACACTATTGATAGTCCTAATGTTCATTCATTCTTCACACTTCCTACATAAAGTATGTGTCTTTCTCATCGCCCTGTGAATGGACTGATTCACCTATCTCTCTGCTCCATGCTGTTTCTCCTATTGTGTTTCACTTGCCTTTGTTGTCTCTGTAACGTCCAATTGAATTCTGTCATAGTGTCCCTCCGGCCCTGCCCTTTTTTTTTTTTTTTTTTCCTGTTCATAAGTCACAGTAATATTCTGGCCTTGTTTCCTTTAATCTTTTTCATCTTTGTATATGAGTACCTTTTGTATTTCATTTTCTCCATTCTCCATCTCATGCCTTCTCATCTCGCTCACTCTCTCTCTCTCTCTCTCGCTGTTTTTCTCTCCCCTTTAAATTGTCTTTTCCTTAATTGATCTTCATACCCCTCTTTTGTTCATACCCCTTTTCATGTTTTTCTATATCGTTTCATTCTTAGAAGAAGCTCTCTTTAATAAGTCTTTGGATGATTAGTACGTCTGTGTTCCTAAAGTGGTGTTACTGTAATGGACAGCCCAAGGATTATATATAAGGAAGAAGAGACTGTTGTGGAGAATCACAAAAGTGAAGTGAGGAATGATAAGCCCTTATGTGACACCATATGCATGACACTCAAATAAATATAACCTTTTCCATCTTATTTCTTCATATCATTACGGTTCCCCTGCCTGCAAACCTTATGTAACCTTAAATTGATTTGCTCAGTAATGTGGTAAATGATGAGGTGAGATATGAATGGTAATGTGATAATGTGCAGCGTTATTGGGCTGTATTGTACTGTGTTATTGCACAGAGCGGTGCGCGCTCTCTTAGAGCCCATAAACTCTTTTACGCTCATCAATTAGTGGGCTGTGATGCTCATTTGAGTCCTTTTTTTGGTTTAGGCATCCCTGTAGTTTGAGATGAAATGCATTTATCTTCTTTCATGCCGTTAATTCATATAATTCCATTTTTTTCTTTTCTTTTTTTTTTTCTTTTGCTGCTTTTTCATAGATGCAAGGTTTAGACATGTGAGGAAAACAAAGCTTTATATCCCTCTGGAAAGCCTACAGCACAGCCCAGAGGTGGCTGCCAAAGACAATGAGCTGGTCAAGAGGCTGGAGGGTAAGAACCAAAAGGGGGCAAGTAAGGGAAGTACACAGTTCATGAGAAAGAATAAGCTTTCACAAGATTGTTTGGCAGTAACCCCCCTTTGCGTCACGGTTTGTGCTTTTCAGTGGTGATGATCCATTGGACACGGCAGATAAATGAGGTACTGAACGTACAGGTAGCAGTGGATGCAGGAGACTGCTCTCGTCTTCTGGATGAGATCACTTTCTGGATGAACCGCTGTGATGATCTATCTGGCATCAGCCAGCAGCTCCAGAAACAAGGAGTCTGTCATATCCGAACCATATTGCAACTCTCTAAGTCCTCTTATGTACAGCCGTTCTGCAACCTAGCCAAAGAAATTCAGGTACCAGATTCTTTTCTTCTTGTGTGAGACAGACCTAACCCCTTAACACGTACACTACTTGTGACAATAATTTCATCACCCTACATACATCTTTCCATTGTACCCTTTTCGGTATTCAACTCCTGAACCGTTAGCTAGCTGTTAATTAGAAAGTTGATATGTCAGTATTAATCAATGTTATCAGCACATCGTTCTGTGAAGCGTAAAGCACAGCGTATTCCATAGCATCGTCTCATTTGCAACAGAAACCCTGAATGAGCTAATACCAATGCTAGCAAACGCCGCCAAATCCAGGAGGAATCACATATTTGTACAGCATCTGAGGTACAGTATTCATGTTATGATAGCAAATCTACAAATTAATACCTTTATTACCGTGCTCATCCATTTTCACACACTCGCTTCTCTTTTGAAAAAGTCCCAAAGTCCAGCACGACATAATGCATTTGAAAATAAACAGCAGAAGCTCTCAGTTACTCTTTTATCTGTGAGACAAAGCATCAGGTATTCATCAAGTAATCTTTCTTTAATTTTACTGGCTCTTAAAATTAACAACGAAAATGCATCGAAGCTTAATGTCAGTTAACGATGCGTCTGTCGTACACTGTTGTAACAGGAGTCATGGTAGTCACATGTCTGAAAAGAAAATTAGCAAATTCAGGCATTCTTATGACTTAATCCCAATTTTTTTTTGCGGTTTATTTTGCTTATAGTTGTGCTTTGTCCTAGACCAGGTACTAAAGGGCAACCTCAGGCTAGAGACTTAAACCCCTAGCTTAATGCCGCATTGAGCCTCAGAGCTCGAGCAAGTGCAGGCATTTCATAAACTCTCCAAAGGCCAAGGAAAATCAATATTGTCAGACTGAAATAATGAGACATTCGAAGCTGATTGACCCTGCATTCCATGTAATTGCTGCTCTTAATGTTAGAGCTGTAGGGAGCGAGTCAGCAGTACGCTGGATCACAGCTCTGTGACGCTAGATAAGCTGGGGGTTTCCAAAATACTCTTGTGAATGGTGGCACTCAATTTAAATTAGGTATTGAACTGGGTGTAGTGGAGGTAACATGAGGCAAAGGACTAAGTGCAGTAAATTTAGGTGTTGTCAAGCTGGTCTTAGTGAATAGTGTTAACTGAACCAAATCGAATGTGACATTGAATCAAATTGAATTAATCCACGTTAAGCTGATTTTACGTTGAACAGAACTGAATTGACTCTGATGTTTGAAACTGACTCAAACAATGGCTGACGGTTGGACTTTTTCCTGCAGGACGGCGTTCTACAGGCCCGGTCTAACCTGTCATTTCTCTGCTTGCTGAGGGAGCCGTGTGAGGAACTCGCCCAGCTCAAGCCTCGTCAGATAGCACACAAGCTGGGCCATATCCTCAACCTTGTCCGTTTCATCGGAGAGAACTCTCCCCATTACAACATCCCTGCGAGGATCGCTGTGCTCTTAATTAAGGTACGACGAGGCCTTCTTCACACATTGTTGGCGGCACTTTAGGTCTCGTTTCCCAAGTACTTCTACACCAGCCAACGGTGAGCACTTACTTTTGGTGAGGGCTTATAAGATCCATTACCACATAGAAGCTCGACAGCTCAGCTGTAGTATCTCTCTAAAAACACACAGACCTGCACAGTCATCAGGTTGCCCCCCTGCGCCCCTTCCCAAACACACACACACACACACACACACACACACGCACACACACAGAACACACCCCAAACCCCCCCGCTGTCATTCCCCTTAGATTTCGCCCGCTCCTTAGCACTTCAAAGCCTGCTGAGCTCCAGGCCTCTGCTCAATAGATAAGCCATCAGCCGCGGCTCCGTAGCTCATGTAGCACGTGTGCTTTAGATCATTGGGTGAGCGCCCTGCTTTTGTGCGGTACAGGCTTCCCAACACCATTTGCTCACAGCTTTTCATTTCCTTCTCCACTTCCTCAAGAGCGAAGGGAAAAACGTTTAACCTCTCATAATTACACTATGACCCTTCGTCTGCTGGAATCACACGCTCTCTTTGCTGTCGAGTTTCTCATTTTTTTCCTTTTATTTTTTCCCTCTCCTTCATTCTCTTCTTTGATAATATATCAAGGCAGGTTAGTCTGCCACAGAAACATTTCGGTCTAATTGTTTCCTTATGGGCAACAGTAAACGCTCCTGTGTAAAGCCCACGTTGAGCCTTTAGCCACCCGAAAGACATTATTAAAAAGTCCAAAGATCCACTTTGAATCTCACTAAAACCTTAAGTGTGTCCATGTTAAAATGCTCTTCTACTCTGGTGATTGAATTCTCTTTTTCATTAACAGAAAAAAAAAAAACCCAAATCACTACTCTTGGTGGGAGATGAATAAAGTATTGAGCAGATGCACTGAGTGTGTCTGATTACTGGCAAATCTTACTGTAGAATCAAGAACAGTGTTGTTTTGGTCTGTTGCAATGTCTTATACATCTGTTAGTGCAGGACGATCTTCCTAGGGTTTTTTATTTATTTATTTATTTTTTTACAACCATTCGCCAGACACACATGATTTTGTATCCCAATTCATTTTCTTTTCTTTTTTTTCTGATCATGCCCTACATAATTTCAGACAAAAGATGTTTCTTTTCGAATCTCCTGGGCCTTTTAGAGTCTCCAGCTTCATGTACAACGCACAGGCTTGTCAGTCTGACTGGAAAGCAAACTGTGACCACGTTGAGTTATTTTTCAAGCAGGATAGAGTCGATTGAAAACGTGTGAGAGATTCACAGCAGCTCTATTGAATGATTATTTTAAAGAATTAGTGACAGGTAAACAGGAAAAGTTTTCAGGTTGCCGCAGATGGAACTGTTTTATTGTAGCACCATTCTCAGTCTGTGGTTGGTTAGTAGTCAGGTTGCCTTTTCCTTTTTGGCAGATATTTATACCTGCCTGATTTTATTTGCTAGAAATAAATGGCTAGCAGATTGTATCACTGAGCTCAAACTGACTCGTATTCCTAATGATTTACATCAGTCTGCTGCACCAGGGTACACTTGTGTTGTCTTAAATATTTTACTTACCTTAATTAAAATATCAGATGGTAGTAGTTATTCCCAAACGGCTTCGTCAGTAATGTTTTTCAAGCAGTCTTGTTTCATCTCACCTCCATTTCCATGTCGGAAAATTAAATATCTTTTAAGCAGAATTAATGCTTCCAGTGACCACCATCAGCTCCCTCTACGGAGATCCTGTATCGTTATTGTCTGGAATAATAGTGTAATTGTTCTTGAGGTTTTTTCTTTTCTTTTCTTCACAGTGGCATGAATGCACGTAAAGTATACAGCCGTCTGAAAGGCTCCATCGATGCTCAGTGGCCTGGATCTTTCTACCTGGTTCACCAATAAAGTAAATTGTCCTTATATGCTGATTTTGGACACATGACACCCATAATCATTCCACGAGAACAGAAAATCTAGTGTTAGATCAGCATACAAGGGTAATATCCGTCAACGTGCTGGCCCATATATGCCACACTGCTCTTAATGTTTTTTTTGGCTGTGTGTACATGCATGTAAACAGCGGTGTGTGTTTAATGGAAGCGAACCGGCTTCGGTTATTGCCACATCGGTCGAGTGAGGTTTTAACTGTTCTTTCTCTCTCTCTTTTTTTTTCTTTTCTTTCTTTCTTCTCGGGTTCAGAGCATACCTCCCTGCAGCCGAAAAAGTAATGTAAGAAAAGTCAGCAGGGAAAGATGATTGTGTGCTATTAGAGCTCGAATTTGATGGTGAAAGAAGGAGAAAAAGAGGTAGCGTGAGAAAAATTATCCCTGATTCACTTTTCCGACACACATTTCCAGGTAATAATTTCTAATCAAAGAGTCATTGCATGTGTCCATGTGTGTGTGTGTGTGTGTGTGTGTGTGTGTGTGTGTGTGAGTGGGTGGGCATATGTATTTGTGTGTATGTGTTTTTTTTCCCCCCCTGCCTCCACCGAAAGGCTTTAGCTATTGTTTTTTTTTCTTTTCTTTTTTTTCCCCTGCTTGGCTGACTGACTCTTTGATTGTTGAAATGTGCGTGCAAGTATCTCAGAATATTCATACAGAATGTGGCTGATGACTGTAACAAAGTTTTCCACTACTACTAGGTTATTTTTCTCCCCCCCCCTCAGTGTTTCTCACTAATTTAGGT
The DNA here is from genome assembly GCA_030014365.1 of Clarias pachynema. Classification (NCBI taxonomy): domain Eukaryota; kingdom Metazoa; phylum Chordata; class Actinopteri; order Siluriformes; family Clariidae; genus Clarias; species Clarias pachynema. Next base: position 14,366,181 of record JAQMYL010000001.1, read on the forward strand.
TGAGGCAATCGCCACATGTCTTTAGGGCACGGCTTATCAAGGAGAACGGCGACCAAGCAGCGATGGCGAAGGCTATCAACCGCTATTTGTCCCTTCTGCTTGCATGAGCTCACAGATGCCCACGATTGGCTAGGGTCACTGTGATTGATGTGAGAGTGCAAGCGAGCCACCTCCGCCCCCTGACAGACTGGACAATCTGCTCCCCAGGAGCTTTGGATGACAATGAACGAACAAACGCTTTTCTGTTGTGCTACACACAACCTATTTCTCTCACACGTACAGTAATGTATGCTGAGAATGTGGTACGGATACAGCATACTTAAGTCACAGAGTGCTACGATTAGCTCACTAACTCACTTGTTACTGAAGACCACCCAAATACTACGGTCCTGACAGATTTCCTAAAATAAGCAGAACATCCCATATCGTCACATATCTTTTGGCAAAATTTCTCTTCCTGAGCCGATGTAGTCAGTGTCTTGTTAGTATTAATTTCCACTCGGTCATTACTAGTGGATGTGGATGTTTTACTCTGTTTTGTTGTCGCATTTATCGCCAGAAGTAAAAACATGGTGAACACACACACATGGCTATTAGTAATCATTTGTAATATTCTCCAGCAGTCCTCACAGATTAATATCCTCACTGTTATTTCGTACCTGAGAGCTGCAGCTTTACAAGCTCCTCTGTTTTTCCGCCTCATCCCAGATATTCAAGACCATCTGCTGTTTTTTTTTTAACTCTCGCCCTCTCTTCTCTCTCTTTATTTTCGACATCCAATAAATCATACATACGCAGCTAGCCCTCTCGACCTTAAACGGAGAAAATCCTGACCATCCTTTAGGTTGTGATGTGAAGACTTTCTCTTGACAATCTATAGAGATGCAGGAAAAGAGTGTGATTAGTCAAGGATTTGAAAGCTCTAAGGAAAGGGACTTAAGGAACATGTGCTGTTTTCATTTTTGCATTTCCTTTTTGCATATTGCAGGAGACGAGATGGAGAAAAGATTATTAACACCTAAGCTGGTTAATGCCACAGATCCCGTAGCATTTTGGTAAAATGAGAGTTCAGAGTAATATTACATATCAATTTAATTAGCTTTATTCTTGGTTCAGAAGCTGTAAAGCATTTTCTCTCTTCAGCGTGACACACACACACACACACACACACACACACACACACACACACACGGTCTCTGTGCATCTCAGTTCAGTGCTTGGTGATTTCTCAGTCTGGATTAACCCACTGATCAGAGAAATGAAAATGGATCTGTCATTTCACATCCTCCACTTTATTCATCATATTTAATAATTACACTTTCTACGCTTCCTCTCATTCTCTCTTCCAATTTCTTCATCCTTTTTTCAAAAATCCACCATCGTTGAATGTTAAGGAGACACACACATGCCAGTCTAAACCTGGAGCTTTATCTTTATGGACAGAAATCCTGCTTGATTCATAGCGGACACCTGCACCTCAACATAAATACGTGGCGTATACAGTACAGTACCTGTGCACATCTGGAAAAACCTGTCATCTTGAACTTAAGAAAATTCCTTTTTTTTTGTCTGTAAATTCTGTGAGATGTAAGGTAAAAAAAAAAAACCTTACTATAGATGCAGAAATGATCTGAACACTGGAGCAGCAGCTGTGACATGCTTTTCTGAGCAGGAAGCCAAGCAGGAGCAAAGAGCACGCGCTCAGAGACTGAGCATAAACGAATAGGAGGACTATGTTTAAACATAAACATTTGAACATAAAATGAAATGGTCCCTATTAGGGTGGCTTTAGTCCATAAATTAGGTCTGGAATCTGTGCTTTCCCGGCAGGCACCCTCTTGGCTTTTCTATTTTTAAAAGATTTCGTGCCAGCTCCTCTACCTCTTTGACCATTACAGTAAGCATATGCACACCATCTCTGGAAATATTCTGGAGGAATACACACCTGTCTTCCAAAAGATTTTGGTGTTTTGATGATGGCGTCTAACATATTGACCCGAAATCTCCCATAGCTGTGCAGATGGGTTGAGATCTGGGGACTGTGAGGACCTTGCTGTGATTTGCATCATTTTCATACTCTTCAAACCATTCACTGAGCTTTATGCCCTGCAGATGGGGAGGGGTTGGGGGCAGGGGCATTCTGGAAGGAGCCGCTCTAATTAGGAGAAAAATGCGTCATAATAGGATAAAGGTGATCAGTGAGAATATCTTTGTATTAATTAGCAATGACCTTCCCTTTAAGGGAACAAGCCGAGCAAATCCATGATGCCCACTACGGCCCGACAGAGCCACACATCAGAGTTAGGTGCACTACTGTAGGATTTTTTTTTTTTTCATGTTGTGCACTATATAATCTCTACATGTTTGTGTTTTTTTTTTGTTTGTTTGTTTCTTGTTGTAGATGAATAATGAGATAATCCAGTGGTGCAGCAAAGAAATCTCGCTCAAAAGAATCTTTCAGGGCTTCGTGTTTTCCAGCAAAGAGACTCTCGACGACTGCATTTACTGCTGTCTCTCCTGGAGGAAGCGCTATCAGCTCAACGCTCAGCTCCATGACATGTAATGTATACTGTAGCAACATTTCCATTTACATGCTTGTATGAAATGCACGGTCCCCTTCAGGACTACAGTAGAGGCATCTTTCAGGAATTGGACAAAGATAAGAAGGTAATATGAATATAATGCATTTATTGATCATTCGAGCCCCAAAATATCTGGCAAGGTCACAAAGAATAAATATTAAAAGAAACCAGACTTTAAAGGAATGTCCATCTTTCCTGGGTAATATATTATTCGATAGTTATCAAAAGTGTCCACGACCAGGAATTTTGTCTCATCTGACTACAGCACAAGATGTGAGTCATAGTTGATCTAATGCTGAAGTACAGGTGCTAAAACACTAGTATTTATAAATGAAGACAAGATAGATAGATAGATAGATAGATAGATAGATAGATAGATAGATAGATAGATAGATAGATGTGTTATTGATCTCAAAGGAAATTCCAGATATCCAGCAGCAATAGAGACAGTAACACAACACAGAAACAGGTTTGTAGATGTGAATGCAGACTGTATATCTTACATACTGTATAGTGAGTAGACACAGGGTAATGTGAGAATTGACCAGAGGTTAATAGTGCAATGTTATAACAACATAGAGCTACAAGATCTATAAAAGAATTATATAAATAAAACATACTGTATAAGTCACAAATATATTTTTTTAAACAAAGGCATAAATGAATAAATGAAATGAAGTGAAATGCAGTGCAGCCTTGTTTAAATATAAATCATTACTCCTATTGTTTAAGTTGATATTTTAAACAATATAAATTATTTATCAAGCTGGATAAGTATGGATTTATTTGTAAAACAGTTGTACTAGCATCTACACAAGAAATTTCAGAAATTTGGAAAAAAAAGTTTGACTCCTACTCATGCTCCTGAGTAGGTGTAAATATTCACATAAGATAAGTAACAAACGTAAAACAAACTCAAAATAAATAACATGTCGTCCATGCATATGTTCAATTATTGGCATTAATTAAAGAATGCTTAACAAATCATTGTTAGTCGCTCGTTACTGTACATTTCTTACTGTCTGTGCTTTGAACTATAAGTGGGTTTTGTGGGCGTCGTTAAATGAGCGTGTCTGAAAGGCGCTTTATACTTTATAGCTGATCAACATATGAACATGTGTACGAAGAAAATTTAATTGGCACCGAATAGATTCTGTTTAAAAATGTAGTTTGGTTTTGGCTTCCGCAAAAACATTTAAACACAACTTCACAAAAAGATTTATATAGGAGTCCCGTTGTGTGTGTTGGTTATTTTGTGAATCAGTTGCTCATTTTATGAAGGGTGCCAATAATTCCGGAGGCCACTGTATACAGTCTATTCCAAAGTCAGGAATAAAGACCAGGTTTGTGAATATAACATACTGTATTTTCATGCTTCTCGGTGCATATTGTGTCTGCCTCTGTCCTCTTTTATATAATTGTGTTTCGCTAAACATATTCTGCTCTAATGTGATGCCGTGTTGTATTTTAAACTCATCTTACTGCATTATGTCCCGCTATTTTACAGCTATTAGAGTTATATTAGTACAGTCCTTGCCAGTAACGCTGCTTGTATCAGGCTGTTTCCCCATATATTAATTTTTCTCCCTCTGAAGTTTTATTAAAGCCCATCACACATCTCGGTTCCACTCAGCCGTACTCTATATTCTAGGTCTCTCGCTTTTAAGCTCCTCATATTTAAAGTAGACTGAATTCTTACTCTCCAGTTTATGATCCTTCCCTTTTAGTATCTGCTGTGCTCACTTAACCTGTTCGCTCTTCTAAGGCCCTTGGCACAACAACCCACTGTGTGAAAATAGATCTGATATCACCTTGGAGCAAAATCCGTGTCTGCCAGTGATTACGGCATCATGCTAAAATGAACAGTACTTATCAGTACAATGACGATGTATTTATTTCAGAGTGAATGTGGCTGACCACAGCAGGGGCGCTTTGTGTTGAGCTTGTTTTTTTATTGCTCTTTATTTCAGACTGATATTTCTTTTTTTTGTGTTAAATCTCTGCGTGAATCTTTCATAACTTTTCATACATAACTAGTTGGCTCATTCTGGAAATATAACAGTAAGAATTTTGGCGAGGATTTCCCATAATACGTTATGATGTTTAAACATACTACAGGCCTGATCTCTTTTTTTTTTTTTGGAATATGTAGACAAATAATCATGTTGGAACGTTGCTGCACTGGAGGTCCGCCATGATAGATTTAGAAGCAGTGCGTAAATAATTGGACAGTGACAGAATGTTTGCTGTTTTGGCTTTGTACTTGGCGAGTTGGCAATCCGGTCGTTTCTTGGCCAGCTGTGTGTAACTGCATCATGTTGTGTGCATTCATGCACAAGGAGGCTAACAAAAGTCTAGAACCGATAAATGTGGCATTTGTATTGGAATCTGTTGCTGTTGTCTTTCAGAATGAGGACCGATGAACTGTCAGTGCCAGAAAAAAAAACAGGTCATGATGAGGCTGAAAATTGGAATCAATCAGTCAGAGACATGGAGAAAAGAAAGGACTTACTTTCAGGCTTTAATAAAGAATTTTTTAAAAACTATTAAAAAATGAAAAAGCATATTACAAATAAATGCCTGGGTACAATAAGTAGAAAGAATACACTATAGAGCTGAGTTTATCACAGATCCAGACCTGAAGAGTAGAAAAGGCCAAAAGTATAAGCAAAGTAAATGCTTGTGTAGAGTTAGATTAGTTGGATAAAACAGAACAAAGCAATGATGAAAGTGCGCAAAAAAAACCCACAAAGGAAACATAGCATGTAATCTATGTTATAGAGGGATTTCGTTAAAGCTACAGCTGTTACCAGCATAACAGCAAAGTAACTCACCTCACCTTGAACCAAAGGAAAAACCTTCTTCCAAAAGCAGCTGTCGAGTTTTTCAAGGTCGGAAATTGAAACGTTCTTGAAGTCAGTCACTCAAGCCCACTGGACAAACTGAAGGCAAGAGAGAAGATAAAATAAAGCTGCTGAAACAAGCAGGAACAGACAGTGGTTGCACTGAAGGCTTGTTAAGAGATGTTTTCAAAAAAAGAAATATGTTTTTTTGACGTCTGTGCCGTGCAGTCAAAAGCTGTAAATGATTTGTAAAATAGTGAAGATTTCCCAAATAAACTGAATAGATGAAGTCAAGCAAAATGTGTTTGAAGGTTGTAAATATTGAATAAATCTATTGTGGCCATGTTCAGAGTCAAAACATTGTAAAACTGGATCACTATGCCGGGACTATACACTCTATAGCCAGAGATGAAATTAACGAATGGGTTTAGTGCGTATCAGGGTCCTAGGATCGATCCAGCTCTCTTTATGGAGCTTCCCGTGTTCCCATGTTGTCTGGTTATTATGATCTTCTCCCATCTTCTAAAACATGCAGCTTGGTGAGTTGCCTCAGATGCAAATGATTCACCATGTGAATGGTTTTTTAGCATCCTACCTGAGGTGAGTTTCTCCCACCTCATGTCCAGTATTACTGGGAAAATCAGCAGATCCAGTATGACCCTAATCAGGATAAATCACTAACTGAAGATGAAGAATAATTGATAATTGAATGGACGATAATGGACATCGCCTCCATCCAACGTGCTGTGATGCATGCAGTAAAGTAAAAGTTTAGTTTCACCACAGAGGTCGGAGCTTGAGTTTCGATATTGTACAGATGGTGAACCATTTCACCAAGCTGCCACTTGTTTTCCACCAGGCGTGCGGGTCATGAGTCTAAGTCGATGCGAGCGAGGCTGTTGTCTAGTGAGCCGGCAGCCTCCTGCACGGTGTTTAATTATAGCAGGGTCTCATTGCAGCATTGGAGCATGGGCCTGCTGCCCCTTTCAGCAGCATTCCGCCAAGCCTATAGCTTCAATCCTACACACGGGCAGCCGACCCCATCCACCCAATTACATCCAGTACTTAGTTACAGCCCATAGCCCGGAGAGGTCACGGCTGTGGCTAGGCTGCCGTTTAGACTGGGGGTCTCTCTCTCTCTCTTCAACCCTTTCTCTTTTCTAGGAAACTTCACCAGCTTGGGCTACTTTTAAATACAACTATGCTTTAAAATGAATCCCACTGTGTTTTTATTTTTTATTCCACTGTAAGGTAAATACACTGAGGTAAACAGCCAAATGTGTTTGCAAACTCATATCTGCAAAAATATGATTTGTGCAACCACAAAAGCTTCTTTTTTTTTTTTTTTTTTCGTGCAAACACAATAGCTCCTTTTTTTTTGTTTTATTTGCGGTTTTCATACTTATACATGTATGTGAATTGTGTTTGCTGTAGATATTAAATTTACTCTGGAATCATGGGTTTGTATGTTTTTTTTTTTCAATACGAACTTCATATGACCCAGCTCTCTGAAGAGAGGTTAAATTGTCTCTGTGTTGCAATGTATTGCCTGTGAAAATAAGCCGCCTAGCTAGAAGTGACAGCTTCATAAATGATGAAGTCCAGTGGAAAAAGCGGCGGAGTATTGAATGAGAGAATCACCTTTTCAGTTGTTCTTTAGACATGACAGAAAGACTGTCACTTGCACAGATGTGCACACACACACACATACATATAATTCAGAGCCATATGAAGCATTATGAGGCATTGTCTGAGAGGAATGGGGTGGAATGGTGCATGTAAGCCCCTGTTTTAGCCATCATGTGCTGGTGTGGTGTGTGTGTGTGTGTGTATGTGTGTGTGTGAGAGCGAGTGAGCTCATGGTGTTTCCAACAGCCCTGCTCTTTGTCTATATGGGGACCAGGCTTTCAGTTTCATATTGAACTAGAGCTCAACATGTAGCCGTCACCCCAATCAAACGGAAGAAAACAGGTTTTGAAGAAACCTTCCTGCGGGAACTCACAAGAAACGCATTGGCAGCATGTGCAAAGGTGGACGCATAAAGGTCGGGGTGTGGGGGGTTAAGCCATGCTTGCCTAGGGCACCAAATGCATCGGGGCCGATGCTGCGATTCAGGCCTGTGTACGCATTGTGTTTTGTTTTGTGAGCTCTGAGAAATATGTGTACTGTGGGACGTGTTATAATGTTTCACGCTGTTAGCGTCAGCTTGCCATTACTGGCGCGGACACAAAGAATTGAATAGCCCCCAACACCTCAGCTGCCGCTTTCACCTCTCAAAGCAATATAGCAGGTGCTGAGCGGTTAAGTGGCGTATTCCCACTGTAGAGCTCTGTGCAAAATACATTAACGCCAAATATTGATCAAAGCTGGGCCTTAGCTCGATCAGCAGGGATAGAGCCGAATCAAAAAGGTTCTACATATGTGCTTTTTTTCTCCCCCCCTTTCCTTTCCGTTCCTGTGCTGGCTGTTTGTGGGTCTTATCTGTACGCGGAGATCAGTTTGTTTGTTTTTTTCAAGCCCCAGAAGGTCAGTCGATGCAGGATGTGTATCTGTGTCAGGCTGTTTGTTTGTGTATATGTGTGTCGTATCCCTCGACTGTATTTTCGACCATGACTTTCTGACACATGATTAATGTGGTGTTATAGGACAGCTGCACACTGTCCTCTCTGATTTGTCCTCTGGGTGGCTTCCTATATCATTCTTTGTCTCTCTCAGTTTGTTTTTCCATCTCATTACCTTCCATCCTTTCTCTTTACTTTCTTCTTCACTTTCCTTCCACGGCTCTCTGTTTCAACTGTTATTCTTCTTCTTTGTCTTTCTTTCCTCTCCGATTCCTCTCATTGATGTTCTCATTCTTTCTTGCGCGCTCTCATTCACTCTTTCAGTCTCTCTCCTTCCCTTAGCTTATTTAATTGTAGAATCAATCATGTGTAGATTTCCTGGACAATTCCTTTAAAAGGTTGTCTTAATGAAGTTTAACCCTCTCATTCTCTATCTCAGCTAAGAAATTGATGAATTGATGCCAAACCTTGGAGCTTTTTAAGAAGAAATCACGTCATCATAAAATCAGTTATGGTTAAAATCATACTGTATGTTATGATCATAGTGCCGGAAGCTGAGAGTGACGTTTGTGTTCTTCTGTCCTCTTTCCTAGTGGGAATAAAGTTGTTATATAGATTCCAGACACAGCAGAAAGCTCCAACTCGGCACTTTTCCTGTTTTCTCAGTGAATTCATGCTTACCTAAACGTGTAACCGTCTATTTTTAGACTACGTTCTGTGCCCTTCTGTACCCGGTTCATGGGGGAAATGGGCTCTAACCTTGCGTCTCTGAACCGCTGTAATCATGCTTTATCACAGCTTGTGTGGCACTGTAACTCGTTCAAAGGGACACGACCCCAGAGTGAGAGAGAGGGGAATAGCATAAACACAAACATGGTCTATCACTTGTATTCGCTGTTACTCCTGAGACATAACATTCACCCATGTGTCCTCCCCTGTGTTTAGACAGCGTATTCATCACTGGAGGATTCGGACGTATTCAAACACCACTTTTTCTCAGATATCTCTTGAACAACTCTCACACTGTCTGTTCTTAACCTCTCGTTCGGCTTTGCTCAACCTTTTTTTTTCTGCCCCTCTTGTCCTGCTCATGCTTAGTCTGAGGATTTCAGATTGACTTTATTGTCCCGACAGGGGGTATTTCTCTCCCTCACTGTTTTTCCACTGTGCTTACTGTATATTTTTGTAGTGCATTGTGGGCAACCCAAAAAACTCCCTAAGAACCTCTAATTAACCTGTGGTTTGGATGCCTTTACACTTTTTCATGAAGCATTTCTATTAAACATTCATCCCTGAGACTAACAGCAATGTTTTGATCCTGACTACAGTTTACAGCAACTATTAAGTCTACTCTAGGCCTGTTTAGTAAAGCATGTAGAATAAAAAAAAGTGTTAAATACCGCAGGCATTGCTGTATATAATGATTTAGAAAGAATCTACTAGCAATCAGCTTTGAGCATAAATCTAACCATATTCATTTCTTTCTTCTTCTTTTTTTTTCAATTTCATCCCTCACACAGTGGAATATTATTTTCTCTCGGTAATCGTGTTCCAAAAATCAAAACTGCCTGGCATCAGTAGAAAAAAAAAAAAAAAAGTTAAATCGTTTAATAATACATAGTGCAATTTCCTATATGACAGCTTGGCATTCAAAATAAAACAGAGTGCTAGCTTAAAGCATAAACATGACCGCTCCCTGAGAACCAAAGTATATGTATATTGCCCCATTCACATGAAAGGAGTAACAGCAAATGCCTGAGAAGCACATTGTTCAAAATGATAAGTGTTGCATCTCAACATCCGGTTCTTATCAGTGTCTGTGGCGAAATAAAGCCGTCTCAGCCTCAAAGAGCTTTCTCTGAACTGTAGTGCTGGAAAGAGAAATAGCCAGTCAGGGGCGGTTCGGTTCCATAAAACTACTCCTTTCTGACTTTTCCCATAATCCTATCACCTCCTGCCCTCAGTGGAGGCCCTGCACCCCCAAAGAGACATGAACGAGAGACAGAGCATATACGCCCTTTCTGTCTCCCCCTCTACCACCCACAACTGTTTTTTTTTTTTTTTTTTGTCTTGAGACTTTGTCAGTCATTTTTAATCCTTTATTACTTCCTTCTTTCTTTTCTTCATTCTTACAGCCACGCTCAACTCCGTGTCTGCTTTCAATTCAATATCATTACTATACTATTATTAATTAAATTAATTTAATTTCACTGTTCATAATGTGGACAGATTATTTAAATTTATTTTAAATTATACAACAGTCAGCTCTGACCGTGAAATCTGATTGGACGAGAGGCATTTCATGAGCGGTGATATAGAGCATAACCGCACTGGGATGTTTAACTATACTGTATGTATCACTGCACATCACAGGTGTTACAATAATTAATTACACTAACTGTCTGTCACAGCATGGGTGAAAGCAGGTCTGTACGGTCCGCAGTTCTGCAAAGACGGGGGAGAGCAGCTGCCTGGCAAGACACACGTTTACTTTCAGCACTTTCAGCAAAAAAACCCCCCCACATCTGACTACGTTATGCCTCTGAACTGTCCATGTTGTTTTATTTATGTCCAAGGCAAGCTAACCAGCTTCTAACTCGAGGCTGAGTCCCAATTCCCTCTCGACCCCTTGATCAAGGGCTGTATTTGGTGTGTGGAGCAAGTGATTACACACACTCACACACTAGCGTTCAATTATCTATTTAAGACTCAACCCCTGGACGTTAACATAGCTGATATTCTAAAGCGGAATAGGTGGAAATATAAAGTAATGCACTACCACTCAAAAGTTTGGGATCACTTTCTAACTCCATGATCGTTCCTGATCTTTATTTGTTTTCTACACTGTAAAACAATGCTGAAGGCGTCCGAAATATGCAATAATCTCCTTTGAACAGTTAATATTGAGGTGTATCTGTCACGACACGTCAAGCCACAGCCCCGTCATGATCACCTGACCTCCCACTCCATTCTCCACACACCTGTACACTATCTATGATTACCCATCATACCTATTTAAGCCACGCCATGACACCACCACATC
>JAQMYL010000001.1:14403319-14416511 GCA_030014365.1 Clarias pachynema
CATGATTATGATCTCAATCTATACTGTGATATGAAACTACTAAATGTACAATTTAGCCTAAAAGCTAATAGTGGCACAAATGATTTCATTAAGAAGATTTATTTAGCACCTACAAAGTTAAAAAGTGAATAATTGACAAACTCTACATAACTTTCTCTATTGCCTTTAATAAACTGCAACCTTATTAGGTGATTAGGTACTGTAGCTGCACAGGTCCAAATTGGGATTTAGATTTTTATGTGATTAATTGTGCAACACTAACCTGTACTCTATTTCTCTCTCTCTCTCTCTCTCTCTCTCTCTCTCCAGATTCATGAGATGTTGGAGGCTCTTAATGACGAGTGGCTGTGGTTTCAGCAGGTGTTGATTGACAGCGAAGACATGTTAAAGAAACACAAGGAAAAGTTCAAGAATGGTCTCATCTTTTCTGCTGATGAGTTCAAAAATAAGACACAGTCTGTCATACAGGACTTTACCACCACAGGTACTGTAATACACACACACACACACCACACACACTCTCACTCATTCTCTATACCGCTTATCCTGTACAGGGTCACAGGAGTCCTGGGGGACTCGGGGGACAAGGCAGGGTACACCGTAGACGGGGCGCCAGTTCGTCACAGGGCACACAGGCACATACACACACCTACATGCTCACTCACAGTTTGGAAATGCTGTTTAGCCGAATCTGAATGTCTTTGGGTTGTTGGGAGGAAAACTGGAGCACCTGGAGAAAACCTGCATAAGGATTACAATACAATGGTGGAACAGGTTAATGTGATACAGTTTTAAGTCCTTTTATACATTGTATTATTTATTAAATAAGACATCATTCTTCTTGTTTTGTGTTTCTAGTTAAACAAAAGTTTCAGATTTGTTATAATTGATATTGCTTCAGCAGAAGTCATTTCTTGCCAAGAATGCTAAACAAAGAAAAATGCTAAAATTACATGTTTTTTATTTATGTGTTATTGTGGAGCAGTCACTACATAGTCAGTACTATAGTCAGGGTTGCTGATTTGGGAATTTGACAATGCTGTAACCTTTAGCGAAAAAAACAACAGCAGTTTAAGAATGAACTGACACGTCCCACGGCATAACGTATTACAGTACCGGTACTGTACGGTCATCTTCCCCATCCTTCATAGACACTTACAGGCTTAAGCAGTAACCCGAGGCCTCGTGCTAATCTTCTTATAGAGCGCTTTAAACTCTTCCCTTGTGTGCTCAGATAAAAGGTAGGCGTGTCGTCGGGGTTATGTGTACGATGCTGAGAGTGGCACGTAGGGCAGGTGGGTGGTCAGAGCTGAATGAAGCCACAACCGAGTACAGCGTATCTCCACAGGCCGCCACAGCTCTAGGTCACCTCTCTACATGAGTCCCATGCAGGACGCCGTGCTGTCGTGACGGGGGGCTGAACAGTGTGAGCAGAGCACGCAGCAGCCATTCACCTTCCTGCAAAGCAAAAAGAGCTCACAGAGCCAATTAGGAGTGGTGTAATTCTTCACACTCACCCCCCCCCCCCCCTACACTTTTCCTCGTTCTCCCACTTTTTGCTTTTGTGATTCTCATTTGGTTTCTCCTTTCCTCTCTCTCTCTCTCGCCCTCTTGCTCTTTCTCTCAGTGCTGTAATGCCGTTTTGCTCCCTCATCACACATTCCGAGGACATTTTTTTCCTCACCTCCTTTATTCCTCCTTTGTCTCCTATTGTTTTTTTTTCTTCTTTTTTCCACATCCATTAAAATGAGATTGAAAAGTTCCGCTTTTTTCCCCACTCATGTTCACAGCCACTATTTTTTTTTTTTTAAGACTGACAACAAAGTCATACTGTGACAAAGAGTATCAAAAAGGACCAAGCGCTTGTCCTACTTTTCCTCCCTTCTTTTCTTATTATCCTTTTTCATTTATTTCTCTCCTTCACCCCTCACACCCCAGCCTCCTCTTCCTCTCCTGAGTCTCTCCTTTTTTTCCTCTTTTTTTTTTTTTTTTTCTAGTTTGTGCACGATTGTAGACACCTATGTGAAGTATGCTGCTTTCTGCCGCTGTTTTCCACATTAGGCATACTTTCCTTTGTTTTGTTTTATAAAAAATAGTTTTGTCTCTCTAATCTCGGATGAAGTTTGAGTTACAGAAACAAGCACGGTTAGTAGAACCAGACCACATAGCTTAAGCAAACGCAGTTGACATTCACACACATAATTTCCCACAACTCCTTTCTCTTCCATACTCGAATGGCAGCTGCAACTTGTTGAGGATGGCAGGATTGTTTGGATTGTTCAGGAAAACAATGGCTGACTCCAGCAGGTTAATGAGGCCAGGAAGCAGCTTTGTGCCCAGTGAAATTAGTATTCCAGACAGAACCACTGTTTAAAAAAAAAAAATATCAGGCACTCAGGCTAGTACTCACTACACAATCCTTTCAAGGTGCTCCCCCCCCTCTTCCCCCTCCAATCTCATCTAGATTTCTTCATAGATTAATTTGTATCATTTCCTGATTAGCGGCTGAAGATGGCGAACGTACACATAGTATTGAAGCCAGTACTATCCAGTGCATGATAAAAAAAATAACACTGTCCATGACAGCATGCAATGCATTTCATTTATTTTATTATTTATTTTAACAAACCTAGATGAGGCATAAACATGGCACGAACAACCAGTGCTAGGAATGTAGAACCCAGCACTGCAGATATCTGATATCTCTCTTTTTCATTCTCACACACAACACGCACGTACACACTTTGTCTTACAGTGCCTGTGAGATTTCTCCATAGGCCTAATAATTAACACAGCTAATTAATGCTGTGTCTGCACCTAAATCTAACCATAAGCTTTAGCTCATTAACAGGAAATATTTTTTCCCATTAAATAAAAGTTGTGATTTTAAGCATGATTTTTTTTTTTTAAATACCAAGTTTTTAAAACAAGTTTTCCCTCCTGGGGACCAGCCAGATGTTCCAACACGCTCACATCTGACAGCTTTTCCTATCCTTGTGAGGACATTTGGTCCCCACCTTGATATAAATGAATGAGCCCCCCCCACACACACACAAACACATACATACAGTACACACACACACCTGACGGTTACTTTTTTCACAGTGATATTTGTTGTGGTATACAGTACCTTGTTGTGGAGACTGGGTACTGTAAATGCGTTTCCTTTATCATACAGCTGTTTCCTCATAGCCTTTACCATTATTGTATACATAATAAAAATGTTATCTCTTTATGTTAATGAATCCATTATGAATTTCTGTGTGTGTCTGTACAGGTCCTTTTGGCAGTAATGTAAGCTCAGGAGAAGCCCTTGAGTATATCTCATTGCTGAAAGCCCAGCTGGAATCTCTGAAGGCAGAAGAAAGCACAATATGCCATGGCCTTGGTGTCTTCATGATTGATCAACCCGCTTCCAAAGACATACAGAGCCTGGAGAGGGTGCGCATTCATTACTATTACTAATTTGCTCATGCAGTCATTACAGCGTTCTACGTACTTGAACTTTCCACTTTCCGCTGCTGTAAGAATGTACTCTGTTCATGTGAAAAATGATGCTGTGCAAACGTCTTAGGTGCATTTGAGAACTGCTGTAAGGCAGACTTCTTCGAAAAATAATGAAATGAAGGAAAAAAACAAACCCTTTCTATTAATAGTAGTAACAACAGCACTACACTAAACACAGTCAGTATTTGCCATGACAAACTTTTTGTCTTTAAAAATGCATCAAGAGTCTCAGGTACACTTTGTGCAGTTGTATAAGGTAAATGGTCGCTATGGTTTTTCTTCACATCTTGAAGGACCTTCTGGAGACTTTGATTGTCGCACTTGTTTGTGTTCTAGCAAGTAATCCCTGACAACCATTATTCTCTTCATGTCCGAAAACTGATCTGTTATATAATGTTACTGACATGCAAACATTTCAGAGAAACAACTCAGATTTGTTGGGAAACCTTATGTTTGGAAATAAATTTTTTTTTAGTCATAAAAGTAGCATTAAAAAATTAGGAGGTGCTGTAGTGTTTTTAACGCTTCATAGAGAATAGCATGACAACATTGGGATTTTATACTGTAGATAAAACTAAAAGTATGCTTTATGTGTTGTGGCAATAACATCTACATCTACCTTCATTTCTTCATATTAAAGTAATTTAATTATGTAGAGTAAATGACAGAAATGGAGCAAATATTTTACCCTGAAAGGCTGCAAAGTGCCAAAGGTACAATTTAAAAAAATTAGTTGTTTATGTAACAACGTCAGCAGCAACCTCATTTCCCCTCTCATCTGTTCCAACCAGATTCAGCACCACCAGTAAACTAATCACCGGCCTGATCATCTGTCATCATCTGCTTCTGTGAAAACTGGTTCATGCCTTAAGTTAGATTTTTTTTTTATGCTTGAATGATTCATGGGACACTGTGTGGCTTCACAAACAAAAAAGACATTTCTCTAAAACTGGTGGAGTACAGGGACTGGATTGAAAATGAGAGCCAAAAAGTTGACAATTATGAGAGCCAAAGAGTTCTTCAAGAAAAAATATTCCTCCAGTCTACATTAAAATACACAAATGTCTGGGTCCTTGAAGGCAATGAAGAAATGTTTCATAATTATTTGTTTGAATATATTGTTTTGTTATATTTATGTGTGTGTGTGTGTGTGTGTGTGTGTGTGTGTGTGTGTGTGTGTGTGTTTAGGATTTAGATGACCTACAGCAGGTGTGGGAGATGGCTCAGCAATGGGAAACCCACTGGAACGAATGGAAGTCTGAACAGTTTGCCACTCTACAGACAGAAAACATGGAAATCACAGCCCAAACCATGTTTAAGAAACTTCACAAGCTTAGCAGAGACCTTAAGGCAGGCATACATTCATCTACAACTCAACTCTTATTTCAAAAAACTATTAATTCTATATAATTCTATTTAGACTTGCTATACAGGGCATAGGTATATAGGCATACATGTACTTTACTTACTACTGCACAATTACCACACACACACACACACACACACACTACACACACACCAACATCACAAACGTTTCCTTCAGCAGTTGGGCCAGAGTGCTTTTAAGCCCACTCCCCTAATACACACTCCACACTCTGTCTAACTCTTGATATACGCGCTTTTGTTTAGCTAATTATCCTCTAAAGCTAATTTAGTTTCACTTCTCAGTAACTTCGATGTCATTAGACTGTCATTAGCTTTAAGCAGATTAGAAACACCTGCATGATTGAGGCCCCCTGGGTGCACTTTTCAACTGACTGGGGATCAGTGGATCATGGCGCATTGCTCAGCTCTTAATGATTTAGCCTGCAGTGGGATAGTGATGATTAAAGTGTCTGTGAAGAGAATGATGATGTTGTGTGAGTGGGGTTTTGATGTACTGTTCTGTAGTAGAGTTCACTCTTGTTGTTTCATTGTAGGATAAACAATGGGACATTGTGGACTTCTCCAAGAACAGAATCGAACAGTTCAAGAGCACAATTCCACTGATCTTAGACCTGAAAAATCCAGCCATGAGAAAGAGGTGAGTCTGACAGATGAAACACTCTGGCACCTACGCACCCCCAGGGCTGTCAGAACAAATTTCACAGTTTAAATATTATTCCACTTTTTCATATTGTTTAATTAATAGAGGGCAAAAAAAAATTTTATTTTCGCATGTTATGGATTTTAAACACTTGAGGTAAGTTAATTGAATCACATATTTCCTAAATCTTTGGGATCAAAATTGGAAATGTTTTACAAAATACAAAGCTAGGTTTGAAAAAGTCAGTGTTACTTGTGTATCAAATTCATAATTAAATATCAAGGTCACTAGACAAGCACTGTGACTGTTAAGGTGGGATTGATATAAAAAATAATAATTTTTGGCTCCTTGAGCCATGTTCATGAAGCTCCACCCATATCACCTATGATGGCCTATAGAGCTGTTGTTGGTATTCAGCTGCTTCCATTAAGGGGTCGCCACAGTAGACCATCTGATCCGCATACAACATGGCACAGGTTTTACGCCCGATACCCATCCTGATGCAACGCTCCCATTTTATCCGGACATTAGCTGGGAATCGAACCCGTAGCAGACGAGAACCCTAACGGTATATAGACTAGGAAGCACATAAACAGTAAATACAACATAAACAAATACAACATTACGTTTTTCAACAGGTTTTCTCAGCCAGTTAATTAACTTCTGTTGGTCTAAACCTACAGTTTGTCAAGTTTTACTTAACTTTCATGTACAAGTGAAAAAAAAAATTTGACTTGCCCTCTTAAGTGTTTATTTTAAATGCAATATGACATGTAGGTTGTCCATTTTCAACAGGCGTGCCATTAAATTATACCCCATGTAGGGAGAATTAATAGTCAGTAGTCATTTTTAATCATTTAGGGATTGGTTTTAAAAACAAATAGAAAACAAAAATGTAGATGTGTGATGATTTACTAATTACATGGCCCTTGATCTGATGCTTGACATAAGATGAATACATAATGAAATCCTGCTGCTAATGTCTGTTTTGTTTTTCTGAGTATACATGTACATGTAATTGTTGAAGAAATGTAATCACTCCTGTACACAGGAAGGTGAGATCGTTATCATCTTGAGTGTCTACCTACCAGCCAGTTGTCCTTACTAATGTGCCATCACACTTTCAGTCGTATACGTTCCACTTAACCATGATACCTGCTGTGTGTGCAGGAATACATCATTTCTATTCTTTCTGTGTAAAGACTTGACGCTCAAAGATTCTGGTCAGGTGTCAGTTAGAAAGTAAAGGCCTGGGTGGGGAGAGAGCCACACGAAATCACCTCACGCTATTCGTACTCCTCTCCATCCGAGCCCAAGGCGCTCTGGGTCCATGCCTGTGAAGATAAAAAAAAAAACGAACAAATTTTTCCGGGACATATTTTTTCCTTTTTTCTTTTTTTTTCCCCCTTTCATCGGACCCTGTCCTACTTCTTGTTGGCTCTTAGATTGGCAATGGCATACCCAAAACAACACCCCATCCTGCCCAAACAGGCCTGTTTTGACAGTCCCAGCTGAGACAGCCTAGACAGGCGCAGATCTCTTGTGATAGCAGGCAGCTAATAACCACTGATGTAACACTCTGCAAGATGCTTCCTAATATTCCCCGCTAGCCTACTGTGCACACAGGGGAAATGTGTGATTGTTGTGGATCAGAGCAAAAAAAGACATGGGAACCTGGCAGTCTTAGAATCACTTCTTTAATGGAGATAACAGCCAGATGTGCTGAGTGATTGTAATATCTTCTGTAGGTGAAGCCTAACTTTTATGACTTGTCATTTATAACATACTCTTTGTCAGTCATGGAACTGTGAGACAGTCATTCAGTGTCCTTGATGTCTTTTCATGCTTAAAGTTATCATGCTAGATATTTAGTCATGTCAAAACACATTTCACTGTTCAGGTTTTTTTTGTTATTGTTATAAAATATAACAACGATATAAAATATTAAAGCAAATGGAATTCACATTTGAAAAGGACAAATGTTTGTGTTTTAGCCTTTTCATTAAAAAGAAAAAACGAAGAATGTCTTAAGATGATACTATTCATAATAATACACTTAAAAAACGCTTCTTTAAAGGCTCAATGTGAAATTATTCTGAAAATCTAGTAGGCACAATTTCATAATTTCCTAATTTCTAGTATTGAGAATTTTTCGATATTTCTTAAGTGTTACTATTTCTTAAGTTGATTTTCTGAGTGACCTATTAAAATTATCCAGACCACCATTGTTAAAATTACCGTTCAGACCACCACTTTTAAACACAAACACTCAACTTTGAGCCAGAAAAAGGTTGAAAGAGAACATGTGGACTGAAGAATGAGATCTTTTTTTTTTTTGCCTTGTCTTCAATATGATGTAACATAAAAGCAAGAGACAATTTCAAAAGTAAGAAATACAATGGCAGACTAACATGATTATGATTATGTGGAAGTCCTCTTAGAGAAGATGGCAAGTGTTCAAATACACATCATGAGGTTAGTAGACTTTTTCCTAATTTAATAATATGGCTTCCACTTTAATTAATTAGCAGTATGTCATATAGCACTTCATATTTTTTTTGCATGCTAAACTAGAAGTACAGTGGCAGACGGCATGAAGTGGAAAATGCTTTTGAGGGCTATGGGTCAGAATGGACAGATTATGAAAATGTTAGTTTAATTTAAGTGGATTTAATATGGTAAAAATATCAACCTTTTTTGTGACATTAAAATTTATTCATGTGATAGTTATACATTTAATGTTAGCCTCATTATTTGCAGTCCAAAACATGACTTGCTGGTTGAACTAATGCAGATACAACCAGTCAAAACTGCTCCTTGATTTTACTATTCCATGTTCAAACCAACATCCTGAAATTAAGTCAGAATTATTGGAAATTAGAGAAACACTTTGGTTTTAGACAAAGATCACCTTGTATTCACAATTTCCGTGCAAATCGATAAATCTTAATGACAGTGTTCACAATTTTAATATTTATATCTAACTATGGACATGCCCAGTCCAGTCCAATAATTAATTACATAGTATTAATACCAATGTGTGTATGTTTCAGGCACTGGGATCAGATTAAGCATGAAGTACAGCGCTCCTTTGACCAGGACTGTGCAGAGTTCACGCTGGAAGAGATTGTAGCATTGGGCCTGGATGAGCATGCTGAACGCATTTGCGAGATCTCTGGAGCTGCCAGCAAAGAGCTTTCCATAGAACAGGTAAAGGAGTAGACCTGACCTCGAGCATCATTTCAAAGAATCTTCTGTCTGCATAGCCAAAAAACAAAACAAAACGTAAAATCTAATATTTCATGAGACCACTTTTTGCTTTGATTTCGGCATTGTTTCGATAAACTTAGGGTCTGGACTCTGTGGTGGCCATTGAATGTGTGGAACCGATGTCTCATACTTCCTGAACCACTCTTTCATAATTAATTTGACCCTAAGGGAACCTTTAATCATCATCTTAGTATATACCGGTGCCACCAGGGATGAAAAAGTCCATTGATGGAAAAATCTAATTATTCAGTACATTTAGGTAGTCAGCCGGATCCTTTTTTTGGGCACATAACATTGCTGAAACTAGACCTGACCAACAGAAGCAACCCCAGATCAGAACCCTGCTCCCTCAGGCTTGTACAGTGGGCACTTTGCATGACGGGTGCACCACTTCATCAGACGATCTTCTTACCCTCATGTACCCATCACTCTCGAACAGGGTAAATCTGGACTCATCAGACCACATGACCTTTATCCAATGGTCCACAATCCATTTTTTATGCACCCTAGCAAATTGGAGACTTTTTTTTTCGATTAGCCTCAGGCCATGTCCACACGTAGCCAGGTATTTTTACAAACTGAGATATTTCAACTTAGTTTTTTTTTTAATAATTCCGTTCACACGACCCTCTTCTTTGTCTTTCGACTGTTCCCTTTCAGAGGTCGACACAGCGAATCATCTGCCTCCACCTAACCATATCCTCTGCCTCATCTTCTCTCACCCCAACTAACTTCATGTCCTCTCTCACTGCATCCATAAATCTCCTCTTTGGTCTGGCAGTTCCAACCTCAGCATCCTTCTACCGATATATTTACAATCTCTCCTCTGAACATGTCCAAACCACCTCAATCTGGCCTCTCTGACTTTATCTCCAAAACATCTAACATGGGTTGTCCCTCTGATGAACTCATTCTTGATCCTATCTATCCTTCTCACTCCCAAAGAGAACCTCAACATCTTCATCTCTGCTACCTCCAACTCTGCCTCCTGTCTTTTCTTCAGTGCCTTCAGTGGAAGTTCTCTTAGTGATTCGCATCGTTTGATTTGGCAAATGTTTTACATCGGATGCCCTTTCTGCCACAAGCCTCTGCATTTATCCAGACTTGGGACTGGCACAAGAAGACACTGGATTGTGCCCCCCTGTGGTTGCATTCTGTTCACAAGACCTACGTTTTTAAAATATCTATTTACTCAAAAAGTGCTGTAAGGAGCATCCCTAATCAACAGGGGGCCAATCAGAAGCCTAGACAAAACCAGTTGCGGGTCTCATCCAAAACCGCCATCGCTGTCTGCTGGGTCTGTGTCTTCGGGGTTTCGTATGTAGCAACAGTGAGCTTGGTGGTACATTCAGGCACCTCTGTTTGTTAACGTAATGTATGAGTAACTGCGCATGTATGTACATGTATGTTAAAGTCCAGTACGCAACGTTAACACAGTCACTGGTTTACTACGTAAGTCATTGCACAAAATATCCTCATAAACAAAGCTGACGTCAAATCAAGGAGACTAGCACACAGACAATGACGTCATCGGCACACAGGGTGACGTTACAACTAGCCAAAATCTCCTCTGTCCACACAATGCCACTAAAAACAGAGTTTTGGTAAAACTTTGGACAAAGTTTTCAAATCAAACTCTGTTTTCAACGACCAAAACTGCGTTGCATGTGGACGAAAGGCCAAAACCACAGATAAAAATCTCAGTTTTTAAAAAATACCCATTTTTTTACCTACTTGTGGACATGGCCTTACTGATAAGTGGTTTTCTTAAGGCTACACAACTGTTAAGTCCCAATCCCTTGAGTTCTCATTGCATGATGTGTATGGAAATTTCACCAAATGTTTCAGATCCCCCATCATGATTGTAAAAAAAAAATGGTTCACCACTATCTCTTCAGGTTTCAATAATTCGTTTTACAGTTCTTAACCCAATTTTAGTAGTTTCAGCAATCTCCTTAGTTGCTTTCTCTGCTTGAGTAGCATTTTTGTCATGACCACAGGATATCTTCTGACATGGTTGTTTAAGAAATGAGAAGCTACTCATTGCATCCGTTAGGGTTAAAAAAAAAAAAAAAAAACTTGTTTGTTTGCCAAACCATATTAATCACTGCAGTAATTATTTAATGGAACTACTTAAATACAGTATTTGGTTAGTTAAGACCATGTGGTGACTTTTTTGGCCGAGCAGTGTATGTTTCCACAGTCTCTTCACACTCCTCCCTTTTCCCACTTTTTCCTCTGTTTATCACTTGAGGTATGTTCACTTAATTTTTTGACATCCTTCAAACATTCTGTTTACTCACATAACTATTAGCCTTCCATAGTTCTTTATAGCGCTTGCGCTCCTGCCACC
The DNA here is from genome assembly GCA_030014365.1 of Clarias pachynema. Taxonomy (NCBI): domain Eukaryota; kingdom Metazoa; phylum Chordata; class Actinopteri; order Siluriformes; family Clariidae; genus Clarias; species Clarias pachynema. The sequence continues at coordinate 14,414,476 of JAQMYL010000001.1, forward strand.
AAATTCCTGAGGCTCTTTAAACAATAAAGAGACGGGGAGGTCAGGAGGTAGAAGGCAGAGGTCCTGTGAGAAAAATGTCAGAGAGTATCCTGTGAGTGACCTTCAGTTCATAACTTACTGAAAACTGGACCTATGACTTCAGCGGTTCAGTTATGTGAAGAGTTGAAGATTAGAAGAAAGATGGGGGACTGTCAGTACTGTAAAATACTAGGGTCAACACCATTATAAGAATTTACAGTTCAGAAACTGATAAGTGATTGCCCAGAAGGCTTGTGTGCGACGACTGCTGTGTAGTTACTGGCTGAGACGTCTCTCCTGGGAATGCAGCCCTAAATCCTGTGTGGTGGCCATGGGGGAAATGAGCCCTGCACTTAATTTCCTTGCACATCAGCCCTCACTGGGCCTGCAGAAGGAGAACCAAGAGACTCTTCCTCTGACTGTCTGTCAGCCAGAAGACTGTGGGAGTTTCTCTCTCTTCCTCTCCTCCACCCTCTCACTCTCTCTCTGACTCGGGATTCCCAGACGTGCTGCTCTGTGCTCACAGAGGTTATGAAAACACTGTGAGTAGCAGTGGGAGGACGGACTTGTTTGAAGAGCCTGGAACCCCCAAAGCACACCACAGTTCACTTAGAAGTCATGTTCAATAGAGAGAGAAAATGAGAGCAAAAAAAAAAAACACAAAACGGTGGCGAGAGAATAAATGGGAAGTGACAACAGTGCATTCCACCATGTGGCTGGTGTTTCGAGAATGATCTTCTCTCTGATGAAGACAGGACTCTGTTGTTAGTCAGATCAATGGTCTCCTCCTCTCATAAAGTTCCCGAGCCCTTCTTCAGTCTGACGGCTGCCTACTCAGCTCTGACCTTTGCCTGGATTTAGAAAGACAGTGGGAGGCGCCTTCTTGTGTTAGAAGCAATAATAGGTTTCTTACATTCTTGCCTTTTGTGCTTTTCTTCGCAGTCACTGGAGGGAATCACTAAGACCTGGGAGGAGATCTCTCTGGACATCACTCCCTACAAAGATAAAGGTCACCAGAGACTAAGGTGAGAAAGGGAAGGTAAAAGAATTCACAGTCTGAAGGTCAAGAGGTCTCAGAAACTCAGGTGCTCAATAGATGACAGCTAGAAGAGTTAATGAGATGATTAAAGCTCTCTGAGCTCCCAGTCATTCCCAGTGAGAGGGACTGTATCTCTCCTTAGGGGCAGGATTTAGGGATCTTCATGCCGTAAACCGCAATTAAGATAAATTTTTGTTCCTTGTGTTATCAGCATCTATTTCCTCAGTTTAAATTTAAGGAAGCCTGACAGAAGATCAACTAATATGAGCTTGTACTGGCTGTGAATGTCATGAGTCACTAATGACAGTGGTAATGAAGTGATTATGAGACACAGCTGCCAAAGTCATAAATAGACAGAAGCCATATTTGAGTTCTGACTTCTTGTTTGGCTGGAAAAATGTAGCAGTCAAAAGTTGGGACATGCAAAGCACAATTAGTATTTTTCATTGCTTCGAAGATATTATAAAGGCTTAAGTTTAAGTGAATGAACAAACACGTATTTTAATAAGTAGTTATTCCTTAAAGCACACTGCATTACTTCACATTAAATTGTTTCCCTAAACAATTTATTGTTTAAAAATGGCAGAGCATACAAAGCTTCATCAGGAAAACTGTTAATAATTTAAAATGTGATTTGCTTGTCTACTTTTTCTCTTCGCTTTGCATAGTGTTCATGTCATTAATTTTATGCTTAACCTACCAAGTCCATCAGTCTGTCTGCGATTCTCATTAGTGCGAGATCTCAAGAACGAGTGATTGAATGTTTGTACATTTAGACAGAAATTTCTGGAACCAGCACATTGAGAAATGATCTGAACAAGGTCAAGGTCACAGCAAGGTCAAGTGTCTGAAATAGATTTTTCTTCAGTAGCCTCGTTCCTGTTTAAAGTGTATTTGTAATTTAATAATAAGACCTAGACATGTGGGCAGATGATTCATTACCATTGACATTGTTGACATCAACATGTATCTATTCTTA
>JAQMYL010000001.1:14424287-14434819 GCA_030014365.1 Clarias pachynema
TGGAATGCCTCTCATTTAATTAGATTGCTCGATCAGAACGAACTGATTGTTATGTATAAGCGTGTGTGTATGTGTATATATACAGTATATACTTCAATTATCAAAGTCTCAGATGGATCAGCTTCATGGTATATAACATAAATGCACTAAAATGTACAAAATCCCAGTATTTCAGGGTTATGTCTAATACTGTAAGTTGTATCACATGCATTATCATTGTTGTACACATTTCTTATTTCTGCACAATACATTTACTTTTACTGGTGATGTCCAAACAAGATTTATTTACTTTCACATGTGATTTGTGCACATGATATATTTACTTGCACATGTGAAATTTACTTGCACATGATTAATTTACTTGAACATATGATTGAACATACACATGGTTTAATTAAACATACTGTATACAGTATGTGCTTCTTACACAAGGTTCATTTATTTTCCTGTGTGATTTACATACATAATTCATAAGCTATTTCAGGGCATAACATGGCAAAACGCATCTTAATTTTTTTCACACATGATCACACATTACTCATAATGACATATGAAACATATGGAAGGAACACACACACACACACACACACACACACATTCTCACACACATTGTTGTAATTGCTTGGTAAAACTCACAAAAGTCTGTTTTGATTAGTTCTAAGCCATTTAACAAAAATATTCCAAAAAACACAGAGCAAATCGATGCCTAATCTCAAACCCTATAATTCCCCTGTAATGGTTTAAATGTTAACACGTTTTCGCTTTTACTGCATTAGTTCAGATTTTATGGTAGTCAGTGGTGTTCAGAGTAGCACACCTACCTAGAAAACTTGGATGCCGAACATTATCGCCTAAGTTCAGCTGAATGAACAAACCAATGCCTGTTAAAATAGATATGTAGGTGTGCAGCCACAATAAAAATGATTTGGTGCTTGCTGAAGTTGCATGGGGTTACATTTAATTAGTGACAAATGAGAAGCTTGGTGTGCAGTGGTACCTTTATTTTTTTATTATCATCGAGCAGATTGCTAATCACAATTCCTAAATGGAAAAAAAACATATTTCATCAACTAATAACTCTCAAAAAATTTGTTTGACATTTAACAAAAAAAAAATCAACAGTACTGTAATAGTGTCTTACTATTACTATTACTATTAAAAAAAATCTATTTTATATTTCTACTAGGGAAACTGCACACACTGAAAAACACACTTCTGACCTACCCTTCTGATGACCATCACTGAGAGACATTTATGTCTTCTTCCTGGATGTGTGTGTGTCCGTACACGTGCTTGTCTCCTCACATGAATTTGTGCTTACTGTGTTTATTCTTCAAATCCGACGTGAGACCTCAAATTATAACTCAACCCAGGTTGAGCAGCTCTCTCTGAATTATCGACGTTGATTTGTGTCTTTATTATGTCCTCAGTGAGTCCAGACCAGTGCTATTGCAAGGCAAAACACTGCCACCTAGTGCCGGTGTGTGTGTGTGCATGTGTGCTGTGTATTCCTGTGTGTGTTTGAGAGCTGACTTCATGTTGCTATTTTGCTGTTGCTTCTGGTCCGGCCATCTGCTGCAGATTAGAATTAGACTTTGTGGCATAATTTAGTTAGCATCCCGACCCAAGCTTGCTGGTGAGAGAGACAGAAAGAGAGAGAGAGAGAGCGCAAGAGGTAAAGGGCTTTATTAACGTCACTGCCCTGCAGATAAACTTGCCATCCTATGGTAAGGGAAATGGAAAAGATCTTGATTTTCCAGCTGCGAACTCTGCCTTCCAAAATACACACACAAATCACGTCCATTCCACCAGGTTATGAATTGTAGTCTTAATGGAAAGAACAACTGCTACATTAATGTTTATTTTTCCTTCTAGCAGTGTTGGGGTCTTTAGGGGTAACGTTTCTGTGATCACAAGCTCAGAGTCGTATACACTTAGCTCCCACTGCACACTGAAACGACTGACTTTGGAAGGACACGCATATTGGCAATATGTGTGTGTGTGTATCCCAAAGTGACAGGAGATAAGATCAAATTATGCTATTAGGTACAGTATTACGATCCCATCTCTACACACACACACCTTGCACTACCTGTTTCATCTTGCCCTTTTCACACACAGAGGTTGTTTAAAATATGTGGCCTCTATGTGTTTCTTCTTTAATTTACTAGAATCGCAATGGTTATGTGTGTATCCGCAAGTGTGTACAAGTGTGTGTGTGTATATGTGTGGGCACTAAGGGAGTTATTAATGACACAGACGTATCGTGTGTACGTGGGGTATGGGATATTACTGGAGCTGCTGTTGTGCACTGATCGCTCTCTCTCTCTAACACACGCACACACACACACACACACACACACACACGCTGTTCCTCTTAAGACATGTTCCAATCAGCAAAAACACACTCACCAACATGCCTTAGACGTTGAGTCACTCACACACAGTCACTCAAGTAATAAGCATTATCACACTCATGAGTGTGCACACGCACAGTCAGAGCTGGCCTTCTGGAGACAACTGTAATGAGTGTGACTGTGTTTCTCTGTGAGTGTGTGTGTGTGTGTGTGTGTGTGTGTGTGTGTGTGTGTGTGTGTGTGTGTCCATTTGATTTACCTGCCTCTCTCTCTCTCTCTCTCTCCTTCTCTCTCTCTCTCTCTCTGTTTCTCTCATTCTCTTATTTTTTGTTCTGTCTCTGTTTGTGTCTGAAGCACTTATCCATACCACACTGCCTCTCCTCATTGCTCGCCATACAAGAGTGTAGGAGGTAATTGAGTGTGTCTATTTAGGAACCAGAATGAATGCAGCTACTTCAGTTCAGTGCAAATGAAGGTTAAACGCATTTCCTGTGCTATTAGTCAGGTGGAGGTTTTTTTAACATCATTTCTGAACAAATGCCGAAGTAAAACTTTCCCTATTCATACGGATTAAAGTAAACACGCTGTTTTGCAATTTGTTAATTTCAAAATCCTTTTACTGTTATGGGAAGAAAATGTATTTGACCTTTTTAAGTAATTAAAAATAAAAACGTATATATTCTAGCAACCTAGACTCTATCCATCTAACCCACATGTGACCACAACTTCCCCATAAAGAGAAAACAGCAAAAACATTTTACTCTTAATTTGTTCGTTGTGGAAGTATAAGGACTGCGTGAAATAAAAACCTACAACTCTACACTCTAAAGGTCATGGGATTAGACTGACATGAAAGAAGGCCTTTTAAAAACGCTTCCTATGTAGTTGTATCCAATTTTCAACATTGGACTAATTAGCGGTTACTTATGCTCCAAGGTTACTTATCTTCAAGGTTTCATCAGGTTCAGTTTGTCATCAGGCAAAGTTTATTCCCTGAGTTTATTTTAGGACACGAGGACTGTGCTGGTGATGTGAAATGTGGTGGTGCAGTGGTCTGGTGTGAATGTAGATTACAATATGGCATTTGGCAGATGTCCTTATGCAGAGTGACTTACAGTTTTATTTTATTATACAGTTCATCTGAGCATCAGTTGTGTGTTAAGGGCCTTGCTCAAAGGCCCAACAGTGACAGAGACCTTCCGTACCTACCATAGTCCAATGACTTAACCACTGAGTTACCTCTGACCCTAATATGCACAATGCGTTGTGATGCACTGATGTCCCATCCAAGATAAAATAGTTACTGAGGATGAATGAATGATTGAGTTGTCAAATATTTTTAGACACTCTTTTTCTCAGCTTTGATTACAGCACATTTACATTTAGTTTACATTTAGGCATTTGGCAGACGCTCTAATCCAGAGCGACTTACAAAAGTGTTTAAATCTCCATCATTGGTTAGATCCTTCCACTGGGTTCCTAGATTACTACCCAAGGACTGAAGAAACAGATATGTCTTACGTCATCGTTTAAAGCACACATTCTCCATGGCATCGTTTGGACATCGCATTGTCCCTATATCTCCATCCGTTTGTTTTGGCCGAGATATTGTACTGATAATGGGAGAGTCGATTCCTCGTGTTCCCAGATGCACTCTTTCATTATTTGAGTCCTGGAACATGTCTGCGCCATCAGGGAAGAAAAGCTCCATTGATGTGTCCAGCTCGGTCATTTAGTACATTCAGGTCATCAGCTGACTTCATTTTATTGCCACATAACGTTGTTAAAGCCACCCCAGATCATAACACTGCCTTCAGAGACTCGTACATTATCCACTGTGCATGAAGGGTGCATCACTACATGCTCTTCCCTTCTTACCCTGATGCGCCCATTGGAATACCCTCAATCTGAACTCATCAGACCACATGATCTTTTTACATTGCTCCAAGCAAACCGAAGCCTTTTTCTGTATTTTCCCACTGAACAAGTGGTGTCATTTCTTCTTGCATTGTGTCTGTGTGTTTGTGTTTTTATATGATGCAACTTCACCAAGTGTTTTAGTGCTCTCCAATCACAGACATTTATATTTTTTCCTGACTAAATTTCTTCTGTGAGGTTGACAGTTCGGGTTTTAATTATGTTTTGGACAATTCTTAACACCATCATAGTCATTTCAACAATCTCATTGTATTTTTGTTTTTTTTTACTTGATGCAGGACAATAATTTGATTTTCCTCAAACAGATCTACTGTACATGACCATTGGAAACATTTTCTGACATTGAAACTACTCTCTGCATCAGTAAGGATTAAAAGAGTTATTGAAACATAATAATCAGAGAATTAATTATCTAATCAAAGAGAGTTTAGTATTAGCTTATTTAAATCGAACCGGTGACGTTTTTTTTGCCAGGCAGCGCATCTTCTCTGCCTTATTTCCCCCCCTCTTAGCCCCCTCATCCCTCCGCTTCTTTATTCCTGTGATGCCTGAAGATGATTGGTTCACCCTGACTACCATGACAACCTATTCTGCCTTCATCTTGCTTCCCTTACCTTCCCATCTCCTGGGCACAGTGGGGCAAAGTGTGTGTGTGTGTGTGTGTGTGTGTGTGTGTGTGTGTGTGTGTGTGTGTGTGTGTGTGTGTGTGTGTGTGTGTCTTGTATTGTTTTATAGGTGTAAATATGGAGAAAATGTAAAGGAAATTGGTGTTAAGTAATTTACTCATTCTCAAAGTGGCCTTAGTCTCTCCTTCTGTTTTTCACGACCCAGACTGTAATTGTCCCTGGTGTGTGTGTGTGTGTGTGTACTGGACATCAAGCCAACCATTTCACACAGGGGCTTCAGTAGATAAAGTGGAAGAACATGTGCGTTGAAGGGAGCACAGGGGAGAAGAGAGCATTATGAAAGTGAAATATTCTCTCTTTCTACAAACACACTCACACACATACATACACCTGCGGCTTCCTTGGACTTCTTCTTTGCACATTTGACAGTATGGTATAGCGCCACGTAATCAGATCACTTAACGATGATACACGTACCTGAACGTAAACGAATGACGTATCTGATGTGTGCTTTTGTATGTCTGTGTCGTACACGAGGACCGTCTCATCTTTGCACTAAACCTGGGTCTACTGTTGGCATGGAGACGGCTGCAGCGGCGTGAGGCTGCTGCCATGGTAACGCGGTACACTTAGGAGGGGGTCGAGGGCCAATGCTGTTCACTTTGTCCTTTCTTTTGTTTGCTGCATCTTTCCCGCTGCTCGCCTGCTTCAGCAGAGAGAAAATGGCGGGTTCAAATAGGAACGGAGGTTTGTGGGATTGGAACAGTGCAGAGAAAAAGATGTAATTGTCAGCGTGAAGGTTTCTGTCAGCGATGGGCACTTTAAAAAAAATAATAAAAAAACTTGGACCTTTTTTTTCTTTCTTTGGTCATTGATGTTTCTTCTTTTTTTTTTACAGTTTGAGTACCTGGAGGTAATGCTTAGTAACAGCATCTGCCTTTCTCTGTAAGTGTGTGTGTGTGTGTGTGTGTGTGTGTGTGTGTGTGTGTGTGTGAATACACACCTTTAACAATTTGTGAGGCTTCAAAGAGAAATACAGTTCTCACAATCACTCAGTACTCTCAACAGTGCAGTATTTTATAGATCTTTTTTTGAAAAACAAACAAACAAGCAAACAAACAAAAAAGATACTGATTATAAAGGTAAAGGTTTGGGTTAGATTTAGTTTTAGACATAACATTAGCCATCTACAGTAATCATGCCAATGGGAAGTCCTTCGCATAACTGTGTGTGTGTGTGTGTGTGTGTGTGTGTGTGTGTGTGTGTGTGTGTGTGTGTGTGTGTGTGCGTCCTTTAGAGGTACAGAGGAGGTGTTCCAGGCCCTGGAGGATAACCAGGTGACTCTGTCTACAATGAAAGCCTCGCGCTTTGTCAGGGCTTTTGAGAAAGAGGTGGACCGCTGGGAGCGCTGCCTGTCTCTCATACTGGAGGTCATAGAGATGATACTTACTGTCCAGAGACAGTGGATGTACCTGGAGGTAGACACACACACACGCACACACACACGTACACATCCACTTTCTCCACCGTGTTGTACAATAGCAGATGGAAGCCTGAAGTCTGTCCCTTTCACATACGTGCATACATGCAATACACATTCTTTTCCACGATGGGTGTATATATACACACACACACACATACACACACACACAGATTATAGGTCTTGTTTTCCAAAAAGGAACTTCCCAAACTCTCCAGCACATTGTTTGTTGTAAACGAGATCAAGTGGTTAACCAGGCATTCACAAACACATATGCACATCTGCAAAACTTCACTGATTAAGCATGAGCTCACACTCGTACGGACCTCGCTTGCTCTCGCTCGTGCGCTTCCTTTAATAAGCCCCATATCTGCGGAGGTAGAACAGCAGGTTTGTACTGCTGCATTAACCATGACACCAGTACCTCCGGCGTGATGCATAAACACAAAAACACACGCTCTCATATGGTTACACAAACACGCAATGCAGAGAGAGACTTCAGAACCAGCTGGGTTTTGTTGTTTTTTTTAATACTGCTGGGAAGAGCATAGTGGCTGTCACTGTAGATATCCTTTGTGCGCCTGTACTGTATGTGTGTGTGTGTCTTTGTATACACACCTGTGAGTCCTTTTAGCATTTTATTTCCAACATTCTCTTTCAGAACATTTTTTTGGGAGAGGACATTCGTAAGCAGCTTCCGCGTGAGTCTGCTGAGTTTGATGCTATCAATTCCAGCTGGAAGACCATCATGAACGAATTAAACAAGGACAAGAATGCCCTGAGAGGAGCACAGCGGCCAGGTACAGTAAGGACGTGAGGTCGAGCCATGCCATGGATGAAGACAAGTGTCAATTTTAAAAACCGCTAGAACTCAATAGAGTTTGATAAAAGATGGCTGTCGAGGACACGTCATGTCAGGAATAAGCATGAGAAGGTTAAGGAGAGCACAGATCATTAATTGTCTGCTTTCCGTGCCAGGTTTGCTGGACAAGCTGTCTGAGATGAACAGTAAGCTGGAGGAAATCCAAAAGTCTTTAGATATGTATTTGGAGACCAAGCGACAGATCTTTCCACGTTTTTACTTCTTGTCCAATGATGACCTGCTGGAGATACTGGGCCAGTCACGCAACCCGAACGCAGTGCAGCCTCACCTCAAAAAATGCTTCGACAATATCAAGAGCCTGCGCATCAACAAGGTATACACACACACACACACACACACACGCTGAACTCCCAAATACTGTAAGTAAAGAGATACTAGAGCTGGAATCTTACCCTCATGATCCTTCTCTTACGTGTGAAGAAAATTCCCTTAATGATCCTTCAGATTGTATGTTATTAAAGTCTTGCTCACATAGGCCCAGTTCAAACTGTTCTGTCTAATAGAGCAATAAAGCACACAGTAACTAACCTGTGTGTGTGTGTGTGTGTGTGTGTGTGTGTGTGTGTGTGTGTGTGTGTGTGCGTGTGTAGATGGGAATCGGCAACAGAAAGTCTGAGGCTGGTGGGATGTTCTCTGCTGATGGGGAGTTTGTTGAGTTCACACATCCTGTTCTTCTAGAGGGACCAGTGGAGGTGAGTTTAGGACAGTACCATGCCAAGTACGGGGGCCGTTCAAGTCAAACCAGGACATGCGATGGAAGTTCTCGTGAACGAATGTGTAACTTAAAGAGCTATACGGTGATGAGACTCTCAGCCCCAGTTAAACATTCAAATGGTGCAAACATTTTAAAGGAGGCTGTTTGTCAGTGAATGACGATCCCGGCCGAGGTGGCTCAGTGCCCACTTCTGTTGGTTTTGAGAGCGCTCAGCGAGTAAGCGCAGCTGTCTGTGGGAACTATACACACAATCATTCACAAACACCACTTGCACATTACAGGAACTGGGCTGAAAGTTATTGCCACATTCCCATACAGTCCTGACCTCACTCCAAGCCATTTCCACATGTATGGGCCTTTAAAGGAGTTCCTCCACGGCTTCGGTGAACTGGGAAAACTTCAAACCTTGATGTATCCAAGCACTAATGAAACCCTGAGATGAGTGCATTAGTGTAGCAGGGGATTATATAGAGAAATAAAGTGAGTTTTTACAATTTTCTGTTATTCTGCACAGTCAAAAGTCCTGGTTTGACTTGAGCACGTACATGTTTCGGCAATGCTCCGACTGAAAAGAGAAAATAAAAGGTTTTATGGGGAAGAGGCAGGATTTGCAAACCATAGAAACCTGAGCCAGCTGAAAACAATCAGGGTGGAGTGTGGTATTTTTTTTTTTTTTTTGGACTTTTGCCTGTCTATTTTTTAGTTGTTCACAGTTGGACAACATAAACCACTTGTCTAGCTCATGTTACCAGAACATTCCTTTCGAATTGTATAACACCAGGACAATCCAAAAAATTCAATCATTTTGGCAACAACCGTACAAGGGTGAGTCTAGTATACAATAACTGCTGCTTTACTCAGATTTACAAAAGCCTTTTTCTTTCTGCTCACTTCATTTACCCTAAAGTTTAGGTTAAATCTATATTATGGAAAATCGATTAGCATTATTTAATGTTGACGAATCAGATTCGCATAGATGAATTACATGTGTTAAAGAATATATGTATGTACACAATCAATCCTAATCTAATTCACTCAAGTACCAGTTTTGATAAATAATCAAGTAACAATTCTTAACAATTCTTGCTTTCCACTATATTTTGGAGAGTGACTGTAGGGATTTGTGCTCATTCGGCCACAAGTTTATTAGTGAGGTCAGACACTGATGTTGAAAGAAGAGACCTGGGTCTGTATTTACTAAGTAAGATAACTTTAACTGCATGAAATGGTCCTAATCAGACAACTCCACTTACAATACATTCAAGGCCCTATAATAGAGCTGTGTAGGACTGTCATAATCTGATCAAAATAACTTTGAAATAAAACCCAAACTGGAGAGAGGATGAGACCATTTTGCTTGCGGAGGAGGTAGTAAAATGTAAAGAAAATAATAAAAGAAAAATTTTGCCCTACTCTTACCTTTAAAGATAAAAAGCTGGTGGTTGGCAATTTGTGAACGCATCAATGCCACTTGTCAGTTTTCCTCAGGGGTAAGTGCTGCAAACTGACAGGTGGCATTGATGCCTTCACAAATTTCCATCCACTCACTTTTTATCTTTTATCTTTATAAGCAGCACTTAATAACTTCATTAACAGAGAATGTAAAAAAAATAGGTGTGCACTCAAATAGTTTAATATAAATATTTAAATGTTATATATAAATATAATTATTTTGATGTGTGTGCCATGAATGATGTCCATAGCTCCATGTATGCAGCTTGTTTTTTGTTGATTTTATGATGCGTGGGGGGTGAAATATATGCATTTGTGCATTTTCTGTGGTGCTGTAAGATCAAAGTTTGATTTACTATTTCTGACATTGTTGGCTGTGAAAAACCCAAATCATCACTGTTTTAAAGCTGCATCTTCGCTGTTGCTAAAAAAAAAAAAAAGGGAAAAAAAAGGAAAGTAACAGTCATCTGTGGAGACAGCATAAAAAATGTTGGTTATTGGACCAGTTGCTCACCGTACATGATGTGTTACAAAAAAAATATTCTGTTTTTGTCCAAACTTATCTTTTCCTTGCTAACTCCTAACCAGTTAGGACACATCCGGAGCTCATATACATTTTGGTTGAGGTAGGAGTGATTTCCTATTTGAAGACAGATTGCTCTTACTCCTACTCCTAAAAGTAGGGTGGGAAACGGAGCACAGTGAGAATCCAGTTTATAACAAAAGTGTTCAGTGAGGTTGAGGTGAGGGCTCTGTGCAGGCTGCTTGTGTTGTTCTGCATCAACCTTGGCAGACCACCGACGTTGCTTTTGCACAGCAGCATTGTCATGCTGGACCAGGTTTGGACTTTTAGAATTTGAATTCTACAGGACACAAAGACATTCTAGACAATTATGTGCTTTTAAATGGGGGAAGAACTGCATATGGGTGTGTGTTGCTCAGGTCTTCACCTATATTTGGCTTACTTGGGGAGTCTATATTCTCTTTTGGCTAGTTTCTTGTATGTAACGTGTGTGTGTGTGTGTGTGTGTGTGTGTGTGTGTGTGTGTGTGTGTGTGTGTGTGTGTGTGTGTGTGTGTGT
>JAQMYL010000001.1:14461303-14492082 GCA_030014365.1 Clarias pachynema
GATTAATGTGGGAGCACGAAGTACCTCTCATCCCTCCCCTCTGAGAGAGCTCGGCCAATCAGCTCTCTCTGGACCTCCGGCTGTGAGAGGTAACAGCATCACCCAGGAGCCGAATGGGATGATAGGGCGAGCACTTTACCACTGCGCCACTCGGAGGCCCCAATTAGTTCTTTTTGAACGAGTCTTTAACGTGACTCAGAAGCACGAGTAGTCTCGGAGAGTGATTCGTTCATTTTCTACTGGGCGCGCATGTGCAAAGCATCGCAAAACCTCTGATGTACAGGAACAGAAATGAGTAACTACCTTTGAGTCTTCTGGTCCGAATCGCTTGTTCTTTTGTCATGTGACTCCCATAGACGCTATGCAGTGCAGTACAGAGGAAAGAGAATTGAGCGATTCTTTTCACGAGTCTTCTAGTCCGAGTCGTTCGTTCTTTTGAATCTTTTGCACTGCATAGCATATGAGAGGTGAGCTGCTCATTCTGTTTATTATAATATGTCCTTAGCTGCGCTGTAATATTTTCATTACTAGAACTATAGCCAAAATGTGTGTATGTGGGCGTGTTGGGGGTCTGTTTATTGAAAATGAAAATTTATTTTAATTTATTTTTTAGAAAATTTTATTTTATTTCTGATCAAAAGAACAAAATGAACTAAATGACTCAAAAAAAGATTTGTTCATTTTGATGAACGAGACTCAAAGTACCGAGTCACTAAAATGATCCAAACTAGTACCTAGCATAAACACCATTACAAGTGAAGTGCTTTTCATCATGTATGAGAAATTTGATCCAGTATTTATATTAAATTATGTATATAAACACTCTGAGCGTGACATAAGCTCAAGAAGAACTTAATATGAGCTTAATGCAGTTTTCTACAACATGGCAAGAAAATAGTTCTCCATGCATCTTGCTTCACTTCCCCCCTAGGGTTTTGATATGTCCAAAAAAGCATGGTACAGTAGTCAAAGGAGACAATACTATGTCCTTGCTAGTTTTTGCAGACGTAGCGGGAACGTGGCTCAGTGTGACGGGAGTAACTCTTTGTATGTCTGTCTACTAGACCACCTCGAACAACGTCCAGGCAATCATAGAGTCTCGAGTGGAGAAACGCACGAAAGGTGTGTATGTACCTGTTGGAGGGAAGAAGATGGCGGTGTTCCTGGATGATCTAAACATGCCAGCGATGGACGACTTTGGTTCTCAGCCCCCTCTGGAGCTTCTTCGACTTTGGATTGACTATGGCTTCTGGTACGACAGGCAGAAACAAACGCAAAAGTGTGTTAAGGTAAGAGAGCAGGGAGTGATGCTGCATGGTGGGATAGATAGAAGGCAGAGAAAGATAGCATGTTCTTTGTATTGTTTTATTATTTATTTTTATTTGGTAGCTCCTAAAGCATTTTTCATTTATTCCGAATCATAATCAAAAATGTTGTCTCACAGCGTTCTGATGCAAATCAATTTTGAAAAATGTTTGCTGTTTAATTATTCTCACTGCTGTATTGCTAGACACACAAAAGACGCTAAGTTATGGCTAAAACACTAACTGCAGAAAAATTGAAAACGTCTTTTTCCCATAAAAATATTTAATTTCCACCTATTTTGCAAAGAGATGCAAAATGCAAATTTTCATCCATACTACAGCTTAAAGGTGAAACTTTTTAACAGAGATTGTGAAATTACAGTACAGGGAGTTGTTGTTGTTTATTTGGTTTACGTTGGTAGGAAGCTGATAATTAAGGAAGCTGGAAAATATCATCTGGCTGGGGTGTTTAAAGACAGCGTATCCATTCTGACTCCATCTGCTCTCTTTTGTTCCTCTGTTTAAGGACATGTTCCTGCTTTCCTCCATGGGGCCTCCTGGTGGAGGGAGGACTCGCATTTCAGGCCGCCTGCAGAGCCGCTTCAGTCTGATCAACATGACGTTCCCGGCGGTGCGTGAGCTTCCACATGAAACTCCACACTAATGCCTTTGATTTAATATAGAACAGAAAAAGTCCTAATTAACTTGTTCTTGCCCATCTAAAACAGGGGCAGTCCGAAACCATGGAACGGGTTATCGTGTGACATATGTGTTGTGAATTAAGCCCGTGTGTGTCCGCATCCTGGCTGACACTTTGTTGATATTATATTTTGCTCATTATCATTCTCAGTGTCTCTGGCTCTGGTAGAATTGCAATGAAAATGATGATAATGATAAGAGTAGGAGCACTGGAGGCTGCTTGATTTGGCAGAATGCTTAAAAAGACTCCTGACCGACTGATTGCTGCTCAGCTCATGCAATCTGAAAGCCCACTCAACTACAACACACACACATAACCATCCCGTTTAACATTTATGCTCATCTAACATTTTCTAATTCGTCCCTCTGCCTTACCATATGCTGTTATCTGTATCATTTAGCTTGTTTCCAACATCACTGCATTTTCTTCTGTTATTTCAATACTCCTTTGTCGATCTCTTTCCCCCCTACCCATCATTCTCTCTCTTACTCTCTCATACTGTATATCTCTACCACTCTCTGTTTATTTTTTTAATGTGCTATTTTCATTTTGTTCTTTTGCTTCCTTTTTATGTGTCTCTCCGATCTCCACCACCCCCTTTTCTCTGCCTCTAGGACTCTCAGATCAAGCGTATCTATGGAACAATGATAAAACAGAAGCTACAGGAGTTTGAGGAAGAGCTAAAGCCCATAGGAAATGTTCTAACTCAGGCTACGCTGGAGTTGTACTACGCCATCACTGCGCGCTTCTTACCCACTCCTGCTAAAATACACTACCTCTTCAACCTCAGAGACATCTCCAAGGTGAAATATGAATTACTTTATTTTATAAGCATGCATAGATTTCAGAAATCAGGCTAGCTGCTTGGGAGGTTATCATATTTCTTTCTCGTTATGTGTTTAATGTTATTTTAATATGTCATCTTAATGTTCTCATTTTCCCTTTGCAGGTTTTCCAAGGTCTACTCCGAGCTCATAGGAACTTTCATGACACCAAACAGAGCATCACGCGCCTTTGGATACATGAGTGCTTTAGGTAATTATCTCAACAATGTGTAAACACATGTACGTACTCGCATCTATACATTCATATGTCAGCTTTCAGTTGATTACTTATTGTGTCTGTGCAAAGGGTGTTTTCAGATCGGCTGGTGGATCAAGCAGACATGGAGGCATTTGTTGGGCTGTTGATTGAGAAATTGGGCTCCTTGTTCGATCTCACTTACCACAACATCTGTCCCAACAAAGAACCACCTATATTTGGTAAGCTCTATTCAAGATTTTACCAATGGGTAAAAGCATAAACAAATGTCTTTTAGGTGTCTTTAAAGCTGGGGTGAAATTAAGTTCAAACTTAAATTAAACTGAACTTATGTTCAAACTTCAAAAAACACATGTTCAGAATTTGAGCTTGGTACATTGCGAAAATATCTTCTCACGTCCCAGGAGCTTATTAATATGTGTGATGTTACTTCAGTAGTTACCCCATGTTTTTGATGTAACATTATGGTAGCAGGGTAGCATTAACACAAGGTCGCTAAAATGTTTATAGCCACTGGCATCATGAAGAAAAAAATCAGTTTTTGTAATATTTCCATTTAAGTGCCATAATTGCCATCTGCTACCTTTAAGCTCTACATAATTACCAAATTGCTTTCTAACCAGTATTGTACCTGTTATGAAAAAATCACAAGTTTAAGCAAGATTTAAAAAATAAAATAAAATAATAATAATCCTTGCACTGTAGCTGGCATCCTTAACACTGTTCAACAATTCCTGTAATATAATAGTTAATTGTAAGGTTTGCCGGTGTTAAATTTCAGGCAAGTTAATGCTGATTAGCCCTCAGGTGTACATCTCAATCTCTTATTTGCACATAGAACCTATTCAAACTAAATAAGAAGGTGATTTTTGAAGTAGAATATTTTATTTTTGTAATTATAAGGCATTTTAATTATTTTTTGTAAATGTTTTATGTTTTATGTTCTATGTTTTAATATGTACAATATATGTAGAAGGACATATCCTTTTTTCAGCTCAACTTAAGCAATATCACGAACTGAATTTTATTCCAATTTACTATACAAACATGACCGAGCACAAAATGTAAAAATGGGTCACAGAGAAAGAACCGATAGCACCGATACAAATGATCATGTGACCTTATGGTTATTTTCGTTTGTTTCTGTGATCAAAAATAATTAGAATGCAAGCATTTTGTCTCACAATGTCTGAAACTTACCCTGTTGACACACACTACAGGACTTATAAGCGCTTATAACTAACCTATAAGCGGTTAGTTTTTTTTTATCATTCGTTAACCTACTGTATACCGTGTTGCCAGTGTGGATCTCTTTGCAACGCTTGAGTTTTCTGGGTTAATAATATATTAAATAAAAATGCACATATACAAAATATTAATAATCTGTTACCCAACAGTTTCATATAAGTGACTTTTTTTTTCCAAGCAAGTTTGACAAGTTAAAACATCTCTGAAAAAGTTATATTAAGCCCTGAACCAGGTTAATCCAGTCTTACTCAGACTGCAGATAGAGAGTTTAGAAAGATGCTACCATTGTTTTAGATTTTTACAAAATGTAACTAATAGTATGATGTCACTCCACATGTAAACCGTCCTCCTGTATGGAAAATGAGCATTTCCTGGCACCTGGATTAAGATTTTACATATGAAGTGTTAACAGTTGCAACTGTAAAACTAATGCACCTTCAAAGTATAAAGTACAGCACATCACTTTGCTGTTTGCTATAATAAGGGCACAGCAGGAATAAATATTGTACTCTTATAAAACTAATGCAGTATAGTGTTTATTATGTATATATTTGCTTTTTTTCTGTTTGTAGGGGATTTCTTAAGGGAGCCTCATGTGTATGAAGACTTGCTGGACTTTAAAGCTCTGAAAAGCTTTATCGAGTCTCAACTGGAGGACTACAACCTCACACCTGGAGTTATCCCAATGAGTTTGGTGCTCTTCAGAGATGCTATTGAGCATGGTCAGCTCCAGTGCATCTCACAAGTCACAAAAGTTAAAACATACTAGTAGAAATACTCCAGTCTGTGAATATCTAGCCAAGTCTCTAAAGAGTTTCATAGTCAAGTCTATGAATAGCTAGCTCAGTTTATGGATAGCTAGCCAAGTCTGTGAATAGATATGTTGTAGTTTATGAGTAGTTACAGTATCCCAGTCTGTGATAAGTTAGCCCAGTCTCTAAGTAGCCATCTTTAAGAATAACTATGGTACATATGAATAGTCCAATCTACGAGTAACTAGCCCTCCCTATAAGTAGCCTACTTACACTACTGTAACGTCCTCAGAGCAGTTAAAGGATAAAAAGTTATTTATTTACAGGCTTTTCTGTTAATTTGAAAAACAGAGTCTTAAGGATATATTTCTCCAAGATAAATCCACATGAGTCACTGTACTTGATGCAATCTTTTCTTCACAAATATGACACAACGTGGTCAACATGATAAAACACAATCATAAAATCACCAGACCTCACAGGCATAGATAAAGGTAGAGTTCTAGCCACATGACCTGAAGGCCACAAAAGTAATGAAGGACAATCTGGCAAGGCATGAGCGTTCAGAGGGGAAATAAATACTAAACCAAACAGAAAGTGGGTGTGATCGGGAAAAAGAAGCAGCAAAAGAAAGGGAGGTGGTGATTTGAAAGTAAACAAAGAAAGCATGTTAAGAGCATGGAATTAATTTGACAGAAAACTAGGAAGACAAAATAGAGAATTATGACACGCATTCAATAGGTAGGTAGCCCAGTCTAAAGTATAGGAAGGAAACCCATTCTAAGAATAACTACTGTATCCCAGTTATATGAATAACTAGTCCAGTTCATGAATCAATAGTTAAGTGTATGATTAGTAGTTTAGTGCATGATTAACCAGTAATCCAGTACCAGTCGATGAGTAACTAGACCAGGTTATGTTCACTATTTGAGTATCGAGCTGTCCAATGGCAGTCCAATCCATGAGTAGCTGTTACAGTGCATTAGTAGACAGAGCAGCCAGTGCAATGGTATTTTAATACATGAGTAACCCTCGACTGCAAAAAGAGACCTGGTGTCCTATTTATCAAACAAGTTAAAGTGAAAATACCAGAGTGTAGAACCAGACTAGACTATAGTGGTCCAGGGTAAAGTGAGTCTTGTGATCCCTTGCTGCTTGAATAATTGCTCTTCTCCATCTTAATATAAAGGATGCAATTATATTACAAACCCCACAAGAGGGTAAACAATTATGTGTCCAGTCCCAAAACACAGTGTGTAATCAGTCTGTGCCACTCAACACTGGGTACAAACTTGGCTCAGCACATACACAGTCCACTGAATTAAGTAGCATATTAAACACAGGGGTATAGGATTAGGCGCATCACTCTCAGCTCAGTGCAGACCATTAAACCCATCAAATGGACTTGTCTCAATATTCAGTACTGATTGATGATGAGATTAGATTTCTACGCTCATGGCTGTGTTTATATGTCAATGAGTTAATGTGCTTATTTGGTAATTATTTATATTAGCGTGTTTGATTTATTGTGAATGCTCGTACTAATACATCTTTGTTCTTTTAGTTACACGGGTGATGCGTGTGATTAGTCAGCCACGAGGAAATATGCTCTTGGTTGGAATTGGAGGATCTGGTAGGCAGAGCCTCACCAAACTGGCCACTTATATCTGTGACTACCTGTTGTTTCAAGTTGAGGTCACCAAGCAGTACCGCAAGCAGGAGTTTAGAGAGGGTAAGCTCTTGTAGCTTAGGATGTCCAGGATAGGTTGGACATTCTGCCTTGTTCTCCAAAATTCTTCATTTTTCTTTACATTTTAATTGCTGAATTATTGTGCATGTGATATAAACAGAGCATATAATAAGGGTACTTGAAGAGTACTATGTCCAAATGTATATATTTTTTTTTAGCAGATAGTATGTAAAATTTACTAGAAATTATAATAAATAAAATATGAACCGTCGAATACGAATTGAAAAAAAAAATCCTGGCAGACATGAGTTATCTGACCCAAAGAAAAATGCAATCAGTGTGTGCTGTTTTGTGTAACACACAACACATTTACACATGTACAGTACAGAGCAAAATAATGAGCCTCCTGTCATTTCTTTATACTGTATTTTGCTTCCAAAGAGTAGCACTGCTTGTATTTTAATGTAGTGTTGAAAAATCGTTCTCCGGGACAAAATTTTGACTTTGACTTTTGACCTGTACCTAAGCAGAATGTTTTTTGTTTGTGAAGCCACGCAGTGATCTACTGTATGAATCATGCTAATATAAAAACATCTAACGTAATGCATGAACTAGTGAGAATTAGGTTCAGATGATGACAGATGGATGATCAGGCCGGTGATTAGTGTACTGGTGATGCTGAATGCTGAGTGGTACAGACGAGAGGGGAAATGAGTTTGCTGCTGAGGTCGTTACGTAAATAGCCAATTTTTAAATCATACCTTTAGGCACTTTGCAGCTTGTCACAGAAAAAAACATATGTTCCCATTTCTTCAATTTAATTTATTCGATGTAATGTAATTTAATTCAGTATGAAGAATAATTCATATTGAATTAAATTGAATAATTATATGGGTATGTACTGTATGTTTCACTATGATTAATAAAGAAAAACAGCCTTATACGTGTGCATTCATCAGTGTAAAAATACGACAAGTGTTTTTCAGTTTTAACATCTTTAAACATCAACATAACCGGTTCTTTTTTACTGAAGCAGTGGATCGTACTTAATACAGGGCCTTCATCTTCTCTGTAATATTTCTCTTGACATGCCAGCAAAGTCGCTTCTCCTTTGAGTCAATATATTATCCAGTTAAGAACTGGAAATTGGTGTATACCAATAGGTGGTCCCTTATGAAGCCTAATAATTATGACTCCTACCAATTTCCTGACCCATCTGTTCCCTAAGGGACTTTCTAACAGAATTAATTAACTACTCTGCTACACCTAAATCAACAAAATAGGTTTTAATATCTGCCTGTTTCCTATCACTCAGGTTGGTGAGATAATTGAACCGAATCTATTTTCCACTGCAGTGAAATAAAGTTTTTAAAATTCCTGATGAATATTCCTGACCCTTAATTTCAACAAATCAACAGAAGAGGACAAACACAATGATGAAGTTAATGAAGCGTTTTGAGTTCTTTTTGTAATTGCCTAAATATAATTGCTGTGTCTAATGCAGACATTAAGAAGCTGTACAGGCTGACTGGAGTGGACAACAAGCCCACTGTCTTCCTGTTTAATGATACTCAGATCGTGGACGAGTCTTTTTTAGAAGACATAAACAACATCCTCAGTTCTGGAGAAGTCCCCAACCTGTACAAGCCGGATGAATTTGACGAGGTGCTTCTACCACTGAATAAACATAACTAGTGTGTTAGAGAGAGTGTGTGTGTGTGTGTGTGTGTGTGTGTGTGTGTGTGTGTGTGTTTATTGATAGTGCCGATATATTTCTATTCCGCAGATCCAGAATGCTCTAAGTGAGTGTGCCAGGAAGGACAGCGTGCCCGAGACTCCAGACTCCATTTTTAATTATTTGATCGAGCGTGTGAGAAACAACCTCCACATAGTGCTGTGCATGAGTCCTGTAGGAGACCCTTTCAGGTATTTATCTCCCGCAACAGAAAGATACATATTGAGCGCATCGAATAAACTGAGAGAAAACAAGAAACCACTGCTGCCTCCATCCTAACCAGATACTACTTTATGAAATGAATGTCTCAAATGCTTGAATGGAATTGGACCGAATTGATTGAATGGGTGAAATTCGGTCAGCATTTCCTGAGTAGCCTGGTCCTGAAATCAAATCACACACCTCACCTATAATGATAATAATAAATACTGAAATGATTTCTGCAGGTCCAATTTTGGTTATTGCTATAGTTTTCTGATTCAATGCTGCATTCAGAGAGAACTCAAAGCGAGCCCTGCAGCCATCTTATTATTTCATTTTCATGAGTTTCACAGTGCAGAAATCATTGCACTGATATTCAGTCCGACTGGGAGAGTTAGTCTCCGACAAAGTGAAAGCAATTTACTGAGCCAGACAGAGAACCACCACTACCTCACCTGTCATCCTGAGATCTTCATCAATAGTCAGGATGAGTGCTAGGAGTTGCCCGGTCCTGACCTTCCTTTCTAGTCTTCTCATTACATACTGCCTTCACTTGGGTTTTATATTCATCAAAAACTCTCTGTCTGTCTCTCTTTCTCCCTTATTATTCTCTTGTGCTCCCTCTTTCCCTCTCCCTCTTTAATCAGCGATTTGCATCCCTTGTCAGCATAACGAGGTGGCTTGTGTCAAGTGACCCTGGGGTCACACCTAATTAAAAATGGCAGGATCTGAATCAAGCTGTGGCTCGGGCCAAATGGCCTTATTTGTAATTGGTGGGTTTATTACCATGGTAGCACTTTAATGGCAACTATTGGCCCAAAAGGCAGCATAATCATGCATGACAAATCAGCAAATGAACACTGGATGACCTGTGAATGGTGCACGGAATGTAGGCTGTGTATAGGGAAGGAAATTATGTGAAATTAGTTAATAACCATGCAATCTCCCTCTTTAGTAATTGTAGAACATTTTGAGGTGGCTAAAGGGAGAATTACATACAGAGAGTAAGGAGGGGGAATAGGTGGAATACCACTGCGCTTTTACATTTTTGTGTGTGTCTGTCTGTCTGTGTATGTATGTGTTTTTGTGTGTGTAGGAACCGTATTCGTCAATACCCAGCGTTGGTGAACTGCACCACTATAGACTGGTTCTCTGAGTGGCCAGAAGATGCTTTATTAGGAGTAGCTGAGAGATATTTGGATGGGCTCACCCTGGGGAGTCAGAAAGGGGTAAAACAAACAAACAAACACTCACACACACACAGATCCTATTGAACAGCTCATTAAAACATACAGTATATAAAATATTCACTCACCGTCCCTGTAGATCTAGTTATGACATCAAGGTATCCCAGAGCTAATCATGTGGCAGCAGCACAATGCAAAAAGTCATGCAAATACTGTACAGCTTAAGAGCTGCTTTCATTAGTGAGTTTGTGTCCGCTGTAGCCTCAGGTTTCTCTCCTTGGCTGACAGGAGTGGAACAAGATGGTGTGTACCCGTGTTCTAGCCCTGGATCTGCCTCAGGTTGAACAAGTTCTGAGTTCTGAGATGTTTTTCTGTTCCACCAAGACTGAGTATTTGAGTTATTGTAGACCTCAAACCTGTCATCTTGAACCTTTCTCGTCATTCATCAACAAGCTTTTTCCACCGGATGTTTTTTTCCTCACCATTCTGTTTAAAACTCTCATGTGTGAAAATCCAAGGAGATCAGCAGTTTCTGAAACCAGCTGGCACCGACATCCATGCCACACTCAGAGATAACCTTATTCCTCGTTCAGATTTTTGTGGTAAAAACATTTACTCAACCTCTTGGCCTGTATCTTCCATGATCTTATGCACTGCTGCTACAATATACACTGAAAAGAAGTGACACTGGCTCTTTATTCCTCTTAGTTTGCTAAAATATTTGTTTAGACTTTAAAAAAAAAAAAAAAAGTGCCATGACATAAATCCATACTGAGACTCACGTGAGCTGCTATCCAGATCCTTTAGCCAGGTACTTGATTAGTTTCAGAAACCTAATTCTTATGACAGCTATCACTCTGAGACCTAGATACCATTTAATCTGATTTATTAGTTGAATTAATATCAGTTATATTATCTACCCTGCAGATCCAGACCAAAG
The DNA here is from genome assembly GCA_030014365.1 of Clarias pachynema. NCBI lineage: Eukaryota > Metazoa > Chordata > Actinopteri > Siluriformes > Clariidae > Clarias > Clarias pachynema. Next base: position 14,472,102 of record JAQMYL010000001.1, read on the forward strand.
TGGCTTGTATCTTTGTGACTATGCACCAGTCAGTAGTCCAGTTCTCTCAGAGGATGAAGCTGGAGCTCAAGAGGCCCAACTATGTCACACCCACCAACTACCTTGAACTTGTGTCTGGATATAAGAAGTACTTGTTTCTACTTCTTATTAAATATAAATAATCAAGAAGTGAGAGTTACTTGTACACTAATGGTTTTTTTTGTCTTTATACCTCTCTCACTTTCTGCTCTACACTTTCTCCATCATTCCTTTGGCTACACTCTCTCTCTTTCCCTCACACACTCTCTCATACACACTCTGTTAGGCTGTTGGCTGAGAAGCGCAGCGAGCTTGGAGAGCAGGTATCTAAACTGAGGAACGGTTTGTTTAAGATCGATGAGACCCGCAGTAAAGTGGAGGCCATGTCAGTGGAACTGGAGGACGCCAAGAAGAAAGTGGCCGAGTTCCAGAAGCAGTGCGAGGAGTATCTGGTCGTCATCGTACAACAGAAGAGAGAAGCAGATGAACAGCAGAAGGTGATTGGCAGACAGCAAACTACAGTATATTGTGTGCATCTGTGTGTGATTACATTCATGCAGGCGTATTTATTTCTGCTTTGTTGTTGTACGATTTTGTTAATGATTCTCTTCATGTGTGGCATGGTTTTCAAAACCTTGAAAATGAATGGGTTGATTTGTGTGTTTGTGTGCCATCGGTCGCATATAGGCCGTGGCTGCTCACAGTGAGAAGATTGCAGCAGAAGAGATAAAGTGCAAGGCAATGACCGATAATGCCCAGAGAGATCTTGATGAAGCCCTACCTGCTCTGGAGGAGGCCATGAAGGTCAGCCCAGTTTTAGACCGCTATATAACTCATGAGATGAACATCTCCCTACGGAGCTCAGCTCATATTGCTTCGTGTTATATACTGGAAGGAGTGCTTGGGATTCGATTTCTTAATGAGTGGATTATAAAATGTAATCTGTCATTATTTAATTGTGCATCGAATAAGTATGGGCTTCGTAAACAACACATTTGTTTTCTCATAGCCGTAATTACAAAGTAGAAGCACTATTAAGAATACTAGTGCAAGAATCACACCATCTATTTCTTATAGAAACACCTGCACCCCTGGTTGTTATTAATGCAGTTATCTAATTAGCCATTCGTGTGGCCACAGGTCAGAGAATAAAATAACACAGCTCCAGGTTCATGTTGCTAAACAGGGTGGTTAACCTGTTGATGTCCAGTTTGGTGCACACTGTAGTCTCAGGTTCCTGTTCATGACTCACACGGGTGGAACCTGATTTATTTTTTCATCCACAATGTGCAATCTGACATGCTTTCTTCATATAGAGTGGAGGCTTTAGTTACCCTGGGCTCTCCTCAGACCTCGAGGTGTTTCCGCCTGCACTGGATGATTTTTGCATCATTCTCTATAAACTTTGTAGAGTGTTGCGTGTGAAACAGGAGATTTCTGAAACTCTCAAACGAGCTTGTCTGGCAGCAGCACCCATTCCATGGTCCAAGTCACTGAGATCACTTTTATAACTCAAGCTCCTAGCCTAGGTCTGCATGAAGTTATGCATTGTGCTGCTGTCACATGATTGGCTGATTGAATTATTGCATGAATAAACAAGGGTACAGATGTTTTTTATTAAACAGGCCAGTGTATGTATTTTGGAAGCATTGATTGGCAATTTATTTTTACAGATAAAATTAGTTATTGCATTTACTGCCAGTAGGCTCGCTTCAAAGTCACCGACTGTGTAGTTCCCTTGTACCAAGGGGGGAAAAAAACGATGACTAGATTTGTATTCTCACTTGTTTCTGTGCTCTTGGTAACTTCCTCACTTGCTGTGCAGGCCCTGGAATCCCTGAATAAGAAGGATATGACCGAGATTAAGTCCTACGGTCGACCCCCGGCGCTGGTAGAGACTGTGATGCAGGCGGTCATGATTTTAAGAGGATGTGAACCCACCTGGGCTGAGGCGAAGAGACAGCTTGGTAAGAGGCAGAGAAAAAGAGCACAAGTTTACTGGTTGATTATTGGCTAATGGAGAGACCAGGAAACCAGTGGACCTAAAGGAGACTTACTCAAAGGAACTCATTATAATAGAGATTTAAAAGGATAAAGAGAGCCGAACAACGCTCGTGTAGTGAGCAATGGGCAGTGGAAATGTAATCATCAATTAGAAAGTACATTTAAATGTTTAAACACACACTCTGGAGCTGCCAAGGCGATGACACTTAAATCAGGGGATTAGCATCGTCATTATATTCCACTCTGTGTGTGTGTGTGTGTGATAGGTGAAGCCAACTTCATTAAACAGCTGGTGCACTTTGATAAGGATAACATACCAGACCGTGTGCTGAAGAGGATTGGCCAGTACTGCACACAGCCTGACTTCCAACCTGATATCATTGGCAAAGTCTCGCTGGCAGCCAAGTCTCTCTGCATGTGGGTCAGAGCCATGGAGGTAAGACCCAGTACCCACACACACATACACGCACACACACACACACACACACACACAGACAATTGTTTCATTAAGAACTCCACTTTGCATATGTACAGTGTGTAGACCAACTCTGCATCATCTTTAAAATGAATTCACCTTTGCATACCCATGTGTCATACCTTGTGTGTGCATTTTTCTCAGGTATATGGCCGTATCTATCGGGTGGTAGAGCCAAAGCGCAATAGGCTACAGGAAGCCATGGCTCAGTTGGAAGAGAAACAGACCTCATTGGCTGAAGCCCAGACCAAACTCAGAGAGGTCAGCGCGAGTATAGTTTTCACTACAGGCTCACACCAATTTTAAAAAAGAAAAATGTGCATTTGAACTCTAATTGCTTTTTAATTGCTTAGTGTTTGGAAGCGTTTCATTATTAATGTAAGTATAAGTGTGTGTTGAGCCTAGAGAGAACAAATGTCACTTCATGATAATTTCGTCAAATATATTGAATTTACCCACAATAATATTTATGCATTACTGTTTTAAAATTTTTGTATTATGCACATGGCCAGAAACGACTACACTGAAACTTAATCTCGTCCCAGTGGAGTCTCAAATGGCTTACTACTGTTTATGCTGAATATATTTTTATGTAAATATAAAGCGTAGGTCAGGAAACTTTTTAATAGGCAACTGGTGTGAATTAGTGATGGGTCGTTCGTGAATGATTCGTGACTTTTTGAACGAGTCTTTAACGTGACTCAGAAGAACGAGTCGTCTCGGAGAGTGATTCATTCATTTTCTACTGGGCGCACATGCATGAAGCATTGCAATTCCTCTGTAGGTTATGTACAGGAAAGTTACCTTTGAGACTTTTAGTCCCAATTGTTCGTTCTTTTGTCACATGACTCCCATAGACGCTATGCAGTGCAATAGATTCAAAAGAACGAACGACTCAGACTAAAAGACTCATGAGAAGACTCGTTCAATTCTGTTTCCTGTGTAATGCACAGCATAGTGTATATGAGAATCACGTGGCAAAGGATGATGATATGACCAATATGAGCTGCTTATTCTGTTTATCATAATATGTCCTTAGCTGCATTGTAATACTTTCATTACTGTAACTCTAGCCAAAATGTGTGTATGTAGATGTGTTGGGGTCTGTTAATTGAAAATGTTGCATTTTATTTTATTTCTGATCAAAAGAACCAAATGAACTAAATGACTCAAAAAACGATTCATTTATTCGTTCATTTTAATGGACGAGATTCAAAGAACCGAGGCACTAAAATGATCCAAACTTCCCATCACTAGTGTGAATATGGGATTGTAAACGCTTGAATGTATTTCTAGAGAAATTTGTAGAAAAGAAGAGAAAGGTGTTCAGACCTCAATATGTTACAGTGGAACTAATAATGCATGAGAGAATAAACCTAAGAGATTTACAACCTTGTACTACACACATCTGATAAGTGCGTGTGTGTGTCTGTAGGTGGGAGAGAAACTGAACCAGTTACAGACTCAGTACGGTGAGAAGCTGAATCAAAAGGAAGAGTTAAGGAAAAAGTCTGAAGACATGGAGCTTAAACTGGACCGAGCTGGCAAACTGGTGTCTGGACTGGCTGGAGAGAGAGTACGCTGGGAGAGGACTGTAGAGGTACATACACACAAAACACACATGTTGTTGGAACTGATCAAAGACTACAGATTATGTAATTTCTTTAGGCTCTAGAGCAGGACATGGGATATCTAGTTGGAGACTGTCTCCTGGCTGCTGCGTTTCTTTCATACATGGGTCCTTTCCTGTCCAGCTACAGAGACGAACTTCTCTCGAGCATCTGGATAAAACAGGTTACTCTTATTCCCCTCAAACCTTCGATTTTTCACATTTTTACTTTTGTACTTTTTTTCTTCTATACATTCTTCTTTTCTCTCGACCTCTAGTTTAAGGAGTTGGACGTGCCGTGCTCTCCAGGCTTCAGTTTCGCCGCTTTCCTCTCCAAAGCCACAGCCGTGCGTGACTGGAACATCCAAGGTCTTCCCTCCGATGCTTTCTCCACCGAGAACGGAGTCATCGTCACCCGCGGCAACCGGTCAGCCCTCACCGGACCAATCTCCCAGCGCTATTTTGACAGACAGACCGTCTCCAGTGCTAATTAGAATAACGGCAGTATCTCATGAATAATGATGACTAATGAATAGTGATAGCAGGGTAATTAGCTAAAGATAATAGTAAGCTCTTGCGATGTGGACGTCCATTTATAGACCAGTGCAAATTTCCTTTCACAGAACCAGAAGGTCACCAGACGGGGCATTTTTCTTTTTTTTCTTTTTTTTTTTTTCTTAGTTGGAGATTATGGATTATTATGAATTATTTGGGGATAATGTCTCAGGCATTCACAGTAATGGTTAACGTCTGTCTGTCTCTTTTTCTATGCGTCTTTTCCCAGATGGCCATTAATGGTAGACCCTCAAGGACAAGCGCTGAAGTGGATTAAGAACATGGAGTCTAAAAGAGTGAATAATCACACATACAATTGCACAATGGCCATTCCTTTCCTACACCAATTTTGCACACTCTACTTGGTATAACGACGACATTATCCAACACTCACGCAGATAAAGGGAGGGTTTGTATAGAAATGGAACGGAGACAAGAAGGTATTAGACAAGATTATAGCTCCCTGGATATTGCAAAAGCATAACCCCGCATTCTGCAAGGAGATTGTCAACAGGGCATGGTGTCAGTCAGCCTACCCATTTCAGTCAGAGTCGTGACTTTGTGTACAGCCCACAGACTCCAGCGACTTTCTTCCCTTAATTAGTGTAGAACAAATAAACACCATAAAAAAATAATATGTGGCACATTGAAAACCTTATCATTTCTGTCACTCATTCCTCTCACCTGCTTTCTGTTCCTTTTCCCTAACTAACTCTAGCCCTCCACACAGACGTTTCTATTAATACACACCTTCCCTTTTCTTTCTCTTTTGTGCTTTGGAGGCTGCGCTTGTTCATTTCTTTATTGAGGTGAGATGGAACCCTCTTTTCTCTCAGTGCTCAGGCGTTTTTTTTTTTTTTTTTAAAGAGTGGGAGATGTTGATGGAGTATTTAGAGGGCAGAAACGACACACAGGAGTATCACACACACACAAAAACACATGGAACGCACACAAAAGACACCATTATACACATTTTTACACACCTAGGCTCGCGTCTTTGTCCTGACCATCTGGTCACTGTGCTTTTCTCTGTCTCTTGTCTCTCAGCTTAGCCTCATTTGTTGTACAGGTCTCTGCTCTTCCCTTGCCCCCTTTTTTTTTTCCCTCCCTGCCCCTCCATTTCCCGCTATCTCTTTTCCTCTCTGTTGGTCTCTCTCTCCTCTTTTCGTGCTGTTTCTCTGACCTTTTCCTCCTCTCTGCAGGTCCTTTCATGCTTTCATGTCTTGCTGGGGTGGCCAGTGCCATTCACACACTACAGCTAAACGCTGACATTTAGGAACAATCACGAAATGTCTTACACTGACAGTCCTGAAGCTTTTCTTTCTTGTCCCTTCTTATTATCGCGCTCTCTCTCTCTCTCTCTCTCTCTCTCTCTCTCTTTCTCTTTGCTCCCTCACACGCACATTTTCTTTACTATCTATTTTGATTTTTCCGTCTATGCTTTTATCATTTTTTTTCCTCTTTAGCCCATCACCTTTGGACTCATTTTCATCTAGTGTTTGTCTTGTCTTTTGAATTCTCTCTCTCTCTCTCTCTCTCAGGGCTTAAAGGTGATAGACCTGCAGATGCCAGATTTCTTGCGTGTTTTGGAGAACGCAGTGCAGTTTGGCTCGCCAGTTCTTCTGCAGAATGTACAGGAGGATCTGGATCCTTCGCTGGCACCCATACTTAACAAATCCTTCACCCATGTTGGTTTGTCACGCATACGAACATTTGCAAACACACCCATCCACACACACAATCATAGGCAGGTGATACAGTAGGTGACCTGGCGAAATGTGGGACGTTATATCGAACAAAGGCAAAAAAAATTTACAAGGGGCATTCAAGTCAAACTCTGAGTTATCGTTATCATTAGCAGAAAACGGATTGACATTTACAAAAGACATCAAGAAGGGTACGGTGATGAGCGTCTTCACTACAGTAGAAACATTTAAATGGAACAAACGTCTTAAAGAAAGCTGTATGTTCATGGAAGCCAAGGTGGCTTGGAGCTCACTGCAGTCATTCCTATGAAAATATTCAGCAAGTGTAACGCTTGCTGCTTGGAAATCAACGGACAACTTATCGCCAACTTGCGGAAGAGTGGCATCTGTCTGTGGAACTTGTACGCACAATCATTCACAAACACCACTTGAACATTACCGAAACTCAGCTGGGAGTTATTGCCACATCACCCGTACAGTCCTGACCTCACTCCGAGCCATTTCCACATGTTTGGGTCGTTTTAGGCAGTTCCTGACACTCCCATCATGGCTTCAGTGTACTGAGAAAACTTTTTTGATGGTATAAAAAGACTGGGATAAGTGCATTAGTGTGGCAAGTAATTATAAATAAAGTTAAAGTTAGTTTTTACTCTCATACCTGTGTTTTGTTGTTCTGCAGTATCAAAAGTCCCAGTTTGATTTGAGCGCCCCTTCTAATTTACAAAAATATAAAGAAAACTGAATGAAAAAAAAGGTAAAAACACAGAAGCTGATTGGCAACTCACTTTTGTTTTTCTGCACAACACATGAAATTTGGATCCAGTGTAATGTTGAAGAATTGTATTTATCAGTATGGAAATAGGCGGCACGGTGGTGTAGTGGTTAGCACTGTCGCCTTGCACCTCCAGGGTCCGGGTTCGATTCCCAGCCAGGCTTGATTCCCGTCTCTGTGTGCACGGAGTTTGCATGTTCTCCCCGTGCTTGGTGGGTTTCCTCCGGGGACTCCGGTTTCCTGCCACAGGCCAAAGACATGCAGATTTGGCTAATTGGCATTATTATTCCCAAATTGCCCGTAGTGTGTGTGTGTATGTGTGTGTGCCCTACAATGGATTGGCACCCTGTCCAGAATGTACCTCCTCCTCATGCCCTAAGTCTCCTGGTAGAGGCTCCAGACCCCCCGTGGCCCTGAATACAGGATAAAGCCGCATAGACGATGAGTGAGTGAGTGTGGAAATTTATTTAACGCTTTTCAATGTCGAACATAAATCAAGGAGTAGAATGACCTCTTTGAACAACGTCTTGTGGCCAGACTAAAAATGAATGATTAAAAATAAATTGAATTAACTCGAGAAAACTGAAACTGCTCCTTATGATCAGCTGTTTATAATAATGTGGCGTTATGGAACGCCAAACACATCTACGTAGCTTAAATGTTAATGTGAGAAGCATTATCTGTCTAGGATTCAACTGGAATTCTCAAATTCTTCAAATTCACAATGTATAGCTACTCCTGGTGTGTGTAGTTGAGTGTATTGTATTTTTTTATTCCGTGTACGCAGGTGGGAGGCTCTTGATAAAGCTGGGAGATAAAGAGGTTGAGTACAACCCAGAGTTTCGTTTCTACATCACCACTAAATTGTCCAATCCTCACTACACCCCTGAGATTTCCAGCAAAACCACCATTGTTAACTTCGCTGTAAAGGAACAGGTGCGTGTTTTGTGTATGTGTGACTGTGTGTGCTAGTTTGACTCGTAAGTGCGTCTTTAAAAATGGATGCGGCATTTTGAAGGCACATTTTTTAGGATCCCTGAAAAAAAATCATGTTTCAGCAGCATAGTGTAAGTCAGTAATCGTCCATTTTTGCTGTGAAATAGTATTTTTTTATAGAGGTTATTGTGTCCTTGCTTTTGTGTGTGTGTGTGTGTGTGTGTGTGTGTGTGTTCTTAGGGACTGGAGGCTCAGCTATTGGGTATAGTGGTGCGTAAGGAGCGTCCTGAGCTGGAGGAACAGAAAGACTCTTTGGTGATCAACATTGCCGCAGGGAAGAGGAAACTACAGGAGCTAGAGGATGAGATTCTTCGGTGGGCTACACACAAAACCACAGACACTCACACTCACACTCACACACACACACACACACACACACACACACACACACACACATAAAATGTCTCCATTAAAACAACCTTGCATATTTCATAGCACTACATTAACACCTTTTATTCAAATGACATTTAGAGAAAAAGCTAAATTAACACATTTGCTAAATGCATCAGTCAGTTTTAGCCTTCTGCAGCCTCATGCTTATGTGCCTGTTTCTATGTGTGTGTGTGTGTGTGTGTGTGTAGCTTGTTGAATGAAGCAACTGGCTCTCTGCTGGATGATGTGCAGCTTGTGAACACTCTGCAGACCTCCAAAGTGACAGCCACAGAGGTGTCAGAACAACTGCAGACCAGCGAACAGACGGAGATCAAAATCGATACTGCCAGAGAGGTGAGAGAGAGAGAGAGAGAGAGAGAGAGAATGATAGAGTCAGGAAAAGAAGGACGATAAGAGGAGGACGGTGCAGAAAGGTTTGCCACATTGGATTAATTGTTGACAGCTTAGGGATAAAGATAAAGCTTTAAAACGAGGCCCTGATTACCGGTTATGTCAAACTAAGAAATGTGATTGAATCGCAGGCTTATCGTCCGTGTGCCCAGCGCGCCTCCATCTTGTTCTTTGTGCTGAATGATATGGGTCGTATAGATCCCATGTACCAGTTCTCTCTGGATGCCTACATCGACCTGTTCAACCTGAGCATCGAAAAGAGCTACCGCAGCCACAAGCTGGAGGAGAGGATCGCCAAGCTCAACGACTACCACACCTACGCAGTCTACAGGTCACACATCGCTGACACACACACATTAGTACTGTTAACCTCATAAACACACCTGCATAACCTTCATGTTTCTGTCCCTCAGATCCGTATTAGACATAAAAATTCCTTGCACACATGAATCATTTCAGCCAGAGGAACAGTCCACAGGCTTTTATAAACTAAGTGAGATCACTGATTTTGCACAGTTTTGTTGTTCATAATGAGCACAGCAGATGAGCATAGTTGAAATATGATGATATAGCGATGTGATCTGAAGTGGTGCGTGTAATTCCGGGGAAGTCAGGGTCAACACTGTGCAGAAATGGACCAGAGTTAATATATCACAGTGCTGAATGTGTACTACATCAACTGCTCGTCCTCAGTCTCTGCCATTTTATCTTTATGTTCCTCCATAAACTGCAGAACTTTACCAAAGGGACATGAGCAAAATAAAAATAACACAATTATGGCGTGCTCACCAGAAATGTGTACAAAAAAATACAAATATTAAATAATTATCTGGTGAGTATTAGAAAGTTTCTGGTGCACACCAAATAATTGTCTTTTTTTTATTATTTATTTATGCCCCTTTATGATTTCATATGTAATCATATACATGGGGATAAACACAAATCAGCCATAACATAAACATTAACATGAAAATCACCTGGGTTTTGGTTCCCTTTGTGCCACCAGGGAGGATCTGGCCCCTCAGCGTGTGACTCCACAAGACCTCTGGGTGTGTGTGCGGTGGTGTCTGTCACCAGACTGTTGGTAGTGAATTCTTTAGGTGCAGCAGGGTGTGGGATGTGGCCTCATTGGATCGGGGTGATTTGTCCGCTGAGGTGCTCGATCGGATTGGGATCTGGGTAGTTTGGAGGCTGGAGCGGTGGCCTTGGGCTTTTAGCCTTCTGGGGCAGGCGCACAGTGGGCTGTTGTGTACTAGGAGTTCTGGAGACTTTTTAGTGATTGGCTTTTCTATGGGATCGTCATTATATTAAATGATTTAGTGTTCTGATCTACTGGTAAATTGAAAAGATTTTATAATGTTAATATTCCTACCTAATACTTAACAGAAAAAAAGATATTCATATTCAGAAATATATTCACAATATACAGAATAATATATTGTATTAATATGTTACAATATATTTAAAAATACATAAGGAAACGCTTTTCATATATTGAGAAATATATTAAAATATATTCAAATGTTTATCTTAATGTACGTAATTTTATATACAACAGTATACTTCATAATATATATATATCTATTTCTTTATATATTTTTTCGCAATATGCTTATATGTTAATGTAGTTTGAACAAAATGGGCTTTATAGGCATTGATCAGAGCCAACAAAGTAAAAGTGTGTGTATAATTCTTTCAATAGAACAATTATAAGTATAAATATAATAATTGTTGTCTTCATTGCAATATATATATATATATATATATATATATATATATATATATATCAATAAATGGTCTATTCATATTTTAATGAATATGTCTATGCAATATGTTAATAAATATAAGCACTAGTTATATTTAGTTATTTAGCACTAGTTTCCTATATATGGAAATGTATTATTTAATACTGTATATTGCAATTATAATATATTGCCTTTTTTTTTTTTTCCATAAGGCCTTCGGTGCCCATGATCCTGTCACTTGTTTACTGGTGTATAGTTGGTGATCAATGCTGTTCAGTTCTCCTGATGGTGGTGTTGATGCTATGGCTGATCAGTGTTTTTGTTGAGCAAGTTTGAATGTGCTTGGGAAAAATAGTGATATACTTATAATTAATAAGAAATAAGAATTCTTTTGGCAGCCTTTTTTCCCTAAGCACATTTTGGTTACTGTAAAATACCATATATACTGTACATAGTAAAAATAAAATACAACTAGCTACAGTAGGTTCTCCTTCCAGCTAGTTACAGCCAGTAATGTAGTGTTTGAGTCATTATCTATCCCTTTTCATTTAAAAACATTTTGGTAATAGTTGAGGAAAATAATTTGCTATTTGATTTGATGTCTTGCCAAAGCACTCCATGATGCAACAGAATGTTGTTCATTTACATTTCACTTTTGCTCGGTTTAGATTGCATCATGTTATGCATGGAGCAGGCATCAAAATATTAAAATTAAGTCACTGCATAATTATTTACATGTGTAAATGCATGAATGAAAGAGTGATTGGCAGTCCTTTAATTTGTTCTCTGAAGCCTTTGAGCTCGAACATGATGTTACTTGGAGAGTCATCAGTAGTTTATGTTTGCAGGTACACTTGTCGGGGCTTGTTCGAGTGTCACAAGCTCCTGTTCAGCTTCCACATGTGTGCAAAGATCCTGGAGGTGGCTGGCAAGCTCAACATGGAAGAGTACAGTTTCTTCCTCAGAGGAGGGCTGGTGAGCACCCAACTTCCATCCCCATAACCTAATTAGACTGATGTAAAGAAAAAAGGCGGATACAATACTTACTATCATAATTGTATTGTGTAGCATTTCATTATTACAGCGTGAAATTACAGTATGATGAAAAAAAGGTCACCACCTGGGTTTAACTAAACATCATTCCATTGGACAGTTACTGCAGTGATTAATATGGTTCAGCTTACAACTTGTTATTTAACGCTAACTTGACCTAATTTTTCATTTCTTAAATAGCCGTGCCCAGAATATGAGGACGTATTCTATTGTTGTAGCAAAGATGTTACTCTGTTTCAGAAGAGTCAAATTATTATCCAGCATCAAGCAAAGAAAGCAATTATACATATACTGTATGTAACCCCTAACACTGGGTTAAGAACTGTCCAACACATTATTAAAACCTTTGAGGAAGAAATGCGGTTGGAAAAACATTTGAATGAGTATAATGGGAGATCATTTAAACGTTTGGTTAAATCAAATCGTGGAAATAATTGGAGAAAAGATTTCAGTTTGCTAGAGAGCATAAAGAACAGATGCTGCCTCGTGCCGACTGTGTGGCAGTGTTATGATCAGGGGTTGCTTCTTCTGGACAGGTTGAGGTTCAGCAACGTTATGTGCCCAAAGAAATGATGTCAGCTGACGAACCGCATATACTGAATGACCAGGTTTTTCCATAAATGGATTTTTTCCACCTGATGGCACGGGCAAGATGACAATGCCAGGATTCATCTGGCTCAAATTATGAAACCTGAGACCAGATGGGCTATCTTTGGTCTCTACAGGCATAGCTGAGCCTTGAGTGTCCATGAGTCCATCACCAGTTTATTGGTATATCATTGATAATCAGTGTTACTCAGTTCACCTGGCAGTGGTGGTACAAGTAATGTCATGGCTGATCAGTGTACTGTACATAACTCATTTTCTTGGGCATTACATACAAGCCTATGGTTTTTTGCATATTTCCAAAATGGTATAGAAAAGGTATCATCAATACTATGAGGGTTGACCTGGAAATTCCAAGAAATGTTTTTTTTTTTTAACACCAAGACGTACAGCATAACCGATCCTCTTAACCCTCTATTAATTCAATGTGACGATGTTTGTTGAATGTTTTGCCTTGTCATGTTCTACTATGAATCCTCCAAGTTCCACTGCTCCTGCAGATTGCAATATGTTTTCATTCATTATTTCTTTTCTAGTCAGTTCTATACAATTTTTATACAAACTTTGAGATTCTAGGAACACATTCCTACCTCATAGAGTTGTGCTATTTTAGGTTTGTGCCAAAGGAACTACTTCTCTAAATTGCTGGATAAACTCTAGCCAAGTCATATTATGAGTTTTTGTTTATGTTGTTAAATAAGGGCTTAATTCCCTCTGCCCTTCATTACAAGGCAGGTTCATTAAGTGTGTGTGCTACTGGAGCAAATAGTTACCTCAGAGGTAATTTAGATGTGTTAAAGCTAGTGTTAAGTGTGTGAATATTTATGAATTGAATTATTTTCAACAACAACAATCAATCAAGTTTTTCTAAATTAATTTCGAAAAGTGTCTGGATTTTTGTTTAACAACTTCGTGTTGATGAGTAGCAAAAAAATTCCCAGTTCAATACCATGCAATTTCAAGCTTTTATTTTTTTTTGTCCAAGGGGTGTTAATCTTGCTGCAAACCTGTAGAATCACTTAAAGAGTAGCTACTCTGCATGTTGAGTATGTCAGAGCTTGTAAAGGAAAATGTTTAGCTCTTATGGGGTAACATTATTTCTCATCATCTGCAGACACTGCCTACATAATCTAGCGTTTAAAACAGCATGTTTTTTTTTTTTTTTTAGGTTTTCAAGCTGCTTAAAATGTTCCTGTTTTTTTGTAATAAATATTGTTGGAGGTCTGTTGTCGAACCCTTGTCATTTTTGTGGGTGTGTGCCGTTTGTTTCAGGTCCTGGATAGGGAAGGTCAGATGGAGAACCCATGTTCAAGTTGGCTGGCTGACTCTAACTGGGACAACATTACCGAGCTGGACAAGATAACTAATTTCCATGGGATTATGGCTTCATTCGAGCAGTACCCACGAGACTGGAACCTGTGGTACACCAGCTCAGAGCCAGAAAACACACGTCTACCTGGTGACTCACGTTTTTTTTTTCCTGGAAAACTATTACATGATGAATATGTATTTGCTCCTTTATCTTTTCATCCCACGCAGTCTTTTTCTGTCCGTACACATTAATGTCATGCTCTACTCACAGCGCTAGTCTGTCATTTCTTTTGATTATTTCTCAAATCTAATTATATTACTGTGACCTCTGTGTCATATTAACACAATCTATGGGTGAACATGCAGCTGTGTGAATATTCTGTTTATTTAACTCTTTTATATAATTATGAATTGTAATTTTGTTTAAAGAGCACGATCTAGAGTTAATCATTTCAAAATATTTCTAGAAAAGTTAATATTTGCCTGACACTTATCTCTTGTTTAATTGATTTTCTGTTTCATCTTTCATATCCTTTTCTTTTTTCAACCCTTCCACCTTCTCTCTTCTTGTCTTTATTTTCTATAATTCTTACACTCTCTGACACTCAATGTTTGCAATGTCAATTTGCAAACCGTCACTCTCATATCTCCCTCGCTCCTTCCTTCCCCTGTCTTTTTGTGCCCTTATCGCTCACTCGCTTTAGGCGAGTTTGAGAGTAGGTGTAATGAGTTGCAGAGGATGTTGATAGTGCGTTCCCTAAGACAGGACCGCGTCTCATTCTGCGTGACCTCCTTCATCATCAACAACCTGGGCTCACGCTTTGTCGAACCACCAGTACTGGACATGAAGGCTGTGAGTTGCAGACACACACACACACACACACATTACAGAAGGCAGACATGTCAATATGTTTTCGTATAACATTACATCCATCATTTTCATCTTAACATCGCCAGATCAATGTTATAAAGTACACATATTTACATGCTGTCAAACACAGTGTAAGCTCTCTACAGCAGCATCACCGTGGCTGGACGGATACCAGTTGTGTAGATCATCTTGTTAGTGTCCTGCTAGAGAAAACTTCTTTTTTGCTTCAGTCTCACTGAATATTCAATTCGATTCAATTCAGTTTTATTTATATAGTGCTTTTTAAGAATGGTCGTTGTCTCAAAGCCGCTTCACAAAAATGAAATGAAAATTTATGGAAGTGTGTATGTGTAAGAAAAATGTGTCTAGATAATAATGAGATTGTCTCTGATGAGCAAGCCAAGGGTGACAGCGACAGTGGTAAGGAAAAACTCCCCGAGATGGCAATAGGAAGAAACCTCTAGAGGAACCAGACTCAACAGGGAACCCATCCTCATTTGGGTGATAACAGATAACAGAAATTATATAACATCATGTGTGTTATGCAGCTGAAAGTTCAATATAACAGAAGTTATTTAAATGGACATGAAGTCCAGTTCGGCACAGGGATGAAGTCAGTAGGTGCAAAGGGCAGATGGGGTCTGGATCACTGGGAGCACAGGAGCAGCATGTGTAGCTCCAAACCATCATGAAGTACAATCCAGCTGGAGCTGGTCCTTCTCTGGATGCTTCAGGATCCTCGCAGGGTTGGCCTTTGTCTACTGAAGCTGGCAGAATCTCCAGATACCTCGGGATGAGTAGAAAAATAAAGAACAGTGACGAAAGAATATCTGTTCAAACTATGTAAAGGAAGGTTTGTCTCTAAACCTGACTAAAGTCGACTAAAGATGACTCAACCAATCTTGACATACAACCTGAAATGATTTGTGTTGTAGCTTTTAGCTCGTTACATTGCATAACAAGTGACTATGCAGTTTAAACTGCTATTTGTGTGAGACTTCTCCTGGCAAAGTGTGCTACCACATATGGCACGCAGCATGAACACAGAACTATCACTTTAAAGGAGTAGTCTGTCATTTTTTAGAGCCCTCTGCTACCAAGGAAAGAAATTTGCAATTGCAATGAAATCAGTGACGAGCCATTTCGGAAGAGAACTGTAAAATGATTTCTGTGTTTCCTGTTCTTTGGTGTTTGTGTGTTAGGTGGTAGAGGATTCCACCACTAAGACACCACTCATCTTCGTGTTGTCCCCTGGTGTGGATCCCACTGCTGCCCTGGTGCAGCTGGCAGAGGCATCGGGCAAGGGACACCACTTCCACGCCCTCTCTCTGGGACAGGGACAGGCTCCAATCGCCACACGCATGATTAAAGAGGGAGTTAAGAATGGTAAACCTTCACATGCTCTTCTTATCTCCTTCTGTCTTTTTTCCTGCCAGTACTGTTATTTCTGTCTCGCTGTTATGCCGACCCAGCGTATTAGGCATGTTGGTTAATTAAGGGTGTTTATCCTGAGTAAATGGACCAGAAAAAAAAAAGTTTTGAAAGTTAACTTTTTGTTTTAAAGAAAAAACTGCGTCTGCACTTTCCATGGCCAATCCGCAAACAAAAGAATTTTAAATTGTCCATCTCACACCCACTTCACGTCTATTATAGCATAGAGAAAAAAATGCAACTCAACTCTTTCCGTCCTTCAGATATTTTCTTGCTTGCTCACATGAGGAAAGCATGTGCTTAGAAGAAACACACACACACACACACATTTATCAATATTACACGAGAGGGAGTGCTGTTGTACTGAATATCAGCACGACTGCGATGCGGTCGAAGATATTACAGCCATGTTAATATTCTGCACAACAGCATGCCCTCAAGTGTGATGTTGCTTTTATACTTGTATAGACAGTTCCACAAACACCCCTTTTTATAAACAGTTTATGATTTGTGTTTATATTACTAGTTACAGTGAAACCTCGGATTATGAGTAACGCGGTTTACGAGTGTTCCGCAAGACGAGCAAAGATTTTTAATAAATTCTGACTTGGAAAACGAGCAAGTCTTGGTTTACGAGCACCGAGTTTCATGTATCACGCATGCGCTTCTTGTTTTGATGGGTTGATCACAACTGAGCCAACGTTTTTTCTCTTTCTTGCACTGCGGAATTGTGGGTAATCGTCTCCCCTGCTCGGTCTTACTGGTATAATCAACATCCATGCACGCATGTACTGTTTACTATAACACTGTGACCACACTTGTGTCTGTATGCGTGTTAATTATTTTTATGTATTAATTTTTTTGGGCTGTGGAACGAATAATTTAAGTTTCCATTATTTCTTATGGGAAAATTCGATTTGGATTATGAGTGTTTTGGAATAAGAGCCCACTTCCAAGGTTCCACTGTATTTTGCTCCCCAAACACAACACTGTATCCTTCCTCGACTAGAACTGGTGAATGACAGCTATTGTAGTTAACAGTTGTATTGTAGGCAAAGCTGAGGAAAATAAATCATAGAGGTGGTGGACAGTCCTGTAAATCTCTTAAGTTTATCGTTATATTTCCATTTCTTGCGCTTTAGTGCAGTATATCTGCTCCGTTAACTTCATTGTTCTTTGGATTAAATCACAAATCGTGTTAAATGGAAAGCTAGTGTGCTGAGGATTTATAACGTGGAGAAAGTCCAAGATCCATTAACATTAATTATCGCCAGCCGGGCCAACCTGGCCTCGCCCCTTCGCGCACCTGCAGAAGGGGGGTTGGGGGGGGGGGGGGGCTACGGAGAGAGCGAGGAGCGACTACAGGTTGAGGCACACGCCCATCACAGGCACAGGCCGTGACAGATGTTTTCAAATTACCTTGAAAGTAACGTAATTAGTAACCTGATTACTTTTTGCATGTAATAATCAGTAATGTAATCAAATTACAATTTTAAAGTAGTAATTAGTAATTTGTAATAGATTGCTTTTTTTGAGTAACTTCTCCAACACTGTAGTGCGAACAATTATTTGTTCCACACACTAAGTAGTGCCCTTGATTAGGGGTTAGAGCGGGATGTGGGATTCAGCCTTGTGAACCAGATAGCTTTGTAGCGTGTAAATAAAACAACACAAAGGGAATTCTGAACAACAAATAAATAATTATTAAGTAGACATAGTATTGTTTAAGATGACATGACATTATCAGATGTGTTTTCTTGCTGAAAGTGCTTCCGTTACTGGTCTTGAATGTGGGTTTTGGTGGGCAGTTGCTCTCTCCTCAGTACTGCAAAGATGTACACATTAGACAAACTCATTTAATCTTTTATTTAGGCAGGTAAGGTGCCAAGATGCAGCAAAGCAGTAAAAAAAAATGGAGTTGAAAGATGGATGCTTAAAGGAGTTTAATTCGTGCCATCCTTCCCTGTATTTCCTGGCCTGGCCGCTCTGAGTTCTTGCCCGACCAGATATTCTTCCAATTTTATAGTCTTGGCCTATAGTCTTAAAATCTGGAAACAATTTAGATCATGTTATAAATTATAACCCTTGTCTATTCTCATAGCCCTATCTGTAACAACTTTTTATTTCAGCCCTTGATTCTGCATACACTTTCTGAGGAAAACAAAGATTATACTTTCTTTTTCTGATTTATTTTTAGATGGGACAGTAAATTTGGAGGAGCACACTTTCTTTCCTTCCCCGCGGTTACCAGAAGTTTCTTCACTCGATAAAGTACTGTTTCATCCGAATGTTCCCATACATTTATAGTTTTTATCATTTATTGTTGTCTTGTGAGCCTGTTGCTCGTAATCACTATAAACAGGACTGGGAAGACGACCTTGGGGTAAATATCTCTGATAAGTTTTGGGAAGGTCTGCTTGAGAGTATAAGTGTGAGTATAAGTAAATGTGCCACCTTACCTTCGTTGATTCAATTTAAGGTGGTTTACGGATTATATTATACAAAACGTATATTAAGTAGATTTTTGCACTAATGACGTCTGCCACAAATGTCAGCTTTCACCCGCCAAAGGTACTCATATGATCTGCCGTAAGCTTTCTATTTATCAGTCCCATTTCTTTTATACAATGTCCAAGGTCTTGGATGTAAATTTACAGTCTTGCCCATTGCTGCCAATTTCTTTGGAATAGTCAATGAAGCTTTGTGAGTGTCCCAAGTAAAAGCAGATGCTCTAGCTTTTGCCTCTATGGTCGCTCGCAAACAAATCCTGCTACGTTGGAAGAGTCCTACTTCACCTCGTTTGGCTGGAAGACCTTATGTCTTTCCTCCATCTAGAAAGAAATTAATTCAACCGGATGGTCTCTGAAGCTCAATTCCATAAAAGATAGGACTTCTTACTTTTATATACCCAGTCATTATCTTCTTTTGATGTCCAGAGCAGAGAGCATGCTGTCCACTTACAGTCTTATTGTCTTGTACTTTTTCTGTTTCCTTCATTGTTAAATCCGTCTGCCTCTTTCCTTTCTGTGTGGGTTTGTTGCCTTTGTACTGCCGGTTTGTTTGTTTCTCTTTAGGTCTTTAAAATGCAAAAAAAAAATTACGGAGCATTTATTGTGTCTGCTTTTGTTTTTGATTTCATTTGTTTTTATTCCATGTTTCAATAAACATGTTTTTTAAAACGACCGAATTATTTTTAAAGCTGTTATTAGAGCACCTGTGACGCTGAGTAATAAACATACTGTAGATACATTTCCCAGTGCTGTTACCGTCTATCGTCACCTCTCGTAACTGTCGAATGCCTCTCATCCAATCAGATTCCTCGGTCGGAACTAACTAACTGTATCAGTTGTGACAAATAATATTTGATCCTGACAAGATTGCGATCATAATCCACAGACAGGATATCATTGTAGCAGAGGTGTTTGTAGAGTAGTGATACTCATTAGATTAGTAACGCTGTTAAACACAAATATTGTTTGTTCATTGCCTCACTGTCTCGTGTCATATTGTTATGTACACTGTGCTTATAAATCCAACAAACACAAATTGCACCGTCACCAACCACCCCTGTGTCCCAGTGACATTGTTGTGCATTAATGTTCAATAAAACTGTTGATTTATTCCCGCTGGTAGCCCTCGCAGAAGGGAACATGGTCACAAATGATGTTGATTAAACAGAAGGTTGCTCACACCTCACAAACTCACAAACGTGTTGTTGCTTATGTGTCATTTTGACAACTAATTTTGACAAATACGACAACTAATCGAATTTAAGTAGTTAGTTTTGGTCTAGATGTATTTGGTTACAAGTTTAATTAATAGAAATGTTTCAGCTTTTTTTTTTCATCAGGTCAGTAAACAATTTCCTGGGTTTTCGTTCCTTCTGAAATGGAATGCTTTAATAACGCTGGAATCCTCCTGGCAGCATGTGGGTGAATTATTCAACATGAACTATTTTTGATCAGACTTTCTCTTTCTCTGTGTGTGTGTGTGTGTGTGTGTGTGTGTGTGTGTGTGTGTGTGTGTGTGTGTGTGTGTGTGTGTGT
>JAQMYL010000001.1:14495106-14536578 GCA_030014365.1 Clarias pachynema
AAGTTCTTTAAATTAACATGAAGTCCAGTTCAGCACAGGGATGAGTCAGCAGGTGCAGAGGGCAGATGGGGTCTGGAAGGAGTTTGCATGTTCTCTCCCCGTGCTTGATGGGTTTCCTCCGGGTACTCCGGTTTCCTCCCACAGTCATTTACATTTACATTTACATTTAGGCATTTGGCAGACGCTCTTATCCAGAGCGACTTACAAAAAGTGCTGTAAAGTTTACATCACTGGATAGATACTTACACTGGGTTAAAGTCCAAAGATTATGCAAATTGGCATTTCCAAATTGCCTGTAGTGTGTGAATGAGTGTGTCCACTGTATGAGTGTGTCCACTGTATGTGTGTGTACCCTGAGATGGATTAACACCACATCCAGGCTGTATCCAAGTCTCAAATAGGCTCGACAGGATAAAGCAGTATAGATGATGAGAGCTCTGTATCTGATTAAGGAGCACAAATACTGTAGAAGTGACCCCTAATCAGAATTGAGATCAGATGATTTCTGTTGTTCCCTGGTGCTGGCATGGAAAGAAAATCTGATCTGAGTCACATATGAGCATAAAAAAAATTAATAAATATATATATATATATATACAGTATCTTGTGCCAGTCTGCGAACATTGCTTTAAGAAACAGGCAACAAATGGCCGCAAACATCTTATCAGTCAGGTGTTGGATTACATTTGAGACAAAAACAAAATGGCTGTAATTCCTAAATGGTTAATCTAATAAATATTTTATGTTTAAAATCTGAAAGTGTACATTTCATTTTCAAATCCATCGTGGTGGTATACAGAGTCCATAACATACGGTTGCTGTCCAAATACTTATGGACCTGACTGTATAGGCAAAGCTTTTATAGGTAAAGCTTACCTAGGAGACTCAGCACGTCAGTAACACTGCATCTCGCCTCCTCCCTTTGCTTCTTCTTCTTCTCCTTTCTGTCTTGTTCTTTTACAGGTGAGTGAGAACTTAATGAGCCTGTATCTGAATGAGTACGAGGAAATCCCCTGGGATGCTCTGAAGTACCTCATCGCCGGCGTCAACTACGGAGGTCACGTTACGGACGACTGGGACCGCCGTCTCCTCACCACATACATCAATGATTACTTCTGTGAAGGCACTGTCAATTCTCCTTTCTTTAAGTGAGTCTCACACACACACACACACACACACACACATTCATTTGGATGCAGGCACACACATGCAAACTAAAACATTAACATTTGGCACACTGTAGTAACCTTCATGTCTTTCAAGTTTAGAAAAAAGAGAGAGAGAGAGGGAGAGACTACTGAACCACACAGAAGAGCAAGAACCCCACCATGTGGACAGACCTAAATTCACACACACGCAGAACTCGCTGAACAAAATGAGCACACCACTCAAGACTTGACAAAAGGCCCATGTTTTTAATGAAAGACTTACATGCTGTGTATAATCTTACTGCAGATGACACTGCACACTGTGTTGTAGGAAAGTCTCTCAGAGTGTCCTTATATTTAGTGCAGTGTTTCTAAGAACTTGTCCTGCGCTGAAAAGTTTAGTACTCGTCATGTAGGAAGACACCGTTTAAACACATAGACGCTCTTGCTAATTAGGTGACGAGATGTACTGGGATCGGCGGAGACGATAGGTTGTGCAGTGTTGCTTCATGAGATACATGAGCTTTAGGATTAGAAACATTGATCCGGTGTACCTGCAACAAGATCTGTAACAAGGTGCAACAGCTCCCCTATGTGGTGCATGTTGGACTTACACTGTGTAGGATAAACAAGCAGCTGGTTTAGTTACCATAAATGACTTGAATTAAATCGTAATATTTAAATGTTTTACTATTTTTGTTTCATTTATTTTTTTATTTTTAAAAAAGGTTTGTGTAAAGACACTCTCAAATTTAGTAAAAGAATAGCTGTGCATGTTGGTTATCGTTCAAGAGCATCCTTTTTTAATTTTTTTTACCTGAATTCACTGACCTTTTTTCACTAATATGATGACACCATCGTTTAGTTGTTGCTTTCTTACCCGTCTCTAACCTATTCGTCAAAGTCCAGGCTTCATGAGTTTCAAGTCTTATATAAGCGTCCAGTAACAAGTCATGAATAAAGTCAGACTTCTGTCCAGGAACTGTGTCTAAACTTGTTCTCAGTGTTATATAAACACCATGTGTGTGTGTGTGTGTGTGTCTGTATGTGATGTCCTCTAGACTGTCCTCCTTGCCTACTTATTATATCCCTCGTGACGGGCCTCAGGCTGTGTATCGGGAGTATATCAACCTGCTCCCGGCAGTGGATCATCCAGAGACGTTTGGCCAGCACCCAAATGCCGACATCGCCAGCCAGATCTCTGAAACACGCACTCTCTTTGACACGCTGCTCTCACTCCAGCCTCAGGTCACCAGCACGGCAGCCACTGGAGCAGGACCCAGCCGCGAGGACAAGGTGTGTCTTTGTATCTCTGAAGACTTTTTCTACCTAATACAACAGTGTGTTAGGGCTAGGCGCGGTGACTAATCCGAAACCAGAACTGTACCTTTGGCTTTCTTGTTGCATAACATTACCAGTAAAAAGGAAAAAAAAGGAGTTCTTTACTTGTAGTCGGGATGGTATTATTCGACTAAATGAAAAAAACAAAATTCAGATCAGACAATTGAGCAGGATATACAGTATATACCAGGCAAAAGTCCAAAAGTGATTTTTATATATATACAATTAAAAAAAGATGCAATAGAGCATGTTTTGTGTGGGAAAAAAAGGGTTCCCTCTTGAGAAAGGTTTTTTTCCCTCTTGTCATCTCAGAGAGATTTTCCCTGCCACTGTCACACTCAGCTTTGCTCATCAGTGACAAACTGTTACAGTCTTTGATTATTTCTGTACATTTTCTAATTTATTTCCATAATTTTTCCTTTGCCTTGCAACAAAGACCTTTGTTATAAACACGCTATACAAATAAATTGTCTATTGGTAAAGCGAGGACGCGAATGTGGCGGTGCTTTAATCCCTGTAAAACATTAATGTGGGTGATGGAATGACTAAGAAATAAATGTAAAACCCAAATCCCCCGAGAAAAGGGACATTCAGAACCTGTGGCAGGCAGTCAGTACACAAACACTGCTGTCGTCCTGTCAGGTGGAATAGCTATTGTTCATTCAAAAATAGCAGTTTGTCTTACTCAAGTGACAACCCATGAAGATTCGATAATTATTGTGTTTGAGCATTCAGTGTCCTATTTCTGTCTCTGTCTTTTGGTGCTTTGACAACACAGGGGACTTGAGTTCATTACCTTGAGTTTATTACCATGCTGTTTCAGTCTGTGTGTGTGTGTGTGTGATGTTAAAAAATTAATATACCATTTCCTACAGTACATTTAATCTATCTATATGTCTATGAAGGTGTTGGAGCTCTCGGCTGACGTGCGTCAGAAGATCCCAGCAGAGGTGGACTACGAGGCGACAAGGAGACTCCTGCAGGGTGATCCTTCACCTCTTAATGTCGTACTGCTGCAGGAGATACAGAGATACAACACTCTGCTACGCACCATCAGGTCTGAGTTCTTTTTGCGAGACTGCGTCCCAGATCGAGCCAGATGTGGGCTGTCAGAGTCGTGAGCTAGTTAAAAGTGATGCGAGTAATTGCTCGGTACTTGTTTGTGTGAAACAGGACGTCTCTGACAGAGTTGGAGAAAGGCGTTAAAGGACTGGTCGTCATGTCCAATAGTCTGGAAGAGACATTTCAGTGTATTCACGATGCCCGTGTTCCTCCTCTCTGGGAGAAGGTAAGATTCTGTTACCTTAGTGTAACTCCATCATACTATTCAGTGGAGTTCAAAACACAGCAGCAGTGTTAAAGGTAAAGTAGCATTTGTCTCATGTCGGTGCTGTAAAGTCAGATCAACATAAAGATTCTTCGGTAAACTCAAGATTTAACTAAAGGATTTTTTTTATGGACCCACAGTACTTATGATCTGGTTTTCATTTACGGCAACAAATTGAGTATTTTATTAACAGTAAAATATACAAGAACCTACATTAGGACTATGTGACTTACACAAACTAGACAAGCACGGATTATACATACACGTGTCATGGATACGACAGCATTTCTTGAGGCTAGACAAAGAGTGCTGTGCAAATAAGAATTAAATACCAGTGCTCATTGTGCACTAAGCATGATTCATCTGTTCATGATGATGTGACTTAGTTCTTGATGTGAACATGTGGTGTGCTGTGACTGATGGGTGCTGATAGATTAACTTTACTTAGTTCTCACTCACTCATCTTCTATACCGCTTTATCCTGTATTCAGGGTTGCAGGGTTGCTCCTATCGCAGGAGATTTAGGGCACAAGGCGGGGTACACCCTGGACAGGACACACACACATATACACTCACTCACACACTACGGGTAATTTGGGAACGCCAATTAACCTAATCTGCATGTCTTTGGACTGTGCAACACAGCAACCCTGCAACCCTGAATACAGGATAAAGCGGTATAGAAGATGAGTGAGGAAACCCACCAAGCACGGGGAGAACCGAGCCTGACCGGGAACCGAACCTGGACCCAGGAGGTGCAAGGCCACAAGTGCTTCACACAAATGGTGTGAAGCCACAGTGCTAACCACTACACCACTGTGCCACCCATTGGACCTTGGAACCGTGCCGTAATGGGTAGCACTGTGGCTTCACACTTCTGGACTTAAGGGGTCGAGTCCTTCAGGTCTGTGTGTGTGGAGTTTGTTTGGTCTCCCTGCAGTTGGTGGATTTCCCCTGGGTTGCCTGCTTTCCTCTCACAGTCCAAAGACATGCAGATTAGTCTAAATGGTGTTTTGAAATAGTGAGTGTGTGTGTGTGTGTGTCCAGGCCTGCCGTGCCCCTGTACACAATAAGTGGTATAGTGAGTGAAAAAGTGAGGAAACTACTGTCAGATAAATTGTTCTATATGTTCCAGAGTATCTTAAATCTCAATTTATATCAACGTCTATTTGGGACTCATCATGTTGAATAGGCTACATTTATGTGGATGATGCTGTCACAGGCTAAAGGGCTTTTGTGATTCAATCGAAACAAGTTTGATTATATCTAAGAGCTCTTATGAGCGCTTAAACTCTTAACCTTTGCCCTTGGTTCTCAAACAGATGTTTTTACTGGATTTTTTTGGACTTGAACTTTAAACTGGCAAATTAAGATAACCAGCCAAGAATGTCACACCAGTGTTGACACCCAGTTATTTTTTACTAGTCTCTTAGTCTCTTGTCTAGGAGTTTCAGCATGGTTATAATACTGCGTGTATATATATACTGTTTGTATTTGCCAGTCAATCCTAATAATTATTAGTCCTACTCCGAAACAAACTGTAGTGCAGGCACTTACAGATACACACACACCGTGGCTGTAGTAAATCATCGTGTGAAGTGTGTGAAGTTGTAATGTGTGTGAGTGCAGCGCCCTGTGTTAGAGAGGAGCTGGAGTGGACTAAATGAATGGTGAAGTGCTGGAAGGTCACGGTGTTAGAGAAGAGGCCAGTGCACTCACTCGCTACACTGCTGAGGATCGGATCGTGCTTTTATTTCCCTCTCCCTCTCCTCTTTTTTTGTTGTTTTTTTTTCCGTTATAGACACAGAAACACACGCTGCCAGCGCACCCGCTTGTAAAATAAAAATCTCTCACACACACATGCTTAGCCTTTTTCAGATCACTTGTCTTGCGTTCATGCACATTCACTCAGAATCCAGACCGTCTCTCTGTTTAAATATTCTACTCATCCATCATTAGCACACTGCTGCTCTCTGTATGGAGAGGAGAAAGCCTCGGTCCGCTAGGGTAATATTTTGTGGGGTTTTTTTATTGTGTGTGTGGCTCATAACAATGAGCTTGTTGGGGGTAATTGCACTTCAATAAGTGAAATAAATATTTCTGTACATCTGATATGTTTGCTGTATACATTGATTGTGACATCCCATCTCACTCGCTTATTTTCTTTCAGTAAAATATTAGCTCCAGTTGCCCTGCATTTACTCATTATTCTCTCTCTCTCTCTCTCTCTCTCTCTCTTTCTCTCTGTCATTACACTCTCCGTATCTCTACAACTCTGTCTATCTGTGTCTCATCCTTTCACTGCTTTATCTTTGATCTGATAAACGCACAAAGTGCTAAAAGATCATTCAGTTCTCCTTTTATATTCCCATTTTCATTTCCCTCCAAAGATTTTCATTTTATCTGAGCACTCTCCATAATCATTTTGCATTCTTTTCTGCATCTATCTCACACACACACACACACACACACACACACACACACACACACACACACACACACACACACACACACGAATAAGCAGCAGTGGTTAGCACTGTCACCTGCACCTCCTGGGTTGTGTATTAGTATCTTGCCTCTGGTTATTTTGGGTGTGGAGATTGTACCGGAGTCCCCGTGTTACCGCCCCCCTCCGGTGTTTTCGATGTGCCCGTACTGTATTATTGGGTGTGTAGGTGGATGTGGTTCTGCCTTGTGACGGGTTGGTACCCCACCAGGGTGTACCCTGCCCTGTACTTCATAAAGGCTCTTATCTGAGATGCCGTTATTTTTTGTGGTTTCTGAGGCTGGTAACTCTAAATGAACTTCTTCTCTGAAGCAGTGGTAGGTTTTGGTCTTGCTTTGCTTTTAGTCTTGAGTTACATCACGGTGCTTGATGGGTTTTGCAAATGCACTTGACAATATTGTTCTTGCAAGAACTGATCCTGAACAGCTGCTCTTCATGTCTCAAAATAACCAACGACCGTTGTTGTTGTTTTTGTTACTTAATTACCTAATGCCAATGTGTTATTTCATATTTCATCAAAAATCCAGTATTGTTCTAGAATGTAGAAAACTTGTGTCCAAATCTGACTGGTTCTATGTCCTGTATAGACAAAACTCAGGCTCGGGTTAAACTTTAATCCATTAATTACTTAATATTTATTTCATATCAAATACAGATATCTGTATAAAAAGCCTCAAGAGATTTTATTTCACCCTAAGTGTAATGAAGCTCATACTAGACACTGTAACACTCCATCTCTTTGTCCTTGGCTGCTCTCATTCAGCTTTGAATAGGGCATGAAATAATAACAAGGCTTCAGATTTCAATCCTTTTTTTTTTTCTTTTCCTACCTACAGTATGTTAACGCGCCTCTCATCAATCTGTCTCTCTCTCTCACTCCAGGCGTACCCATCTCTGAAACCCTTGGCGTCGTGGACGAGGGACCTGTGCCAGAGGGTAGCGCAGTTTGCTCGCTGGGCGGAGACAGCACATCCTCCCATTCTCTTCTGGCTCTCAGGCTTCACCTTCCCCACAGGCTTTCTCACAGCAGTACTGCAGTCCTCAGCACGGCAGAACAATGTGAGCACAAACACACAGACACGTTTATACTCACGTATCATTATATTATATTAACTCTAGGTATTACAGTATTTATGGATATACAGTATTGACAGGTTTTTTATATTCACAGACATAAATATAATACACATGTAAGTGTGAGCAGTTTCCTGAAACCCCATGTTTATTATTTTCCAAAGAATGATATTGGCAGACAGATGTATGTGACATACAGTAAAGCCACATGCAGAATACCAGATAACGTGCGTGTCGAGCATAACTAGAAAGTAAAAGCATGAGTCAGACAATAGACGTCAAGAAAGCAAGGAAGTGTACAAGAACTGACTCAAGTCAAACAGCAGCAGTCAAACAGTTGGATCTATTCTGCAGGTATCTGTGGACACACTTTCATGGGAGTTCGCTGTTTCTACAGTAGATGACAACAACCTGCTCTTCCCTCCCAAGGTGAGTAACTAGTGCTAATCACACTTCAGTAAGACCATACTGTATCCGCTAGCAAGGGAGCTACCTGTTGTTAACCATTGAGCCATTGGGGCCTGATTTAAGCTCTATATTTTGCTTGTCTTCTTGTCTCCCGCTCAGCAGACAAGAATGGGTAATCTGTGTGTATTTTTATTAAACATCTAGTCTATGAGTTCATCACAACGTGTCAGGCTAGAATGCTAGACAGAGTTATATCCTTGAGAAATTTTCAGAAAGCTTGTGTGTTAATGTTTTTTTTCTTTAATTAAATTTATACAAACACTCGAGTACAAATGTTTAACATGATTATTATCCTATAAAGGCATTTGTTTTTCATTTATGAAGTATGTATGGTATTTTAAGAGAAACAGACTTTGAGAGTAACAGTCTAAACTTGAGTCCACTTTAGCCATGTTGTTTCTTTTTCTTTTTCATTTTTGGTATTGTATTATTTGGCACACACCAGTATTTATTATTATTTTTTTCAATTTATAAAAAGTATCTTAACGCCGAAGGAGGAGTATCTGGTAATCCTTCATCGTTTAATCTTAACCATAAAAGGGTTGAATGGCCTCAGGTTACATTTCTACCCAAGCAGGAGTACATCAGCTTTCACTTTTTGCTGGGATTCAAATATCTGTCGAGTTGCATCTGTTTGGTTGAAATGGAAACCTGCAGGCACTTTATGGATAAGATTAGACACCAGTGTGCTGATCCGTTGCCACCCTGGACTCTAATCCTAATTAGTATATGTGCAAATCTATTATCTCACTCAGTGTTCTTCTCCATTCTGGGTACTTTATAGATTTCTGTCTTTGTTACATCCACTCCCAGGGTTTTCCACTGTTTATCTTTATCTAAAATAATTGCATACTATTCTACCGTCTATTTCTTTTATATTAGGAACAATATCCAAGTTCTAATTATACAGCACTTACAGTTCTCTTGTGTTGTATCTCTTCATCTCTATTTGTCATTTTTCACGATACAGTATTTGTTAGTCTAACGTTTCTTGTAACAGGTCTGATTAGATTAATTTAATCATCTGAGATCTAGCTCTGTGTATACTGTTACTTGCTGCAGTGTATTTTATGTACAGTGTGCATTTTTGCAGGTCTTATTATTTCCTCTGTGGTTTCAGAATTGTTCAGCTCTCTTCAAATTGCTCACCTTTCTATGGTAAAGTAAGCATTCTTGAAATCCCAGTACCAGGGAAAATAAGCATCTAATCTCCTGCTGATTTAACCTTTCTGAATCATGGTTGCTGAGAACCAGGTTTCTTCCATATATGGTGTTACTGTAGTCATCTAGGACACATTTGGCTCTCGGGCTATTTTGCATGGTACAGACAGTACTGCAAAACCTCTACAGTTTATATTCAGCCATGAATACACCCAGTCTATTCCATGTAAAATATTCATACTTCCTTTTATCTTTTTGATAATTTGTCATGTTGATTTTCTTTATGGATCGTTGATAGTTTTTATGGAATTTGTTACTTTACCATTCTTTCTTTCAAGTTCCTGAATAATATAATATTTTATTAATTATTGTTCTTACAAAACCTGTTCTTTAAACCTCCATTTTTTAGACACCACAACGGACAACTTCAATTATATTATACCTTGAGTTGACTAATAGATGATCATTTTAGTCATCAGAGTTATCATTTTGTTTATTTGTATTTGTTATCTTGGTATAAGTTTTTATGTGAATGTAAGTGTGGTACATATAAAAATATTTTAAAGTTCTTTCTTAATGTTAAATGCATACTCTGTTTTATTCCTCCAGACCAGGTTCCCTCATACATTCCCTCATTTTCCTCATATTGCTTTGCCAGGGTGTGTGACCATGTTCAAGCCACCTAACTGTCGAATAATATTGATGTTGCTTCTATATTTGATGTATGACCTAAATTCCAAGGACATTTTCATATCTGTCAAAAGCACATTGCTATTCATTTCAGTGCACACCATGCGTTGACAGACAACATGCCTCAGTATATGCTGAACCAAACAATTTATGCTCCTTTATCAATTATTTAATATTGTATTTTATTATTTTGAATGTACTCCTTAATTTGTTCAACTCTTAATGTCTACTCATTAGCCAGCTCTCCTCTATTATACAAGATCTTCCAACCAGAGAGTGTACAAAACTAACATGTGCTTCCTCCAAAGCAACCACATCACAAAGCGTAAAATACCTGAAGGAAAGCACTGTCTGCCCTCTTCAGCATGCATGAGCTTCCATGATTGACTAGTGTCTCTATAATTGATAGGGCAGACAGGCTATGGCATCTCTCCCAGTCTGAAAGTATGGCCAGCTTTGCTTCCTTGATTCCCAGCCATGGATTTGACCATTTCTCTGTCAACAGGAAACAATTTTCAGTCATTCAGCTGATGCTGAGGATGATATGTGAGAAGTTCACCATAAGTTCCAGCTTACATACAAATCTGTATGATCCCAGCGCAAAAACAAAAAAAAAACTACAACTGCAGCTTACATTGAGCCTCAATACTGCATGTTATGAGTGAAAAATCTTACCAGCAAAGCATATTGATGTATTTTTTTTGTTGTTGTTTTTCCTGAAGCGTGCCGAGAATTCCTTAAGAAACTCACCTCAAAGTACTTTTAAGCCAGATGGCTCAGATTTTGATCATTGGCTTTGTGATTTGCTGAGTTTCTTCCTTCATGCTGTCTAGCTCTGATATTTCTTTGGTTGCATTCACAGAATGGTAATTAATGGTCTTTTTTCCCACTTTCCAGCCAATAAAATGTTGACAGAAGATCATAGCTGAGTAGGTGGTGCCTTTGATGGCTGATTATCTTCTATTAAACATGTACATTATAAATTGTCAAATTGCTGACAGTTTGTTGCTTTGTGGAATCAATTTAAAATGCCACTGTCTTGAATGGGGAGTGTAAAAGGCAAACGCAAGCTTATATGACCTTTCTCCACTGATCCGCATCATCTTTACAGAATAGTTTCTGAGTTATGAAGTAGCTGAAAGCTGTGGAATTTTCCAAAGTGTCAGTTCTCTACAGGGAAAAGAAAGGTTAAAAGAAAGGTTAATCAGTATATTATATGTTATTGAAACAATACTAGGACAATGGTTACAGAAGTCATACATAAATACTGAGACAATTTTTCCTTAGATGCTTTCATCCCCTCTAGCTTTTTTTAAACAATGCTCCATTATTTAGTTGTTTGTGGTTTAATGAAAATTGGACATGTTGCTGGAACTACATTCTGCATTTTTCTGAGAAGGAATGAGAAACAATACAATTCTTCAAAATGCCAAAAACACCCAGTGTGACTTATAGGAGGAATGGGCAGAAAGCGCCACCATCTAAAATTGGCCTTAATAAAATATAAAGTAATTCCTAAAAATAAAAAATAAATACATAAAAAAGCATGGGAATGAAGAGATGCCCACATGGTAGATGTCAGAACAATGTGATCTTAGCTAGACATCTGTTTGACCATGCTTCCTTGTTTCCATATACTGTATGCTTTTTTTTAAACCATGGTTTTCAGGGAATGTCTAGATGGAAAGACATGGACAGTATAAGCCAACCTGTGGACAAAAACACAAACTAATCCACAGTGAAAATGGTTCTAATCTTTTAAAAGTTGCTTGTAAATAACATAAATATGGTTGATAGTAAAAAAAAAAAAAAAATCAGTACACAATAAATAAATAATGGAAGTATTGCGCTGGTGCAGAAGAATTAAACAATTAGGAATGTTAAATACAGATTTCGAAATTAAAAGATAGATAATATGTGGTAAACAGATAGAAAGAGCATACGAAAAAAGACTCATTATTTTAGCATGCCATAAATAACATGCCAGGGCATCTGGTTGAAACTTAAAAAACAGGATGTCTTTTTATGTTGAGCCAGATTTAAGCAACTCAGCTATGAACCTTAACCAAATAACAAAGACGATCTTCGGTCACCTGAACGTGTAGTGCTGTGTGAAATATTCATCTACTTATGCTTAGTAACTGCCCACTCAGGATTGCAGTGGTATAGGTTAAGGTTGTTTTTATCTTGGGAATTAAAGCCAGCTAAATGTGTGAGAATATACAGGTAGAAAAGAATAATCTTGTGGATGGGATTCATAAAAGGAGTCACACACACGTCTCTGGTTATTTGAGTGATGCAGTTGAGGTTGAGGAACTGTCAGAATTCACATACTGCTGACAATACTGGAATTTCCACCTCTGGGATTTCCCTGTGGTTTAGGTTTTATGTACAGTAAAAACTATAGCAACAAAAAAAATCCCTTATAGTTTAGGCCACACCTAAACAGGTTCAGTTCATGGATATTTGGAGCACTGAACAGATCCAGAGAAAGTGCTACTGTTATACCCCTAATAACAACATCTATCCATCTGTTAATCTATCTACTGATCTATCTATTTATTTGTCTGTATGTTTTTGTTTTCATATATATATTATAATTATATAGTCAAGTTTTCAATGTTTTATCAATAAGATAGAAGATGATATCAGTATCGATAGCATGTTTTGCATATGATGCACCTTCCTGAAATGTTGAATCATTAATTTTGTATGACTAATTATATTGCAGATCTTATGTCATTTGATTCTCTCTCTCTCTCTTTCTCTCTCTCTCAGTTAATTGACATGATTTGATTAAATTCACTTAAAACAGGCTGCCCCAAAGGATGCAATCACCAACCACAGACATGTATGCATAAGCAATATGGAGTGCCTACTATTTTCAACATTAGTTCACCAATTAAATGCAGGAATAAGATTTGGAATCTGATTTATTTAATTGAAAAGCACTAATGTCTCAGTTCTGATTAAACCAATTACCATGATCTGAATACAGCTTGTGTTACGGTTTGGCTTCACAGGGCTGTGGAAGCTCAATCGGTAAAGGCCCTGGGTTACTGATCAGATGGTTAGTGGTTCCAGCTCCCTCAGCTCCTTTAACATTGTTCTCTCCAGGAGCCATGTATCATGGCTGTCTCTGCGCTCTGACCTCACAACAACCTGGGTTTCACAAGAAGAGAATTTCACTGTGCTATAATTTAAGTGTGACAAATAAAGACGACTTCTTTTAATGTGCACTTGCTTAAGCACAAGGTTTTAAAGCAGCATCAAAACATACAAGGTGCATCTCCTATCCTCCAAGAACAAAAATGTTCATTCTTTTCTTTTTAATTTCATATGATTTAAACTGCCTTTGTGATTAAATAAAATGGTTGTGCATTAGAAATCTACATTTATTAGAGTGTAAGGCAAATAACTTGTCTTGTTTGTTACTCAACTGAAGTATTTTTAAAAAAAAGCAAAATACATTTAACAGCCCTTTTTAAAGCCATAATTATGAGAAACGAGATGTATTTGGAGATTTCTGCTGCACATTTTTGCTACATTTTGTCTCTAAGTTGTAGCTGGAAGTTGTCAGACTAGGACATGAGTTCCCAATAATGCATTGTGTATTATATTTCTAGAATTTATGCATAGAGTATGTGTCTCTGTCCTATAGGACGGTGTGTTTATTCGAGGTCTGTATCTAGAGGGAGCTGGCTGGGATAAGAAGAACTCCTGTCTGGTGGAGGCAGAGCCCATGCAGTTAGTCTGTCCAATACCCACTATTCATTTCAGACCTGTGGAGAACCGCAAGAAAGCCTCCAAGGGTATATATACACGCGCACACACAAACCAACAACAAGCACTAAATGTCCCCAGATTCAGCACAATAATAAGATATGCCACTGCACACTATAACTGCACTTCTGAATAATACACTCTGGTCAGCTGTGGTGTGGCTTGTCAAAATTAAACCATTCACTCATTTAAATCATCACTCTGTACAACACATACAGTACAGCGGATGAAAACTGATCTATAACCAATGTGCGATCCACCAGACAGCAGGACATGATGGAGGGAATCAGTTCACTTAGACAAACTGCCATTCACATCATCTTTATTTTCATAGGAAACAAATTGTATTTCTCAGATTTGTTCACTGCAGGACAGCAGGCTAGTGCGGTTAACTGAAAAAAAACAAAAAAACATTGTTCTTTAGTAAGTTAAACATAAAAGCTTAACTTCAGGTATTTTTGTGTGCATGTGCTGTATAATTATTATACATTTTCTTGCACTTTGTTAAGGTGTGTATTCCTGCCCCTGCTACTACTACCCTGTGCGCTCAGGAGGAGCTGGACAGCCTTCATTTGTAGTGGCAGTAGATCTCAAATCAGGAACTATGCCTTGTGATCATTGGGTCAAGAGAGGAACGGCGTTACTGATGAGTTTGGACACCTAGGCGGGCAACACTCACACACACACACACACACACACACAATGTCTTAAATTCATGTTTTCTACACAACAAAAGATTTAAGCAAATATTTATAATTGTACATGTTAAAGGGCATTTTTAACATGCTTATAGTTCTTTTATAGTCATATATGTTTGTGTGTTTGAGGAAATCTTTCATTTGTTATCAAAAATTAAACTTGAATTCACTCTGAGAAGACTCTAAGAAATGATCGATTATTTCTTCCATTTTATACACCCAGGATTTGAAATCTTCTCGTCAAGCCTTTCCATGTAAACAGCCTAGGGACAGAAAGACAGGAGGGAGGGGGACATTAAAGTTCTCAGGATGGTCTTTAGATTCTACAGGGGTTGGGGTGAATTCCTAAAAGAGGGAGGAAAACAAGAGGGAGTGCAGAAAAAGTGAAACTGAAGAATAGTTCTGAGGAAAGCGAAGAGGGAGAGGCTGTGTGTGTGTGTGTGTGTGTGTGTGAGAGAGAGAGAGAGAGAGAGAGAGGTGGGGGCCTCACTTCAAGGCTGCATTCAGACAGCCCTAGTCTGAAAGAGTGAGACTTCCTCAGAACTGTAAGGGGCTCTTTACTGGCCTCCAGGTCTGAGTCAGTGTGTACCACTAACTGGTTGTTGGGGCGCTCATAGCAACATGTTGAATTCACATTTAAATTGGGCCTCCAAGGCACTTTTGTAGTCGCTCAAAGTACTCCAGATTTTTTTTAAAGGATGTAAAGCGCAAGAAGGGAGGGAATGACATCTTTTGAGTCCCCAAATGGAGAATAAAGTCCCTTAGGATTATTCATTACAGTTGTTGAATGTTCCCACCTCTGATCCATCCGGGCCACACGAAGAATTCAGAAAGGAGTGCGTAGACAGGAGTGTGACTGAAGGAATATACAGTATTGTATTTGTATATATATATTTTTATTTTATTTTTTACCATTTCTATAACCATATGGATATGCCATCTGTTTATGACTGAATGTGCTTCAATAACTGGGTTTTCAGGTCAGGCTACATGACACATGGCTATCACTGCTATAATAAATACCATGCACTGGGGCTGACTGATATGAAATCAGTTCTAAGCATAAATCCTGTTCCAGGAACGAGGGAGCTTCGGGTAATTCCAGACGCTCGGGAAAGAATGGAGCAATCCTGGAATTTTGGGAAGTCGGTGTGCGTGTGAGTGTGCAAGTGTGTGTGTGTGTCCCTGAGAAGAGGGGCGGGGCAGTGCAAGACTCGTCCACCGAAAATAACCTGCATGGGAGAGGCAGAGAGCGAGCGCGGATCTACAGTGCAACATCACGGCGACAGGCAGAAGCGTGTCCTCGCGCTAACGTGGAATTAAAACTGCGCAACGATGCCCGCGTGCTCCGCGCTCGAGACCCGCCGCTGCTGCCAGGAAATCACACCGTCACGTCTGAGGCGCCTGATAGGACCTGCACGAGCAGGACGCGGATTTCTTCTTTTCACTACTTCTTTTCTGCAGTTCCTTAGTGCCGCGTGCACGACGACGACAACAACGATGATGAAGATGATGAACAATGTTGGGCCTTTTTTTGGAATAGACTCGAATCTTGGTTGCCGTGTCACTGATGTTTGTGCATGGCCACGTTCACATCACTGATCACAGCTGCTTCGTGATAGAAGTGGATGTGTGCGCGCGCGCCTGCGCGTGTGTGTGAGAGAGAGAGTTTAGGTGAATAGCAGCAGTGGACGGGGAGATCAAGCGCAGGTTATTTGCATTGGGAATTGGGACTACGGGAGGGTTTGTGCTGCGTGTCACTCGGCGCGGGAGAAGAAACTGCGCAGTTGCATTTTCGCTCTAAGGAGGATGAGTGTGGATTTTTTTCTCTCCTTCTCTTTCTCTCTCTCTCTCTTTTTTAACAATGAGAAGCAAACCGCCTCCCAGCCCGAACCCACTCACATTATTACCAGGTAAGAAGAAGACTTTTACTACTTAAAAGCCGTTATTAGCGCGTGAATGTGCAGCCGTTTATCCTCATGGGCTTTTTCAGGGCTCGGCGTGTGACGTAACCCCGCGCGCGCGCCACACACACACACACACGCGCGCGCGCAGCAGATTTTTGTTTCAGCGTTTAGATGAAAAGGCGCGTGGATTCAGCAGGGCTCCATCACTGTAGCTCCGTGCCGTGTGCACTGTCTCTGTGTGTGTGAGGGGGAGAGAGAGAGAGAGAGAGAGAGAGACTATGTCGCCTGAGAGGGTGTGAGGTTTGGGAAAACTTAACCCAGTAATATGGAAACTGGTGCTGTGGTGTACAGGAAGCGAGTGGGAGTCGCGCTACGCTGCGTGAGCTCATGAGGCGCGTGCTCGAACACATCATTTCGAAAAAGAAAGAAAAAACACATCCATATGGTCAGCCGTTAAACGTTCTTTTCTGCGTTCTGTCGTGTGTAAGAATTACACTTCGCTGTTTTAGGTGAACACCAGGCCGGGTCCGAGCCTCGGGCCTTCTCCTGCTCCTGTACTGTCGTGTTTTCTTTCCCCCCGAAATGTCATGTGGTGAAGTTGTGGCGGGTTCGCCGATTTTCCAGGAAGGACATTTGAATTTTTTTTTTTCCTGAGCCATGTTTTTTTTTCTCTTCTTTTCTCTCTCGACGTCACCGCCCCCTTTTTTCCCTGCTAGTTCGTTTTCCTACCATAAGAGGGCGCTGCGTCACCTCTCTACCCGCCCTGCCCTGCTCGGCAACTCTCGAACTTTCATGGAAATGCGTCCACGGATCAGCCATAACATTAAAACCACTCTCACTCACCCTGTATGCAGGGTCGCAGGGGGAGCCTGGAGTCTATCCCAGGAGACTTAGGAGGGGGTAGACCCTGGACGGGGCGCCAGTCCACCACAGAGCAGGCACACGCATACACACGCTCATTCACGCACTACGGGCATTTTCCATCTATCCATCCATCTAGGAACCTCTGTAGTCCAACTAGGGACCATGGAAGTCAATGGTAACCATTGTATTTATTCCTATTTGTCAACATTCACACACCACAGGCACTTTGTCTTTGGAATGTGGGAGGAAACCGGAGTACCTGGAGAAAGCCCACCAAGCACGGGGAGAACATGCACACAGACCAGAGCCCTCAACCCTGGAACTGCAAGGCAATAGTGCTAACCATGAGCACCACTGATTATCTCATTACAATGCCAAGGGGTGGGATATACCAGGCAGTCTGTTCCCAAAGTTGATGTGTTGGAAGCTGGGAAAAAATGGACAAGTGTAAGGACCTGAGTGACTCTGTCAAGTGACAACTGGGTCAGAGTACCTCCAAAACTGCAGGTCTTTGTTATGCAGTGATCCGTGCCTACCACGAGTGACACAATCATTATTAAATTATAAACATGATCACAGACAGTGCAAAGTCTGGCCTTAATGTCACTGTTAAGTTAATGTTGACCCGGATAGAAGGCACACAGTGCATCATAGCTTGGTGTGTTTGAAGCCGCGTAGCTGCAGACCGCTCAGAGTGCCCATGCTGACCCCTTGATCACTTCTAAAAGCACCTACAGTACGATGGGCATGTGAGCATCATGGTGCGATAGTAGAAGATGACCTGGTGAGAAGAAGGCAAGCCTGTGGTGCTCTGAGCAGTGTTCTGCTGGGAAACCTTGGGCGCATGCCATTCTTTGACACATACCACCTACTTAAATATTGTTGCCGACCAAGTACAGTACACCATTTTTAAATCAAACTACAACTTTAATAAAACTATGAAAAGTGGTCCATGAGTAGAAAAGTCGAGAATAAAAAATGGAAACGGTGTTCGCTGTTGGTAGTGGCCTCTCTCTGCATGATAATGTGTCTTGACACCAAAACTTGTTTGAGGGACATGACAACGAGTTTTACTGGTCCAATCCACAGAGTCAACACCTTGCAATGTACAAAATTCAAAATTTAAAGGTTATGCTGGTAACATCTTGGTGCCAAATACCACGGCACAGATTAAGAGGTCATATGGAGTCCACGCTTCGACAGATCAGGACTGGCTTGGTGCCACAAGGGGCCCCACACAGTGTTTGTTAGGTGGTTTTAATGATGTGGCTGATGTCCAAGATTCCGAGACAGTATTAAAATAAACAGAAGTTTTTATTCAGAGATGTATAAAACAGGGAAAAGTAACTATTGCCTATTTCAAACAGAATTTCCGGGTCTCTTTCAAATGTACACAAGTTTGTGATACTGAGCATGTTTTATATGGGGACATTTGTACAAAAGGTCAGATTTTCCTTATGTCTAATCTCTACAGAAGCATCTATTCTGTTGGATTTTAAATGGCTCGTTAGGTTTTGGACTTATGGAGTCTGATTTTTCAGCACACATCATCGTATTTGCTCAGTGGAGATGTTTTTTTTTTTTTTATTATTCTTGACTCATCCACCTGTGGAACACAAACTGGTGACACACTGAAACATGTTGCATCATACTGTACATTTCTTAGTTTTATTAAAATTGTAGTTTGATTTAAGTTTACATTAATCCTTTTGTCAAGATATTGATATTATTATTATTATTATTATTATTATTATTGAAGATATTTACTTAATTACCAGTCAGTTAGGCTAATAACTGTAATATCCTAAATCGCTTTGATTAGGGTTGATATGGCCACTACTGCACACTTGAGGAGGATTGTTGTTGATTCGAATATTGGTTTCATACAGGAAATAACACTCAAGCGATAAACATGAGAGATTCAAAACTCACTCAGCATTTATTTTTTGCTTTTGCGTGTTATTTACGTTAGTCACTCATGGTAGTGGATAATAGCTGCAGGGTGCTACATTTTCGTAATAAAAGTCTAATGAAACTGTTTTCTCAAGCAATTTTGATTGTCTCGCTCACATTGACATTACATGTTTTTCTTATTACTGAACATATAAAAAGAATTGTGTGTACATTAAATTGAAAGGACAAATAATCCCAGATGAAAATGAGTTCTAAACTAAAAGTGCTCCCAAGTCAGTATTGCCTTTTGAAATGGTTTTTACATTTGGTGGAAAATTATCTTATTCTTCTTATTCCATGTGCTCAAATGCCTACATATAAGATTTATCTTGCACACACACATGTTAGAAAAAGAGAGCAGGAAGAATCAAAGTATCAGAAATAATTCACACACATGCCACATCCAGCATCAGCTTTTAGGTCATTATCTAAATAACATCCTCCTACATTATATTTAACAGACGCCCCTATCCAGAACTTAATTTCTTTTTTTTTTTTTTAGATCTCATTATACATCTGACCAGTTAAGGGTTAAGAGCCTTGCTCAGGGGCCCAACAATGGTAACTTGGTGGTCGTGGGCTTTGAACCCGGGACCTTCTAAACCGTAGTCCAATGCCTTAACTTTTGGGATTTATTTATTTTAATTTTTTTAGTTTAAATGATATTGATGATTTTTGGTTGTATTTGTTGAATAGGCCAAATTAGGTTTAATTACCATCAAAGACATCCACTAGATGGCGCCACATGCACACACATTTCATTCACCTACAGTGTGTTCACCTAGTATAGAACTCTTAAAGCTTTTGTTTACCGTTTACTAAGTTATATCATATCAGTACATTGTCTTTCTTGCATTAATGGCCTGTTTACATTAACTTGTTTTAAAGTATAATTGAAGATGCACTTGTGGTAGGTAAAATGCATTTTATTTACAAGTAGAGTTAATCAGGCCACACAACACAAGGTGGAGCACAAGAGACAACATACCGTCTTTTACCTGAGGCTAATTGAACTGCTTTTCTTTCCACAGTTGAAGGAGGACCAGCGTGGCTGAAATGTGCCTGGCCCACATGAGAATCATTCCGGATGAGAGCCTTCCTGAGACACCGGGCGTATCGACAGAGTGGTCGGTCGGTCGGTTGGTCGGTCGGTCAGTCGGTCAGTCAGTAAACATGATGGAAAGCTGCGTCTGGAGGAAACGTCAGCGTGGGAAGTGCTCAGGATGGAGTTACACAGGTGATCTTTGAGTCTCACTTGAAATGTGTTCAGTGATGTTCGAACCAGTTTCCAGAGGTATGAGAATCAATCATGTTACATAAAACATGATGGTTCCAGTCAACCAGGTGTACAATGTTTCCAGTTTGATGCCCACAGACGTCTACATCAGCACCAGATAATCTGTCTGGATGTAACAGATCGGTAATCATTTCAAGGTAGTGCTGATTCGTGCTGAGGAAGTTGTGATGTCACGTCTGTTGAACTTATTCGGCAATTCAGTGACCCAAGACTAACATAATTCAGGTTCCCCTGTTAAGGAATGTAATAAGCACACATCTGTGTTAGCAAGGATCAAAACCTGTCATGGATGGGATAAAACATGTGCATGGAGGAATCAGTATCAGATGCTTACATGGTTATTACAACATGCTGAAATCATATCTTCTCGAACACTATATCTCTGTTATTAATGACAATATATTATTATAGAGGCCAAGCACAGGGAGAACATGTAAACTCCATGCAGGCGGGAACTGATCCACTACGCCACCGTGTCACCATATAAGTAATATGGAATCAATTAATAAAAAAAAAAAAATACACGATGCTGTGCTTATCATCAAGATTGGAAGTTTTTAAAACTAAAACTTTTATAAATATAACCGAAAAACAATGACATCGCCACACATCAAGAATATCAAGCCTCTTGAATAAAATGTGAAGTAAGTCAATAT
Organism: Clarias pachynema; assembly: GCA_030014365.1. Classification (NCBI taxonomy): domain Eukaryota; kingdom Metazoa; phylum Chordata; class Actinopteri; order Siluriformes; family Clariidae; genus Clarias; species Clarias pachynema. Next base: position 14,515,980 of record JAQMYL010000001.1, read on the forward strand.
ACCTGATGATTCAGTATATTTCACTCTCATTTTCACAATCATGTCTGTCTGACAGAGAGAGAAAAAGAGAGCATGAGCTCACCTCTCGCCTCGTGAGACATACTGTAAAAGCGACATTCATTTAGCATTACGGCTTATTTTATCTCCTCGAGATTTCAGCACCGCGCACGTTTTATTTAAGTGAAATCTGTCACACTGTTCTTTGTAAACTGACTCAGCAGTGTCCGGTCTGAAACCCGCTTTGAGCACCTGTTTTAGTCAAATCTAATATTTGACGCTGATTATGAAGACTAATCATCACAGCTTTAGCTTCTCATTGCACATACGTCAAATCCTTGTTGTATTATAGCAATCAGATATTCAATCTTTTCATAATTATCTAACAAAAGTCGACTCGCAAAAGAAACCGGTTGGACGGAAGGCGAGGAATCAGCTGAGGTCACCTGAGGGAAAGGTGCGGGCTTGTTGGTGTTTTTATTGAAATTGCAGTTCACCCTCGAGGCAGTAAAGCTATAAACATTGCACACTGCTCCTTTTAATTGTTCCAAGACATCAAAGATTTTCGCTCATTCATAGTTTATAGCACATTCCTCTGTGCGTGTGGTTTTTTGAAGGTGGCTGGAATGATGCCAGTCCAGTAGGTTTGTTTGTGTTATTGTACCAAGCACTTGTTTTCACAGGTTTTTTGGCCTTTCGAACAGCGTAATGACAGATGATGACGGATAATTAGATTCTGCTTAATACGTCTCCCTGTTTGTCCTTTCCGCACTGCTGATATAGGAGAGTTAATCCGGCTCGTTTGATTTTTTTTTTTCTTTTTTTTTTCCAACGAACGATCTAAAGATGTTTCAGGAGAACAGAAACGTCCAGTTCTTCACACCGTGCACGCACACTCGCACGCACGCACGCACGTTCTCCTACACTCCATATGTGAACCGAATGACATCATCATCATCATCACATGGGACCGATCTGGCATGTGTGTGTCTTGGAGAGCGAGCGAGAGAACATGAGCAGGAAGATGCCTTGTTCAAGAGCAGGAACTGCTGGAAACGAAAATACACACTCTTTATAAAAAATTAAAATAAAAAAAAAAGCACACAACAGAACATGCACAGGCATATTTATAGAGAAGGGCTTGAAGTGATGCCATCTTGTGCACGTAGCTGCTTCGTTTCTGTACATGAGGTCGAGCCAAAATGGAGTGCTTAAGCAGAGAACGAGAAAATAAAACTTGATACACAATGAGAGATTTTAGCTGGCGTCGAACGTTTCAGGATTTCTTAATCCAGGCAACTTGGCATCCTAATCTACACTCCTATTCAAACATAATAAACGTAAATGTGCTTCGTTAAAGGTTCCGTATGAAACTTTACATAGAGAATGACTCACTAGGACATCATCTTGGGGTTCTGCGATCTGTGTTAGTAATCCTACGCATTACCTGGTTCATTTAAAGGTGATGGACTGCGTAGCAGTAAACGCTCCATCGTCCCGCGTTGCTTGATTTAGAAACCCTTTTATAGCAAAGCTAGAAATGGCTCATGGTCCGAGTGAGTGATGGTGCAGGGAAGGAGTCACGGTTATGGGTTAGCTCATCCTTCAGCCCTGCAACACGAGAAAGAAATTCACACCGTGTATTGCGTGTGTATTACAGGAAGGATGGTAAGGAGAGGATGACGTTTTCAGGGTTAGCGTCTAAGTAGATGGGAGTGTGTGTGTGTGAGTGAGAGAGAGAGGCATGAAGGCAGAAATTGAGTTATAGTTCTGTTTCTGGTAAGTCCGTTGCATCACATGTCTATAAATAATGATATGGTGTAAATGTTCATGATGTTCCTGTCAGTCATGCATCACATGTTCATACCGACATCCATCCATGAACGAGAAAGCGAAGTAAAGTAAATCCAAAACACGTTTGGGTCCAAAATAAAAATCAAAATAAATATATTGATTCTGAATTGTTTGATCAGAGATAGGAGAAGCAGGTTATATTCAGAAAGAAAGGAGGAGGAGGAACAGGAAGAGAGGCAGAAAAGTACAGCCCTCACACTCCTCTTCACAGCGTGGAGCGAGAACATCACACCACTGAGGGAGGAGAGAGAGGAAGGAGGAAGGACAAAGGGAAGGTTGGAATCATGCAATTAATCCACCTGCTGTATGCGTGTATGAGAGAAAGAGGGCGTGAAAGAGTGACAAATCATCATTAGAGAGGCCGGACAGCACTCGACTGGCATGATGAAACCGTGAGATACAGAACAGACGAGAGAGGCAGAATAACTAGGATTCAGAATAACCCGTTCTGAACTAGGATGAGGATGTGGGTTTTTGATCGAAAGCACTTCCCCAAGTCACTCTGGATATAACGGCGTCTGCTTAACGTCATGAATGTAAATGTAAATGAATAAGACTGTGGAAGTAATAGGGTTATCGCTACTCTGTGGATGGCAACAGTGTCTAGAATAGTGAACTGTAATAACATTGGTGGAGACTGAAGATGTGTCTCATATTCCTAAAGCCCAAAAAATTCAATTAAGTCAAAATTCAATTTGTGAGATAAACCCAGCACAGCATAAAGTGGGACTAAGTTTATCCGTTTAGATACAACGCTAATTTCCATCTACGAGGGGTGTTCAAGTCAAACTGGGACTTGTGATGAAAGTTCTCATAAATGAAGGTGTACAACGGATTACCGTCTCCAGGAGACTTTACGCACAGTACGGTGAAGGGATTGTTTAATACATTTGAATGCAAACAGGCCGTACCTCTGTGAAGTGTATCGTTCAGAGTAAACTTTCTATCTTGATGGTATCCAAGCACTAGTGAACTAAAGAGTTTTTACTCTCATAACTGTTCTGTTATTCTGCGGAAACAAAAGTCCTGGCTTGACTTGAACACCCCTCATAGACGTGTTTGAAGAGTTTAGAACGTGGCAGCTCTGGTGGCTGAATGTTGAGGTGAGCAAAAGTACTGGAACTGTCTTAGAATAAATAGCACTTAATATTTGTGTTTAGTCCTTGTTTGCAATAACCGCATCAAGTGAGCGAACCAGAGACGTCACCAAACACTGGTCCATTCTTCTTTCGTAGTACTTTTCCCGCCTTGAACCACACTGGAACGAATGTTCAGTTAGGTTTAGTGATCGACTCTGAAACATTTCGCTTTCGCCCCACTGATGAAGTCCTTTGTTGTGCTGGCGGTGTATTTGGGGTCATCGACTTGCTGCATGATAAAGTTCCTCCCAGTTAAATTGGATGCGCTTCTCTATAGATGCTTCTGACTTCATTCTGCTGCTATCGGCATGAGTTACATCATCAAGAAAGACTAGCGAACCCCTTCCAGAAACAGCTATGCAAGCCCGAGCCATGACACTACACTACTTACCCCACGCTTGACTCATGAACTCATATGTTTTGGATCATGAGCAGATCCTTTCTCTCTCCACATGTCAGTATTTCTTTTACTGTGTTAGAGGTTAAAGCTGCTTCCAGAACTTTTGTTGCTCTGCAGTTCGTCGCAAATTCCAGTCTTTTGTTCTGATACTTACTGCTGCCGAATGATTTTCATCTCGTGGTAAGACCTCCATATTTCTGCTCTCAAAGTCTTCTTTGATTGGTTGATTGTGATGCCTTTACTCCTGCCTTGTGGAAGTTGTTGATGTCATTTCCTGTTGTTTTACTGCTGTCATCTTCCGTGGATTCCTGCTTATTGGTACTTCTTTCTTTTATAGGACGTTCCGTGTGGTCGTATTGGATATGCTCGTGTGATTGCTCGAGTTTCTCTCTTTTCTTAGCTTCAGAAAGGCTTGCTTTTCTCCCGTAGTCAGCGCTCTGGTCTTCACCACCAACTGCTGGTCAGTGTAGAGCTGTTAACCTTTTTAGACTAGTGGTCTCCGACCCCATTCGCACCACAGGTTTAAACAATCTTTCAGGGCACACCCAGGTAACAAGAAACTTCTGTCAGTCACACATCCCAATATTTTGGATAACCTGGGGGAAAAAAATCTGTAGGTTGAAACAAAAGGCTCCATGTTCAAGTTGTTTAGCACATCTGGATGTAATTATCAGGAAATTAAAAGTTCTGATCTATCGTCTCAAGATTTCTTCAGTTTAGAGGAAAAGCAAGAGTCGACCTCGTTGCCGCTTCAGTACCTTTTAAAGATGAAAAAAGAATTTAGCTTAAGAGAGTTGGTTAAAACCTATTAAACATAAGTAATTAGGCGAAGTCTCTCAAAGACGTACCTTACTTTAATTTTGTTTGCTTGAACTTTCTTTAGCTAATTTAATAAATAAAGCTGATTGATTTTCCTCGGGCTGCCTGCGTCAGTGAAATGTTTTGCTCTTCACTTCAAGTTGCAGTCAGGGCAGTCTGACCAGCCATGTGATGCAGTTCTCTACCATCATTTGATTAGCTTCCAGTTCATTTGTTATATATTTTTTTCTTTTTGTTATAATCTTTTTTTTTTTTTTTTGCAGAGGAATCGAGCTATGCCTGATGTGGCTCGGGTTAGATAAGACAGAAAGGAAAGGAGAAAAAAAAAAAGAGAGAAAGAAAGAGTGAAGGATGAAGAGAACAGCCAGAGGAGGACACAGGTGCAAGCTATCATTTAGCAAAGGCCTGACAGGAAGATAAATGAGAGGGTTTTGTGCGTTTGTCAATGCGAAGTTTGTTTGTGTAGCATAGCACAACTGCACGTGCGTTTCTTGGCTGAAAATATTGAGCACTTTAAAATATCAAGAAGTGCACACACACACACACACATACGCTCATAGCATGTTGATCTGTTATACAACATGTGTTTGTATTTTGTTCGGGGGAGAAAAAAAACCCACTAGAATGATGCTTATCAAAAAAAAAAAAAAACCTTTTGAGTTTGCTGTGTCCCCTCCCCCTTTTCACCAAAAGAGTGAGCTAATCACTGTCTCCCTCTCTCTCTCTCTCTCTCTCTCTCTCGCTCTCGCTCTCGCTCTCTCTCTCTCTCTGTCTCTCCTTCTCCGGTTTGGGTCATTGCCCTCAGCTCTTTGTTGCACCAGGCTTTTGTGTGTGTGTGAGGGGCCATCACAGGGAGAGCGAATGAATAAGGAGGGAACCGCACATAAGATGGAGGAGTGGGTCGGGGCTCGGGATGTGTGAAACGATCCGAACAGCAGAGCATCTTGACGGCACTGCCAAGATCTGCAATGTGTTAAGGTTATGTGGACAAACACTGAACAGCGTGACACTGTAATTACACACTTCACATTCTCTCTGTCTTTCAGACACACACACATGCGCGCACATGCATACACACACATACACGGTGTCCCCTGCCTCACCCCCGTGCACACAGACATTACCCAGATGCTGCTTCGCCCAGTGGAATCAATCATGACCTGCCATCTCTCTCTCTCTCTCTGTCTGAATCTGTCTGTCTCTCTCGTTCTCTTTCTGAATCTGTCTGTCTCTCTGTCTCTCTCTCTCGTTCTCTTTCTCTATAAGAACTCATTAACCTCTGGTCAGTCTGTGCTTTGAATAACTGATCATTGGCAGAGCGACATGGGTAATAAGCCTTTTCTAAGTTGTGTGTGTTTGGGGGGAGGGGGGGGTGCAGCAGAGGGTCTGTCTGGAAGGTTTTGTCTCCTAATATAAAAGCCAAACATCAGTCCTGAACGTGAGTGAGCTGAGGGCGTGTGTGTGTGTGTGTGTGAGAGCATGCGTGAGTGTGAACTGTCACTTTTGTCATATTTTTATATACGCGTATATATAATTGGGCACGTGTGTGAGACATATAGACTATAGCAGAGCATTACGTTATTGTTTTGTATTAGATTTTTAGAGGAATTAGGTTAAGTACACAGACGGGTCAGAGTGCAAAAATCTGGCGTTTTTACTTTCAAGAAACAATGAACTCTTTGTATTCCGCTGCATTCGACTAGGAAAAAGCAACCAAAACACCCCTCGGTTGTAATTCCCACATGGAAATGTGGTTCAGTCTGGAGTTGAGCAGGTGATGTTCGGCGGGTACCAGCGGAGGAGCACCTCTTACCTTTAGTCGCCATGCTGTGTGTACAAGTATTTGCTTTGGAACAAAAGATCATCAGGGTCTGATATGCAAATACCCGAATACGTGACTGAAGTTCAGTTTAGAGGGGAAAGTGGGTGGACGTGTTTAATTTGTCTGCTCGTTAAATATAGTTTAAGATGTAGTCGCTTGTGTGATTTGTTGCCTAATGAAGTGTCAAGGGTTTTGATTTACTGTAACAGAAATGGCATTTAAAATACAAGCTCATTTTAAGGACAGTATTCAGACATCGAGTCTATTTCCACTGACTGCGCTTGTGTGTGTGTGTGTGTCATGCGCGTCAAAAGGAACTATCCATTATGCCCGATTGCTCTTCAGCAAATACATCACCCGTGCCACCTTTTGTTATACTACCCACAAAAACCTAAGTGTCCATATGTGATCTAACTCCATATTGAGAAGGTAATTAATGTAGAAGTTAATTAGCTACCAGGAGTGGCCCAGTAGCCCAAACCTCTAGAGACGAGCTGCAGTTACTTTTAATTACCTGCTGTTAATTTTGATGGTCTTTTAAAATGATTTGGGTGAGTGGAGATGAATGACATGCATTCGCACACACTCATACACACCTCCCTCTTTGTCTCCACGTGTAGACAATGTGAGGGATTGTGATGGATGGGTCACTTCCATTTGCAAACAGACACTTTACTCGAACATATGCACATGCGCACACACACATGCGCACATTTCCACGTGACTGTGGAACCAGAGTCATTTGTGCTGTGAGAAGTTCTTTCTAAAGTGCCTTTGTTTTCTGGAGAGATACTGAGAGACTGTAACTCATCTCCTCTCCAAGCTCAAGAACAAAGACCCCCCTCTCTCTCTCTCTCTCTCTCTCTCTCTCTCTCTCTCTCGCAGGATCTCTTGTTCCTTTTTTTTTTTTTTTAAGATTTATTTATTTCTTGTATAGATGTCTGCACCTCTTCATGTTCCTCTCAGATAAGAGGCGGTAATAAGCTTAAGGCTAAAACCGGAAGATTTTTCACAGTGCCGCTGTTGTTCTAATTGTCTCTGTGCATTATATCTCTCATTCATATGCATACAGCTGTGTGTATGTAAGGTTCTAGTCCTACACACACACACACACACACACACACACACACACACACACACACACAGAGGCACTAAAGGATCGTTTGGAGTCTGTGCTAGATATGAGGTTTAGATGATGCTGTAATTTCTGATGCAACAGAGTCAATGTTCACCCGAATGTGCTGTTAACACTCTTTGTGTTACTCTCTGTGAATTCCTGTTTAAATGTTGGATGTACTGTATCGGGTGCTCTAAAAAAAAAAAAAAAAGAAAAAAGAAAAAAACACGTGGACATCGAAGAGCAAGTCCATTTCGGTGGGAAAAAACAAACAAACATGATTTTAAACGTAACAAATAAACAACAACAAACAATAGCTAAATAGATACGCATGGTGCACTGATTTAAACTCCGATTAAGCTGTTATGTAGATTTAGTCTATAGAGAATATACTCACTTACTCACTCGCTCATCGTCTATACTGCATTGTCCTGTATAGAAGGTCGCGGGGGGGCTGGAGCCTATCCGAGGAGACTTTGGGCACGAGGTAGGGTGCACACATACACGCGCACACACACTCATTCACACACGACGGGCAATTTGGGAACGGCAATCAGCCTAATCTGCATGTCTTTGGACTGTGGGAGTACCAGGAGGAAACCCACCAAGCACGGGGAGAACATGCAAACTCCATGCACACACAGACGGGAATCGAAGCTTGCCGGGAAAGCCATCAAGCCACCTATAGGGCATATAGTTTCACACGATTCATTCCTTTATTTCATGATGTTCATGCATGGCTTTTATTTATTTGTAGCCTGTAGCTTTGTTATTTTGTGTTATCATTGAAAAATAACTACATATACGTATCAAAAAATGAACAGAAAAGTAGAGCCAGTTTTTTCTTCTTTGTCTTTCGGCTGTTCTCTTTCAGGGGTCGTCACAGTCTCCATCTAACCCTATCTTCTCTCACACCAACTAACTTCATGTCCTCTCTCACTGCATCCATAAATCTCCTCCTTGGTCTTCCTCTAGACCTCTTGCCTGGCAGTTCCAACCTCAGCATCCTTCTACCGATATGAAAAAAGTACAGCTAGTTTATAACACTTCAAAAAAACAAGTTATTATAGGTTGCTAAAGGCCACCAGTGTGTGTCTCTGATACTTTAAGTAAATGTGCTAATTCAGAGCCACACCCCACTACTCCTGAGCAACGCCCCATCATGCTGCCTTCATTACCATGGTTACAGTCAAGCCTTAACTTGGCATCCAGAAAGCAAATAAGAAAAGCACAAAAATGGCTGCATTCACTATAAATAGATTTGAGGGTTGTACATCTGCAAAGACTAGTGTTTGTGGCCCGACACTATTACCTAGGAAAGAAATAAGTAAATAAAGAGTAGCGCTAAAGTACAGAATAGAGCATAAACGCAAAGCCTTGGAAATTTAGACAGAGTTCACGATGCAGCAAGTAACTGTCCACTATACAAGGAACACTCAGGAGTGTTTGATACAGGCGGGTTTATCTTCACATATAGTTTCAGGCATTTCCCGTCTGTTTTCTAAATGCGAACAGTGAATCCTGAGTAACCTTCATTATCTCTTAATTAAGAGTACCACTTGAGATTTAGATTTAGATCAGCATTTTTATCTTTTATTTCACTAAACATGTTAAGTTAAACATGGCTAATTTACTGCGTTCTGACTGGTCTCAACTTGCTATCCCTTGTATACTGGGATAACAACTTGTATACTGCTTCGGCATGCAATATGAGCTTTTGTAGAAACATTAAGATCATAGCATGTGTTAATTCAGCAGACTAAATGTTACAAAGTTACTCTTTGTTAAGCAACACTTACAGCTTCAGGATCTGAAGTTGAGGAATATATCTACGTTTAATCAAATCCCGCTCTGAATCGTCCCTCGTCGAGAAACTGGTCCGATGTGAAATCTTCAACACACGCAACTGTCGTGCTGGCTGTCAGAACATGATCACCATTAATACATGATAGCCACTGTTTCTTCACTTCCTCAGCCCGCTGACCCTGCCTCACTTTTGGAACGGACTTCCTGTAACTCTAATTACATACACATATTTGTGGTGTCTTTTTTTTTATTTATTTATTTTTTTTGTATGTTTTGGGCAAATACAATGAGCAGAGATTTAAGCTGGGGGTGGGGTTGAATCTGAAGAGCGGGTTAATAAAGGAAAGATATGCAAATTTAAAGAAGATAAAAGGGAGTGCATGTGTTTATCTTGTACTAATTGCGTTCACCCGCCTTTGCGACCCATGTGACGGTCCAAAATGATCAAAGAGAGAGAGAATTTTCCATAACGGGTGAGCTATCAGCAAGAGTGCAGTTGTACAGAATATCAGCACACTTACGATTTGACCGAGTAACGTAGGTTATTGCAGCATTGCTGATATTCGGCGTAACAACAAGACAATAGGAATTGCGATAGATATCAGGTTTTCAAACAAAACCCCATAGTGTCTAGGAATATTCCAGACACAATATGGCCAAATTATTATTTTTCCTAGTGTCACAATTTTTGAACGTCCCGTTCAAGTGGTTTGAGGAAATTGTAATATTACTTAATGCGGCGCTTTCATTCACCATAACAATATAGGGACGAACCCCGCATGGTCATGTCCAATACAATTTTGCGTCGGAAGGAAAAAGTGTATTCTTAAAGCTTAAACCTAAAAGCTGCTTGTACTTCTAGCTAGTTTTATTTACTACTCTATAGTTACTCTTGTTAGATAGTGTTGCTAGCCTGATCTTTTTCTTGAGAGAGAGAGAGAGAGAGAGAGCTTCCTGCTTATACAGGAAGGCTTAGACTAATGTTTTGCTAACACACTGGAGCGAAAGCCAAGGTTTAAGCAGTTAAAAATATTTGCATCATTTTGATCTGGCACACAGGCGTGACAGCCTGCTGATGGCGTGTGTACGCCTCACGCTGTCGATAACAAATCTAGTACGCTCCGCCAGTAAACCAGCACACGTAACATCAGGGTGAACAGCTCAGCATGGGGAACCACCACAAGCACCACACACACAGACTTGTGTGTGTGTGTCCAGATGTTTGTGTTTCTGAGGCCTGCTGTGGGTTACCTCAGTGCAAAACCACAGAGCTGATCGAGTGGAGCCCCAGTGGCGTCACACGTAACTCCTTACCCTAATTTGACTGCATCAGAGATATTCAGTGCAGTTTTGCGAAGGAATGTAGTTCAGTTCCATTACCTTTGTGCACCGCTAAGGAGGTGTGTACCTTGATCTTGGCCTGGTATGGGTGTGATTATTGTGCTTTTGCATTATTGATTGTTCGCATCTGTTCTTGAATCCAGTCGAAAGATGCTGCAGGCTTTAACCATACATCTCCTCACAGGAGTGGGGTTTTTTTTTTTTTTCCTTTTCTTTTTTTTCTTGTAGGCCACCTCTAGGCCAGGACCGGGCTTTAGTTGCCATGGCGAACATGGAATCATGAAAGCCCAGCTCCCCCTGCAGCTGAGAGCCACGCTGGTGTCTGATTGGTTGAGGACTCCAGCATGGGTTGGTGATGCGTGCTGTCAGCTGTCCAATAGGGCACAGTGTGTGCTAGGGCTGTTGCTAGGGGGAGTTTCTTGGAAAGAAGTCAGCTGGATTTTGTCTCTCTCGCTTTCTCTCTCTCGCTTGCTCTCGCTCTCCCTTTGCCCTCATTGACTTCGTCTCCCCCCTCCCTCGCTCCCTCGTCCTCTCCTTTTTTACACTTTTACACACATACAGAGCACATGTTAGAAAATTCACTGAATATTTTCTGCTGCTTTTTTGGTGCATTCGTCTCTGAGAGAGTGTCAGTGTGTGTGTGTGTGTGTGTGGCTGCTTGGGTGCAATCTCTGAAATGTGTATGGTGTGCTTTCTGTAGAATGTGTGTGCTTATGATATATGCGCACTGGGAGGGTACCTCTGCCGTGTGCTGCATGCATGTGCCTCCGAGTGAATGCGAGGCAGAAAATGAAGGTTAGGGCTTTTGTGTGTGTTTTGGGGGGGAGGGCATATTGGGGGTCCATATTGGGTATGCTCAGGGTGTCACGTAGGCGATGTCCCCACAATCATTCTCTTGAGACCCAGTTCCTCCTCTTACAGCCCGTGTCCTTAAATACAATCTTCCAGAGAGCACACAAAATACACACACACACACACACACACACACACACACATCCACTCACAAAGACCATTAAAGCGTGCGGCGTCCAGTCACATATTTTAGTCCCAAGTCTTAGCTAGTCACAGGGAATGTGATACTGAATCAGAGTTTATTTTTACCACAATGAGCATTATTTCTTCTTATTCATAGAATCACAAAAGCTGTTTAAAAGAAGCATCACATTTGTCACATGATGTTCAAAATATGGGAAATAATTCCGCATACAATTTCAGTCAATGTAACATATATAGGTCACACAAAAAATAGATAAGTGGATTTATAGGAAAACCTGCCAAATCCTGTCAATGCCCAATCCTCCTCCTGTACTCCTTTTAGTATGCAGTTGCTCCTGAAGACCTTGATTAGCTGGATCAGGCGTGGTATACCATGTTTCTGCCAGAGGGTAGATATGCATTAGCACAGAAGGTGGTGTTTAACCTTCAAAAAAAGTTGTGTTGAAGCTTGATGAATGGAAGAGGAAGCTTCCACAAACTGCAGGAAGCATGTTTAAAATATTTTAAAATGTTATGCAAATAAAACTGCATTGACTTGAATGTTATTGTATAGAATGTCTTCACATGCTGTAGCATTACAGATTTCCTTTCACTAGAACTGACGGCCAAACCCTGTTCCAGTATGACTAGCTTCATGAAGACTTGGTTTTGCCAAGGAAGGAAATAACTGAAATGTTCTGCACAGAGCCTAGATCTCAACCCTGTTGAACACCTTTGGGGGGGGAACCCCTGAAACACCAACTGCACCTTGTGCTATATCAAGGAGTCGCTTACATGTATGGTTAAGTCGAGCCAGTTATAGCTTGACTATATGCACAGAAGGGTTGAATAGAAAGGCAAAATGAAGCCGGAACACTAAGTCGCCAGGCAGACGGACAGTCTGCAGACAGAAAGCAAGGGGCTACAGCCTCCTCAAAAGAGTGTGGCACCGGTATTGTTAAACTGTTACTGTATATCACATACAAAACACGCGACAAACAAGTTAGTAGGGATGGGAATCGCATTAGACCACCCAATAGGATAATACCACGATACCTACAGTAGGTGCTGACGTTATTTGATTTATGTTGCGATTTGTGCAAATTTGACAATTCTTGCCGATTTTGTCACAAACAAACTTGGCGAATGATCTGATCCTATTAAACGGGATGCTGTGCTGCTTGCTAGTGTGTGAATAGTTTAGAGCACACCACCTGTAGGATTATTAAGGAATAGCAACATTTCACCAACTCAACATTAATATAAATATATATATATATTTTTTAAAATAAATTTTGGAATCAGTGTGGCGATAAACAAAACGGAATAGATTTTTTCCCCCAAATCTCTACAAGTTAGCTAGAGACGAGTAGCATGTCGCACAGTAAAAACATGGCCAACAGCTCTGTACATTTTGTACGTTCTGTACTTTTGTATGAGATTGTGTTTTTTTTCTGCTTTTTGATGGCAGACAACACTGCTTTATTGTTAGCAGCTTTTTTCAACCTGTTATGCATCGGTCGACCTCCGTGTCAAAGCACATGGTGGGAAATGTGAAGCATGCGCAGAGGGCCTAAGGTGATTTCTGTGCCCGATTCTGTCATACGCGCAGGTGTGGCTCGACTCATTATTTGGGTTTGCTAGTCCGACTTTCCGAAGTTCACTTTAGTACGATGTCAGTCAGACATGTTTACATTTTATTTTAAAAGTCCAATTTTAGTTGGACAAAGACAATTAGCCAGACTATCACAAAGTTGTGTAAATGTACTGGGGGTCTCGTAAAGAGTGTCTAATCTCAGTAATGCTTATTGACTGATTGATTGAACAGAGCTCCACTCCAAAATCTAGTGGAAAGCCTTCCCAGAAAGAGGAAGGTCATATCAACAGGAATGGATTGGACTCTTGACTTGATCATCAAGCACATACTGTATGGGTGTCCACAAACCTTTTTGTGTATTTTGTGCAAACTGACACGTTTTTAATCAGTTCATGTCAAGTGTCCGCCATGCAAGTGTGATTTTCTGACAATAGCCTATCAGAAGAAACACTGGGATGAGACAGAGCTACCGTTTGAACGTGCTGAGATTTAGAGTACAAAAGGATTGATCAGCTCCTCTATAGCAATGCAGCTCCTGTTACATAAGTCGAACTGGTACATCTCATATCCCTTACACGCTCTCTCTGTTCCAGTGTTTAATATATGGAAAAATCGGTTGCGCTAATGTGCGATTTAAACTTAAGGTTTTTGCTCTGTACTGCAAAGTGAGCTGCCGGTGAAGTTTTGCACGTGTTCCAGCACACTCCTGGCACTTCACTACTGAAGGTTAAAAATAGTCTGAGGTGCAGTGCCTCTTTGGGAAGAGAAAATGCAGCACCCACTGCCTCACACACCCAGTATAATCAGGTATCTGGAACACGCAGTCATTTGAACTGGATTTATTTTGCTTGCACACATGATGTTCGGGTCTGTCTCTTTCCTTTTTACTTGTCGTTTTTCCCCCCCCTTCATCTTCGTTCCTGAAGAGCAGCAGTGTGCGCCGCCCGGCCTCGCTTAACTCGGGCGCTAGAGCAAGTACGACAGAAAGAAAGAGAGCGAGATATAGTGGTGCAGAAGTGCAAAGGAAACAGCAACTGACAGGTGAGACAGGATGTTCATTAAGGAATAATAATAGGGTGATTAATTGTGTGCATGTGTGTAAGAGGAAGAGAGGATTCCAGAGATGTAGACTTATTTGTAAAGGTGTTATGACTTATCACCTGACATGCTAAACGTGTGAAGGCGAGTAAATCTCCCTCTTCTCTCTCTTCCTCACACTCACCGATAATTGAATGAATGACAAGAGCTGACACTTTGAACGGCTGCTTCCTGACATCATCCAAAAAAAGAAACCGACAGAAGTGCAGTATTTCTCTCTCTGTCTTGCCTCCTGTCACACACTTACTTCACACAGTTTTAAAAGTAGTTGCTGTAGTGGCTGCATGTCTGGACGGTCAGGATTTCGTCTGAAAAGGAACTTAAGAGGCCACATTCACATTCAACCGTTTACTGCTGTTGTAATTCTCAGCTGGACCCCTGTGACCTTTGCTTGTTTAATAATATTAGTTTGTATTAAATATAAAATGAATAACGTAGCCTGTTTTATGAAAAAAGAAGCTGGCAGCAAAGACTGCTGGAAAGGCAGGTAGGTATTTTGAGCTCTGAGGTTGTGTTACGATAACTGGCTTTAATGACAGAACCAAGATATATTAAATAAGCAGTTTAGGGAGAGAGACAATTTGGTCTTGATTAGTGATCAATATCAGTCCTGTTCTTAGGTTAGGTTAGGACTCCCACCTTTTCTGAAAAACAAAAACGTCCACCTCCTGTCTTATGATTGGTTGAAAGAATTCTGTCTCATATCTGATTAGCTTGATATTTCACACACAGTAAAGCATCTACCCAATCAGTCTCCTTTCCTAAACCAGAGACCCAGTGGATGAAGGACGGATTGGACAGAGTTGTTCTCATGGAGTTTATTGATCAGCAATGGAAGCTACATTTCATAACCTCATAATCTCATCTCATAACGTTCCCCCATCATGAGGCGAACATGCAGAAAGAATATAGTCATTCCAACAAGAGACAAAATGATGACACGACTAATATTTATCTGATCGAACGTTAAATCCGATTGAGCTGTATCATGTCAGACTGTTCCTATTGAGGTGTTTACACTGTGTATGGAATTTTTATTCCGATTGGCCTTTTAGTCTTAAGACCTTCTCTTTTTCTAACAACTTATCTTAGTCTTCTGTTAGCATTTTGTCTTGACATGCCGCTCTCTGGAGAACTAGGTGTGTGTTTGGATGTTGTCGTCTTCTGGATACGCATCCTCTTCTGTGCGTGAATTTAAAGCGTGGCACAGAATATTGATGTCGGACCCTAGTATGCCGGCATATTTGTTTATGAAAAACAATATACTTGGAAGATGTGTGTGTGTGTGTGTGTGTGTGTGTGTGTGTGTGTGTGTGTGTGTGTGTGTGTTATTTTTGTAGCCTCTCCTGACTTGACATAGAAAGGAATGGAATTTTTTTTTTTTGGATGGAAGAAGTGTGGGCTTGAATACATTTAAATATTTTCCTCATGTAATACCGGTGGTATTTTATGTTGTGTTTTTCTCTCTTATTGGATGAAGTTTAACATTGGGCACTGGTGGCTCAGTGGTAGGTGTTTCGCCTCCCATGCGGAAGGCCCGGGTTCGATTCCCAGCCAATTCCCAAACCCCAGCTACTGGATACAGTGCTTGTCCCAAGCCCGGATAAAATTGGAGGGATGCGTCAGGAAAAGCATCCGGCGTAGGTCCTGTGCCAAGCTTGTATTTGCAGATAGAATGGTCTGCTGTGGCGACCCCTTGCCGGGAGCAGCCGAAAGACTAACAACAACCTTGGTTACCACCAAATAAATGATTTCTGTGTATATACGGTGCATAAATTATCAGGAAGCATGTTGCTTTCACGTCACATCATGTAATATTTTGCAGAATTTGGCACCAGAGAGAGCCGGCTCAGTCATTATGAGGATGTCGGCGTGAGATCAGTATCAGACACCAAGGAAAACTGAGACTTCTGATATCCGTCTGTATCAGAAGTGGAAGCCTGGCCTTAGCGCTATAAAGGTCTTGAACCCATAAGTGGTTTGCACTAAAGCTCTTCTCTCCACACTACAGCTCCTGACCCAGAAAGCGCAGAAAGCTGGAGTGCACTGAGAAAGGAAAAACTGAGGGTGTGCTGAGAGAGAGAGAGAGAAGACTTTCGTCTGTCCAAGCGTTTGTGTGTCACTGCTGTCTGGCACTTTGAGCGAAATTGAGAATTGATTGAAGGGAGTATAAATTACAGAAAGCAGTCCGGAACAGAAAGTCGCCTTCATCCTTCTGTTCTCACATTCCTTTACTATCTCTGCATACAATGCTCTCTCGCTCTCTCTGTCTCTCGCTCTCTCTGTCTGCGAGATCCCGTCTGCGTCTCGTCGCTCTGTGTCTGGCTCTTTGTTGGAATCTAGCTGACGCTTAGGTGTGTATAGGTCGAGCATCCTCCCTCCCTCCCTCCTTTGCTGGTATTCTGTCTTTCTTGTTTGTTGGGTAGAGGTTGAGGTATCTTTGTCATCTACAGCAGTCTACATTCTGTCGAAATACAGGTGTGTGTCTTTGTTGCTGTTTACTCTTGGAAGCCGTCATTCTGTCACAAGCTGATTAGATTTCCGTTAATAAACTAGCATGAGTAGTTAAGAACTAGTTGATGTCGAATATTTCTGTTTGCACTGATCCATATTTCCAGTCCACCTGGTGTATTTTCTCAGAAAGTGGTCTAATTCACCTGAATGTGCTTGTGTGGTTTGTGTATGATTCTTGGGAAGGAAGAATCGTACACCTCAGGGTAACACCTCAGTTCGTTTCTGTTAAACACTCACTTCCTGTTCAGGCAGACCCAGGCCTTTAATCTCTGCTTTATTTGGTCTTACTGGCAGAAGATTTGAACTCTCGGTGAATAAGAACGAATACGAAACTGACAACCGATGGCTTAATCCCAGCAATAGTTGATTTGACTCATAACACACAACATTCAGGATTTTCGGGTTAGAATTACTGGTTTTTTACATAAACCGTAGGCTGGAACGTAGTCTTGCTGACTTGACGTTCTCAAATGTGTCCTTAAATGAGTCTGACTTTTGAAATGCAATCTTTTTATATATATTTGATCATTGCTCTGATCTGATTGCTTTGGACGAGTGCTTTCCTTAAATCTACACATCAGCACTGTGTGGGCTTGAAGGCCTGACATTAATGTTTTGCAGTTGTCTTATCATAAGGACTTCAGAAACTACCTAATGAGCCTAAGCCCTTCCTTCGCATATCACTGCACGTCTTTGGTTAGCTAGGTTCTCTTAATGGTAACTGGTGACATGCTGAGAGGATCCTCTATGGACTGGTCCTCTCGGACAGCTGCGGTTTTAATTAGAAAGACGTACGTCTCTTTACCTCCGGCTCAGTGGGGAGGATTGTGCCAGATGAACAATTGAGCTCGAGCAGTAAGCGAAGTTAAAAAAATAATCGAGCGTGTTACTACACCTGTCAGCTGCTTCTTTACCAGTGCAGTGTAGTGATGGAACAGCGCGTCTGTCGGTTAGACCCAAAGACACACAAACTCAGAGTGAAGAATGAGCATGTGGTTTAAGAGACACTATAAGTCATTATAAAATGTGATGGAGGTTTTTGTTTTAACTCATCCTTCCTTCCTGTCTAACCGTGTACTGGAATGTGTATTATGGCTCAGTATGAATCCGTTTAGAGGAACATTAAAGAGCACATATTATGCGAAATACACTTTTTAGACTTTTTTTTTTTTTACATTCAGATGGGTCTCACTTCAGTGTGCATAAACAAGCACAAAAAGCTGGGGGAGGGGGCTTTCCCTGCTTTCTGTCCTTTTTTCATGTTTGTACAAGTCAACTAGATTTTTTTCCCCCTCCCTATTATGACCTCATAGAAGAAGATACCCTGCCCTGGGGCGTGGCTCAGCAGTAGCTCATTTACATAGCCAATAAAGCAGTGTATTGGGAGAAGGCATGACTAAATTAAGTTAAAATGTGGACATTGGATCAAAGATCAGTTGTTGAAATATATGGAAAATCATAGAGCATGTTCAGGAATGTTATGATGGATGTGTTTGAGAGAACCTGACATGGTGGGAAATCATTTGAAGGCGTTCTAGCACATTTCAAAAACCTCTGCCCTTCCTGCTACTCGTGCTCAATTTTAATGTAAACTTTCAAAAATGTCACATGCAAACACATTTTCACGGTTTTTAGCTTTTACATGCAAACTAATATTTTCCCGTAAGACTCAAAGTACCCCTGAGTGCACAGACAGCCTCTTCCACCAACACAGTTCTACTGCTGCAGACAGACCGGTGCTGCTGGTTGAGTTGAACCGGCAAACCTTTTACCAAACAGCCTGCGTTTCAGCTATTTCCAGCCCAACCGTTGTGTAATCGGAACGCGTAGGTGTTTCCCGAATACTTGGCCTCAAAATACAAACCATGGAAGGCTGTATTCTTTATTTAATAACAAGGTTTAATTTCTGGCTTTGTGTTTTATCTCCCAGGCCTTTAACACTGACGCTCGTTACATGTACGAAATACATGCTTTGATTGATTTTTTTTTTTTCATACGTACAGCTTTACTGTAGAGTTACTCTATTCTCCCAGTTGTTTCTTCAACAGACCATTGATTCACTGTTATGATATTGATTGTGCTGAGTTTTTTTTTTTCTTCCAGCAGTAATTTTTAAACACTCCCACACTGTCTGTGTGTGTATCTTGTATAATTGTGGCCATATGAATACCCAAGTTGCTGCCATGGTGACGAAATACTCCTGTATCTCAAGATCTAGTGTCATGGCTTCCTCGATGAATGTAATGCATCTGATTTTATTGACTGTGGGGGAGAAAAGAGGAGAAGTGATTTGAAAGTAGGCACCGGATCCAGTTCCATGTTGATAGAAAAGCATCAAGAGTTTGCTCTCTCTCCTTCTCTCTCTCTCTGTCTCTCTCCCCCCTTTTTCTCTGTCTGTCTGTGTTGATGTCTGGGAGTTAGAGCTACATTACTGCCTCTGTCTGGAGCCAGCAGTAACCCTACACCTGACAGAGACAGACAGCAAAAGAAAGAAAGAGAGGAGGGAGGGAGTAAAGAAAAGAGAGGATGGAGGAGAGGGTAGTGGGGTCAGTTGCTCTTTTTGCAGTCTACTCAATACAGAGGTCATTTAAGTGTGCACAAAGCAGCAGTCCACACACACACACACACACACACACACACACACACACACACACACACGAGTATATACTCATAAACACTCATTTGGCCCCCCAGTTCGCTTTGCTGCAATATACCGAGTGATGATGATGATGTAATCCTCAGCAACAGCATACAGAGTAATGGCAATGCCTCCCTGGCAGTGTTGCCTATAGAGTTATGGCTTATTGAATTGTCAAGGCAACACAAAAACGGAGAAAGAAAATGCCAGCCTCCCTTTTTTTCTTCAGGCGCTCAGACAGAGGGAAAGGCAAAAAGCACTTGATTATGAGATTAAGAAACGTAAGTCTGCAAAATGAAATTTGTCAGGCGATTAAACCTTCAGTCCCTCATCCTGTCATCCTGACAATAATAATAATAGTTAACGTGCTCGTATTTATTTTGTGGTGGGGGTTGGGGATGGTGGGTCCAGCAAAACACACAAAAAAAAAAAAGTGCTCAAGTGGATTGAAAATGAAGCAGACATATGTGTTGTATATTACGTCAGCTGACTGATACTGATATTAACTCATTGATTTTTGTGAAGTAACAGAAATCCAAGAGCATATCTAAACGGTAATATTCATCCATTCATTCATCGTGTATACCGCGTTTATGCTGTACAGGACCGCAGGGTGTGTGTAGCCTGTCCCAGGAAGCATTGACCCTGGAGGTGTATCTTGTATTACATACACACAACGCGCTGATACCTAGTGTTACAGTCTGTGAGGAACATCGATGCACTTCTGTAAGCGTGTCACAGGTGTTCATCACCAACTATAACGATAGACCGCTTTTTCAAGAGAAGAAAGCCACCTACCAGACGATACTGAGAGTGTGTCACAGGCATTCCTCACTGTATGTAACAATACACACACGCCAGGCAGAATCATAGGCTCACAGAACATTGGAGGAGCGTGAGGAGCGACAGCGAGTCGAACTCACACGCCATTCGCAGGTACTGGTTCAGGATCTGCACGCAGGCAGAGGTGCGGGTAAACCCTTTATGTTTAAAATGGTGTGTACTCCATAAATGTATGTTTTTCAGATGCATGTTCTCAAAGCTTTAAGTCTTTTCAGTTCTGTTTAAAACTCTTTCTTGGACGTCAACAGCTTTTAGCTCACCTTTACATTATGTGCTGAGGATACCTTGATGATCGGTTAATTCCACAAGACAGATGTTGTGTTTTTGTTGTTTTGTGCTGACGGTGCAACTGAGCAATCATGAGCTTTTCCTGGATTGATACGAAAGTTGTTTCCAATCCAATGACTTGGAAAAGCTCAGTGTGTCAGTGTTTTTTTCTACTAAATGCTGTAGGTGCACATACTCTGGAGTAAAGACAGATTGCAACCCTGAAGATGCTGAAGCTTGTGACAAGAAAAGTGTACAATAACTATTAATGGCTATAAACGAAGCATCTCAAGAGACTTGTAATCTCCCAGTAAAGAGCTCAGCCTTGTGCTTTCTGTTTGTGTACGTGGACCTCAGTTCAGAATTCTCTTG
>JAQMYL010000001.1:14549556-14559734 GCA_030014365.1 Clarias pachynema
TCTGATTAGGTGTGTTAGTGTGGGTTGGTGGGAATTTTCATCACCTTAAGAGAGCGAGAGAAAGAACAGACTAGATAGATAGATAGAATTGTAAACATGAATGTGTGTGTATATGTTTTCCTATTTTGTGCTGTCTAGCTATGACAGTTTTATCATGTTGGGAGCAGAAATGGCAAAAGCTAAAAATATCCCATAAACCCATTCACCCCCACCCCGCCCTGTGCTCCGGATAAACTCTCCAGCCCTGCCGCGGATCGCTCCACCCTCTCGTTAAATGCAAGCTGTTCCCGCTGCACATTCCACATGGCAGAGCAAACCATCATCAAGCCAGAATAGGGGTGAGGGCTTTACTTTGAGTCCTCAAGCAAATGACGCCTAAACTAATCTTTTGAAGTGGTGGAATAGCGTATATGCACATCGGTGTGTGTGTGTGTGTGTCTGCCCATGTATAAGTGTAGATGTGCATGCGTATACACCGTCATGCAAGTGTGTGTGTGTGTCTTTGTATCTGTATGTGTGTTTGGCCAGCTGTGCAGCATGCATGTGTACATTCTCCAGGCTGAGCAGAGTGGGGGGTGTTTAAAAAAAAACAGCAGCCAAATTCCTCTGTCTTCATGAACACATACAGAGCACCAGCACGCACACTGTGCAAAACATCACCACGACAACTGCGTGACTCTGTGTGTGCGCGCGAGGTAGAGAGAGATCTGGGTTGTAGAGATTACGCTAATTGCAGCAACGGCCAGCCGTGGTGATGTCGTCATGCCATAATTTCACCCTCGTCTGTCCCTCCAGTCTAAACAGGAAGTGGTATGGCTCCTGGTTTTTCACCTCATGAGCAGGGTCACACACACTACACACAGGGTACGGGCGTGTTTTTCCCCAACTGCTGGAGATGGGCTATGAGAGGGTATATTAAATAATAAATAATTCAGGTAATAAACCAGTAAGCCAGCACATACTTGGTGTGTAATGCTGAAGTTAGGCGAGTGATGTAATAAACTTTGTGTTCAACTTAACTGGAAAGTAGGAAGTCATAGCTCGGAATTATGTCAGGATTATGTCATGTGTTTGTTTCTGTGTTCAAATTACAAAGTGATGGATGTTTCCATCTTTATCTGTTATTAACAAGAGTCTGGTCCATATATACTGTATAGCCAAAAGTATGTGGACACCTAGACGTTAGAAGCAAATACTCCTGTAGTGGGTCTTTGTAGTGTGTCTTTTGAGGGTCTTTGTAGTATTGTAGCATTGTAACATTTCCATCTCTACCTAAGCTAAAAGCCTGTTCCAGCATGACTGTGCCCATGAGTGCAAAGCCACGCCCAGGATAGAGTGTCCTGAGAGCTCAGAGCCCTGACCTCAACCCCACTGAACACCGTTGGGATGAACTGGAACG
The DNA here is from genome assembly GCA_030014365.1 of Clarias pachynema. NCBI lineage: Eukaryota > Metazoa > Chordata > Actinopteri > Siluriformes > Clariidae > Clarias > Clarias pachynema. The sequence continues at coordinate 14,550,956 of JAQMYL010000001.1, forward strand.
CTGACTGTGTGCCAGGTCTGACCTCACTAATGTTCATGTGGCTGAATGAGCACAAATCCTCAGCGCTACGTGCCAAACTCTAGTGGAAAGTCTTCCCAGGAGAGTGCAGGTTATCATCATAGTCAAGGGGTGGACAAACTCTCAAACAAGCACATGTGGGTGTGATGGTCAGATTACAAACCTTTGGAGAAATAATGTAACTAAAATGTGTGTGCGTATGTGCCGGTCAAATGTTTGGACACACCTTACAATTAATTACAAATGCGTTGTAGAACAATACTGGAGATTTCAAAACTGTGAAATAACACACATGGCGCATTAGGTAATTAGACATGAAGTAACAAAAAAGAGTCAGTTGTTATTTTAAGACACGAAGGTCAGCTGTTCTGGAAAAGATCTTGAAAGAACAGTATTGTCAAGTGCATTAATAAAACCCATCAAGCACCGTGATGACTGGCTCTCATGAAGACCTTCACAGGAAAGCAAGACCTGAACGTACCTCTGCTGCAGAGGAGACGTTCATTTAGAGTCACCAGCCTCAGACATCACCAATTTAGCACAGTTATGAAGACTTTACAGAGCATAAGTAACAGACACATCGCACTGTTTTAACGGCGATTATTGCATATTTTGGATGCCTTCGGCGTTGTTAAGATTGGTGGGTTTGGGGTTAAGGATGACTTCCTGACTTTATGATTAGGAATTCTGAGTTTATTGAGGAATTCTGATTGAATTCCTCTGACGAAATACCGCCTGACAACGAAATGATTTCTAATAAATAAGCACATGCAACATTTCAGTGTAGCTTACTTCAATCTGTTGCCATAAACAAACTATCCCTCACCATGTAGCTAACATTATGAAGGCAGACGTCTTTGTTCCTGATTTTTAGTTTTATTCCCATGCACTGTTTCTTCCTGTTGAATATATTTGTTCAACTTGGGGAATATTTTATCCTCTTCAGGTTTGCTGTGGACTGGGGACCGCTGGGTGTGAGGTGGAACTTTATAGATTGGACGAGACACCAGTTGATCACAGTGTGTCGGGCATACTCACACACACTCTTTACACTCTTTTTCCTTCCACCTTCTACTACCAGCATTAATAAAAAACTTTCCATTTCCTTTTTTTAATTTTATGTTAGAGCTACTTCTTACAAAAAAAAGAAAGAAAAAATAACCGTAACCGGGAGAGAGCCGGTTTTATAATAGAAAATATAAGATTGTGGAGCTTGTAATGTATGGAAAAGTGACCGTGTTTAGGTCCCGCTGGAGGTCCAGCCTAAAAGAAACATCAAGCTCTAAACATTGGCTGAAGAACCCCAATTATGTTGTGTTAAATTACACTGTCTATTAATTTAATATAGTTGTGTGTGTGTGTGTGCGAATCTGTGCGCCATCTAATTTACTTTCATATGTACTGTATATTGAATTATGTTGACTATTAGTGTCCTATTTGTGTTATTTTTAGCTAGTGACGAGACTGTTATGTCTGAGCTAGTTTGTACTGGTTTGCGTGCGCGTGTGTAAGTTTAAGGTTCATGGCCTCTGGTTGTCTGTACACACACTCAGCAGTAATCAGGAGTAGTATGGATGTGCTCTTTATGACTGTACTGACTGCACATAGTCGTGTGTGTGTGTGTGTGTGTGTTTGGCTTAGTGGCTCTCTCTGGTCTGATGGTTTTCATGTTTGCTAACAGATTGTGTATCCTGTAATTGCAGGGCCAGGAAGGAGCCACTCCCATACAGGAAGAAGACATCAGATCACTGGTAGGTAAGAGGAGACCCGTGTGTGTGTGTGTGTGTGTGTGTGTGTGTGTGTGTGTGTGTGTGTGTGTGTGTGTGTGTGTGTGTGTGTGTGTGCGTGCTCTTGAGAGCGGATCAGCGCATTAATAGATTATCGATGCACTCGCAACCAAGCTGGACGAAGGAAATGGGCACATGATATTTGATACAACATGCGCAATTTGTTTAGACACTATAGCTCATCATCTACACACCAAACAGATGGAATCAGATTTTAATAAATGAGAAACTACTTGCACACCGACACAAACACATTTGACTATTTAATATCTTCAGCCGTGTAGTCGGGATGTGCTTGACGGAGGTCTCTTATGAAGTGTTTATAAACCCGTCTTATTGTTGTACGAGACCATCGTGTGACGACGCAGGCGCGAGCCGAAATGATTCTGACGTCACTGCGCCATTTCACCCGGAGAAAAGCACATCTGTAGAATTGATGTTCAGCCGCGAGTCTCCGAGCGTTCTTTAAGAGACAACTCTTTCCAGCATTAATTGCGCACAGCTGTAGCTCGTTAAACATTAATTGGCAATTAATCAGAATGAAGAAATAAAGGAACCGCACGAGCGACGCGCAGAGCGAGAGGAAATTATTTCCACTGGAGAAAAGAAAAAGAGCATGCTTTTGTTTCTTACATCTTCACTTCCTTCTTAGTATATATATACGTATAGTGTGTTTCTTGTCTCTATACTTCCACTCGCCTGGGTGAAGAAGAGATGAGGTGGCAGATGTGTGGCACTCCTAATGCCAGGTGTAAACCGCTATGACTATCGGCCGTCCACACGAGACGGAATCACGTGAGACGGATGTGGAGCGGCCATGTTGAATTGACGTCACTTCCTGAGACCTGAAGGAATAGGGTGTTGGCATTGTCAGAAAATTAATTTGGAGGGCAGGAAGTAAAAAGCAGAATGGACGAGATGGGGCGAGTGGTAGTTGAGACGATATTTCCACAGGACAGTATAGACAAAGAATTGACAAGTCTTTCCTGTTATGAAGGCGGTAGAGATAAGTGGCTACGTTGTCCTCCAGACTAGACAGTTTCTATTTCAGCAAACAAATGAAGGCATGCATGCATGTTTTTTCTTCGTGGTTAGGTCGATGATCGTGAAGAGCTTTTCTTGTACCATGCTGTGCGTTAACCTAGCAACAGGGATACCTCAGTGGAGGTTGGACTACTCTCAGGAAGGTCGCTCTAGATAAGAATTTGTGCCAAATGATCAAATGTAAACAAACATTCAACACCGTGCCTGGCATGCCACTTGACATTATTGTCGTTTGATTAAAGGTCCAGTGAACCGCCACTAAAGCAAGGGAGAAGTGTGATTAGAGCTCATTGCAGTGGCGTGGCACGGTCGGATATTTACCTTTAACTCCTGTTGTGTTGCTTAGTTATTATTTTAAATCTGTATCGCTTGTAGCAGTAAGACTCCACCCTGCAAAATGCTTAACTAGCGTTAGTGGTAAAGTGCTCGCCCTATCATCCGGAGATCGCGAGTTCGATTCCCGGGTGATGCTGTAACCTCTCGACGCCGGAGGTTGAGCCGAGCTCTCTCAGAGGGGAGGGATGAGAGGTACTTTGCGCTCCCACATTAATCACGGCCCTACAGCCAATCAGGGGCGTCTGTGAGATCACGCAAGCGGATAGCGCTGTCCTCCAAGTGTGTTACGCCGCTCCCAACGGTGCGTGAGCGAGCAGTTAGAAAAAAAAAGCCGTGGTTCGGAGGAAACATGTTATAGTCTTTGGCCCTCCTGACTGAGGTGTAGTAGCTTAATGTGGGAGCTCCTAGTGACGGGGAGGAATTGGACACGACTCAAAATAGGGAGAAAATCTGGGGAAAAATAATAATAAACTAGCGTTAGTTATCATTATTGTTAGCATTTTGTTGGTCGAGGAAATGATAACTTTAAATATTAAAGTTAACTTCTAGAAAGTAATCCGACTCTCTTGTTCCTTCCAAACAAATGACTTTTTTTTTTTTTTTTCTTGGTCATTTGCTTGGAAATACATACTCACCCAACAACCCTCATCACCACCACACACAACTTTGATTCTTGATTAAATCTCCTTATAGGTTCTTAGTGTGATTAATAGGAGCAACAGCAAAGGACCCAAACCATGGGCATGACATCATGTGCAAAACAACCTATTTCAACTAAAAGGGTCATTTTGTTATATTAAGAAGGCTAAGAAAAGTTGTTTTTTTTTTTTTTTTTAGTTGACTGACACATTTCAAGGCCCTAAAGTGAAGGGAGACCCACTGTCTCCTACTTTATTGTGGTTTACTACAATTAAAAACATGGTGACATAACCTTCATAGTAGAGTGTGTGTACGTTCTGGCTACTCTCATACTGAAAGTTATAGCACCTTGCACAAAAGCGAGGACGGTAACAGCAGACACACATGTCCATGAGAGACAAACTGCACAGTGAGCTGCAAGACTTGTCACTTGCTAGTGTGAATGCAGCACTTGTGTCTGTTAGCTCCTCCTCGAACAGCTCTGGGTCTGGATTGCATTGTGCCTTTATTTTTAAGCTGCTCTGATAATTCAAACCATTACTTGTAAAAAATAAAAAATAAAATAAAAATGAGCTGTGAGTTTTCTTGTGTGTGGTATTGGATCAGGAATGTTGACAAATTTACTTGGAACTAAAACTTTGGGAATAACATAGAGTGTAGTCTCCATGACAGTGTCCTGTTTTATCTGTCTCCAGCCCTGTGTCTCTCTGTCTCTCTCTCTCTCTCTCTCTCTCTCAGCACTAGTGAAACGTCGGGATAAGTGCATTAGTGTAGCGGGGTATTATAGAGAGAAATTAAAGGAGTTCTGTTTTCTGCACATCGAAAGTTCTGGTTTGACTTGAACGCCCCTTATCGTCAACAGAATCGGAACTAAATAAACAAGCATATCTCTTAGTATTTATAAAGCTGTATGATGTCACTGCATTGAAAGTTAGCAGGTTTCTAAAGAGACGCTGCTTCTCGACTTCCTCTGTGAAACGCTTGTGTGTTCGCGTGGTCTTTAACAACAGGGAAAGTGTTTGAGACTCAAACAGCAGTGTCTTTAAAGTCTGTCCTCATACCCCTGCACTCTTTACCACAGATGCACCAGCATTTTGCACCTACAACACACTATTACATAGACGTGTGTGTGGGTGTCATCCACATAAGTGTCCATATTCTCGCAGTTGCCCCATTGTCTGCAGTCTGCACAAGCGATGGTTAAAGGGGCAATATGTTATTCACAGATTCATCCACTTACAACTGAATTGATGTTTACTAATTCCAAATTTGAAGTGATAAATTTATCTTTGCTGATGCCTTTCCTACTTTGTGTCAGGCAACCTTCAGACGGTGTTTTTCCAGATTCACGTTTACACGGGAAGTGACCTGTAACAAATCTCACCCAGGATTCGCCTCTGTTTACATGTCAAACTAATCCATTTGTTCATCCCCTGCGTCTTCTCTCCAGCTGAACCGTGACGGCGCTAATGTTTTAAATCAGTCACCTGAAGCGAGGTCAGGGTAATCCTCCTCTTTTCTCTGCAGACAAATCCACTTCTGTTTACACATGCAGCCTTGAAACCGTTTCTAGAAAGATCCCTGTCCTGTTAGGATCCGGAGGCATTCACGCTGAACGTTTACTTACTTACTTACTAGAGGTTCCTGATGACCGAGTGCTACCATTACCTGCGACTGGAGTGTGCGGTCAACTTGCTGCCGCTCCTCACGCCGCTCCAATGTTTTGGCAGCCCTGTCGTATGCGCTCAAGCTGTCTGATCCAGGGTTTCAGTAGATACAAGCTTTCAACCTGTTGTACCTGACGTTTTCCGCCACAGTTATGTTCAAGTGAGGAACGCCGCTGTCAGAAACGTTGATGATAACGCTGCCTTCTGGTACCTCACACTTCGACATAGAAGTTAGCCCACCATTACATTCCGCTTGTGACACAGCTGTGATGGAACTGCTTGCACAAACACACAAAACTACAAACAAAATACCTCCGCATACAAACTTAATCTGTTCCGGACACGAGTTCTTAAGGTGAAATATTGCGAAACGCATTTTCCCAAAGGGAATAATGTGAATGCAGAAAATCCGCACAAGCCACCCAAAAATATTACCAACGTTACCCATTTCCAACACTATAATCATATTTTAACAGGAAATAAGTAAAATATGAAACCGACATTAAACCTCACTTATCCATAATTGATCATTCCTCCCGACACCGGCGGCTTTAAAAACCAAACTGAAAGTGGCTCAGTTTTCTTGCTGCCGTGCCTCTTGACATTCAGGGACCTATGGTGCTATGTCTTTACTAAGTCTTGAACAAAATCTGGGGGAAAAAACGCACAAAGAACATGTAAATTCACTTCGCTTGGCTTTCCACTGATGCAAACATGTTTTAAACACGTCCCAGACGCAGGCGCGTGCAACCGGTTTGCCCGCTCGTATGCCGAAAATGCCTAACTGCCGAGACAAAACTCTTAAGGAGAAAATTAACAAGGAGGGGCTGAGTAACCACTGTGTATCTGTGCGTGTGTATATACAGTCAAGCTCGAAATTATTCATACCCCTGGCAAATTCTGACTTAGTTACTTTTATTCAACCAGCAAGTTTTTTTTTTTTTTTTTTTTTTTTTTTGCAAAAAAATATTTAGCAGACAAAAACAGTGGCCCAGCCAGAGTCCTGACTTAAATCCAACTGAGAATCTGTGGAGGGAGCTTAAGATCATGGTGATGGCGAGGAGATCCTCCAACCTGAAAGAGTTGGAGCTCTTCGCTAAAGATGACTCGGCAAAAATACCAGTGGAGACGCGCAAAAAGGTGGTCAGCAATCATAGGAAGCGTTTGATTGCTGTAATAGCCAATGAAGGCTTTTCTATAGATTATTGAGAAGGATATGAATAATTTTGGACATGCCATTTTTTGTTCAAATGTAAATAAAAGATGAGTAATATTTTTTGTACATCATCTTATTTTCTTCTGGGAGACGCCTGTGTCGTTTCTAATCAAGAAAAAACTTGCTGGTTGAAAAAAAGGAACTTAACGATATATATAGTGCTGAATAGGTCAGTTTTTTGTGCTATCTGGTGGAGTTAACAAACTTTCGCTGTGGTTTGTCAGTTAGTCCAATTAAATGATTATAATCGATATAAGAAACATTTTTTTGAGAATTACATCCCGCAGCTTTAAACATGTTTTGTAACTTGTACTCGACACTTGAAGAGCTGGACTGAAAGGAAGAGAGTGAAGTGTTTCTTCCACTTTCCAACAATCCCGTGTTAAATCCCAGTCTGCCTGACACACAGCGAAAGAGAGAGATAGACGGGTGTGTGTGTGTGTGTGTGGAGGGTGGGAGGAAGCAAGGGACTGGAAGGAGGCGAGTAGAGACGGGGAGGAGAGAGGAGAGAGGGGTGACTGTCGTGGGGGAGGGGCTGTTTAGAGATAGGCATGAAAAAAATAGAGAGGCAGGCTGGCCTATAGCGGGGGGTTGGGCTTAGGAGCTGTGTGTATGTGTGTGTGGTGTGTGTATGTATGCATGTGTGTGTGTGAGGGAGAGAGAGAGAGAGAGAGCTCAGCTCCTTTCTTTGTTTGACTGGTGAATGGAGAGAAGCCAGAAAGAAAGAGAGCGTGTGTGTGCGTGTGTATGTGTGTGTGTGTATGCGTGCGTGCGTGCGAGAGAGAGAGATTGTGAGGGAGTGAGACAGAGAGAGGCAGAAGAAGGTAAAGAAAGAGAGGAGCGAGTGCCTGTGTGTTGTGTGTGCGTGTGTGTGTATTTATGATTTGTTTGCATTTAGGTGGAATTTCACCTCCTGACTGTCAGCTTTCACATGGTTTGTGTTTTATGTGCTGCTGCCAGTGTGTGTGTGTGTGTGAGAGAGGGGGGGCAGGTAGAGAAGCCTGCTGCTGGTTTAAAGGGAAAACAGGAGCACAGATTTGCTGAGCTGGACTGTGTGCGAGTTGCGACTCCCCAAACACGCTGTGGAATTAGTGCGCCTGGACATTTAAATCCACGGTAAGACTTTCCAGCTCTCTCTCTCTCTCTCTCTCTCCTTCTCTCTCTCTCTCCTGGTTTTTGTTTCTTTTTCATGCTGTTCCACTTTTTTTTTTATGAGCTTTTAAACAAAGCATGCATGCCTCGAGCAAAGTCAGCAGATCTGGAGGAGCCAGAGAGAACGTGGAGGAGAGGGAAAAGTTGCAGTGGGCTTTTCAGGAATAACGCTGCACAAAGGAAGCTTGTAGTGCTGCTCTGCACTGTCACACGTTTCACTCGCCGCTCTGTTAACACGACGAGCTGTTTCTTCTTTCTCTTTACACGGACTGCGTGATGCATAGCTCGCTTCTCGACTGACCGTTTGCATTGCATCTGTCGCTGGTTTGTTCCGTTTTGTTTGTTGGTTTTTATATTTTTTTCTTTCATCCTTTTGTGAGAACAGCAGGAAGTGGAAATCCATTTGTGCTTTGGACTGTGGGATGATCAGTGTGAACCTTAGCACTCAGCTGACTATTGTTAGCCACACACACAGAGAGAGAGTGAGTGTGTGTGTGAGTGTGTGTGTGGTGTTTTTGTGTGCTCTCACTGCTGTGTGCATGTTCGTGTATTGTGTACATGTTTGTATACGTGCTTGGCACGGCTGTTGTCATTTACCGGCATCCTGGACTGTTGAGTGTGTGTGTGTGTGTGTGTGTGTGTGTTTTTGTGTGAACACACCCAAGTCCCTGGCACGAGTGTAAGTCGTGTCTTCACCTCATTAAATCAGTCCACTTAGGAGAGTGAAGAAGAAGAAGGAGAAAAAACAACAACACCAGAACGCTTCACATCAGTGTCATTATCGGTTGTAACACGATCCCCACTTACACACACACACACACACACACACCTACATCACAAATCTCTGAACTCTGTGTTAGTATGCCATTAGACCCCACCCCCCCCCCCACACACACACACACATACATATATACCCCCCC
>JAQMYL010000001.1:14574564-14602832 GCA_030014365.1 Clarias pachynema
CAACTCATCATTATCATCATTCAACCTTAACAGATACCTGAACACACTCGCACACACACATGCGCACGCACACACACACACACACACTCACTCTCTCTTTCTCTCGCTCTGAAGTTTTACCGACAGTTCAAAGGTATCTCATTATATGCCGAACAAACATTTACTTGCCATGCTTGAACTGGAGCTTTCTGTTTAATAACTGTAAAAGAGAAAGTGTGTGTGTGTGTGTGTGTGTGTGTGTGTGTGTGTTTTGTATCTACATTCTGCTGTACCAATGTACCCATATATATATAGCAGAAGCGGAGAGCGTGTGAACAATCGGAGTTGTTCACTCTCGCTCTGCTCATCAGGATGCTGATTACAATAGACTCTGAGTGCGCAGGAATGTTAACGTTGGTGATTACCACACATACATGAACACACACGCACACACTCACACAGGCGCATGCAAAAACATTTCCTCTGTAATGACATATTTGGGGGGGAGGGGGTCGGTCGGTGGTATTCCCCAGCCATCAAACAACTTCCTCTTTCCTCTTCACTGTACCCTTGAGTGCATCACACACATGAAATATGTGTGGCTCTTTCTCATACACACACACACACACACACACACTTTGGCACTAATCGAAAGGAAAAAGAAGACGATTCCAAGGTTGTTGGCTAGGCCAGGAGGTCATAGGATATTACCTCATGGGGAAGCGGGGGTGGAGAATAGGGGTAGGGGTGGGGAAGGCAGGTCAGCCTGGAGTAAAGCGTTGTTACATCTGCTGTCGACCATGTTGGGCATCGTGCTCAGCTTTGCTCACTTCCTCTGTGTGTGTGTTTGTGCGGTTTTCTTCCGTTTCTGTCCAAGAAGCCCAGTTCTCGTGACACACTCCCGTGGTTCAGCCGGTCTGTTATGTCTCGTAGCTGCTGATGTAACGGAGCTAAATATAACGTTCAGTCCTGTGCAGCGTGGGACACTGCTGAGCTCACACACACACACACACACACACACGTACACCACAGCGTCTGTTTGTCATTACTGGGCCGCAACTCAACTCCAACTGCCAACAAAATGAAGTCTGTCGTGTTTAGCAAAATCACTGAATTTACTGATTATTGCATAGAAACCATTTATAACAAGATTTTTCTTTAATATTATTATTATGTTCAGTATTTGTGTCTACTTATGTCCATCTCTCTCTGGGGACACAGAGCTCTTATCACCAGGTTATCCATCAATCAGCCATAACGTTAACACCACATAGCATTTACAACACTGTAATCGCACTGATTATCGATTATTTCCCAGTAAACTGTGGACGGGATCATCATGGTCACAAAAGACCCATTTATGCCTATTGGGAGCAAAGGCTACTCCGTCCAGTCCAATCCGATAGAGCAGCCAATGCAGCACATATCGACAAAAAAGTCAATGCTGGAAACAATAGAAAGGCACCAGAACACCCAGTCCACCACAGCCCGTCACACACTGGGCCCAGCTGGGAAAGAGCCCAAGGCCCAAACTCCTCAAATCCCAATCTTATCGAACACTCATGGGATGTTCCAGACAAACAAGTCTGATCCACGGAGGCCTCACTCTGCAACCCATAGCACCCAAAGGATCAGTCGCTAAGATCCTGGTGCCAGACACCAAACGACACCCCCAGAGGTCTTATGCAGTCTTGCCCTGATGGGGCCAGAGCTGCCCACAAGTGCCACAATACTGGGCTTAATGTTTTGCGTTATGTTATGGCTTATACACGGTATACACTGTGCCCACCCCAAAACATAAAAAAAAAAAAAAAAAGCGCCGAGTCCCCAGTGATGGTCTCCTGTGATTATTATATAATATAATGATATACATATTAGGCTGTTTATTTACATGTGTCCAGTACATTTAGTCATATACTGATTGGTGTCATACAGGTAATATGACACTGATGTTATATTATTTGTGTGTGCTTATTTTGGAGTTAGTAAAGTTAATCCCGTTGTGATTCATGTGACAAGTCACACAAGAACAAAAATGTATCATAAAATAAATATAAACAACTATGATGATGCTGATGGGCTGTGAAATAAAAAAAGAAATTGGACTAACATGAAAAGAAAATCCATAGACCTGCGGCTGTGCTTTACTGGTTCACTAGATTCACTATGTACTCACTAGTAAATATGTCGCTGCTTTAAGTTGTAATTACTGTACTTGTCTTTCATATGATGGGTGTTCAAGTCAAACCGGGACTTGTATTGAATTTAATTTTGAATGCAGCTGTAAAACTGACATTTTTAAAATGTTGGTGCAAAGTTTTAAAGGCTGTCTGTGAATAACGATCCACTGCAGTCGTTCCTGTGAACATTCAGTGAGTTGAATGACTGATCCTTGAAAATCCACAGATACATTCACTACTTGCACATTACAGGAACTCAGGAGTACTTGCAAGATCCCTGGTACAGTCCTGACTCTCACTTCAAGCCATTTCCACATGTTTGGGCATGTAAAGGGATTTCCTGGGAGGCCAGCGTTTCAGACATGAAGCAGGCAGTCCAATCAAGGTAGAAAACTTGATATCCAAACATAAGTGCTTTAGTGTAGCAGGGGATTATATAGAGAAATAAAGCGTGATAGGAAGTCCCGGTTTGACTTGAACACCGCTCGTGTAATCGACACCGTGTGCTGTTCACAGGTGGTGAAAAGCGCGTTCGATTGGGTTAAAGCCGTGGACGCGCAAACGGAAACAGTTCTGAGATCAGTTCCAGAATCGCAGAACTGATCCAGTCGAATAGGCTCTGCTTCTAGAACTGTTCCCAGAGCAGTCCGTCTGCGCCTCCACGACTTCCTGTTGTAGATTTTCTCCAATCAGGTGCGCAGACTCTGCTCTGTTAGTGGCGGTAAAGCGAGACACTTGTGTCCCGTGACCGGTAGAGACACGCTGCTGGACGCGGAAGCGCTGCATTCACGCACCCACCGCGGGACAGAGAGAGAGAGAGAGAGAGAGAGGGATTAGCGCAGGATGCAGGGCTAGAGGACAGAATGTCCTGTACCGCATACTCCCGCATAGAAGCGTGCCAGCGCACGGCGCGTGGGGTTTATTTTCAGCCTCGGAGTGCGCGCGCGCGGTATGAGCCGCGGTCCTGGAGTCTGCGCTGTCAGGGAATTCCGGGGTCGCGCGGTGACGTCACGCAGCGGGGCGGTGTGTGCGTGCGTGTGAGCGAGAGAGTGCGAGCGAGCAAGAGACAGAATGAGAGTGTGTGTGTGTGTGTGTATGTGGGGGGCGGTAGTAACATCAGCACTCCGAGCAGCTTGTCCCTTTAAAACCTCGCGTCACTCAGTGTAATCTGATCCCCGGTGTGTGTGTGTGTGTGTGCGCGCGCGCGTTCTCTCGCCAAACGTCAACACAAAGTAGCCGCTCGCGCTCTGTCTCTCTTAGAGACACTCGGCTCAGTGAATAACTGGACATTACAGGACACGAGCTGTCTGGGATTGATGTGATATATTCAAGATTCAAGCGGGGAAGCAGCGACGACTTGTTCTTCACACAGACCCAGAGTGTGTGCTTTTGTCTCAGTGCTGTCCTTCACTCAGGGACACACAGGGACACACACACACTCAGCGGCTGGAGTTGAGACTTTTGGGAAAGCGTTTTCCCCTCTTCGGATTAGTATTATAATATCAGAGTCGCGTGAATGGGTTTTATTTAATCATTCATAATTCGCTCATTTCCCGGTCGTCGCCTACGTCTGAGTCATTCAGTACTAATCAAAAGAGCGTCTACTGGAACGTTAAAATACATAGACACACACACACACCGAGTCGCGACGAGTGAGTGCTAGAGCTTCAACCTTCAGCATTAAGGTCGTACAGCACTAAAGGTAAGTCCTTACACTTCTCTCTCTCTCTCTGTCTCTCTCTCTTTATTTTATTCTTTCCTCTTTATCCGCTTGGTTGTAAATGTTTGTTTTTAGCGTGTTGTTATAGTAACTAACGCCTAAAGCTCGACTTTACGACACCGGAAGTTCGCTTTAAACTCCGGAAACCATTCGAGTGGATTTCAGTCACTGAAACATGAATGACAGTGTGTGTGTGTGTGTGTGTGCGAGAGAGAGAGAGAGAGAGAGAGAGAGACAGGGCTTCCGTGTGTGTGTACTCGAGTTTAGTTCACGATAGTGATGGTGAAGCCGGTGTAACCACGTGTGTGTGTGTGTGTGTGTTGGGAGATGGAGGACTGGCTTCAGGATAAGAGAAAGAGAGGAACAAGCTTCTTAGGCTTTGTGTGCTTTTGGAGGCAGGGCTTAAACCAGGAGGTGTGGAGCGCGCGCACACACACACACACACACACACACACACACACAAACGTGGGCAGGCACATAAAATGAATGGAGTGCCTGGGCAGGCGTTTTACGCACACAAAGCCCTGTGTCTGAAAGCACACCATTTGCATCATCCTACTACAGCCGCCCAGCTGGGGAGCTGGATTTTTTTTTTTTTTTTTTTTAACTTGTACATGTGCGTAGGCGTCCTTTTCTCAAAAGCTTCCTGTGTCCAGCCAAGGGGAAATTACTCCAGCGTAGCCTGCTCCTAACTGTGGGCTTTATTTGCGCCACTCTCTGGGCTGATGTTCACGTGACAGTGCTTTTCCAGAGGCTTGGTCATTTACAGCACGTCATAAAACCCCGCAGGCGTAAAACCAGCCTGAGGAAGTGGGGAGATCCCTTTGAAACGTGGCCCTCTGATCAATCTGAGCGATCCACACCAAAAAAACAAGGGGTTGTGTTTATTTCGCTTTGAAGTGGTGATGAGGTTTCGGGGTTGTAAACGTAAGAGTAGGAGCAGCTGCCGAGAATTGCTGTTTCTGGTGTGCTTGGTTCTTTCCTGAGGACGAATGAATAAATGAATAAATGAATAAATGAATGAACTGTCGGATTGTTAAAATTTTTTAATGGAGAGTGAAAAGAGGATGCGAGCAGTTTCGTTTGTGAATGAGGAAAAATTCCACGTTGGGATTTTGCTTGATGAATGTAGGCATGGTTCTGAGGTTTGGGAGAGGTGAAACATAAGATGAAAAGTAAGAAAAATAAAGCTAAATTGGTACAAAAATGTTGATTTAACATAGTTTATTATGTAACACCGAAGTTACAAAAGTTTTGACACTCAACAATACGCAGGAAAAAGTATAACAGAATATTTTAGAGTAACAACATCCTATCAATATATTATCCCACCTTGTGTTGAGGCATGAGGCTGATTTATGTGGAATGGGAGTATGTAGGATGTGTGTGCTGTCTTGGACAACTGATGAGTAAAGGTTTGTAGGTGTGACAGTTAGTCAGCCCATCCTAATGCCTGTTTTTCACTGGGAAAAGTGTTTTTGGGGAAAGTGTACATGATGACTCATTACTTTCTTACCTACACACAGATTTATTAGAGTCAAAATCAGAACACACAGAACAGATGAACTGTGAAATATGATGCATATTTTCCTTAAAAACTTGTTTGTTAGATGGTTAAAATGAAAAATATTTTCATTTTCTATCAGTGACTGTTGTGAGATTTCCGGGTGATCTGAAAGAGCCATAGTGATTATCTAGTAAACGGCATGTGTACGAACACGCACACATGACTCATAATAACGTAAGAAGAAATGAGACTTTCACACACACACACGCTGCCTTGAATTTTCCTTTGTCACCTTATTTGGCTTGTATTACCTCAGTTTTTGGTAAAAATCCAGCGGAGCGTGCACCAGAAACCGAGGGAGGAGCAGCGAAACCAGAGTAGGTGGGACTGGAAGGAGGGAGAGAGTGAGAGTGACGGAAACACACACAGTTGCGTTTCAGTGAAACAGCCGAGGAGGAGAAAGATCTCCTGAAGCAGTGCGTAAGAGAGAGAGATGCGCTGGCGATTTACGCAATAATCGCGAGGGAGACTTCACTGAGGAGTGATTGTTCTACAGTGTCACAAACACACATTCTCCTAAACCCGTTCCCTCAGACATTCTCTTCTCTCCTTTTCAATGAGCGAAAGCAAGAGCCTCTTTATTTCTGCTCAGTAACTTGATTTTCGAACTTCAATTCGAATACATGTGCAATGTTAAGACTTTGCTCAGAGATGTTGCATCTCTCTCCAACTTTCTGGTCGGCTTTTTTTTTTGGGTAATAGGTTTTTTAATAACAAGTACGAGCAACTGATTACCATGTTCCAGTGGGTGAAAAAAAAAACCATCTCTCGTTTTCTCTGAAAGTTCTCGAATCGAACTTGGAGAAACATACAGGCAGATGGTTTCACACACAGATGGTCACGAATGCCAGTTTGCAGACTTTGTGTGCTAGACGTTCCCACATTGAGTCACCGCTCTATACATGTGCATACACACACACACACTCTTATTCCAACAGACTGGCTGTTAGTGTGTAATGTCTTTCGGTTCTTTTGAACATTTGGTCTCTTTCATTCTGAATTTAATTATTGTAGCGATGTTTCCTAGACGCTGTCTTATAGGACTTAACATGGGCAACAAGTAAAATAGGAAAACCGGGGGTCATGTTATGCTGTGAAGGGTATTGTGTACCGACTCGTTCCTTTAGAGAGATGATCACAACAAGTCAGTACAAAGTTCTTCTGATTAACCCATCACCCTCATCCTACCAAGGGCACTTTTTTCTTTCCTGGTGGGATCGTTTTTCCTGCCCGCGTCCACAGAGCACGCTGAAGGCATTGACGAGTATGAACATTATTATTTTTTTATTTTTTTTTTAAATCCTATGCTTTGACCTTTCCCATCACTTGATCTTAAACCAAATGAACATCTGAGGTTTTCAGATTCAGACAGCACTCCCTAACACCGTCACCAAAACGATATCCGAGGGCATATCTCGAGACAGAACAATGCTCATCTCCAGTACGGATCCATAGAGATCACTCGCCGTCTCTTCTGGAGGCGACCTGTTGTGACATATATAACATTTTGAATGTTCGACATGTTCTTCCTCCTTTAATGTGACTTTTACACATTTTTCATACATTTCATCCTTTTTTTACGATTTGAGACCCAAAAGGAAAAACATCGTTCATATCAAACCCAGACGCTGCTTCTGTTCCACAGGATGTCAGTAAGTATGTTCCCCCTGCCCCTTTAGGCTTCCTCACCCTTTCAGGAGGCCCACTTCCTGTTGCTCTGACGACAACTTCCTGTCTTATCAGACACACACTCTTTTTGTTCTGCTTTTTTTCACCCGCTGTTGTTGTGTTTCTCATTCATGAGCGACACACTTTTCTTTCTGACTAATTGTTACAA
The DNA here is from genome assembly GCA_030014365.1 of Clarias pachynema. Classification (NCBI taxonomy): domain Eukaryota; kingdom Metazoa; phylum Chordata; class Actinopteri; order Siluriformes; family Clariidae; genus Clarias; species Clarias pachynema. Next base: position 14,581,848 of record JAQMYL010000001.1, read on the forward strand.
CATGTGGGAAAGTGATGAAGCTGAGTAAAGCACGACTGGCTGTCGACATCGCATTTTACTCGTACCTTCAAAGGTTTCAAATGTCAGTAGGTTCTCATGAAGATGACCCGACAAAAGAAAAACACCTCAAAACCTATCTACGCTAGATGTTTTTGTGTGAATGCAGTCGTCTTTATGATTCATCCTATTTGTGTCAATACCCCTGTTATCTCTTTCCTAGTTAATGGTGTGACTAATTTAGTCTCCTCTGTTATCTGGTAGTGTTTACCGCAACGACGGCGCTAAATGTGGGTCATTTACTACTAACCGCAGCATACTACTAAGAAAAGAATGGCGTTTTTCTAATTAGCAGCGTCATACGTGCCAGACTAGGTTTTTTTTTTTTTCCCTTGTTGAGAAGAAGGGAAATAAAAGTCAAGTTTTCAAGCTGCTCTTGTTAAATAGATAGATGTATCTAAGGTTTATTTTCTCACTGGGAAACATGACTGTGAAAGTCATGTTTCCCAGTTACTCACGGCATGTTTGAGTTTAGAACAAGAAAATATTTTCTAGTCTACTGACATTCAGAGCCCAGTAGGTGATGGATTAAAACCAGTGTGTGTGTGTCCTTAGTTGAACTGCCTTTCCGGATCAGGATGAACACACTGTGTATGTGGGCTTGTAACACGGGGTGACATCATGATTGTGTCAATTTACATCATCAGCATAGTAAGACACACGTGTGCACGCAGATACACTCACACACACGCACGCATTGAGAGAAAGGGAAATGTTCCAGTGTGTTTGATCTCTATCTGAAGCCTGTTACATAACGGTCAGATGTGAACGTTCAGCCTCGAGCTTTCTCCTACACAAGACCATTTCTTTTTCCATTCTCTCTCTCTCTCACACACACACAACAAATAAGTTTTTATTATTATTATTATTATTATTAAAACCATACCGTCACTGTGACAGAACATCAGGTCTTAACACAGTTGAACAACTACTGACAGAATCCGGCGCTATAACATTTTACACTTACATTATCCAGAGCGACTTACAGAAGTGCTTTGTAGTTTCCATCATTGGATAGATCCAATATTTACCAAACTAAAATCCGAAAAAACGCGAGAATCGCTCCGGAATTTTGTTACGAGGCCTCAGCCCACGCCAGCCCGTCTTCTCTCAAAATTCTGCCTTAAAGGTTTTGGCTCTCAGGAATCCCCGATTTGGCACAACCATAAAAATAAAAAAACCCAATCGTTTTACCTCACATCCTGTTTGTGTGAACAAAACATTTCACCAAAGCCGAGTTCGATGACACAATACTTCGAGAAATTCCCAACACTGTCACTTTCAGTGGTCGCCCCCGATCACCTGATCGTAAAAAGCATGAAAGCGGGTCAGGGGCGGAGTCTTTGGGGGGTAAACCCTGTAGTCTCCATGATCTGACTCACAGGGGTTTCCCCCGGTTACGCTTCAAACACATGCACGTACAGTACACATGATGATGATGATGATATTATAAAAATGGTGCTCGGTTACAGAAGGCTAGTTTTGGTCCCTTATTCGCTCATAAATCTGTCGTGACATGCCGCCTGACACAAACATCTAGGTAAGTTATGATGACACTTAACACCTTGTGTGGAAGCTGAAACTGTATATGTGTGTTTCTTGTAATTAAAGAATGATATTGCTTCATTGGAAACGATTCCGCGTGAGGATTACGCCGCAAGAAACTAGCTTGCAGGAGCTGAGATTTTGGAGTTGAGTACGAGGTGTCGGTGAGAAGCGAACTTTTCTGCACGTAAGCAGATTCTGGACTAGTTTCAGTAGTGAGTAAGCCGTGTGTAGTCTATTAATACCCTCTGACTAAGCGGGACTCCAGTCACTCACTTCCTCCGGCTGGCTTTAGTGCACGTTAACCTACAAACGGATGTAGGAATTGTTTACATGTGTGCTAATTTCAATTTCGCTGTTAACTGAGAGAACCTTAACCGCACTCTTTCTTCCTGCTGAATTACACACTGGATAGTTGGCTGTTCCATCCCTAAGCCATGTGATCTTTTTTCATTTCAGAATCGTGCTATTATAATGTATAAGGAACTAATAAGAGCGTTTTTTTTATTTTGTAACACTGGTGGTCTGTATTATCATTTTTTTTGAATCCATGTAATCGTAATTGCCAAAAAGAAAGAAAGAAAAATGAGCCTTTGTGCCAAACGTGTTCAAAGCAACATGACTTTAATGAGAAAAGGCACAACAGTTCTGTATGGAATAAGGGTGAAGGCCAGAAACAATTGTAAAGAGATGTCTATTTTAACAGCAAAAAGTCAGACACACTGACTCGACCAAGTGTGTGTACAAGCCGAAATAAAAACCGTGAAGCCGATCTCGTTTTATTTTCTTTCCCCAGTAATTTTAGCAATCTTACAGTCACAGCTCGTCACTGCCACGACGTGCTAAACCGAAGAGGTAGAAACATCGTGACTGTGCGTGTTCCCTGAGTCTTGTGACCTAGACAAGAGCTCAGTGTGAAATAGTAGGAGCAGCATCGAACAGCAGCATCATGATGCCTATTTCTGTCTTTCCTAGATCCTAAAATATGACAGCGGAACTGAAATAGCACAGAACAGAGAACCATAGAGAAAGAGGGAGGTAACGTGGGCAGAGCAGACTCTCACCCTGCGTGTGCTCGCAGGTCACGACGGTCTTAAAATACCGCATGGTGTAAATGTTTGAAGCAAGAGTGCCTCATACGCGAAATTAGTTATTATTTGTCTGTGGTGATGTTGTTTGTTCGTGTAGGAAGGAGTGTGTGGGTGTTTGATTTGGACATGGCCAGTTGTCTCACAGCAGAGTGTTATAATACACGTTTTTAGACTGGCACTGAGTTGTGGACTTTAGACTTTATACATGCAGTCCATCCCTTTCAGTATGCCTATTGTTTACTCATTCTATCACCATCTCTCTCTCTCTCTCTCACACACACACAAACAAACAAACAGCCCTCCTTTACCCTCTTTCTCAGTAATGTGTCTGGCCTAATATGATTAGCATTGGTGTCTTTCTTGTTTCTCACTCACACACACACAGGAGCAGAACACCACCATTCTGTCCAAGCTCAGCAGAAGGCTATATACTTACACACACACACACACACACACACTGCTGGCTAGGCTCCAAAGTGCCCTGTGCTTCTTTCTCCCGTGTTTGTGTGCCAGGAGGCCCCCAGGAAGGTTTACTATGACCTCAGTCCACTCTTCCTATAGGTGAACAGTCCATCTGTGCTCCACTCAGGCGTGAACACACAAAAACGCACGCCCGCACAGACTTACTGCCCCCTACATGCTGCTCGCAGTAATACTGCTAAGACTTGTCTTTGTTGAGATCAAGTGTCAAAATGTTTCAGTAAACCGAGCTAAATTGACCATAGTTGCTTAAAGACGTTATTATTGGTTACCGCTGTACTTTTTCAATTTATGTTCCACAGAGAATGCGGGCATGTTTGTTGCCATGCCAGGTTACAGAGAACAGTGCTGAGATACACACTGATGTCCATTTCTAATAGCCTGCTTAAAATCACTTCACCTGCCCCAAGTAATCATTTTGCTGGGGGGAAAAAAATCTCCCCTAGTTATTTCATTTTAATATTCACCTCTTCAACACTCGCTAACAGTTTCATCAAATGTTTATGAAGTGTTTTTTCTTTTTTTTTTTTCTTTTAATTGATTATAATTAATTGTTTCAGAATTGTATAGGCTCTTCCAATCTGTTCATTTCTAAAAAATTTTTTTTCTTTTTTTTTTTTTTCTGTATTTACAGTTCTCCGAACAGCTTGTGAGTGTTGGTGTGCGGCCCTCTCTCTGCTGCTGTGGAGGGCTTCACGCACACAGCTAGTGTGGTGAGTAACTACAATCAACACACACGCCAAAACCTATACAGTGTAGTCTCTTTAAAGTCTATTATTCTCCTTGGAGGCTAAATGAGATGACGGGCCTTGTATTCGTTGTTAATTATTGTTCAAATTGTTCATGTTCTTTTTTCGATCATTTTAATTAGTATTGGTTTATGATACCAGTTTTGTAATATAAAAATAATTGCTTTCATCAAATAATTGTAGATCTTAGCTAAAATTAAGATTATAAGATAATAAGCCACTCTTATGATTATACCTTTTAACAATTTAGACTTTTCCCGTATGTAAATAGATGACAAACCTTTTACATTGCAGGCTGGATGCATCACACCACGGAAAAATTTGGTGTGCGCAGCTCACGGGACCCCTTACCTCTGGATGGAATCAACCGGGGACCATGGGCTCCCATGGCTGGTCATGCCTGGCCTCCTCCCCCCAGGTAGCTACACCTCTGTATCTCATAATACAACACACATAATACACACACCTGTACATGTACATAGACAAGCCTCTGTTTGTCTTCAGGTCTTTGCCATTTTTTTATTAGATCTAAATATTCACAATTGTCCAAGATGCTTATCGAATCAAAGCGCATGCTATGATTTCTTGCTATTAGACATTAGAATATTAATTTTCTTACAGGTGCTCACCTGGTGGTCAACCTCAGTTCCACCCACCCAGTCAAATGACAGGGCTAAATCATGCAAGTAAATTTTACAACAGTGGGTAAGTGTTTGAGCACATACATCGTTACAGTTTACTGAGTGATAAATTTTTTTTAAAAATAACAAAAAACTTACAGTGAAATTATTTTCGTGTCCCCAGGCCACTGGGACGTGGAGGAGAAAAGCTGGACCTACCTCAGGCCTTGTTGTCAGGGGTAAACAGGGACCTCCGGATGCCCCCAGCCTCTCCCCGACCATGGGATCCAATTGGTCAGCATTATGAGCCATTGTCCAGTGAGGAACATGCCCGTTTGCACGGATACAATGCTGGACCACCTGCACATCTCACAGCCCGAGCCAATCAGCTGTTAAAGGTAAGACAATTAATATTTCATGGCTTTGCCATTACTAATATAAATTGTCTGTTAAGTGTGAGATCATCACAGTTGTTTTGCAAAGTTCTCTTAAATATTGATCTAAAATAAACTATTGGTGATTGGAAGAAAAAGTCACAAATGTATAATTTATCAGAGCTTAAAGGGATGGTGTACCTAAATGTTTTAACATTGCCCTCTTTCTCCCAGTTTGGTCCCCCTCCATTGCAACATGGATCCAGGTCCATTCCTTCAATCCCAGACTTGTGGGAACAGTCTCAACAGCAGAGGCAACCACCACCGCCACCCAGGGGACCTTACTCTCATGCTGGCCAGTTGAAGCGGCAAGCTCCCCCTCTGGAAGAGCAGTCGGTTATCCAGCATGCCCCTCTTTCCCTAAACAGACCTAATGAGGACCGTCCCAGCCCAAGCAAGAAAAAGAGGAGTTCTGACTCCGAACAGGTAGAGAGAACCACCTAAGCTGATCAAATTAAAATGCTACTCAATGCTATCACTTGATTATTAGGGCTACCTCACTGCCCACATTAGCTTTATTACTAAAGCAGTTGTTAAGCATGACTAAGTTTTAGATCACCACTCACTGGTTTATTAAGGATTTTTAACTTGCTGCTTTGGGACGCTGTGTCTGATCCTTAGTGTGTTTTAGTGCTTTAAAGTTGTTGTTTGTCTTTTATAGCGCATGATGGGCGCCCACCAGTACTCAGGGTCTGTGGGAACTTCAGTGCCCTTGCTGCAGCCGCCTCTGTCCCATTATCCCCCTCTGCAAAAAGGGGCGGCAACTTGGAACCCATTAGAACGCAAACTGGGCCGCAGTGAGTTCAAGGTCAGTAAAATTGGCTATTTTGGCATTTATTTTACTGATTTGCTTTACAGCATGATGTTAATTATGTCCTTCCTATCTAATAAGTTCTCTCACTTCATTGTCTGTACACAGGACTTGCCCAAACAAGACATGGGTGACTGCAGTTACAAGCAGTTCCCGTCCCCCAAACAGCCATCCATTTCTTCGCCTCCTATCACTTCCCCGAGGGGCTATGAACAAGGTCCTCCACCCCATCCCCATAAGCCTTCTCATTCACCACAATCTCTGGGCTGCTCCTCCTCCTCTCACAATGTCCACATCGACCAAACTACATTCCCCTTTCCTAACAAAAAACCTTCTGGTCAGAACCAGAGAGAGCACCAGGTCATTCCCACCCACAAAGTTCATCCTTCTGGGTTGAGGTCTCCTGGCAGCCGGGCACCCCTGCAACAGCTTTCATCGTCCCTGACTGATCGAGATTGCCCTATCCCCACACCAGCACACCACACCGCCGTGCCTTACAGCCACCCCAAATTCCAGCCGCATCCAGGGCTGGTTCCCACCACCAGACCCTCTTCCAACAGTGGGACACAAGCTGCAGCGGCTCAATGCAACCCCCATAAGCCCTGGAGGAACCAGATCAAACGTGATAACCAGGCCACAGTGAGTGTACAACACATTTAATGAAATATCTGTCAGCTGCATTTATTAATTTATTTATTAAAATCACTTTGATTTTACAAGTTTACAATCTTAACTGTTTCTCTCTAGGAGCTGGGTCCTTATCGCCATATAGTGGACGCTCAGGTTTCCTCTTCATCTCTGCAGCAGAGTAGATCTGGGCAAAATCAGGATGAAGGCACCTTTAATGCTCGGGCACCAGTCATCACCTCCACAGTGCCATCCGTGGAGTCTTCAGGTCCTCCTTGTTCTGTGGGAGTCTATAGTAGTGTGGACACAATGAGCTCAGTGCTCTCTACTAATGTTTCGGTGGCCAGCACCGTTAAAAGCTGGAAGACTGCACACGCGTCAGCGCTAGTCTCAAGCCCCAATGTGATTCCATCTGCACAAGGTCTCCAACCCCAGGAGTATCAGAGAGACCAATCTGGCATCGTAAGCCATCCAAACCACCAACCGACCGCAAAAGTTCAGCATCAGGAACCCCTTCTACCCCAACAGAGGCAGGACAGACCCCGTTACAGCCCAAACGTGTCCTCAGCTCCTTCCTCTCTTAGCTCAGGGTTTCAGAGTTCAGGAAATACCGTCATCACCAGCAAGGCCACTGATAACCTCTTGCAGGCTACACGTTCACCCCTTCATCATGTACAGCCTGCCTCGTCCATCACTGTGAACACAGCCCAACAACAGTCTGAGTCTTTGCATCGTGAACTGCCTCACCAGGCAGCCCCAGTCTTATCTCAGGTGCCACCTGCCCAGCCATATCAAAGGCCATGTCATCAACCTACCATCTCTAGCCCCCAGTCCATTGAGGAAGCACTCAAAAAGCTTGATGCTGAGCTTCAGGACCATATGCGAGCTGAAGAGAAAAGGAAGGAGCAGGAGCAAAAGGAGAGGAAACACAGCATGGACATTAACAAAGTAAGAAACAAAAGGGGAAATGAGGCATCTGCAACTGAGAACCTGGAGAGCTTGCTGTCAAATAGTGCTACTGATCCACCCCCTCCATGCCTGTCTCCACCCATTACACCCTCCACTATTTCCCCACCAACCCAGATATCCCCACCTTTTCCCTGGCTGAGCAGGGGAGGTATGCCTACACGTCCACTGGCACCAGGTGCAAATCCCATAGAAAGGTCTCGCCCACCTCCTCTCACACCTCAAACAGACTATGCCCGTGAAAAACAGAGGCAGAGAGAGCAATGGAATTCCTCGGTCACTCCTACATCCCAGAATACCTCAGGGATTTCCACATCTATGTATTCATCCAAACCAACAGATTCTTTAAATAAAACGATACAGACATCCTCCTGTTCATCCAATGTCTCTACCATGTTAAAGAGCTCTCAGAACATCAACGCTGTGTGTTCAGTTTCAAACCCTCCAAACCTGCGAGAACCCCCCAAACTCTATCAGGCCTTTCCCAGGGACACTCTACCATCCTCCTCACCAAAAGCCACGAGTCCATCTAGTCTTCAAAAGCAGACAAGCGGCGGGCTGGGTAGTTTAGGCAGCAGTGCCAGTTGCTCCAGCGGGGATTCAGATAGTGCCCAGTTTGAGGAGGAACCATCCGAGCTTTTACCTGATGGTTTGGCAAACATTATGAAGATGTTGGATGAGTCCATTAAGAAGGAGGAGGAACTATATTCTGGCCCCAGTGGTGGACAGCCCGACCCAGAGCTTCCATTTTCTCTCACGGTGGCGCCTGTAAAGAGTTATTCGTTTGCCCCTGACCTCATGCCTGCCCTGAAACAGCCATCCCCAGAGGAGTACTCAACTGACACCCATGCTAGTCCACCTGTCCTGAGTCGTCAGGGATCTTTGGCATCCCCTTGCAGCCGTACTTCTTCTCTTGAAGAAGAGGAGGATACACTAAAAATCCTCCAAAAATCGGACAGTACTGTAAGTTCTCAAGATAGTGGTGTTGGCATCACAGGAAGTAGTTATCGCCATAGTGATTTGGCCAAGCTCTATGGACTGTCAGAGGGAGTGAAAAGTGAGTCTGAGGAAGAGGAAGAGGCAGAACAGGAAGACGAAACACCTTCCTGTTCTCCACCACCCATGAGGCCTCACCTGCATCAGACAGGTGTGAACAGCATGTTTAAAAACTTAGCCTCTATGCTAGAGAGCCAAAAGTATACCTACCGAGGAGGACCATTTGGTCGACCACCTCCTTCAGCTGTGTTAGGAGTGAAGTACTCCTCATCACTTTCACTGGGCCCAGATATATGCAGACAGCAAAGCACTTCTCCCACATCAGGCTCAACCAATCACCCAGGCTTTCCAACCCTACCCTTAAAGAATTCTACCTCCAAACAAACCCATCCGCTCTCGCCTTCAGGATCAACACCTGAAAGAAAAGAAGACGCTACAGTCTCCCAGTCAGATCTTTCTGGCTGTGAGGAGGAAGAAGGAGTGAGAAAGGGGCTGATGGATGAAGAGGATCATATCATTGTAAAGGATTCTACAGAGAGCAAGAGGAAGCCCAAGCTCACAACAATCTCAGAATCATCACTAGCAGAGCTGGGTCGTAGTTGTGAGGTGGTGATAAACCGACACAACCTCCCCTTAGTGACATCATCAGACCACAATAAGAAACAGATGCTGCCCTCACCTGAGAAGGACAGGAAGCGGGAGCGGCATTGTAACCCGGAGAAGAAACACAAACGCAGTAGCAAAAAACATGAGGACAGAAAGGAGAAAAAGAAAAAACACAGAGAAAGACACGAACATGCATCCCTATCATCATCATCCTCTTCCTCATCATCATGCTCAAGCCGAAGGCACAAGGAAGGCAAATCACACAAAGAGAAAAGGGGCCACGTAGACAGTCATCAAAAGGAGCTGTGGGAGAAAGACAGAGACGGAGAGAAAAAGAAAAGGAAAGAGGAAGGAGGAGAGAAAGAGGAATGGGTATGCCGGAACAAGGAGAAGAGCTCAAAGTCAGGAAGTTCTTCAGTAGATAATGCGTCGTCTTCACCTGCATTGGGTTCTGCAGACTTCCAGAAGTTGAAGGCTCTGACAGATGGTCCACCCAAAGAGCTCAAGATTCGACTGATTAAAGTGGAAAGCGGAGACAGAGAAACCTTCATTGCCTCTGAAGTTGAGGAGAAGAGAATTCCACTTGAGGAGATCACCATTAAAAACACAGCCAGTGAAATCATCAGATCATGCAAGTGAGTGATGGTATTAAGTTACTAAGAAGACAAATATTAATGAGAGAATTACTATTATCTGACAGTTAGAATTCATGACATTAAAGATTTAATCAGTCATCAATGACCAGTACATGGCATGTGTACAGCCACATGTGACAAAAACTAAAGCTTTTCTCAGTGCTACCTTGACATGTTAAAGGCTAAATCAATATTAAACCAAGACTTATTGATTTCAGGGCTGCCCGTATTAAGGGGAAATTCAAGGAGTCCTATCTACATCCAACGCTGTCTGTGAAACCTGATCTGTCCATGGAGCACCCGATCCCACGGGAAAAGCTCAACCCTCCCACACCCAGTATCTATGTGAGTACATCATGAACACAAACCACTTCTTGTCTTGGCCCAGTTGTACAGAATGTATATGATTGAATGCTACAAACACATTATTAAGAGAACTCGTATGTACTGTATATAGACACGATAGAATTTTGTTCTTGATATTCTGTCCTTTTTAATTACAGCTGGAAAGCAAGAGGGATGCCTTCTCTCCTGTGCTGCTTCAGTTTTGCACAGACTCCAAGAACCCCATCACCGTCATCAGAGGACTAGCAGGCTCTCTCAGACTGAGTGAGTAGCACATAAAATGCAGCATCATGTGGTACATTCCTCACAAGGAGGTCAATATTTAGAAATGACTTTTGATTTTGCTCTGATCCGGATACAGATTTGGGTCTCTTCTCCACAAAGTCACTGGTCGAGGCAAATGCAGAACATGCTGTGGAGGTCCGAACTCAGGTACAGCAGCCAGCTGATGAGAACTGGGATCCCAGTGGCACTGGTCAAATCTGGCCATGCGAGAGCAGCCGATCCCACACCACAATAGCGAAGTATGCGCAATACCAGGCCTCCAGCTTCCAGGAAAGCCTACAGGTCAGATGAACTGTGTGATATTTTTTCAGTTGTTTTCTTCGGATCAGAACGCTTGATTCATTTTGTAGAAAATGTCCAGTTAAAACCACTCAGTTCGCTGTGTTTGTTTCCACAGGAGGAGAAAGGTAGTGATGACGAAGACGACGATGATGACGGGAAGAAACCAGTCATCAACTCAGAGAGCACAGGAAGTAACTCCACAAGCTCCAGGTATTTTAAGCTAATAAAAAACATGCTTCAAATAGTCTATTTTAATACAGCCAATTTAGAGAGCTTTATAGAGCACAGGATTTATTTTATAGTTCTATTAAATAATTCTTTCCCGTACTGCTTGTCTCTCAGCTCAGAGCAGAAACCTGTGGGGAAAATAATCAAATTTGGTACCAACATTGACCTTTCTGATCCCAAAAGGTAAGAAAATGTATTTTATTTTTATTTATCATACTAACATTTTGTTTTACTTTCTAAAGAGTCAGTGTAGCTATTTAAAAGTCCAATATATTCAGAACCACGTGTAAAACATTTTTGAACCCAAGGATATCGGATGTGTACAACTACATGTAATAAAGGCGCATGTTTAGCTTTGGCCCTCGTGTACAATAGATTGTCTTCTTGCTATTAAACATGTATGTTTTGTTTGCAATCAGGTGGAAGGCCCAGTTACAGGAGCTGCAGAAGCTGCCAGCATTCATGCGCGTGTCCTCCAGTGGCAATATGCTCAGTCATGTAGGCCACACCATCCTAGGCATGAACTCTGTACAGCTTTACATGAAGGTCCCTGGTAGTCGCACACCAGGTGGGTGTTCATCACATGTCTGTTTTAAAGACAATACACTCTGCTGCCAGCTCAGTGTGTACACTCAGTTGTTGCTAGAATACAGTAAATTGTGCATATTGGTGGGCTTGTGATTAATGTATCTATGTTGTTCATAGGTCACCAAGAGAATAATAATTTCTGCTCTGTGAACATCAACATCGGTCCTGGAGACTGTGAGTGGTTTGCTGTCCATGACAACTACTGGGAAGCCATCAGCGACATCTGTGATAAGTAAGAAACCATGTTGTTTAATTACGTACATGACTCAGCATTTTCAACATGGACAATTCCCTTAAAGAGATGGCTCAAATGTTTTTTTCGGTGAATTCATGTGCTATATAATCAAGTTTAATTGCATTTATTTACCGTTATTACTTTCAGGCACGGAGTGGATTATTTAACTGGCTCGTGGTGGCCGGTGTTGGAGGATCTCTATAACGCCAATATTCCAGTGTACCGCTTCATCCAGAGGCCTGGGGACTTGGTGTGGATCAACGCAGGCGCTGTGCACTGGGTCCAGGCCGTGGGTTGGTGCAATAACATTGCATGGAATGTGGGTCCACTGAATGGTAAGTGGCCACCTAGTGGTCAGACTAGGCGTGAATAATAGAGGCATCTAAATTAATCTATATTACTCAAATCTAATAATTCAGTAAGTCTTCTGTAGCCTTTTCTTATGCCCTGTTGTGACCGTGTACATATATTATTGTGCTTTAAGGGTACCAGTATCAGTTGGCTCTGGAAAGGTTTGAATGGAATGAGGTGAAGAAGGCGAAGTCCATCGTGCCCATGATTCACGTTTCCTGGAATGTGGCCCGCACAGTTAAAATTACAGAACCCGACACTTACAAGATGATAAGGTGAGTGTTCAAATATAGATAGATAATCACAAAACTTATTATTGGTTACTGGGTGTGTAATTCAAAGTAAGATGATAAACACCTTGTTAAAATATTAAATATTCCTAAATCATATGTACTGTACTGGAGTGGGAAATGTATTTATTTATTTATTTTTTATATCCATTCTCAGACACTCTCTACTGCAGTCTCTAAAGCACATTCAAATTCTGAGAGACCAGCTGGTAGCTGCAGGGAAGAAGATCTCTTACCAGAGCAGAGTAAAGGATGAACCAGCGTACTATTGCAACGAGTGTGATGTAAGTAATTTAATCTGCTTGTTCGATGTTCTCATACTGTAATATGAAACCAATTAAGGACACAAATTTGATTTTGCAACTATAAGGAACATTCAAGTCAAACCAGGACTTTTGATTGTGCAGAATAACAGAACATAGTGATGAGAGTAATTACTGCTTTTATGTCTCTATATAATCCCCTGCTACACTAATGCACTTATTCCAGTATTTCACATGAGCAGACTGTCTACTTTATGTCTGAAACACTGGACCAAATGGTCCAAAAAATGTGGAATGTAAGCAGGTCAGGACTGTATAAGGGGTGTGGCAATAACTCCCACGTGCAAGTGGTGTTGGTGAATGATTGTGTGTACAGAGGTGGCAACAAGTTATCTGTTGCTTTTCTGATGATGAGGGTGACTACAGTGTGCTCTGAGCCACCTCGGCCAGGATAGTCTTTCAGAGACGCACTGCCTTCTTTAAGACGTTTGCACCATTAAAATGTTTGACTGCGCCTATAAGTCATCACCAAACTGTGTTTGAAGTCCTCTGGAAACGTCAACCAGTTTTATGCCAGTGTTCACCAGAAATGTCATCACAAGTCCCTGTTTGACTTGAATGCCCCTTGTCAGTGTATAAAATCTATTGAATCTTCCATATATATTTTAAAGTCTGTGAGCATTTGCTATCTTATCAAACTAGTCAAATGTAGTCTTTTATCTCCCCTCGAAACGGTCATTGTTAAAGTACATTTACTACTCAAACATACGGGGCAAGTACAGAATGCCAAATTGAACCTGATTCGCATATATAAAACCAACTTTAAATAGACAGTCGAAAATGGTGCACGAAGCAGAAAACCATTTATGGCCAAGTGTAATTATTGTTTCCCATACAGTCACGATAGGAACTTCTCCAGACAGGATGTTTGTATAGCTGGCCCTTTATCTGTATTGGCTGAATCCCTGTGATCTATATGATGTGTTTCTGATTAAAGGTGGAGGTTTTTAACCTGCTGTTTGTGACGAGTGAGAGTGGCAGTAAGAAGTTGTACGTGGTGCACTGTGAGGACTGTGCCAGGCAACGCAGCCCTAATCTCTCCAACGTAGTGGTGCTGGAACAATACCGTATCGAAGACCTGATGAACACCTATGACACCTTCAGCTTGGTGAGAACAGATACACATTACACTCCTCATGCAAACAATCTTGAGACGATGCTGTGGAATTGCATCATCATTTACCACCATTTTTATTGACTTGTTGTATTTCTGTGTTTTGTGTTTAGGCCTCCAGCTCTCGGTGAACTCAACTCTGCCATCCATCCCAGCCATAACCAAAAGTCTTGCTTACTAGGACAATTAGTTTCTATGTGTTAGTAAGATCTTTAGTGTTTTAGTTCCTGCATTTGTAATTTTTAAAGTACTACTGCTAATTCTTGTCGAACAGCCAATCAGAAATCAGTTTACATCACAATGTTTACAAAACCAATAAGCCAATAAGACAGCAGGCCGACATACCAACTTCTGACTGGTCTTACAGGTCTTCAAAGAGGAACACAGTTTGTGCGGTCATGTAATTAATGACAAAAATGGCATCTCGGATTTTCTGTACTTTGTTTGCTTTTTTTTATTATTTTTTTTATTACTTTTTGGGTTCTCTTTCGGTCTTGAATACTGAAATTGTGTAAATGCTGTTTATATTTTTCATGGGTGCTGCTTTTTTTTTCTATTAATTTATTTTGAAATCTAGAACAGCCTAGATGTATACCACATTGGCCTTGTGACTTGTATTTAGTGAAGATATAAATGAATAATACTAATAATAGATATATGAACATTTTTCTAAAGCATTAAGAATACGAAAAAATTAACTGTTTGGAATGGTTCAAAACATACGGGTTTTTTAAAAAAAAACTTTTTTTCAATTTTAGATACTGTCTGAGAAGCTTGTGTAGTTAGTATCATGATTTTATTTCCTTAAAATAAACTCCATTGTTACGAGAGCATTTTAAGATTACATCAGGTGTTTTTTTTTTTTTTTGGTTTTTCATTATATAAATATATATATTTTTTGCGAGATTACAATTCTTCATCGGTTTTAGCGACTTGTTTTTACCTCTGTTTGCTTTTTGCTTAATATAGATTTATTCACGTGATTTTTTTTTCAATTGTACATTTTATTTAACTTCTTTCTTCTATTTATTGACTATATAAGTTTTCCTTGTTTAGAACATCAGAGATGTTGTGTTTTCCATGATGTGTTAAGTTTCAAAAGGTGCTTGGTCAATAAAAGGAGTAACGTCTTTTGGCCTTTAAACTGTCCTCATGTGGGGGTGACGCGTGACCCCATGAGGAGAGACTGAGGGGCGGTGCCGCCTCTCTCCTGTAGAGTGGAGGTAGACAGCAGAGCAGTTGTCATTTCTCTAACTAAAAGCTGTCTATTGTAAATGGGAAGCAAAGGCTACTTTTTTAAAACCAACATTAGCAGCAAAATTTGACGTAAATGCGAATAAATTCAGAACTGTTTCTAAGTATCTACATATTTCGTGGTGCTCGAGTTTTTTCTCCTTTTTTTAACGTTTTATATGAGAGAACACAGTTGCTATGCCAACCAGGAAGCGGAATCTCTGGTTAGATTAAATCTGACTGCAGTTGTTATCATAAACCAAATATTGAGGGTTTTTAAGCATTTGTTTGTTTGAGGGGGAAAAAAAACAAATCACATGAAACTGTAAATACTGTGGCATTTTACTGGAATGAAGTTACGTGTGAATCAAAGGATTCATTCGACTGAAACTGTAATTTCTTTTTAATTTTGTCTTAAGCTTGAATCAACGAGTTCACGTATAATGAAACTGTTTGGTTACGATTATGATTCAGAAGGTGCTGTTCTCTTTAAACTACTCTGTCTTTCAGTTTTGTTTCTAAAGAAAAAAAATCTATTTTTCCTGTTGCAATATATCTTCTTTTTGTGGTCATTTATTTAAAATTCTGCACTGTTTTAGAGAGTTCACACAGAAAGCATACTGAGCCAGACACGTCTTAAACACTTCATGTATTTGTGTGACATTACTATGATTATTAATATTAAATGCTTTTGATATACTTTGAGTGTAACTCATCTATTAATTAAAGGACACTGTCTTTATCACTTGTATTTACTTTAAAGGAAAAGACCAGAAGTCCAAATAATTTTAGATTAGATCACCTCTTGTTCAGATTGAAAATTTTGAAAGCTGTCAGAACATTAACGAGAGAGAAAGGGAGTCATTCCAGATCATTGCATAAAGCACACACCAGATTTTAAAAACCAGTGTTTAAAAAAAGGACAGCCATGTTTTGGGAACTAGTAATCAAATCCTGTGTGCTGCAGTACAGTTATAGTGCATGTTTTCCCAGAGGGATACCACACGACACGAACCATTAATGCAGCATCATACAGTCGGATCCAGAAATATTGGTACATTTGATGAAAAATGATTAGACTAGGAGACATAGTGGCCTATTTGCCTTGCATGCCCAGGGTGGGGGTTCAGATCTCACCTCCAGTCTGTGCTTCAGGTTTATTCTGCATGTGCTTTGTGGGCTTCCTCCAGGTAGTCCGGTTTCCTTCCATATCCAAAGACAGTGCAGTGTGCGATTACACATTACTGTGTGAACAACATAAACATTACATCATTTGACATCAACACTGCATACAGTCATGTCTCAGAATAAACAAACAAATTCCAATTTCATTATGATCAATCTGTGTGTAGGCGTGTGTAATTTGAGTGCAACACTTAACCTGAGAAGTGTGCATCAGCCACCACCAACAGCATATTCAGTATTAGGTTCAGTAGCCACGATCTACTGAGCTCTCTAACTGCAGTGGTGTGGTTTTGTTTTGTAAAGGGAATGACTCTGTGGGCTGCTACTGAGAGCTAGAGAAAGTACTGCATGGGCTAGTGGTGGTGACTCAGATAGTGAAGGCTCGGGGTTACTGGTCTCCTGGTTTTCACTCTGCTGTGAGGTGCATGTTTATAATAATTGCATATTAACTCATCTGTAGTTTGGACTTTCTACAAAGTGGCACTAAAACTGACAAAAATACTTCAGGACTATATCTACTCAGTAGTTCTTCTATTATTTAACACTTTTCACTGCGTTTGCGCTCTAAAGGCATTGAGGCTTTCACTGCATATTCAAGATTCTCTCTTCTGGTTCTTGAATAATAAACAGACAAAAATGACAAATGTAACTTATTCCTGTTAAAACACATTGAATCTAAACTCTCAAAACACGGGCACTTCTTTATGGTAATGAAGTCGGTTACGTTAACTATAAAATTCAGGAACATCTACAGACTGCATGACCTGGGCAACTGTGCAAGATTTTACAATGAATAAAAAATTAAGGGTAATTCTAGTGTAATCTAGCGATATTAAACTAGAGTTTTTTTTTATACTTTTATAGCATGTGTACAGTGCATCTGGAAAGACAATCATGAAATAAAATTTTCTTTTATACTTGAATTTAAAAAGTTAAACTGTAGATGATTACATCATTATATTATTGCATTAACTTCAATTTACGGGTTATGAATAAAAAAATTTAATTATCTGAAAATGTTAGAATATTTTCTGACATCAAAAAAGGAAAAAGTCAGGCGTCGTTTAGCACAAATTACTGCATCGATGAGGCATGGCATGGAGTTAATCAGCCTGCGTCACGGTTTAGACGTTATTGAAGACCAGCTTTTTTGATACCAGTCTTCACCTTGTCTATATTGTTTGGTCCCTTTTGACAATACTCCATAGATTTTCTATAGAGTTCAGGTAAGTTTAGTTGGCTGGCCAATCAAGAACAGCAATATCATGGTCAGCAAACCAGTTAGTTGGTTAGTTGTAGTTTTGGCACTGTGGCCAGGTGCTCAGTCCCGCTGTAAAAGGTAAGCCAAGAAATTAAAACAAAAAGGCTTGCAATACTTCACTTTACATGTAATGAATCTAGCACGAGTCTCATTTCGTACATTATGTAAAAAAAATTATGAACGTGTGATTGCTCATAAAATCCAGAAGTCTTTACGACTATAGCAAGCTGTAGTGTTTTATTTGTATTTGTTTGCGTAGTTAAAATTCTTGCTAAAGACATTTCGATTTTTAACTGTAATATGATACAACTTATAGTCATAGATTATGATATATGTAATCAGTCGCCTCAATGTTTTCTAGATACAGTATTTCACAAACTAATTATGCCTTTGCTATAACATTTATCATGATGACATGAGCACACAATAATAATACGTAAAAAAAATTTAAAATAAAAAAAGTTTAAAAAAACACGTCGTTCAGGTGGAACTAGTGGTTTGCGTGTGCCCATCCTATCTGCCAACATTTCTGGGATCAAATAGCACACTGAAGGAAGGCTGTTCACTCCAGTTCAAATCTACAAGGACAACACTGGACTGTCTAAGAGGGAACTTGCATGGGATCCTGCTATTATACAAACACACATCCTTTTTGTTAATTGCTCTGTTGTATATTGGTTATTATGGCTATGAGCAATATGAACATGTGATTTTTGGTATATACTGTAGTATGATAGATTACTTTATCCCTCCACCTTGTGTTTTCGTAACATACACCGGGGGACATCGCTATCTGCTCCTTCTGCCTGCATGAGACGCCCATCCCTCCCCCTGAGAGAGCTCGGCTAATCTGCCC
This sequence comes from Clarias pachynema, assembly GCA_030014365.1. Lineage (NCBI taxonomy): Eukaryota > Metazoa > Chordata > Actinopteri > Siluriformes > Clariidae > Clarias > Clarias pachynema. The sequence continues at coordinate 14,600,041 of JAQMYL010000001.1, forward strand.
TCTCTATGCTCTCTCTATGGCTACAGCATCACTAGAGATTCAAACTGGCGCTCTTCTTAACCACTGCGCCACTCGGGGCAAAATGTAATGCTTTATCCTGACCTGAGTGCTTCTCACGGAGCAAATATGCTTGAAATTTCAGCAGTCCTAAACCACCCAAAGCTTTAGTTACATTTTGTTACTTCATGCTTATCTCTACCAAGTCATAGGAGGATGTTGAGCAAAATGTTTTTCTAACTAAAACTGTGACCATGACTACACATTCAGTGATGAACCTTTCCTCTTGTGTAATAAATTAGAAACTCATTGGGACAGAGACTCTTCAGAGGTGGATGGGTGATACGATTTACATTAACTTCAGAGTAGTTATTCACATTAGAACATAACTAAATAAAAAACTAGTGATGTTACTATGTTACAGAAGCTCTGAGTTATGTATCGAGCAGAAGGAGGCGTGTCCAAATGAAGCCTCGCTTCAAGGCGTGTCACTTTCCTGAGAGTCACGTGACCAGCAGGCAAAGGGAGCCTTGCGTTTTCCAGAATCACGTGACTTATGAATTTAAGAACAAAAATCTCCAATAATGAGTCAATCAAGATTCTTCCATTTCACACTGAACTTTATATTTACTTCTTATATAACATATGAAGGAAGAAAATGCACACTATCTTTTGGTTTATATTAATGACCTCAATTTATCTTATAAAACCAATGTTATTATATCCAGGTTTTTTCATATCTATTTATTTTCTTTCCCTACTGTATTCATTTTCTTTCTTGTGCGTTTTAATCATTGATTAATGTATTGAATCCTTAACACTGACTGTAAGATTTATATAGTGTGTTCAAATATTCCCAAAAGTGGCTTGTGGCTAGTAGTTGTATTCATGTTCATCTTTATACTTAAAAAGAAAGAAAGGACTTTGCTTTTTGTTTTCACATTTTCTTTCTATTCTAGATCTTTAGTGAATTTTCAAAAGATTTAGAGATGGAGATTATGTGCATAAACATTTCCCCCTCCCCACACACACACACACTAGTGATGTGAAGTTTGAATCATTTTAGTGACTCGGTTCTTTGAACCTCGTTCATCAAAATGAACGAATATTTTGAGTCATTTAGTTCATTTCGTTCTTTTGATCAGAAATAAAATAAAATGTTGCGTTTTCAATAAAAAAAAAGACCCCTAATACGTCTGCATACACAAATTTTGGCTGTAGTTCCAGTAATGAATGCAACATTACAGTATTTGAAGCTGCATGTCCACATTAATTGTGCAGCTTGCCATATTACGATCTGGTCGCTACACAAAATGTGTCCACTAGAGGTCAGTACAACAGACCCTTTCAATGAAGCTGCATGAAATTAACCTTTGAATGAAATTACTCCTAAACGAGGCTAAATTTCCCCAGCACTTTTATGTAGAGATTAGATTCTACTGTGAAACCAGCCAAAGAATATAATCGCTACAAAACCATTTCAAACAAAGTAAGAAGAAGGTTTAAGTTCTAACTTTAATACAATGAAAATCAGGGGAGAGCGCGAACGCAGTCCCCCACTACCAGAAATTATGCAGTCGAGATTCCCACATTTGGGGAATTCGCAGAGGTCAACACAACCGAGAGTGCAATGGTTGAGCCTCACCCTGGGTGAACCACCTTCTTGATCATGGTATCTCCCCTGCCAGGTAAGTATGAATTGCTGGACCATCGCCTAGCGACCACACCACAACACACACCGTTCACTATTATGGTGACAATTATACCACTGACCATTACACAAACATCCGAGTGGAAAACGCCACAACCTAAAACAAATGTAAAAACCGCTAAAGCAATATTAACCTAATGACACACAAAGCCGTGCGGAAGTCAATTCTTTAAGCAACGGAACAGTTCCCATGATGCACTGCTTCTGAATCTATAATGAGGGCTATAACGTAAAGGAAACTGCTTCGAAGAAAAGAAGAAACATTCAGTCCAAGAAAAGCCGCGTTTTGCTCAGCAATAAGCGTCAGGAAAAACATTTCCCGCATATATATATATATATACACGCTAACATTTCAACTGTTTTATAAGAGTTGTTTTAAAGCCTCGCTACAGTTAGCCCCGCCCCCCTCGGCGTGCAGTTCTGTTACGACCTCTAGACAAGACATTTTAGAGACATTCAAAACATAAATCTGACCAGATTTCTTCCTCAAAAGATAATCAAAATCCTTCCCTGTTTTACAGAGACAGGGCCGACAATTGGTATATTCACATTGTGACCGCGGGAATCTCATAAATATATATATGAAATGTTTTTTTTCTTTTTTTTTTGGCAAGAATAAAATAAGTGTTAGAGATTTAGTGTACTCATTAGAAACATTCCCAAAAGCATGGTTCAGCAAATAAAATAAAAGGGATAATGTTTACCAGCTTTCTCCTGGATAATAGAATAAACTCCTTTCCAGAACAGCTGAATGTAGTCACAGACCCAAAATACATGGGGAAATGTGTCCTTTGATGTTTAACAGTCAAAACAAAGATCTGAGCAATTAGAGAACACTCCATGAAGGTGAAGAGGTGAAAAATTCCATTACAAATGTTAGCCCAATCTATTGGACTGAATTATACCACCATATATCATATACAATGGTTTCAGAGAATCATAAGCGAAGCAATAAAGCATAAAAATGTAAAATAATCCCTTTAAGAGAAATAAAAAATTTTATTAGATTGCGCTGCCTTAAAGTGACACTGTAAAATGCCTAATTTGTCGATTAAAAAAAAAAAAAAAAAATTATATATATATA
>JAQMYL010000001.1:14606188-14633010 GCA_030014365.1 Clarias pachynema
CAACCTAAAACAAATGTAAAAACCGCTAAAGCAATATTAACCTAATGACACACAAAGCCGTGCGGAAGTCAATTCTTCAAGCAACGGAACAGTTCCCATGATGCACCTCTTCTGAATCTATAATGAGGGGTACACATTTCAGGAAACTGCTTCTGAAATCGTAGCATGTCCTCAAACATCACAGTCAGTTCAAGAGAAGCCGGGCGTTGTTCCGCCGTAAGCAGTAAAAATCATGAAAAATATTTCAACTATTTTATTAGTTTAACTGTTTTAAAGCCTCGCTACAGTTAGCCGTGCAGTTCAGTTACAGTGAAACGAGGTCAAGCCATTCACTTAAAGATATTCACTTTATTAACAAAAATTAGTAGTGCAAAATATATACATTTAGAAAGTTATACAACCAGTTTCCACGAACAAAAGAAGTTTAAAAAAAAAAAAAAAAAAGTCAAGGTAAAATACTGTTCAACCGAAATTAATAAACGACTTTATAAATTGTGTGTACAGTTTGGTCGAAATGCGGGGTAGTGAGTAGAGTTTGAACTTCAAAGGAAAATTATGAGATGTGTAAAATCACAGGCTGCACTTCTGCATAATCACATTGGCCCTGAATAATCAAAGTTTGAACCGTTAACTCTGAAGCAAAACTCGACACACATATTCACTATTCTGATCTTTCTTTGACAGAGAGAGAGGGGGTGCACCGTTCCCGGAAGTACTGCAATACCGGGTCGATGCGTGGAGTGGACGGAGCAAGCCCCTATTCCATCTCCCTGTTCCAAAAATCAATTTAATATATGGTCCCCGGGTAGGGGACGTATCAGATATTAAACTGATAAGAACAGATACTACACTTGATCTTAGCCAAAAGGCCGAGAAGCGATGCCGAAAGCAGCGAACAACAAACGGGGGGATTCTACAGATCGGTAATCCTGAGGAAGGAAAATTATAATTTCTCCTAATACTGTATAAATAAATAGTATGAATAAAAAAAAACAGCATAAGTTATGAGAAACATTTTGTTTATACTGAAATTAACAGGCGAAAGAGGCTATTTAAGTGAAACACAAGATAAATATATAATTAATGCACAAACGAGCCAATCACAGACCGGAGTACAAAATCCTCCTCAGTACACACTCACGTTGGTTTAGAAAGTAGTTTTCAAAACAAACCTTTAAAATGTAGTAAAATCATTTGACCGCTACCAACCAACACTTCAAACTTAATGTGTGGAAATAATAATTTTAAAAAGTTAAACTTCTGGTGAATTATATACCATTGCCTCCCAGTGGCCAAAAGTGGCATTGCGGGAGAAAATTAGGGGAAATGAAGGCAAAACCGAAAGGTTAAACGTTTACATGCTAATCACCTGCTCCTCTATGGAAAACTTTTCCACGTTTATTTCTTGGTGAAAAGAAAAGTGGTATGCAGAATTTTAATATGTGCAATCTAAAATATGTGCAATGTAATCACCGAACACGCACTAAATACAGAATTTCAACAAAACAATTGTAGTAATTACCAAGAAAACATTTTGTCGTAGTTGCAAAAGGTGAACATTAAAAAAAGAAACAGTCAAACTAAAACATAAGCCTCATCCTCAGTTCTAAATTTACTGAAAAGTAAAAGACGTTCATCTTTACCACATGCGTCACTGAAGCGCCGTTTCCCAGCAGCAGTCTATACAGGCCTGCTCGCTCATACACAGCGCTGAATAACTTCGATTCATTTATTCGGGACGTGCAGCATTTCCCACCAAAATGCATTAAAAGACACCACTGTTTCCAAAATTATGAAATAAATTCAATTGTCATACGTATGCAAAGGACAGTCTTGTGCGCGCGAGCCAAACTCATTTGACGGTAAAATTATGAATAATAAAAACATTTTTTTTTTAAAGAAAGAAAAAAAAAGAGTTTTAAGGTTTCTCCTGCTTACTGCTTACATATTTAAAAATGAACTTTAACCGCTCTTCTTATTAGTCCATGTATGCCAAAATTTAGGAGAACCTAGTACTTTCGCCAAAATTGCAATCACCTGGTGCTACAAAATCCAGGTCAGCTCCACAACACCGCCACCTAGCGGTCAGATTTAAAACAGCGGGGGGAATAAAGAGTTTCTCATGACGTCCACACTGTTTTTAAAATTACTTTTTTATTAAATCACAAAAAAATATTTACAATATGAAAGATATAAAAGTACATGAATCAGGTATTGAAGATTGAATTACGCAAATAATTATACACAGTTAATAGAAGTTATACAATATAAACAAACTTAACAAAAATATACAAATAAGTAATAACAGTAAACAGAGTAACAACAATAAGCAATGAACTGCATAATCAAATACAACTCTCTTGAGATAAAAATGACTAAAGATGCATGTCTAAAAATAATAAGTCAATCATAACTTTTTGTAAGAATATACTCTGGTCAGATACAGAAACAAATATAGAAACAAAAGGGACCTCATTAGCAATATTTCAGCTTGTCATATTTAGAGAAAGAAGAATTGATTGTTTAATCCCAAGAACACTTTATACACAATGAAGCACGAAAATGTCAGTATCATAATATTTAGCTGAATAGAGCGATGAAGATGGACATATGCAGAGGAAAAGTTATCTCATTAGCCAAGAAACTGCTGGACATTTGATCAAACCCAGACACTCACTCACTCATCGTCTATACCACTTTATCCTGTATTCAGGATGGCAGGGGGCCTGGAGCCTGTCCCAGGAGTCTTAGGGCACGAGACGGGGTACACCCTGGACAGGGTGCCAATCCATCATAGGGCACACACGCATACAATCACTCATTCACACACTACAAGCAATTTGGGACGCCAATTAGCTTAAGCTGCAGGTGTATGGACTGTGAGAGGAAACCAGAGTACCCGGAGGAAACCCACCAAGCACAGGTAGAACATGCAAACTCCATGGACACAAGTTTGGCCGGGAATCGAACCCGGACCTGGGAGGTGCAAGGCGACAGTGCTAACCACTATACCACCTTGCTGCCCAAACCCAGACATAAACCCTTAAATGGGTATTGTATGGCCTCCTGGCATGAATCCTGTTGAAAATGTTTTAAGCAGGTAACTTTATAACTGTGGGGAACCGAAGACAATTCAGGTAATGGAGTAAAAGAAAAGCAGGTCTCACAAGTAATAGAGAACTGGTGAGAACTACAGAGCCATATAGTATGGTGTATATTATATTAATATTAATATTCATTCATTCATTTTCTGTACCGCTTTATCCTGTATTTCGGGTCGCGGGGACCTGGAGCCTATCCCAGGAGACTTAGGGCACGAGGCGGGGTACACCCTGGACAGGGTGCCAACCCATCGCAGATTAATATTAATAATAGTATCATATTTATCAATATATAACGTATAGCAATAAATGAGTATTAAAATATTTATACAAGTTTTTCTTTTCCTGAATTATGTATAATTTGTTTTGTCTATCTATTTTTTAAAGAGTATCACCATGTAGTCCATTGTTTTTATCTTACAGCCATAGCGCAACTTCAAAAATCTCTTCAATTTATGTGAGAAGTGTAAGGACAGTTGTTAAAGCACAGAGCATTTTATCGTTTTTAAGGGTTTTATAAGGTAGACTTTTTTACTGAATGATTGCTTTGTGTCTCAGAGAGTGGGAGCAGATATTAAGTCAGGGCTCTTCACTTTCGAGTGTCTCTGAATTTAACAAGGTGGACGGAGTGGCCATTTTATTCAAAAAACTTAATATTTCTGTTGAAAGGCAGATGAGTGGTGAGTGATGGTCTTTGACTTTTTCCAAAGCAGATTTTTTTAAAGTTGGGATTGGAATATAAGCAAATTATATAGTTTTACTTATAAACAACCTAAAGTCCCAGATGCAAAGTTTGTGTGATTTTAAACAATGGGTTAACAAAACAAAAAAAAAAGGATAGGTGAAGGTTGGTGAAGACACAAAACTACTGTAGATGGAACATCGATCATACTGCATTCAGTAATGTTAAATTAGTTGACCGCATCCCAAACAGGATGGCTACATTTGTTCCAGTGGTGGTCGGTGGTTGGAGATTACAGAGCGGAGTACTGGCAATGGCAGACCCCATGAGACATTTAAAGCATACATGTGGGTTAAGACAAACCAGACGTCAAAGACAAATTCTATTGTTATTTTATACTGTTTGGTAAGTTATTTGATTTTACTGATGAAATTATCAAGCCCAGAACTGAAGAAGTTAGGAACTACAGAAATGTATAAACCATTTAAAAAGTTTAAAGATTCAAAGAGGAGCTGAAAAGGGCATCTTTTGGTAGGAACAACAATCTTTTTATTTTTACTTTTCTTGTGTAATTTAAAACACCCTGTCTGGCAATCAGGAATAATTATGACATCAATATTCCAAGAATATTTACAATAATCTCCTGCAGAATTGTAATGTTTTATTATGCAAGTTAAGGTCGATTCCATTAGAGCAGACACAAATCTCTACAACAATTTACACTGGCTTTGAATTGAATTTTACAAATCAACAGGACATATAACAATCAGCCATAACATTAAAACCCAAAACATTAACCCCAGTATTGTGTGGGTTCCCTTTTGCAACCTGGGCAGATCTGGCCCCTTGGGGCATGACTCTACAAGACCTATTGGGGTGTCAGGCACCAGGATATTTAGCAGCAAATCCTTTGGGTGTTGGAGGTTGGGGTCAATGGACTTGTTTGTATGGTACATTCAGTGGATGCTCGATCGGACTGGGATCTGGGGGGCTTGGAAGTTGGATCACCAACAATAAACTCTTTCCCTGCTAAGCCCCATACATGACAGACTGTGATGCATTGAGTGTTCTGATGTCTTACTATCATGGCCAGCCCTGACTATTTTTTTTAGCAATTTGGCTTTTATGTGGGATTGGTCCAGATAAGGCTGGCTTTTGCTCCCAACAGGCATACATCCCGTTTACTGGTATACAATTGATAATCAGTGTTATTCAATTCACACAGTGGTTCAGAGTGGTTCAGAGTTCACAATTCAGAGTGCAAACTCAAAATCAGGATTGCATACTTATACTGTAGGACTGGAGTGAACACTAAAATGTCTTTAACCAAGTAAACATTATTGACTTCATCTTTATACAATATGTTTTAGAAATGTGTGAACTGTTTGTGAATTGTTCATTTTACTTTACAAGTAATTCAGGAGTAATTAAAAATCCTGCCCTGCCCTTAAAATAAACAATCTGTCCCAAGACACACCACAGGGTAAAACTTCTGGGAACAGGAGGAGGTGGTCTTACAGTGGAGGCAAACTGTGGGGCAAGGAAAAGGCATCAGTATACCTCCCCAACTGACCACATACTGCTTTCAATCGACTTTGAGGTGAGAGAGAGGAGAGGCTGAGAGAGATGCTTTGCTACTTTATATAAGCAAAGGAAAAATGAACTGCTAAACTGTTTTACAGCTATATACCGGAGATTTAAAAAAGCAAAACTTTTTTTCAAATTAGCAATTGTGAAACCACTGGGATTCCATTTTTTCCCTAGAAAGATATTATAGAAAGGCTTTTGCAATCTGCAGGATTAACAAGGATTTATTTAACAGAATCTCAACTAAACAAAACCAACAAAACTTGAGGAGGACAACTAGACCCCATACCACACAGTGAGTACTTGCTGAGGAGGAACGTGATGAAGTGCAGACGATGGCCACCTATCTAATCTAATTCTCATGGAATGTGGAGTATTTCCACTACAAAGCCAGGGGGTTTCTGGGTCATTTTCACTTATAAAGATAAAACATTTTGAACTGCCATACCAGTCTCAGTACAGGGTCTGAAAACTAGGAAAAAACAGTAACATTATATACAGACTTTCTAGAGTCTATATATGCTTCTGAATGCTTTACTGAAGTATAACAATGAAAACATTACGGGAATTTTAACATCATATTATCCAGTGTGTGGGAAAATTATCATAGGCCAAGAATTTAGCATCAAAGATTGAAGCATGACCAGTTCCCTCCCATTAAACCTTTCGCAAATCAATCGAGAATGTTTTTCTGGGAAAAGAAAAGAAATTGTGTAGTTCCCAGAAAGGCAGACGTGAATGAGAATGTAGATTTTTTTTTTAAAAAGGAGTATGGAATATTGTTTTTTCTGACTGGCACGTCCTGCTACATGCACTCTAAAAATGCAAGCCGGTATCCAAAAGAGGCACAAATGCAGGAAATCCTTTGTACAGAATTTTTATGAATTTAAAGGTTCCTTATTTGTATTTTACCTCTTTAAAGTATCACAATGTTCCTGCAAAAGGGGTCCAACCTAGTACCAGCAAGTGATATAAACAAGATATCCAAGATATAATGGTTTATGCGCAATGTATATATAATATATACACTATGCCCAATGTTACATTTAAATTTAAAAGCAGATTACTGTCTCAGAGAAAAAAGGTAGGCTAACTCTTACACCACTCCATTAAATAGAGTAATTTGTGATAATATTATATGCATGTGAATAGTAGCAATTCCAGGTATGGTTTTATGGGTTATATTTTTTTGAAAAAGAATTATGAATATGTAAATCATTCTGACTAATTTTTATTTATTTTCTCCTTGTGTAAGGAAACATAGATACTGTATAAGTGAACCACCTTAAGAGTGGAACAGAGAAACAAACATGATGTTCCTATGTTTCATAATGCCACATGGAGTCATTCATCCTTCAAAAGAAAAATCCTATGGTTCAATTTCTTTAAAAAATAAATAAATAAATAAAAATAAATAAATAATGATGAATAAACTGAAAATAAATACATAAACAAATGATCAAATAATAATAATAATAATAATAATAATAACAATAATAATAATAACAACTGCTTTGCTTCCTTCTATGCAGGTTACCATGAGTATGACTAGCACCCTAGAGAAAGGAGCTCACCACCATGCTCTTGACCTCTCCGAGGAGCTCCCACCAAGCCACCATCTCCAGCACAGCGGCTCCACAGCCTCCACACCTGCAGTTGGAACTCCCATCAGTGGTTCCAGGGTGGTGGTGCCTCCTCCATATTCTGCACCAGTGGCTGGAGGTGGTGAGGCTCCCCTTGAGCTGAGGGGCTCTCTGGACTGTTGGGCATGTTCAGTACTCGTAACAGCTCAGAACCTGGTGATAGCCACGATTAACGTGTGCCTGGCTGCTCTGGTATTTGGCCTGATCCTCACTCCTGTTATAGTCATGGTGGTGTTTGGATTTCTGTGCCACTCCACTGTAAGTATTTAACAGTACATCATGTGACATAACACATTAGGATTAATGATAGACGTAATTAATAAATAAAAAAAAGTAAAATTACATGACATTTTAAAAAATATAAAACATTTCAGTTACATTTAGATAACTATGCTTAATTACAACAAATCTTAATCACAGTAATCAGGGTGAGCATTAGTGAGGTCAGGAGAGTTCATGTCATCACAGGAGCCCACTGCAAGCTCTTCAGGGGGCCTAATGATCAAGTGAGCCACACTTATATAGACAAACAAGTAACCAAATAGCTGCATTCTTTATGGTGGCTAAGTTCTTAATCTTTGCTCCTCCTTTCCCAGGTAACTGTTTAAAGCTCTCACATACAACTGGCTTTATCTTTATACGCTTGCATTTCACCACTGTGTCTTTGGCATCAAAAAATTACCAAGTCAGAAAAAGTCCACCTACAGTAGAGACATAGGGCTAAATGATTTAATAATAAATAAATAAAAAAATAAAAAAATATATATATATCAAATAGTGATTATTTTGACACATGTGATGAATACATTTTAAACTGTGATATTTTACTATGAAATGTAGCATTTTGTTTTCAAACATATTTTTTTTAGCCTAACAGCCAATAATTTGACAAATAATCTCATTAAGAGGATGTTTATTAAAAAAAATAAAGACAATTATTTAAATTCAATCTCTACATAAACAATAAAAAATACTATATTTATATAACCTGTAATACATTCACTCACTCACTCACTCACTCACCGTCTATATCTCGTAATCCTGTAATACATTTCAGCCTTTTGCAATTAAATAACTATATATTATTTAATTATTATATATAGAGGCCCATATTGAGATTTAGATTTTTAGGAGATTAATTAATTGTGCTGCATTACCTCCTCTGGGTTATTATATATTTAGAGTTGTCCTCTTGCATTGACATAGGAATCTAATTTAGCAGATATTGGATGTCATCATAATTTATAATAAACAGTGATAAAACTGTGACTGAGAATCATGTATCATGTTGCACAGGTTTTTCCCACTCCATGTTGAGGTTTTTGTCTCTCTTTGTCAGAGTGGTGCTCCATTTTCCTCTTCTGGTCCAATCCATCCATCCATATTATCCATCTATACTGCTTATCCTGTACAGGGTCATGAAAGGGCCTAGATATAAATTATTATTAAGACAAATATACTATAGGTGTAATAGTTCTGTACAATCAAAAACAAAGTCAAAGACAAAAATGAATATGAACATTCTTTCAATTACTTCAGTTGACATTATTTTAAAAAAAGAAAGGAAAAATAGTCTGACAAATTATAGAGAGCAGGACATGATTACTAAGTTTAATTCTTTCAACCTTAGTCTAATTCTTTACGGCACCAGCTCAAAGGGAGAAAAAAGAAAGTACAGCTGGGTTTGGAGAAGTCTTATCAGTTCACCTCCTGCCCTGTCAACCCCCACCGAGAGACATAACAAAGGATTTTGGGGGACAGTTATCAGGTTTTCTCTAACATGTTTTCACTAAACATCTTCACTCAGTCACAATTTTTCATTATAAATCATGATGACATTCAAGCTCTTATAGAATTTTGTCAAAATATATTCTAAACCTTCCAGTTTATAAGGGATACCTAAATGGCAATTTAGGACTGGTTTACTGTCTATAGCACACACACAGATTCTCAGTCAAGTCTTTTTACAGTCAGTGTGTCAGGGTGCATGTAATAATGCAGCAGAGACGTGTGCCTCATGTGTCTGTTCTTCGTCTGTCTGCACTTCAAAAGCACATTCTTTCAGCTGCACCTCACCTCCTAACTTCTCCTATGAAAACATTCTTTGTTATCTTCCACCAGTCAAACACCAAGCCCCACTATGTACTGAATCTAATATAAATCCAAACACACTGTGATGTGGTGATGAAAATATCAACCAAAGCGCTTTATTAAGCTGATATATCTGTGTGAATATTTAAACAAACTGCGTAATTTATGTTCCTTTGAAAATGATAGAGCAAAGTAATATAATGGTGCAAATATTTTAAATAAGGCTGTGCGTCCCTAAATGACAATCCTGGCACAATCATTCACAAACACCACTTGCACATTACACAAACTCTGTTGGGAGTTATTGCCACATCCCACATACGGTCCTGACCTCACTCCATGCAATTTCCGAATTTTCGGGCCATTAAAGAAGTTCCTGGGAGGCCAGTGTTTCAGACATGAAGCAGGCACTCTGATCATGGCTCGAGCATACTGAGAAAACTTTCTACCTTGATGGTATCCAAGCATTGTGTGTAACCATGGGATAAGATCATTAGTGAAGCAGGTGATTATATAGATAAATCAAGGGAGTTTTACTCCCATAACTGTGTTCTGTTATTCTGCGCAATCAAAATAAATCCCAGTTTGACTTGGATGCCTTGACTTGGATAAATCCACATACACATGCATTTCTTTGGTTTGTCACCTTCACTCACATGATCATGCTCTCTTTCTCTCTCTTAAGGTGCGTCCACATGGTACATCACCCTACTGTTCCGAACTGCTGAGTGACGGAGGCTGTGTAGCTTTGTTAATCGTGGGCTTCTTGCTCGTCACCCCATTGCTCGTACTGGCATTGGCTGCCTATTGCAGATTGGCTCGTCACCTGCAACTCAGCCTCTGTTTCATCCCTTACAGTCGTGCTGTCTACAAAAACCTGCCTGCTACATACCACCATGGCCTGGGAGGAGGCTGCTGTGGACAAGATGCCGGTCAAGATAGAAAGAAGGAAAAAGTATGGGTATGACTGTAGAACTCAGTGATGGGTCTCAGCAAATTTGTCATTTGCAATATGTTAAAAAAAACACAAAAAACAACTGTTACCAATGTACAACATGTAACATGTTAAATAAAACAAACAACATGTAACATGTAAAATAAAACAAACAACATGTAACATGTAAAATAAAACAAACATTTTACAGATCCTAGTAAAACATATTTTGCAAGTATTTAGAGTGTATTAAGATGGATAAAAATGGAAGAAAAATATGTGGGGGAAAAGGAGGTCATTGAAAGTCTATTTTCAAATCAAATCAAATCCACACCTTAAATATTGTATAAGAAAAAAAGATCACATATGTTGTGTATATAATGAAAGCCAAGGAGAATTTTATCTTCTTCTTTTTTTTTTTACTTTTATCATAACAAAAAATACTGGACTAAAGCTGGATACTGCAGTTTGTAGGAACATGTAACGGGTATGTATTTATCATTCCATAAATGAAAGCCTTAAAAAACATTTCCTATTTCTCATTTTATTGAAATTGAAATATTGCTTTCTGTCTAGTGAATAATCTAATCCTGCCCCTTTATTACATGCTGTGTGCTTTTAATCCTCTGCATCCTGTCATATTATTATAGGATGTTTTTCTTGGAAATTAAGGTGGGTTGAAGTACAGGAGAAAACATTAGCAAGGCTTTTATGTTATCCTTAATTTTACTCATTTGGAAATACAGTCTGTTATGCCTTGTTGTTTGCAGTAAATTGCTTTCCTAAACCCTGTAGTCATGTATTTGTGTTTACAATTGATCTTTTTGTTGATTGTGTTTTAAATATATAAAAATTAATTTAGTTTCAAAATTCATTTAAAATAATGAATATGTACAGTATTACACAATTAATACACAAGTATATTGTGTCACTTGTGGTCATGACTATTAAATAACTACATTTCAACTAATCCATCACAAGTTCCCTAAAAAATTCACTTGCTCTCACATACAATAAATAAATAAATCCAGATTAATTAACAATATGTTAATTTTGGTAGAATCCCCATGACTGCACTCGAGGCAGGACTAATGAAGGATTAAACAAATATTTGGAGACACATCTGTAACAGGAGACAGATGCAAATACAGCTTACCCAACATGAAGCCATAGTAGTAGCTTTAAAGTGAGCGAATCAAAACCAAAATGTAACTGGTAATGTTACACACAAACTGTGTGTAAAGTCACCTACTGAAGCCCTCTTTTGTTTCCCTCGTAGTACAGCTGTACTGTATATTATCAATTGCACCAGGTGGCGCTGGCTTCGCTTTTTATGCAGTATTTTTTTGCAGCTCCCTGAAACAGCCGTCCATACAAGTAAGAACAATTTTTACCAACCCAAGCTGAAGACCAGCAACTACATGAACATCCTACAAAGAAAAATCACAAAAGTCTTTCATCTGCAAATTTAAAAGAAAGATGAAATGATAAATATCAATTTCATAATTTGGTACAAAAAATTAAATACCTTGTAGGCCTTTTTTGCCACACTCATTTAGTTGAATGTCTGTAGTTTGTATTGGAGATTTGATGTTCAAGTCAAACTGGGACTTTTGATTGTGCCCAATAACAGAACTCAGTTACAAGAGAAAAAAACTCCCTTTATCCAAGTGTTACACTAGTGCTTGGATACCATCAAGGTGGAAGATTTTCTCAGTTTGTCAGAGACATGATCACATTGCCTGCTTCATGTCTGAAACGCTGTCCTCCCAGGAACTAATTTAATGGCCCAAACATGTGGAAATGGCTTGGTTAGGACTGTACGGGTTGTGACAATTAAGTGGTGTTTGTAAATCAATTGAGTGTACAGTTCCCACAGACAGGTTTGTCTCTTTCGAGGTCGGCAGCAAGTTATCCATTGATTTGCAAGGATCTGGCATCAGCAGTGGGCTCTGAGCCACATCGATCAGGATGATCATTCAGAGTCACCTTCTTTAAAATGTTTGCACTTTTACACAAACCTATCAGCTTAATAAAAGGGTTTGGTCGATAATTTTTATTCACCACATTGTGTGTTGTATTTTGGATTTATATTAGATTCAATGAGAGTTTTATCATCGTACTGTGCTTTAACAATCCTATACAGGTGAAGCGGTATAGAAAATGATAAATGTGTTGTCTTTTATTTACTTTTGAAGTACATCTTGATATGACCATTAATCTTCTAAACTAAATGGAAACAGGGTATTTGCTTTTGTATGGAATTCAGTGAAAAATGGGTGGACAGGCATGAACATGGAGGCTGTACTTTAAGAAAAACAGCTTAACCCCCACACACATTCTGCTTGTGAAATTCCTCAGCTTACTGATTTTCCTGTGGCATTTATGGAAAAACTGACTTATAATCAGACAACTACCAGCCAATATGACTAGACTGTATTTCTATCTTTCATCCAAAAGAAACAATTGGAGGAACTCTGCCCATTTCTTTCGACTGCAGCTTGCAGTAGCATACACTGTCCCTATTACTGTGGCTTGAGAAGAAAGGGGATTTTTGAAGGAATTTATTCTTATCTAAGGCCAACAGTAGACTGGGAATGCCAGTCAGTGGGAATACAATACTAAGGAGGATAATTTTGGATATTACTCAGATGAGTTAGATCACTGTCTCTTTGCTTTTATTAATACAAGATAAATAAAAGAATTAAAATCTAAGATGATATTATTTCCTTGAATCAGTATGTCCTGAAGGTTTAAACAAGAAATGCAAAGCCTTGATTATAGCCCTCGGCCAGAAGTACACATAAACAAGTTATTTACCATTTGCTTGTTTAAGGTCTAAGACACTATGATATACAAAGTTGAGAGTTTAACCATGCAATTGGCATAAATACTGGAAGAATGTGCAGATATAAAGTATTTGCAAAACAGTCTTTTTTTCCTTAGATAGTAGCATAGTGGTTAGCACTGTGGAGATTAGGCTCCAGCATCAAGGGTTCAAGTCTTGCCGTTGGGTCTGCATGTGTGGCGTTTGTGCTCCGATTTCCTCCCACTGTCCAAAGACACGAAGATTAGACTAACTGGCTTTTTCAAATTGTCTATTGTGTGAGTGTGTGTGCTTGTGCCCTGCAATAGACTGGCACCCCATCAAGGGTGTATCCCACCTAGTGCCCAGAGTCCCCACTGATAGGCTCCAGGCTTTCCGTGACCCTGTACCGGATAAGTGGTATAATGAATGAATGAGTGAGAGAGATATTTCTGACCCCAGGTAAACCCTTTGACTCAGTGATAAACTACAGACACCTCACTTTAGATCGACAGTTGAAACAGGTGTGACCGCTTAATTGTTCTTGCTCTTGCACCACCCGTAAGAACTCAAACACCCTAAACCTAAATGAGTCATTCTGGATTAGTGGTACACTCATGAGCTAACCAAAGGAAGGAAGGATGAGGAGGAGAAGCGTTTTTGCTTAGGAGATAAAGAGAAATGACTTTTAACTTGACCTTGGCCCTTAATAGCTTGTACAGTATAAAGCATGTTATACTAGATCCTTCTTTTCTAATGAAGAACAAAATGCTTTTTAATAATACTTTATTTGTTGAAATATGTTATTAATACTATTTTAAAAAATTCCTGCATGGAAAATATAAAAACACACACACACTCAATGACCACAGACACCAGGTATCCCCAATTAAAAATTAATTTAATTTTAACTTATATAAAATAAGTCTTGTCTTTGTCCAGCAAAAGAACTTTAGATTTGACAAAGTCAATAATATCTTCATCCAGAACATCAACCTTTACATTTATTCTAGCTGGTTTATTTGAGTCCTTGGCCTGCTTGGACCCCTAGACTATCAACACCTTCAACAAAATATATTGTTTCTTTAATCAAAATTATAGTTCATACTTATTATAGTTCCTCAAATCCAGGAATCAAGACAGCATTTACGGTAATGTTACGAAATAAATAGGCTCCAGGCCATTTTTGGATTAGTAGGCCAAAGGAATTGTTAGTGCGCAAGAAACTATAAAATAACATGTTTAGGCTGTCATTCTCACATTCAAATGAACAGTGTACAAGAACATGACAACCATAGACTTACTTAAATACAGCCAAGCTAAAAGAATCTCTTACTCAAAAAGAAAAAGAAAACAACCTGGCCCATACCAGATATGATTCTAAGTATGACTCTCATAAGCATAGCTTTTCCTACTTGCACAGACATTCTTCAACTTCACAGTAAAAATTGTACACTTTCACATTATCTCACTTAAAACTCTCATAAAACTCTTTATCCTTCACGAACATACCGTATATGGTTTTATCACACTTTCACACTGTCCATCACTTTGCATTTCAAGATCTCACCCATTAAAAAAATATTCATTTCTTCTCCATCTTCTTTGTTATCCATACAAACTTCTTACACACACCTACATAAACCTTTAATCTTACTTTACATTACCATAGGAATCTAGTGGACTGAAATATTTCTTGTACTTATGTTCACTCCAAGAGTAACTCCAAATTGTAGGTAACTTGCAGTTTACTGTTGAGAAAAAGTCATATTGATTTCATAACAGCATCCTTTCCATTTTTACATTTTACATCCCTGTCTTTTGTCTATGGATTGTTTATGGTCATTTAAAAACCAAGAAAGACAGAGCTCACTAAGCCATGCAAATAAATAATATATCATAGAAAAATATGATAATTAATAAAAAGTCAGCACGTCTAGTGCAGGAGAACAGCATTCCTGGAAGGAGTTTGTCTGTTGTGATGTATATATGCTTTCCAGGAATGCAACACTCCACCTCATTTTACTTTACTAGTAGTTTCCTTGCCTTCCTTCCATTATGGAGTAATTGTACACCTTCGCCCACATCAGATGTTACAGAGTGCTAACCTGGTAATCTGAGTATACTAAACCCAATCAGAATAATAAGAAGAGGTTACATTAGCCACTAAAATTTTCCTGGGTACAACAGGAAATTAGAAAACGAGTGACGATTGTATTAAATCCTTCAGGAGGCCTGCAGTATGACTGGTCCAGTCTGGTAGGGGTCACCCAGGACTTTATAGCGGATCTTGGTGTTTGTAACAGCTCCATGCTTCTGCCTCAGATGTAGCCTCAGCTGGCTCTTATGACGGAAACGCAGATCACACTTCTCACACTGGCACAGTCGAAGGGAAGGAAGCAATGAAAAAACAATGACAATAGATTTATTATGTTGTTATTATAGTTTTGCTTCCTTGGTAATCTTATAAACAAAGTACAACAAAAGACTATTTTACTGATCGTTTTTACCTCAGTGTGTGTAGGCAATACTCACATTGTATGGTTTCTCCCCTGTGTGAATGCGCAGGTGGCTCTTCAGCGTCTGCAGGTGACGGAAACGTGTTCCACAGATGTGACAAGGGTATGGCTTCTCCCCAGTGTGGATCAGAACATGGGCACGCAGGTGAGCCACCTACACACACACACACACACACACACACACACACACACACACACACACACACCACATATATTGGTTTCTTTTTATTTATATAATGCCTTATTGGAGTATCTAAACCTTATTTAATTACTAAAAGATGTTATACCCCAAAACATGCCCAAAATGTTAACATGTCCATCATCTTTGTAAATCATGGTTATTAACTGCCATAATGGTATTTTAATCAAAGCTGGCAATAAAGTTATACCAGTACCAGAATAAATATTACCATGGTTATTATATCTTG
This sequence comes from Clarias pachynema, assembly GCA_030014365.1. Classification (NCBI taxonomy): domain Eukaryota; kingdom Metazoa; phylum Chordata; class Actinopteri; order Siluriformes; family Clariidae; genus Clarias; species Clarias pachynema. The sequence goes on from JAQMYL010000001.1 coordinate 14,621,980, forward strand.
TATGTTATTGTGTTTGTGGTCGTAGCACTGGGAAGTGATAAAACTACAAATCAAACCTATTCAAAACCTGCTGTAACAGAGAAGTCTTGTTTATTACCTGGACAAATCGAGCACAACAAGTATCACAGCGATACGGCTTCTCTCCTGAGTGAATGCGGGAGTGGGTCTTTAAATTGGCTGGGCGATTAAACTGCGCCCCACAGACATTACAGCGGTATGGTTTTTCTCCTATAGAAACATAGTGGAGAGGCAGAGTAGTTAAATTTTTTAGATCATAATACTTAAATATTTAAGTAATATTACTATTATTTATAGTAATAAAACTTAATATTTAAGTCTTTAGTATTTAATATAACATGTGACTTTCTTTTCTTGTACTTCCTTGCTTTCCCCTAGCTTTCATGTCTGTTTGCATTGCATTACTAAGACAATTCTTTGTATGTATGTGCAACAAACCTGATTCTGATTCTGTAAGTCTTAACACATAATACTTGAAAGTTTGTATGTGCAAATGATCTCCTGTAATTCACTTTGCATAAAGCCATATGCTGTATCCAAGCACTGCAAATGTGTCATTATAGTCCTGCATTTCACATTGAGATTGTCTGAAAAGTAATCACCGTACCTGAGCAGGCAGTCTTTGTGCTCCCTTGATTTCCTGAATAGCAAATCACTGGAGAGTGATTCTCAACCTTGACTGGAAGCTTCCCAAATGGATGAGCATTCATTTTGGTGCTGTCTAACACAGGAGGACATGGGTGCTGATACACAGAGCAGATGTCTAGGGACAAAGATGGATGCCAGACATTGTTATATTGTAATGTACATACATTTAGAAAATTTATTATTTTTATTATTAAAAAAGTAGCTTGCACTGACCTCTTTTATCTTGTCCAACAACTGCTGGCGGTCTCTTGTAAGTATCTGCTGTTTGTGGGGCGAGTCCAGGTTGGGCCATGAAGGGCATTTGGCTGGAACAAAAATTGGTTTGTCAAAAATATTGTCAAGATATATATATATTGCATGTTACTTTTACAATTGTATGCAAAACCACATAGAATCTTATAGCATGTATTCTCCAACAATGAAATATTCTATCCATTTTACAGTTCATCTATTAAAGATAATTATAGTATGCAGAAATATGAATAGATGTCTTATGAATTCCATTATAAAATTGAACCTACTTTTCATTCAGGCCATGTCCAGCAGTTGACCATGCCTCATCAGACAGTTTGGGTGTCATATCTGTCCTGTCACTGGAGGAGGAGTGGTCAAAACTGTGCAGCTCCTCCCCCAAACCTTCCTCTTTAATGGATGTAGCACAGAGAGGATTCAGGACAATATATTTGTATTTCTTCCAGTTACAGGCTTTAGGGTCAGGGGTAGGTCTGGATTCAGAACGTGGCTATAAAGAAATCACACACACCCATTAACATTTAAATTGCTCTGTCTATACATTTCCATAGTGTTAGTTCACAAAAAAAACTTCAGGCCTCAGTTACTGATTGTCATTTAAGGAATTTAGGAATTCTTTGGCTAAACACAGTTAACTACATAGCCACATATTAACACTCATACACAAAATCAACATACCTTTAATTTAGGGGAAAGACTGCAACCACTGGATTCAGCTGGTGAGTTAGGCTGACCTCTGGATTGACAGGGACTGCCTGGAGATGGAGTGTTTGGAGTGTTTGGAGTTCGGAGATCTGCTGATTCAGAGCTAGGAGCAGGGCTTTGACATGTCACTGGCTCTACTGAGACTAAGCTTTCTCCAGGAACCCTAAATAGGAGCCAACAGTACGTGTTGATATGATATAATATAATATACCCTATGTAAATTTTAACTGCAGAATATTTTTTATAGGTTATTCATATTTAAAATTTCAACAATTACACCTAATATTCCATTCTTTTTTTCCCTTCTCCCTCTTTTACCTGGCTCGGGCGGGCTTGGGCTCCTCAATCTCCACTTCAGGTCTGGAAGGGGAGGAGGAGAAGGAGGGGTGGGCTGGAGGTGATCTGCCACCAGTGCTCAGCGTAAAACTCATATGGGTATTTTTGGATGCCAAATCAACCAGATGTGGGCTTACACAGACTTTTTCACTGCAAGAAACAGAATGATCAGCTTTCCATAGTTTACAGAAAAACATTGTATAACACAGACATTAGAATTCCATGTGCAAAATATGTATATTACAGTGAATCACACTCCAATGTATTTATATGCAGTAACCCTCACTGGTATTAAGAAGAAAGTTTCATTGTTAATTATGCTTTTCTGAACAACTCTACTCTCTAGTACTTATACTCTCTACTCTTATACTCTGCACCTTGATCCAAGTCTTACCTCTTCTGTAAAAATACTCGGCAGGTATCAGCAACATGCTCCATCTGGAGGTAGGTGGCAGCGGCGAGCACACCAGGCGCAGTGCCAGGGCTGAGAGGAAGGCGGGAAGTGTACATGAAGTCCAGCAGCAATGCCACACTACCCGCATCTAGCCCTTCTGGAAGAGACAGGGAAACCCCACGTTCTCCCACAGCACCGGTCTTGTGGCGGGAGAACAAAGAATAGAAGAAGCCACTGAGAGGAAAGAGACACAAGGCAATAAGATACTCATACTTTCAAGATATGACATTCTCAAATAAAGTGACTTTTTTTTTTTATTAGAAACGTGTTCAGAAAGTAGCCTACACAGATTTTGTAAAAAATAATAATAATAAAAAATAAAATAATAAAAAATAAACCTTGCCCTGAAAATAATGAAGGAAGTATACACAAATATAAATGGCCTCAGGAGAGCAAAGAATAATAGAACCATCTTAAAACAATAAGGCGTTTTGGTGAAAACAGGATCAGCAGAGGAAGGAAGGAAGATGGGAAAAGGAAGAAAGATGGATGGGAGGATGAGAAAAAGAAAATAGCCCTGCCGATGCCTGCAAACTGACCTGCATGCTATGAGCACTGCACAGTGGGCATGCAGCCGGGCACTGCCCACCAGAAGTGTGGCATCAGTTAAGATGTTGCGATGCCGTAGCTCATTTAGATTGACCAAAACATCATTGGAGTGGCGTGTGAATTCCTTTACATATCCCTGCACCTCCACCACCAAGTCACGTCTGGAGGAATCCTCCTCCTTAGCCAGCTGCATTTTGCTCATTGTCTATTACAGGAAGATATATATATATATAGTCTCACTTCACACAAAATTGCTTATACATTTTTACAAATTTTGAGAAAATACATGAAGTTAACTTAACTTCCTTACCTTGTATTATTAATGGTGAGAAGAGAAAGATCTAGACAGCTCTGTCTGGGGAGACCAGCTCCCTACTCGTACCTAACAATAAAGAGTTTATTTTTTATTTTTTACTGAATCTCAAATCAGTGCATTGCCTACTCCAGATAACACTAACAACTTAATTTGGACTCTTTAATGACATAATTTTTAAATAAAAACATGTAATGTAATCTTTTACATATAATGAACATAATAATGAAACAAAACTAATGAATGACAATTTCAACAACTGGATTGCTTGTTAAAGGTTTAGAAAGCTCCATGATTTTCATGGGGGAAAAAAATAACTGCAAAGCTTATCATGAAATAAACCAATACTAAAGAATTATGCAGGACTTAATGCCACCAGACAGTCATGCATTCATCCTGAAAGCAGTAATGACGCTCAGCATCTGATGGGCCCTTAAAACCTTTATTACAGATTCATGCAAAAGCACAAAATCATTCTTTAATCTTTTAAAATAAGATTTGCACTTTTCTTAACATTCCTGGTAAGCAGTATTCCCGATAGAAGAAATATACTCACTGAACTACACAAAAACATAAATATATATTAATTGTAAACTTACCCCGACCAGCAGGGACGAGAACACACACCACAGTGTCTTTGTGACCTCTCTCTCTATGCCACTGCCAATCCAAGCCACACACACAGACTTCTGTGCTCTCTTCTCAGATGTTTATTACAACTGGCCAGTGCAACTGGAGGGAGGAGATCCTTTATAATGTAATGCAGGAAGTTCCATGCGGCTGGGCTGCTCATATCCTGTGTTGGTAGAAGGCATTCTATTTACACTGACCTGGGAACAGCTTCCCAAACTCTACATGCTGATTTTAAATCATGACAATAGATTTACTAAAACTGGTCTCAAATCAGGGCAAAAAGTTAATGCCTTTCTGGATCTTTGTTTCCCTTTCCCCAGGCAGCCCACGCATGCAGTGGAAGAGCCACAGGAAAAGAAACTGGACCCCAACATGCATCAGGTATTTATAGTTGTTTTTCTCTAGACTTTTCTGTTTTACCTGTCTCCAATGTAAAGTGATGGCAGGAAAGGAGGATTGTGTGTTTTGGATCTGTAGCCTACCTGTTTATTTGTGTGGGTGGGTTTATGCAGAAATTGTTTTAGAGTGCGTGAGCAGCCAAACAGCAGGGTGTATGAGTGCGTGCTTGAGTACTTGTGCGTGGGCACAAACGTATTGTCAGTGGGTCACAAGGTCCAATAACACTGTCCAGGAGTTCTCTTAACCAAAGCAAACCTCCACAACCATGGTTGAATCTCTCCAGGACACAGGACCTCGAGCAAAAAGACAAAAAGATTTTTATAGACCCAACAGCTCCTCAATCTGCCATGCAAACACAAACACAGTATTATGATACACATATGAGCCAATAAACCAACATTATGTTGTTTAAACTGATATCAGTCCTTTACATTAATGCATGTGCTTCAGCATTAACACACCGTGAGTAACACAGAAAGTAATAGTTGTGTTACTTTCTTTATTTTTCAAAAATACACTAAATAATCAACACCTGCATAACATTTATCGGATCCATACTATATTAAAATATTTGTGGTTGTGATTTAGCAAACTTCAAAACTGAAATTTAAGTATGTTTTTGTAAAGAGCAGAGTTTAGGAAGTTATTATTATTTAGAAGTATGTTGGAATGTAATTTTTGCTAAAATATGTGCACTTTAATATGGAATGACTAATCATTACTGTGTATTTCATTAACATTTAAAAAATGTAAATCTTTGTATATGTTAACCTACTGCTTTACTTTAGTAAGATTGCTTACATAAGCTACAGCTGATGGCGGAAACTTCTTTTGGCAAGTCAATTAGGGTATTTAATTAGTTCACATCAGAGATTATTTTAAAGCAATTGATTAGAGAAATATTAATTTCAGCTTTGATTTAGTATCATAGAATGGCTTGAAAAAAAAAACATATACCAAATCTCTGGACAATTACAAGCTTCTGATGCAATGGGAAAATTCAGCAATTCAAACAAGACCACAGGAAAAAAGCGGATCTCCAGTCCAAGTCTAGATTCAGCTTGGGAGCAATTTACAAGCAACTAAAGGTCTGTACAAACTGTCTGTACAAACAATTGTACAAATGTTTTATTTCCAAATTATTTTAACCTTATTCCAGTTCATTTCTCTTTTATTGAGCCACATATAGTCAGAGTGGACAAATATGGAACACACCTTCTCTGTTGCACATGAAGTTTGAAAGTGCATCTTTCTTATCATAAAGACTGAATCGATAAACAGCAAATCACAATAGTTGGTCCATATGCTATGTAGCAAAATCTGCATCCTTATTAACCAATAATGTGGTTTTAAGGACATCTCACACTGTGGCGAAGTGCATGGCGGCGGTATTATACACCTTTTCAGTTATGTCTGAATGATTATATTATTTGTTATGAGCAAAAATTAAAAACTGTTGACTGAGAAAAAGTGCCCTGCGATGGATTGGCACCCTGTCCAGGGTGTACCCTGCCTTGTGCCCGAAAGTCTCCTGGGATAGGCTCCAGGCCCCCCGCGACCCTGATCAAGGATAAAGCGGTATAGAAGATGAATGAATGACTGAGAAAAATTGAGTTTGAACATGACCCGGACCCAGGCTTGTCTAATGCATCATGGATAATATCCTGAAATTCACACTGGCTAATACTAGATTCTTGTTCTTTGATCCAGGTCCTGCCCTCAGACTAGAAAATCCTGTGCAGAATTGTTGCCAGGTCAGAAGCAAGATTACACGCCCTGCTCAGACTGCTTACATGGACTGTCGACTGTATCGGTCTGGCTTCCTGTGACTTTGTGAATTTGTGTGTGTGTGCATGTGTGCTTCATGGCCCTTGTTATGGGCATAGTGAGGAAGGAAACGGGAGAGTGAAAAAACTTATATGGGGTAATACCCTTCTCTCACAACTGAAAAACAACAACTAGAGAAATGCAGCACACAGATGTACAGGAACCATGGATCCCCCTCTCCGCCCCCTACAACCTCCACATCTCCTTGATGCTTCCTGTGAGCGACACACACACACACACACACACGCTTACACTGAGCCAGGCATGAAACGCCTGCACAGGACATCCGTCAATAATGTTCAGCAGAGAATGAGAATGGAGATGTGGGGCCCTCTTAGGTTTCCAATAGGTTGAAAACAAATGGGAAGTTACTTCATTTTGAACATACTCTATAGTTCATGGAGAGGCTCTGGCACACAGACACTACTGGCACATATTCATTTACACATAACATTCTAAGATTGATAAGGTCATTTCATTGTATATTGTCTCACTTGTTCCATTCTGCACACACACAAAATCTTTTGTCATTTTACAAAATTATTGCACTAAACTCTGTATGACAGGTCAAATTTATATAAAGTTTATATATTTGCATATTTGTCACACTTAAATGATTTAGATTATCAAACAAAAAAATAATCAGAGTAAATTAACAAATGTAGTTTTCAAAATTATGATTTCATTAATTAAGGTAAAAACGGTGTCCAAACCTACCTGGACCTGTAAAAAAGTTGGAACAGTTTTGTGCTCTACTAGAAAATCCTGAAGGAGAATGTGAGGCCATTAGTTTGTGACCTTACCCTCTTGGGTTTTGCAGCAGGACAATAATCTTTAACACACTAGCAAATCCACTTGTGAATGGCTAAAAAAAATTTAATTAAGGTTTTGGAGTCAAAGTCCAGATTTAAATCTGATTGAGATGCTGTGACATAACAGGTCGATCATGCTAAAAAAAAAAAAATAATAATAATAATAAATGAATTAAAACAACTCTGCAAAAAAGAGATGGGCAAAAATCCTCCACAGTGATGTGATAGACTCATTCCCATTTATCACAAACGCTGGATTGCAGTTGTTCCCGCCAAGAGTGGCCCAATCAGTTATTAGGTTTGGGGATTTCACATAGGGCCAGGCAGGTTTGGATAGCTTTTTCCCCAGGAATAAATAAAATCATCATTAAAAATCAGCATTTTGTATTTACGCAGGTTATCTTTCTTGATAAAAGCCTGAAATCTCAGTTATGCGCCTTGTGCCCTTAATACTCTTGAGCAGATCTTGAGAATGGAATTAACACAATAGTACAAATAGCATATTTCCATTGGGAGATAGAATATATAATTAGTATATAACCATACCGCAGAAATACGCTTACAGGGCACTTTATTTGGAAACGATCCTTTCAGATCGTGGTCCATGCTGGCATGATTTCATCAGACAATTTTGCAGATTCCTGCAATTTCATGCAGAAAAAAAATCCACATCCCAAAGGTGTTCTAATGGGTTTTCCCTTTTGTGATGGTTGATGTGAAAATTGCCCAAAGCTGTTGTCCATGTGTGATTTCATGCAATTAATTTCCTACACAGTTACATGACAAGTAGGTGTACAGTGGTGTATGTGGTTTCGTACACTACCATGGTCACTGTAATCGCAGATTGTTATTGCTCATGTAAAATATAGGCAACACCCTCAAGCAGAAACTACTAAATTCTTTGACTTCTAGTTTCCCTTCGACATTTCCTGCAATTAGTAAAGATGTGGTTGTTTTTATAAAGGTACAATTAATTTAAATTATAGAGAAATTGAAATGCATGTCAACGGTAAATTCTTATCAACCAGAAAACAAATGTGATTTTCTTACCTTGTGATTTGGCTAAACATGCATCACATAACATGAGTCGGAAGTATCTTTTGGATTGGGGTGTAAAGTGCATGTGTGTCTTTGTGCTCATTTGTTTTGAGAGAGTGCAGAATCAATTGTGTATTTTTGTGTGAGAGGGATATAGAAAAAAGAGAGTAGGAAAACAACAGAAGAAGAAAGATATAAGGAGATGTGGGTCTAGGCGACTTCCAGGCATTGTGCGAATAACAGAAGAGAGGGGGTGGCCTAGGAAAAGTGAGAACATTACTGAGAGGAGGTTCACCAATTAGCGGAAACTGCACAGTCTGTCTGACTGGCAGCAGAACCACTTTTATCCAGAGCTTTGTGTCGTACCTAGTATCCCACAGCAATGGGTGGGGTAATTCTATCTACTGTATGTAACTCTGCTGCACACCTATAACATGTAATATAACATATTAAGAAACATATAATGTCTATGTCTTATGCACTTTTAAAGACTAGAATATTACTAATCACATACTTAAGATTTACATATGTAGTTTAAACCTAGTCTTGGATTTAACAAAGTGATGCTTTTATGAATGTGATTTACAATATAGTGTAAGTCTTGATTAATGGTTAAAAATGGCTCATTACTGTATAGTCAACTTTCAGTCCAATAGTGCAATATAATGTGCACTATTTAATATAATAAAATTAATGTAGTTGTATGTTTTCTGTCTAAGTAGTGACCACTGCAAAGCCCTGGTTTATAAAGATGATTATTTATATTGTTTGTCTGAAGAACCAGAAAATGCACCAATCCAATGATTCTAGCAATTAGAAATGCAAGGGGGAAAAAAGAATTTATAAGAATTAATATTTTTTTAATGTATGTTATGCATAATTTTATATCCTGGCAAAATACCACTATTGCAGCTGTTAAAACAATAACTGCAGCCAAGATACACAGCTCCTTCCTGTTGAAGTTGTTGTGGACATATAAGGACATATACGAGGGCTATCCGGTAGGGCTGAAGTGGGGAGGGGAGTTTGTTTGTCCTCTTTAGGAAGGTGACAGGAGGCCAACACTTGGGGGGAAAAAACCTTGACTAGAAAAACAACAAAGAGAAATACTGAAAATGAGCTTCCTTTGAAGTGGAGATGAAGCAGTGTGTATGAGCGTTATGTAGAAGTGTGTGTGTGTCTGTGTGTGTGTGTGTGTGTCTCTCTGTGTGTGTGTACATTTGCTTTTATATTTTGATAGGGATCACTGATTTTTAACAACTGTAAAACAATTAACTAAAATAAACAACCAAACACGTATAATTGAGCTGAATTAGGGTTAGGTGTAGCATACTATTTATTAGCTGTATTATATATTTTGTGAGTGGAAGATCCTCACAAGGATAGGAGGATGGCATGTGTCATAACTATGAATAACACACTATTCATTGTCTCTAGAGTTTCATAAATTGTTGGAAAGTGAAAAAGTCCTTGTGGAAACTTATGAATCATTCAATAGTGACTACTAGTGACTCTCATGGGAAAACTAGAGGCGAGGCATCCACGTCAACGTGTTGTGAATTCTGAGATGTTTTTCTGCTTCCTCAATTGTTATCTGAACTGCTGTATCCTTTTTGTCAGCTTGAACCAGTCTTGTTATTCACTACTGTGATAGTTGATGTGCAAATTACCCAAAGCTGTTGGTTGTGATTTTATGCATATTGCATTTCTTCCACATATTCGTCTGATAAAATTAAATGTCACAATTATGTAGTTGTACAAGTGTTTATAATGAAGTGTTCAGTGCATGTAGGTGGTTCCATGAGCACAGCGATCTCAGACTGTTGCTGCTGCTGCTTAGTGTTAATGGAAAGTCATGTCACATGACTTTTAATAATAAATGAACCTGAAGAGAAATCAGTGAACACCCAAGAACTTTCAACCTCAACAGTCACACAAAAAGAGGGCTGCATCTGATTGAACCTGAGGCAATTCTTCAGGGTTGTTGTAAGAAATGATCCAATGGTCCACAATGGTACACTATTGCCATTTAAATAGAAAAATAAACAAATGTCTCTACCATATTTATTTTTTAAGGCTGAATTTATTTTAGTCCATTCTGGGCCCAGTGTTACAAGTATTGGCTCTGGATCTGTCACAATCTTGACCAGGATAAAGCTGTTTCTGATTTTGAATTAATTATTTCATTCTCCACTCTGGTTTTAAATTAATTGTCTTAATAAAAGAAAGGCCATTTCTTTGGTGAAGCAATTACTTTAAGGGTGTATTATAAGACTAGATAACAGTTGATATAAAGGCAATAATAGTATCAGCTGTATATACAGTATGTTGTACATACCAAATACATCTTTATTTTTCTACAATAAAGTAGTCAATAAATAATTCAATAAAGTCACAAAGTTCATGTATATACTTACACTGCCTGGCCCAAAAAAGTCACAATTTCTGAAAGGTCAGAATACTGAACTGCATCATTGAAAGGAAACAACTAAGGATATTTGAAATTACTGAAACTGGATTACGAATTGTTCAACGCATTATCAAAACCTGGAAGGATAGTGCTGAACCGTCAACTTTGTTGAAAAAATGTGGTCAGAAAAAAATCATGAATAGAGAACACTTGGTGAAGTCGTGTATATTTAATAGTGAAAGTGAGAGTATTTACATACACACACAATGTGATAAGAACTCACAGGATTGGGACAAAACAACATGTGTGCCATTAAGAAAACCACTTCTTAGTGAGACTAATCAGAAAAAAGGATTCAATGTAATAGAATGCAAAAAATTGGACTTTGGAGCAATGGAAAAAAGTCATTTGTTCTGATGAGATCAGATTGACCCTATTCCAGAGTGATGGGTGTGTCAGGGAAGCGCATGAAGAGATGCACCCATCATGTATAGTGCCCACCGTACAAAGCCTCTGGAGGTTGCTTCAGTTGTTCAGGTCTAGGATCAACAAAATTATGTGCAGAGGTGGAAAGTAATGAATTACATTTACTCGCATTACTGTAATTGAGTAGATTTTTTGTGTACTTCTACTTTTT
>JAQMYL010000001.1:14657009-14667662 GCA_030014365.1 Clarias pachynema
ACACACACACACACACACACACACACACACACACAAACAAACCTCAGCCATGTAAATGCTCACTTGTCTTTAAAATTTACAGCTTCTTTGAATAAAACTTTGTCCTATAAATATGTTACAGTGAGCAGCTATGCAACCGATTCACAAGCTGTATGAAACACCCAGGTGTACAGTAATTTGTAGGATTTTTCTATGCATTGTAATGCATCAATTATTTGACTGTGCTGTCATTCACAGAGCCATGGAGCTTGGTAGAGAGTGTCTAAGCCTCTGGGGGTAAGTACATCTGTCTTATACTAAATGTTGTGTTATCTGTTCAAATACCAGTAAAGTTTTAGTTTGTTTTTTATTATTATTAATATTATTATTTCTTTCTCAGGTATGAACGTGTTGATGAGATCATTTGGGTGAAGACAAATCAGCTCCAGCGTATTATTCGGACAGGACGAACTGGACACTGGCTGAACCATGGAAAAGAGCACTGCTTGGTGTGTTTCTGTGACCTTATATCCATGGGTGTTTTTATTCTTGCTTTTAATATTTCAAACACATTTCTCTTTCTTTCTCATATTAGGTAGGGGTGAAAGGAAACCCTCAAGGATTCAACAGAGGCCTGGACTGTGATGTGATTGTTGCAGAGGTAATAACAGCAAAAAGAAATGTCATCAAATACAGTCAAAACATTTTGTCATCAGATAGTATATTCTCCATATTTTGTGTTTTAGGTGCGCTCTACTAGTCACAAACCAGATGAGATCTATGGAATGATTGAGCGTTTGTCTCCAGGCACTAGGAAGATCGAACTGTTTGGGAGGCCTCATAATGTCCAACCAAACTGGTAATAAACAGTTAATGTTGGAAGTTTACCGTTCAGTTTCATTGTTTTCCCCTTTTCTGTCTAAATTTCCTGTTGTTTTTATGCCCTCTCTTTTTAGGGTAACTTTGGGGAATCAGTTGGATGGAATTCATTTGTTGGACCCAGATGTAGTCGCTCGCTTTAAAAAGCGCTATCCAGATGGAGTTATTTCAAAACCCAAAAACATGTGAAGACCTAACCAGCTCAGAGTGACTGCTACATGTGCAGTCCTCTCACAAGACTGTCAGGATTATAGAATAATTTGAAGTCAGGAAACCTTTTGTATTGTCAAACATTTTTAATAAAAAGAACTAAGAGAATTATTTCTTTTTTTACTCTTGTCTTACAAAGGGTATTAGAGTATTCTTGATTTATGTTTAGCAAATAAAACATTATACAACACAGAACATAACAGCTCATAGAACATAATAGCTCTAGCATTCTTATTATTGTTGAAAAGATGACATCATTTAAAAATGACAAATTTTCACAATCTGTTAATTGATCACAAAACTAAAAGGGGAAAAAATTACATTAGTGACTTGTTTAATTGACTAATGTAACTAATTACATTAGTGTCTTGTTTTCATAATTGAAAACTATAACCACTGTACAAACATTATATTACAAAATGCATACAAAGTGTTATGATAAAACATGTCCTGGGTAGGTTTTAACACACTACTGTAAAACAAACTTTTACCGGTTTGCTCAAATATCATGATTATAAGCTAAGAAAGCTCAACTGCATATGGAGTTTATGCGCTAAAACAGCTGGTGTGTAGCATTTAACAACTTTACAACTGATTTGCTTGTGCCTGTAGAGTAATTAATGTGAACTTTATTTCTGTGGAGGAATTACTTAGAAAAGGACACTTTTCCGACTGAAATAGAAATAAAGAGATAAACATTACCCATAAAAAGTAAAAAAAAAAAAACTTTTAGATTTTATTTAGCAAAATACAAGAACAGACTTTAGTAACATGAGAAATAATAGTGTTTGTTATCTGTTACATAGTGACGGGCGAATTTAGCCTCATAAAGCACTGGGTACAAAAAGCTTTAAGTTTTTGTACAAAAATAATACAAAGCATTGATCTCTGGAGGAACAGCGACATCTGGTGGTTTGCAGAAATTAAAGAAGCCTCCACCTATATGACAAATAAAATGTATAAAAGTCATCTAATTTTGTGTTTATGGAAAAACATATTAATGTAATTTAAACTTCTGCAGCAGTAAATGCATACATTGCTGCACTTATATTATTATATTATAAATGTGTTTTTCAAATAGTCTTTGTTGATATATTAAACTATCAAATAGCTTATAGGCTCAAATTACCCTGTAGGTCCATGCATATTTATTCCTTATTGTAAGTATGTAAGTGGCTGGTGAATGCTTGTGGTTGTGCAGGGCAGCAAAGATACCCATCTTATTTTGTGGTATCATGCTGAACTTCTCCCAGACTTTTGATCATTATTTTCTAATAATACTCATGATTCCTAGATAGTAAATAACCCAACATTGTCTTGTATTAGTAAATAATTATATGGATGGAATTTTAGCGCTAAAACATTCTAAGCTATTAAACCAGTGATGCGGATTCCAACGCACTAAAGACGTCTGAAGCTTCAGACTTTGGTCTCATGGTATTGGCCATGTGACAAGCTCTGAGTAGCTTTGCTTCACAAAGGTGGATCAAGCTTCATTATTGTCCGCCCATCACTACTGTTATCGACATATTGCACTGCTTTAGCAGATATAAGCATACAAGCTGTGACTCTCTGTGTGTCAGACAATTTAAAAGGAGCCATACCAGAAAATAATGTGATAAATACAACATACAAAGCACTTTGTGTTATCTTGTAAACATTTTTTCCTGAATGCACACCATACTCTCTTCTTGCTTCTTCGTTCTACCCATCCATTCATACCAGCATGAGACGACTATATTGAACAGAATTCAGGGCCATCATCTTGCTAGTCCAGTTTGTGCCATCCATGACATCACCCAGCTGTATCTCAACAGGGGTCAGAGTTCATTTAGCAGTGGACAGGAGTTAGTATGTGGCATCTATTGCATTGAAGTTGCTATCCATTTGGTGTCTAAAGGAGAGCCGAGCCTTCTGGGAAAAATATGCTTGAGGACTGCCCACACTGTCGCACTCACTTGATGTCGATGTAGTTGAGCAGAGACGTTGCTTTGGCTCCACTTTCGGTACTGCAGGTTCTTTAAGAAAGAACATTGGATTATTAAACAAAGATATAAATATATGGAAATTTGGAATTTAGATCATCTAGAGGTTCCCCAGAGTAAGCAGATTAGTGTTTATACTGAATCTATAGCAATCAGCCATAATAGTGAAACCATTAACAATAAAACCACCTAAGTGCCAGTTGGGGCACTCTGGCCCTTTGGAGCAAGGCTCCGCGGGGCCTCTGGTGGTGTGATATGGTGTCTGTCACCAAGATGTTGGAAGCAGACCCTTTGGATGATGTGGGTTGTGGGGTGGGTCCTCCGTAGATCTGATTTGTTTGTCCAGCGCATCCCATAGATGCTTAATTGGAATTTGGTTTTCATGGACCTTGAGCTCTTTGCCTGCTAGCCCCTTTGCTTGGTGGGCTGTAGTGTACTAGGTGTTCTGGTGGCTTTCTATCACATTCAGCATTGACTTTTCTATGAATGTTTATGCTCCATTGGCTTTTCTGGATGGCCTTTAGTCTCTGTGGCATTGGTGGGCCCTGAGTTTACTGGTATATAACTGATAACCAATGTTATTCAATTCACCTGGCAGTGGTCTTAATGATATAGTTGATTGGCATATAACCAGTGAAGAAATTAATTATATATCCCAACATGTGGCAAGTATTTCACTAGCTTTGACAAATTTTTCACTAATATATTCATAAGTGGTCAAAACACAGGGCATTGATTAAATGTATAATATAGTGTTTTTTACTGTTATTATTATTATTTTTATAGAAATGTTTGAAGAGCTGACATCACTGGATGAATTAAGGCTAGGCACGTCTACTGTTATATTGAACCTTTATGGAATGTTATAGTTCTTATATTTTTTAAGTTAATTCATAAGCTTGCTTCATAGCCAAACTTCCCCGGGGTAAACCCTTAGATAATATGCTTACAACAACATAAGCATGATGCCAAAAGAAAATTAAACTTCCCCCATGCTATAAACATGCCATAAAGTTTAAGTAGGATTACTAGTTGGATTAAGGTGAGGCATTAAAAATGCTATTATGTAATAGCTGTAATATGTGAAAATACAGTATACTGCAGCCAACACAGTGACATAAACCATGACTTTTCCTTCTACCTTATACAGTATATTAGTTCGACATGTTTAAATAATTCTAAGACGCTAATTAAATACAGTTATATTACACATATGGCTCTCCTACCTGTTTCAGGAGGACACTCTTTGTTCTTGCACCGCTCTTTGCAGCGCCTGTAGAAGGGGAAGCACAGGAGTACCTTCACACCCATTCCTCCAAGCGACACCGCACGAAGAAAAGACCTGAGTAAGAAAGAAAGAAGACACGTTCAGTGTGTGTTTTATCGAATTCTGATAAAAAAATAAAAATAAACAGTCACATATTAAAAGGACCCTTCATTTGTGCTGAATAAACAAACAGCTATTAAGTCCTGATCTTATAACAACAATTGAAATGTTAAAGGCAGCAGCAGGGTGTGACCATAAATTTTAGTAGTGCAAGACAATAATAAATGCCATCCAGTGTACAGTCTAGCAGTTTGCTTACCGCATTTGATTGCCAGCAAAATTTTCCAGCCCAAGTATGTCTCTAAAACTACATCAAACTAAACCTAGCTCTTAATCCCGCTTAATCCCTCTTTCCCTCTCCCAATCTTCACGAGAAATCTTACCATAGTAATCATTCAAAATAAACTGTGCTTTTAATCTTCTTCCGGGAAATTTTTATTAGTTTGATGTTCTGATTATTTTGCCATAACACAGGATATTCTTGGTAGCAGTGTATTTTTAAACTATGGCCCAACTGGGCAGAAGTATGTAAATCTGGCAACTCTATCAGTGATTGTTAACCTAATGGGCGTCTACTAGTGCTTGTTGCAGATCCCTTTTTTGTCCCACAGGCCCAATAATACAGCAATGGAGCAGAGTGAATCAGTGAGCGTACTAACCTTACAACTGTGCCGCATCTAGAAAGCTGACTTACTTCTGTCACTTAGCGACTTGTATATCTTTGGCCATTGACAACAGGTAAATTATTACTTTCAAATGTGAGATGGCAAATAAGGACTTTATGAAGATTAAAATTTGCTGAACGACTGATCCACTTTCACCTATGAATAAGCTACTGGTTAAGAGTGATAGTCAAATCTTATCTCTCCTTGATTGCCAAGCTGCCTATCTTTTGCTATGTAAGTCTGTGACTCGACGTCAACATGCTGCTAAACCCTTGATTGGCATTAGTCTACAGAGCATGACGAGTTCCCATAGTGGGCCTACTAATCTTGGTATGATATAGTCTTGCAGTGTTGAGAGCCATAACGTCAAATGCCTTGTGATATAAAGTAATACAGTGATTGTCATTGAAGAATCTGTAATGTGTTAAAACTTGAACCGCAAACCAGTTTTACTGGTTTACATTCAATTTACTTATCTTTTAGGATACATATCTAATGGAATATCCAATTCTTTTGGATATCTCTTTCTAATTCACGCAAACCATAAACAATCTCAAGCTCTCTTCTTAGGAAATGATACAATCTATGTCAGTAATCATGAAATCATGACAGCTTCTTCATACTATATGAAATGTCTCGTGTTTTCTCTAAAGCTGGGTAGAGTAATATTGGTTTATCTAAAAATATACAGTTTCCCTGTAGAGTCTTGTTTTTTCCTCTCCTCTGTACCCCCCTCCCTATCCTCAATCCACCCTAGGCTATTTGGTAACCTCTCATATGCCTGGCAGCTTTCTCACATAACTGATAATCTGGCACATGATGAACTCAATTCATTCCCACCCAACAAAAATCCATCTGGCATAATGTTAGTTCCTTTTAAGGCCAAAGTGGTAATTATAAATTTACATTCGACTGATGTTTTATGCAAAACCAAATGCAAAAAACAGCCTTTAAAACTGTCAATACTGTATTACTGCAAGGTGTAGAAGGGTAAATTAAGTGTCAGTATTATGCAAACAATAAAAGCATAGGCTTGAGATTTTACAGTATTCTTGTAAATTGTTGAACTATGATCACAGTATGCGCTTTTCGCATTTACATGCATCTACCTCTGCCATTGGTATTTAATGAAAGAAAGCATTGTAGTTGCAAAGTGTTAAGGATTAGCATAGAGTGCAAAGAAGAATAGTACCATATACATATTCTACATTTTCGTACAATCTCCACGCATTAATAAACATTAATAGGAATGTGACTTGTTGTCTTTTACTGCAACCCTGCTGTCATGAGATCATGCCTAGCTATTAGGAGCATTTAATGATCACTACAGTAGATCCAGCATATTTTCTATTACTTTGGCAAAACAACTGTAAAAACATACAAAAGTTTAACATAAATGTTTAGCACCCTAACATCTTTATTATAAATGTAAATTATTTAGGTTTTCCTTAAGCCCTTAAGTTTGAACTGAAAAGCAAAATCAGCAAAACACTAGTTGCAATTTTTCTCTTTCTATTAGAATAAGACTAGCCATGTGCACGCCTCTCTGTTCTCTCTCATATCACACCCATTATTCAACACAGACATATTGTGTACAGTGGCTGGTCAGTGGTAAGGTATTGTAAGACCTTGTTCATTCCCTGGCAGGACGCAAGAGGGACATAGTCCAGAACACATTTGAGAAGGAGTGAAATAAATCACAACTGAGGACATAAAGTCCATACTGAGCCAACCTTAAATTATATCTCTGTAACTTGAGTCTCGGTATGACGTGGGAAAGCCATGGCTCTGGGTTAAGCTCTTGCTGCTCAAGTAGTCATTTCCCCCAAAATTTAACTACACATCCAAATTGTTTATAAACAAAATGTCTACTTGTCTACATAACTTTGCTATATTATTGAACTAAATGGATGATCAAGCTAGAGAGCTTGGTCAATATTTGTTCTGTTTCCTTTTCAGGTTATGCTACCACAACCGAAAGAATTCAGCTTGACATTTTCCAAGTAATAAGCAAAAGTTTTGACTTACAACACAACGCCACACCTACTCTCTAACTGTTTTAAGAATGTTCTGCAAGTTTCACTGGCTGCACAAAGTTTATACTTTTGCAAGTCTCCTGCTCACATCTTGTTTGCATCTCTAGGACAGGATTTTACCCCAAAACCATCCAATTATTAATCATACAATCAGAATTTGTGAAATGCTGTTTGGACCATGGGATAAAAAATACATTAGAATGAACTATGTAGTGCTTCTTTTAAATGTATTTACCATATTCATACACTGATTACTGATTAAACTGTATTGCATTAGGATTTTCTTAGCTATTGCATTGTGTGCATGTGGCATTGTATGCATGCGTCTCTTGGGAATCTAGCACTGAGCCCCGAACTGTATTAGTGTGGCTGCCATTTAAATTTTACATAATTATTTGGATACTTGCATACTAAATTTGTTCTGTTAGAAGAGAGACTTAGTGGTAGAGAAACACAGGGTAGTGTTGCTACCACACAGTTCCATGAATTGAAGTTCAGTTTAACCTGAGCTCAAGTTACAGTCTGTGTGGAGTTTCACATGTTCTCCCCAGGTTTCCCCAAGGGCTCTCCAATTTTCTACCACCTTCCAAAAATCATGCTTGCTCTGTGTGTGTGTGTGTGTGTGTGTGTGTGTGTGTGTGTGTGTGTGTGTGTGTGTGTGTGTGTAAGATGGCCTGCAATTTACTAGCATCCCATCCAAGAGTATGATTGCTTCTCACTCAGTATTCAGAGGACAGGCCAAAAAAACAACTCTAGCATCTAAGTTTGAATCTCGTTATGCAAACTTGCCTGTGTGGGTTTGAGCTGGTGCATACCTAAAGTAAAGTTTTTTAAAGGTTCAGTTTTATTTTCGTCACTGAAGAATTTGAAGCATTGCCAAAGTAATATACGTAAATAGAAATAACTAAATAATAGCACCTTCTTAAAGGGTTTAATCTCCAAGCAAATACTGCAACTTTTTACAAGTGCAGAGCTCCTATCAACAGTTATTGTTATTAATATTCAATAGGCTTAGATACCAGGCAGCCAAATTAGTGGTTTAGTGGTTAACACTGTCACCTTGCAACTCTAGGGTCAGTGCTCGATTCCCTGTGTGGTCTGTGTGCACAGAGCGTGCATGATTTGTTAGGCTTGGTAGGTTTCCTCTGGGTGCTCAGGTTTTCTCCAACATGCAGATTATGCTAATTGGCGTTCCCAAATTACCCATAGTGTCTGAATGAGCATGTGACTCTGTGCATGTGTGTGCCCTGGGATGGATTGGTTTCCCATCCACTGTGTACCCAGCCTCGTGCCCCAAGTCTCCTAGGAT
The DNA here is from genome assembly GCA_030014365.1 of Clarias pachynema. Classification (NCBI taxonomy): domain Eukaryota; kingdom Metazoa; phylum Chordata; class Actinopteri; order Siluriformes; family Clariidae; genus Clarias; species Clarias pachynema. The sequence continues at coordinate 14,665,400 of JAQMYL010000001.1, forward strand.
AGGCTCCAGGTGACCATGTATGTAAAGGACAAAGCGGTAAAGACGATAAGGTTTCAATAGCAATTAATCTCGCGTGATATTGAAACACACTCAGGACTGCGATGAGTGTGTTTCACTATGATGGTAATAACTGTCCAAAAACTGTGGGCTGGATTGGTATGCATAACAAGTCAGAAGACAAATTGTCTGCATTTTCGTGTTCTTTACAGCCTGCACTCGAATTATTTGAAAACGCAGGCTAAGTGGAGTATTAAACTAATAATAACAAGTGAGACGAATTGTAAATTGGAGATTCTGGAGGCACTTTAAGATTTGCAGAATCTTCTGCTGCCAGCATGATTTGATGTTTCTGAGCAAAAGATGATTTCCGTGTGGGCGGGAACACTTTTGGCTTCAGGCAGAAAATACGCAAACGTATACTGTATAGCCATGGGATAGGGTGTAGGAGCCATATTTATGCAAAGAAGAAGTGTTTTTGTTTCAAAGACGATTTGTGTCTTTAACAAACACAGCACGGCGATAAGCTCATCAGCGTGTCGCGGTGAAAATGTGCGCGCGGCTCCCGCTCCATTCACAGCAGCACGCGCCTCACTGCACGCGTGCTGTACGTGACGCTCGAGCCCCACGCAGTAATGCAGGTGATTTATGCATCACGGCTTACATGCGATAAATCTTGTAGTTTTGCAATAAAACTCAGCACCTGTAATCTGAATTCACAGTCAGACCTATGGTCCAAAGCAGTTATTTTTTTGTGTAAAGTCTGGAACATAAACGTGTCTTAGACAAACAAATCATGAGTATAGAAAAAAATAGGTCAGTTAACCAGCTTATCTTATCTTATCTTATCTTATCCATTGCTATAAAATTGCTTATATATAAAATATATATAACACAGTCACCTAATAATAAAACAAACCATCTTCATTGTGAGCATTGTCTTTGACTGATTTCAAACATATCTTTCACAAATTATATAATAAGATTTGTTATTTTTGTTATTTATATAGTAATATTTCATAAATATTTTCTATGTAATGCAACAACCTTTATGTTTCTATCTAGCATAATATTTTAATGTACCATATTAAGTTACCAAAGACTTTAATACTCACTATGCAGTTTGACAGATTAAGATTAGATAGATAGATAGATAGATAGATAGATAGAACAGTTAATTAATCCAAAATGGAAATTGTGTAATCACAAATTATACAACAAGTAAGCAACAAGCAAGAATTGCAGTGAAGGACTCTCATTTCTAAGCTATAAACGTGAGTTTATAATAGTGTTTATGATAATATTTTTTTTTTATAATAGTGTTTATTACTGCCCTAACCCAAATACAAGAGCAATATGACGATATGATAAAGTTTCTTGTTTGACAGACACTCCCACCCAGACACACCTCCAACAACCAACGCGAGTCAGGTCAAGGAATCCACAAAACACGCGTTGTGTTCCCTTTACACTACGCTTTTCATGGGCGATTGAGCAACTTTTAGTGTATAAATAGTCATTTAAATATTCACTTACCAATTTTAGGGAGCAGTCACCAGACAGAGGAATGTGAAGTATGAAATGTGCGTCACACCAAATCAGGCTGCCTGTCTGTCGGCTGCGCTCAGGTCTCTCGGAGATTACTGTCGGTCCGCAGGACAACCAGCGAAAGCGTAAGGACAAGATGTCGAGTGATATTAAGTGTCTCTCTGTGTGTGTGTGATCCCAGCACGGAGAGCTCTGGCGCTTTTTAAACGGATTTAGAGCGACCTCAGGCTCCAGCCCTCTCCCTCCCCCTCCTCCTCCCTCTCTCAATGGCGCTGCGAGACTCTGGCCCGCCTCCAAAGTTGAGTGATAAACATTCCCATTTCTAACAACCTTCACCTATAATTGTGCTACTACTGCTCATCATTTCTTATTATATACTCGGATGTTTTACGTGCATCTCTATTTTTCTGAGCATATGAAAGAAAGAAAGAAAGAAAGAAAGAAAAGCCTTGTAAACTGACTGTGACTGTAACAAAGGTATGTAGGTACAACTTTATTGCCGTTACATAGTACAGGTACTCAGCAACGAAATGCAGTTTAGCATCCATCACAAGTGCAAATATATTCTTTGTGAAATATATATATATATATATATATACTGTACACTACCGTTCAAAAGTTTGGGGTCACTTTCTAACTCTATGATGGTTCCTGATTTTTATTTCTTTCTACATTGTAAAGGAATGCTGAAGGCATCCAAAAAATGCATTAATCTCCT
>JAQMYL010000001.1:14687241-14697272 GCA_030014365.1 Clarias pachynema
CCCCCGCGACCCTGAATACAGGATAAAGCGGTATAGAAGATGAATGAATGAATGAATGAATGAATGAATGAATGAATATATTGCAATTATCATATTATTAATACAGGTAAGTATTAATGTCTTATTGTGTTACTGTTATTGTCAGTGAATATCCACATGTGTAAGAGTTACAGAGAAGAGTTGGCCATAATTTTATGGCCGTTGGGAGAAAAGAGCTCCTGTGTCGCTCTGTGGAACACTTGATGGTAATCAGTCTTTGGCTGAAATTGCTCCTCTGGTCAGCGAAAACACTATATAGCGGGTGAGAATGATTGTTCAAAATGGATTGTACTTTGGACAGAATCCTCCTCTTCGCTACATCCACAGAGTCAAGCTCCATGTCTAGCACAGATCCGGCCTTTTTAATTGCCAGTCTGTTCCTATCAGACATCTTCATGTTACAGCCCCAACAGACCACAGCGTAAAAAATGACACTCGCCACAATGGTTTTATAAAAACATCCGTAGAATGGAGTTAAAGACGTTGAAAGACCTGAGCCTTCGAAGAAAGTACAACTGGCTCTGTCCTTTCTTGTGTTGAGTGACCAGTCGAGTATTATTATTATTATTATTATTATTATTATTATAAAGAAGAACAACAAAAATGTGTAATCACTAATATCTTAGTTAGTATCTCAGAGCTTAGTTCATTTCCACTTTGTCCACATTTGCATGTAGATAATTGATAAAAACCTTAACTTGTACTTAGTCTACATCTTTAGTTAGGACATGCAGGAAATTCTTAAGCTTTGAAAACAAAAGGATTTACAGACAGTTAGATGCTTAACAGATTTTCACCAGAATGCTTTATCTGGTGACATAATTTCTGGAAAGGTTTTTGATGCTATTTTTATGTGTAACATGTGTCTTTTCACCAGTTTAGCTTTCCAGATGTAATCATGGTATGGCTGTGCCTTGACAGTGCCATAAAGTACTTAGCAAAAAGATGACCGCACAATTATTTAAAAAAACAATCTATATCTATATTTCTTTTCCTGGCATTCATCGAGGACAGCAATGGAAGAATTATATTGTACAGGGAGAACATGTTTCTTTAATGTGCATATCACAGTAAAACGTGAAACATTAAACTTTAATTGTATATTATGCACTCACTGGCCACTTCATTAAGTACACCTTCCCTAATTCTTAATGGCATAGACTCAACAAGGTGCTGAAAATATGAATTAAAGATTGTGGTCCATACTGACATGAAAGCATCACGCAATTGCTGCAGTTTTCTTGACTGGACGCCATTATGTGAAGGCAGGATTTTGACCCACTTTTCTTTGCTGATCTGTTTTAATTCAGCCACATTGCAGGGTGTCTGAGCATGAACAGCCTGTTTAAGGTCATGTCATAACATCTCTATCAGTTTTAAGCCCGGACTTACTACACAAGCTTTTTTTTTTTTAGATATATTTGAGCCATGCAGAGAAAGACTTGCTGCTGTGTTTCGGATAATTGTCACACTACCATAAAAACCAATGAACCATAGTCCAATGCCTTAACCACTGAGCTACCCCTGACCCTGACATCTGTAGACTAATGAGACGAAAGTTAAACATTTTTAGGTTAAACTAACACGGTGTTCCATAAAAAGTGTTATAATATACCAACGTTGGTATGATGTCCTTTTTATGGAACACAGTGTTAGTTTAACCTAAAAATGTTTAACTTTCGTCTCATCAGTCTACAGATGTCAGGGTCAGGGGTAGCTCAGTGGTTAAGGCATTGGACTATGGTTCAGAAAGTCCCAGGTTCTAATCCACCAAGTTTCCCCTGTTGGGCCCTTGAGGAAGGCCCATAACCCTCAACTGCTCATGTATAAAGAGGTAAAAATGTAAGTCGCTCTGGATAAGGGCATCTGCTAAATGCCTAAATGTAAATGTAAATTTGCCAAAAAAAGTCATGGGGATAATCAATATATTGTTTTGGCAAATGTGAGAGAAGCAGGTTTGTTCTTTTTGATCAGCAGTGTTTTTTTGTCTTGGAACTCTCCCATGGATGCCATTTTTGCCCAGTCTCTTTCTTGCTGTTGAATCATGAATACTGACCTTAACTGAGGCAATTCTTTAGATGTTCTGGGTTCTTTTATGAGCTCCTGGATGATTTGTCATTATAGTCTGAGTGATTTTGGTAGGAAGGTCACTCCTGGGAAGGTTCGCCACTGTTTTAAGTTTCCTCCACTTGTGGATATTGGCTCTCGCTGTGGTTTCTATGACATAAATGAATGAGTGAATATAACAGCCTCACCAGCAACCTCATTTCCCCTCTCACCTGTTCCAACCACTCCAACGCTAGATCATCTGCCATCATCTGTACCTGTTCCTCACTGGTTCATGCCTTAAGTTAGATATTTATAGTTAGTATTTGCCTTCTTGAATGATCCATAGTCACAGAGGAAAACATTACTCTGAAACTGGTCAGGTGCAGAGACTGGACTGAAAATACTGGAAATGAACAGTATTTCAGGAAGCCCAGAGTACTATTCAAGACATTAAACAAGTACAAGAATGTCTGACTCTTTATGAGCAAAATATGAGGAAACGAGACTATTTTCTACAGTACTGTACCTATAGGTAATTTTCTTGTGGAAATAATTTCATTCTATCTGTTTCTCCTCCACAGTAGAGATGCCTTTGCAGCAGGAGAGAAAACACCAGCCAGTTGGGCAAGTTGAAGCTCCAGATGGAGGTTGGGGCTGGGTGGTGGTATTCGCACTCTTCATGGCTTCAGCCCTAGTCTTTGGGCTCATCCGCAGTCTGGGGGTTTTCTTTGTGGAGTTTGTGCAGTATTTTGGGGAGAGTGCGCAGGCTGTGTCCTGGATCACCTCCATAGGAGTTGCCATGCAGCAGTTACTGAGTGAGTGAAACTACAAGTACAAGTGCAAACATGGACCTCTTCTCATGCTGGGTATAAATGACTTTAGCCATATATCATTTGTACAAACTGTTACACAGGACTATTTGAGTAAGATTTGAAAATGTTCTTAGACTGATTCGTTGGAACCTCAAATTAAAATCATATGATTTGCATGAATTACTGCTCTTTTACGTAGATGCTTTTAGAACTTTTAAGCTGTTTGTGAAAATCAGTCATTTGTTATATTATTGGCATTTAGATTTTTAAAAAATCATACATTAAGAAAAATAAATTAAGTGATTTAAGTATGACAATTATTAAATGGCTGTTTAATTATTAAACATTTTTCTTGGTATAGAAATGAATCCAAATAATTTGTACTTCTTCCTTTTAGCCGTTACATTCATTGCTGTTTTTGTGTCAAAATAATTTCCATTTCTGATTTTTAGTCTTTCCTCTCATTGTTCATTTGAAGTCAAAAAGAACCAGTTGAGTGGTTTTTAACGTTTCCATTCTTCTTTCGATGATTCCAGCTGTCAGTGCATTCGGACTGCAGATGAGCTGTGTCAGGAGTTACACTTTGCACATTGCACTTTATCGGTGATCAGCTTATTCACATTAGCATAAAGAAAGCCAAACTTTCTTTAAAATTTGGCAACAGACTTTTATTGTTGTTCAGTTGTGCTTACACAAACGGTTAAACAGATTTATACTAAAAGATTGAAAAATGAAGCCCAATGTTTGCTATAGAATTCCAGCTGTTATATCAATATACACAATAGTCTCGTCTTTGCTACAAAAGCTGGATGTGTGTGTGTAGGTCCTATTGGCACAGCTGCTTGTAATGCATATGGGGCTCGTGGTGTTGTCATGTTGGGAGGCTTTCTTTCCGGACTAGGACTCATTCTGGCATCTCGGGCAACAAAACTCGTACATCTCTACCTGACAATGGGATTTATTTCAGGTAACCCCATAGTCTGCACAGTTTAATACATGTTTCCATTGCACAGCTAAATATCTACATCATGTTCTTCTAATCCCCTCTTTAGGGTCGGGCTGGGCGCTGGTCTTCACCCCTACAGTAGCTTCTGTGATGCAGTATTTCAGCACACGGCGTTCTCTAGCTATGGGCCTTGGCTTCACAGGTGTAGGTTTATCCTCCTTCGCATTCTCTCCACTTTTCCAATACCTGGTGCAGTTATACGGATGGCGTGGGGCACTCTTGATTCTCGGTGGTCTCAGCTTCAATATTATGGTCAGCGGTGCCCTTATTCGACCGCTCAAACCCACTAAAGTTGTGGAAAAGGTACTTATTAATTTTCCCTGCTGATAGATTATCTTCATATAAGTTTTCACTATTATAATGCTGGCCGGGTCACAGAGACCTTGTTAAAAGTTTGGGTGACTCTTTTAGAACCTGTGCCCTGGCACCCTTATTTTCAGGTCTCATTCTTCAATGCACACATGGAAATATGAATTCAAGCGAGATTTATTGGGTAACCTTGTACAAGTATAATCTGTCCATATAATATATCTGTATATACAGTGAAGCACACATGGATGCCTTAAAGACATTATGGTGTTGCCTCTTGTAGCTATTCTGTTGTTGTTAAAATCTATAATTCCTACCCTCTCTTATTTCTTTCCCAGAGTAAAAGCAACAGCGTATCTGAAGGCTGTATGTCGTATTTTGAGCTGTCGTTGCTCTTGCACCGTGGCTTCCTCACCTACAGCTTGGCTGTCACATGCTTCAATGCTGGATACTTCATTCCATATGTCCACCTTGTGGCCCACAGCCGCCACGTGGGCTTCAGCGAATACCAGGCTGCGTTTGTCATTTCCAGCACTGGTGTGACGGACATTGTGGGGCGTGTGGTGGCCGGCTGGACCTCAGATTTGCGACGTTTGCGCTCCATTCATCTACTGACCATATGGACAGGTTTAGTCAGTCTGTTCCTCTTCTTGCTGCCCGTCTGCTCCATGCACGGGAACTATGCAGGTCTGCTGATAATCAGCCTGGCATATGGCTTCTGTGCCGGTACTATGACCCCACTGGTGTTCACTGTGGTGCCAGAGATTGTGGGCATGGAACGCATGGTTGGTGCTCTTGGACTTCTGCAGCTTATTGAAAGCGTCGGAGGCCTGCTTGGAGCTCCACTGTCAGGTAAGCATCCATTTCTAACGTCTAGAATGATCACTGTATCGGCTAAGTATTGAAGAGACTTTGTTGGTGATGTTTGTCTCTCATTATTACCTTTAGCATTAATTAATTTTCAGTTTTGCAGGTTTGTAAAATTATAGCTAGTGTAGTATGTATAATTTAAGGATTCAACCATTACAACTTCGCTCAAGCTTTAATAGTACAGTATAATATATAATACATTTAATGTGTTTTTGGCACACTAATCGAGGCATGACATATTTTGAATACACCCTTGCCTAAATCAAATTGTTCTGGATCGGCAGTAAAAATAATTTAGCAGCTTTTCTATTTAATCTGACACAGTGGTGTGCTATTGTATTGAATTGGGTTTAAATCCCAGGGATGCCACAGATATCTGTGGCTGTGAGTCAATGAGAAAACGAAAGGTGTGTATCCTTATTAGGTGGAATAAATGACTCTCTTTCTCTGTCAATAGAAACTGCAAGCCAATCAAGAGCATTTGTTGCGTATGATTCGGGGTGAGAATTGGTGTCAACAAAAATTATAGTATTGGGGGGAAAGAAAAATGTATCATCTAGAATAGTCTCTGTGTGGTGATGATATACAGTGCTTTAGCTATGCATACCCAGAACAGCATTGTACCTGAATTAAAGATGAGTATTTTAGTTATTTCTCTCTCTGTCTCTCTGCTCCTCTCTCAGGCTGGTTGAGGGACATCACAGGTTCTTACACGGCTTCCTTTGGGGTAGCCGGTGGGTTTCTCTTTTTTGGTACTATATTAACCATAGCTCTTCCCAACTTCTGTTCCTGGACTGATCCCCCACCCCTATCGCCAAAGATGATCGGAAATGAGTTCACTGATGATGATGATGAGCAAATTAAGCAGAATTTATCCTCTTCAGAGGATATACAAAACACAGACTCCATGTTTCCCGAAGCACTTCCATCTCAGAACCACATGATTGAAACGAATCTGGACATTGAAGATGCACTTCTCCCTGGAGATCAGACAGAACATAAGCCTACTTGCTGATCGACTGATCAGAGGAGCGATATGGAGTTGTCATAGGAATAATATTGACCAAGGATACTGATGTTATGCAGCTTATACTTTTTATGGTAAAAAGAATGAAATGTGGGACAGTGTTTACAGAGAAACTGTCAGTAGCATGTAAATGTCAACCTGACAGAAAGAACCATCAGCAAAACTTTTTATCACCTCAATTCCCTTTGGGAACAAAGATCAAGCCAGAAAACACTGTGTTGATTGTTATTGTTTGAAACAAGTCTGACTCAGATGCAACAGTGCCCACCAAATATGGCAAAGGGAATGGAGGAATTCACATTAAAATTGAACCTCACGCCATTGGTTAGCGTGTATTGATTGATTCGCTGGCAAATAACATTTAAAGGACATTTTGCTGAACATCTCTCACTCAACTGGTTAGCCTAGCAATAATCATTCTGTAATGCACACAGCATGGTTCTATATCTTTAAAGAGTATAATATCTTATGCCAACATTGAAGAACAGTTTCACAGTCTCAGGTTATACATGATGGAAATACCAGTGAAATACTATACAAGTGGTTCCCCGAAAGCAGCTCAGACATCAGTCGAAATGTCTGTTGTATGGGTTCCTACCATGGTGTAGTAATTGCGGTCAGAGATACATGATGCACTTGTGGGCAAATGTGAATATATATTTGAAGCGAACCTTTCATCATTGAAGGTTTCAGTATTATACTAAACCGGCATCAAGGACACGAATTCATGCACAGCGTAATTTTCTAATTAATTTTGAATATTAGATTTAGTACTAAAAATAGCAGCTGAATGTACACTACCTGAATATGACAGCATACATTTGCACTATTTTTCCCACACTGAAACTGAACACCCCAACACCCCCCACACCTTTAGTTTTACTTTTCGGTCTGCTCGAAAAAAAAGGAATGCTGCCTTTGTGGTCAGAATTGTAGGCGTACAGACATGCTTTGAAGATGACCTTTACCCTGGCATTAGTAGAGGCGTGTTCAGGGAACATTAAGTGTAATAGGTTACTTACTAACCTAAGTTTGTGTAAAAAAAAAAAAAAATTTTAAAAAGGAAAAAATATTTATTTCAGCTCTTGGGCCAGATGGTGGCCTAAATTTCTTTGCCCAAGATGTGTGAACTGCATTATGGTTTAAGCTTCCAAGACATCTTCCATTTTGGCCTAGTTAGAAAGCACACTTAATGCGCATGGAAGTATTTTACGGACATTTAAAATTCTGGCACTATTTAAAAAAAAAAAAAATGACATCATGACAAATGAATGTTTGAAGTCTAAAGGTAAATTAAAATCAGTTACTCATTAAACATTGTTTCAGCGTCTCTGAGGTTACTGTGACAAATCTGTCGCAATCACTAAATTAAACATTTATATGTGCTGAATGGCCCAGCTAAGCTGACTCTTTTTCAGCAGAGGCATGGCGCATTAAATTTTCCAATCCTGTCTCTTTCTATTCAGTGTAGTCCATGTACTCCCATGATTAAATGACACACATGAATAAAAACCAGAGTGCAGGTGATTATATGATTATATGATGTATAAGTGTTGGATACAAGCAGCCTGAATTTCCATGCCTGGCCATAAAACAATCATTAGATCAGAGTCTACTTCAGGTGTGCGACCCTAAAATAATCTTAAATCTGCATCTGTGTTCAAGTGCTTTTAAATATGAGACTTTAATTTACATTGAGCTCCTTAACATATGAACCTTAATCTATTGCTCTACTCTAATCTTAGCTGCTCTACTGGAACAACCATAGGAAATCAGTAAACATGACTGAATCTGGCACACAAACCAGAAACTTGACAAAAAAAATAGGGGGTGGGGGATTTTTTTTTTCCCCTCCTCAAGCATCCCTCCTAAAGACTGCTGATGGAACATGTGTGCTTGCTACTGGAAATCCTTATGTGCTAAATTATTCAGTTTGTTATCATTTAAAGTTAAGTTTTATTTCTTTCATAATTGATGTTGACTTTTTCCAAGTACATATACGTACAAACTCCAGGTGGGTGAAATGCAGTTGACATTTGCTGATTAGGTTTTTCTGGGATCATGCCTACACATACTTGATTACATTTGATTGCATTATGTTTAAGTTTGTTTGAATTAATAATCAAATGTTACGTAAAATAAATTTTTTACATTTTGTATTGTCAGACTTTATACTACAGGGTGCTCTACAAGTCTTCATATATAGGGGTAATTAACACTTTTTAGCAAAATCGTTTTTAGGTAGCTTTTAAGAATGCCTCAGATGAAGGAAGGTATTGAAATCCTTCTCATAGCTGGATCAGTAACGCACTTGTAACACAAATCTTCAAGTGCAAATCCATATATATCACACTCTGCGTTAACACAAGCTTATCATGATTATGAAAACAACTCCATGTGTCATTTTCATACGAAAATGTAATTCCCCCTATGTATGGAGTCTTCTGAGATATGTTGATTAAATAAACACTTGATAAACATTTTTTGTGTTTGTATTGTTTGAGATGGATAGCAGTGGTATTACTCTGATTAATAACAATTTTGAGGATCAGTCATTTGGAAGGTTGTTGTCTACAAAAATATATCTCCATAATAATCACTTCTGGTACATCTCTGAGCTTAAAGAGAGACATAAGCAAGCAAGTTTATTTTTCTACAGTTTCCCTCAGAAAATATTGTAGAAATCATTCGCTTCGGGTATGGAAACATTCATAGATAATACAATGCTTATGCAAGAGAAAAAGTGAGGAAAATAATTTTCCAGTTTTGGTCTTTAAGAAAATAAAACTTGGTGTTTAAGGAAATAAAACACTTGAAGGGAATCAACAGTTCATCTACAATGAATGCATGGTTTGAAAAAAAAAAAAAAAACTGCACGTCCCAAGAAGGTGCAATTAAAACAAACTGTTTAAACTGAATAATAATCCAGTCTCTGAAACTGAGGGATATCCGATATCTCTCAACACAGACAATAGAATTGCTCTGTACTACTTCAGATAAAAAATAAAAAAAAAACATGATCAGAATGATGTGATGATAAAACCAAGAGTTAACTGGCTATTGCATAGTCCTGATAGCAGTGCGGTAAAGGAAAACACTGGTGATCACAGAGCAAAGCTAAAACTTCAGCAGTAGTTTTTTTTTTTTTTTTGCACTTTTTTTTCCACACTGCTAAACTCGGATGATCTGCACCCACTGGCCTAGTAATCATAATGGGGCTCAGGTACAAAGATCAAGGGTGATAAAACAGATTATAACATTTATAACTGCTTTAACTTTTTGTGTCACAGTCAAGTGATCACAAGGCAAAAAAAAACAAAAAACAATACACTTATGAAATAACATCTTCCAGCACATGTGTGAGAGAATAATAAGAGAACCGGTACAATCTTGCATCTTCTGGTTATGGGGTTTTGATATCAGCACTGCGTCGTTTCAGCTTCTCAGGGTTGTTGGAAGCCATTTGAGAGAAATCCCTAAAGATATCATGATAGGTCTCATCACCTGCAGACAGTCAGAGAGACGAGAAGGAATGGGGGGGTTGGATTGAAAAGAAACAGAAGGGATTGAACTAATTAGCATGATTATTTCCACATTTTGTTTTAATATCAAATTTATAATGAACATTCACACACACTTCAGTTTAGCCAGTGGGCTTCTTAGCTCCCTTTCTACCGATGCCCCTGCATAGACTTTTACTTCCTCAACAAACCTCTCCCCATCTCAAACCTGACACCAAGTCCAAAAGCTTGCTAAAGAGTTAAATCAGGTGTGTTGGATGGAAAGACAATTTATTTTTTATATATATATAATTATACACACACACACGCACACACACACACACAGTGGAACCTCGGATTACGAGCATAATTCGTTCTGGAAGCGGGCTCGTATTCCAAAACACTCGTAAACCAAATTA
>JAQMYL010000001.1:14704065-14717325 GCA_030014365.1 Clarias pachynema
TATATATATATTTCGTTATATATATATATATTTCGTTTGCCTAGGACATGTAGTTACTCAGACATTCATATTCAAAATGATGTCAAGTTTTTTTGGGACACCCTGTATTTAGTTCACAACACAGCAATGTTTAAAATTTAAACTCGTGCTCAAATTCATACAGTGTATTTATTCATATTCATGCCAGCAACAGCTTGTATCACTGTTACCTGCCATGTCTCTCTGATATGCATGCAGGGGAGGAAAGCATAAAGACATTTTTTTTTCATGTGATAATGTGTGTCTTGTAATGCAAGTGAGAAGGCAGCAGAGGGCACTGTAACAGTCCACACATGAAAACAATTAAATATTGGTAAAGTCTTAAATTTACGGTTGCTCAACTAACAAACACAGCAAACAAATCTTCATGATTCCTCAATCATATCTTCTGCTATCCACCATTTAAAGACACTGCTTTTCTTACACACTGTAAAGCACAGCAGTATTTAAGGACACTCCCCTCAAAAGTACTCTGAGTTCTGTTTGCTGGCTCTTAATTTGTAAATGATAACTTTAAAAGTTGTAAAAACAACGGTTTTGTGTTCTTGTTATTATTTTTTTTTACCATTAGAGTGACATAGGAAATGATGTCACCTTCCACACTCCCCAGTGAACACGTCATACCGTTATAGGTACCATTATGAAATAGGAACGATACTCAAAAGGGTACAGATGATTCATATTCAGATTCAACCATCACTGTTTTGCACTGAACCTGTGTTCTGGTGTGATGGGTGAAGCAGAGTATAATGCAGGATACACCAAGTACCTGGGACTGGAAGGGTGTGGCTTCTTTATCGTAATCTCATCAATGCGTGCCTCATAGATCCGGTTAATAGCAGTATTTCCCAACTCACACATCAGCTACACAGAAAGAGCCAGAAAGAAAAGGAAGAGAGTGAGTGTGGATCAGTGAGTGAAAGTGTGAATAATCAAGGTCACACCTCAAACACTGACATGACACTGTGAAATTTATTATTTTTTTTGTGTGTGTTTTTTTCTTTTTTTTACTTTTATGAGTTCAGGCTCCCACGAGTCCAAGGTTAGAGAGCGTACTTTAGAGAAATGGACACCCAGACTCCTACAGAGACAGAAGAGATATAGGTGTCTGTTAGTGATTGGATGTTAATGTGCATCAGGGTGAAAAAAAAAAATTTAAAAAAAAAATAAATAAATAAAAAGTAAAAAATAAAAAGTAAAAAACAAATCTATATTTATATACACCTAAAAAAAATTATACTGTATGTAGTGTATAACACCACAAAAACGAGTAAAGAAGCTCATTTTACTCCAAAGAATCACAATAAATCATTTTAATAACAGAATAATTAAGCACTAATTAACATTTAAAATGTCTTAAATGTACTGGATTAATTTTAATATGCATTTGTGTCACAAACATTTCATGAAAGACCTGCTTAGTGACTGGACTACGGATTATTATAATATTTGAGGAAGAAACATGGCTGATGAACTCAAAAGAGAAAGCAAGCAAACTGTAACAGATTCTGCAAAGGAGAGATATGAATTGGCACCAAACTCCAAATCAAATTAGAGTTCACACAGGACAGCAGTTTAAAAACATTCGCATAATTTACAGAAACCTTTTTTGGCTACACTTCTGGGTCGAAAAATAAAATAGATAAAACTAATAAACTAAATAAAATGTGTGTGTTATTGTAGTTATTTTGTAGGGGGCCGAAAAGTTCTACAAGGCAAGACATCTTTAATCTTTAATTGTTGCAGGATTGTGCAAGTTTTTAAATATACATATACGATGTAGCCAAAGAGTTTGGTGAAAGGTAAAGGATGTTAGCTGTTTTGAAACTGTTCAGTTTCGTACTAGAACCCCTGAATGATAGTGAAAGAGGCAGAGTGCCTCAACTGAGAGACACTTCGAGATACCTCCACCTCCTGGATGTGTGTGGTCGATATCCTTTTTAGCTCATTTACAGCATCTGGAGCATAGTGTTCTAACTTTAAAATATCCGAGCACAGCTTTGATGTTACCCTTAAGCTTTGTGAACGTTCACAAAGGAGACGCAGATCTTTGAGGGTTAAGAAGAAGTTACCACATGCATCTTGCAGTAAACGACAGACGTACAACATCAAAGATTTTTGTCATAACTACCATGATTACACCATATTGTTACTGCATCGAACACTACAGTGAGGCTCTGTCACGCTAGGAAATCATTGGTTTGTGGTGATTGGCTATTTTTAAACTGCCATTGAATTGTTTGAATAGTTTGCTCACTTTTTGACAGTTCACTATAAACTAGCTTATAAAATAGTTTATGATTTGGTTCGCTGCAGTTTACATGACTGCCCAAATGAAAAATGTGTAATGTGCCTGATTGTGTGAAAAATACAGTATTGCAGTAGTGTTGGATTTCAATTTAAACAAAATGTGTTCTGGTTTACATATTGACGTCTATTTTTACATATACAGCACTCTATAAAAGAGTGGATATTTGCTCTCTATAAAAGTTAATTCAATTCAATTCAATTTAATTACATTTTATGTCATTGTCACAATTAAATTAAATAAAAACAGTAGATTAGGACATGTACAGAAAAAAAGTAAAAGACCATGACTATCAGGTTGACCCTGATGAGCAAGCCAAGTGTGACGGTAGATGAAAACAGGAAGAAACTGTTAGAGGTACCAGGCTCTACAGGGAAACCATCCTCATTTGGATGATATCAGATAGTATGACCCTAAATCAGTCCCTGGTATATCTGTGTGCTATGAGATTGAAAGTCTAACATAATATAAATATAAAGTAATAATACACAGCGAGTGTTCGTTTGTAAATGTATTGTTCTGTAAAATGCGTGGACATGTATTTCACCTCATAGAGCATGCATATTTTTACATATGAATGCAAATAACATTGCATAGGTATTTTGTGTGAGCCTCGCGTGTCATTGTTTGCATTACCTGTGTATTCCAGAGCAGGTGATACAGAGTGTTATGCCCAGGTTAATGGAGGCCCAGTCCGGTCCTGGTTCTCCGCAGTCACAGCACTGGTTGTTCCCAGGTATAGCCTGCACCTCCTCCAAGGCTTTACAGTCCTTCCGCTCGACCCCTGGATTCAAACTGCCTGACATAGAGCTGCAGCGCTCCCTCTGTCACAAACACACACAACTTATAATCATCATACATGCATAAACTGAGATCGAGACTTATTTATCAAATGTCAAACAGAAATGAGAGCAGATCTCCGTAAATTATATGATGTGATGAATGAATGAATGAATTTGATTAGGTGATTACAGAATGAATTATGAACCAGCTTTAGCTATGTGGAAATAAGCATATAACAAACCTCAAATTTTTGCTTTATACAGTACATATGTAATTTAACAAAGAATGTGGCTCTAATGTCTTGCTCAACCTGCAGGCAAATCTGATTAGTCAGATCACAAATCTGATCTTTAGGAGTGACTGTACACACTGTTATTTGAAAGTGATCAGATCACATTTGGCTTTGTTCTGACTGGCAGCCCAAATCCCACACACTGTGTTGGTTGCCGTGGTAGCGACACTGGCAGCATGAGTACACTGTAGCGTGTGTTGTGTTACGTCAAATGCTGGCGACTTACAACAACAGACAGATAACAAGACAGTTAAGAATGGAGATATCACTTCTCACCCTTCAGGTGATATCAGCATCTGGTCTCGTCCAGACAATATCGGCATTCCCTCTCGTTTTTCAAACCATGAAACCCATAAGACATGGTCACGTGGACTTGAACTTCTACATTGGGTTGCGAGTGACAGTTTAAAAATAAGTGGGTAGAGCATCCAGACTGAGACACAACTATAGGAATTTAATTTAAATCTGATTTCAATCCACCTCTTTACATGGTTCAAATGTGCAAATTTGATTCTGTGTAGTTTTTCATTGTTCAGACTACATGAAAGCAATCTGATTACAAACTGATTCCAAGCTGATTCCAGTCTGATATGGCAAAAAAAACTGATTTGGACCAGCAGTTTGAACAACGCCGAAATTATGCAGGTGCTCTGCCAGTCGAAAACCAAGAAACCATTCAACAATTGGGGGGTTGGGGAGATGGAGGTGTACAATTTTAGAAAAGATGAGATAGAGGCACTTATCCCGAAGGAAAAAGCTTCCTAAAGTTAAAAAACAGCAATGCCAAAAACTATTTTCTAACCACTTCTGCAGGTCATTAGATGAAGTCTGTTTACAGGTAGGTTTTTATTCATTTGTGAATTAGATTCAGATTTTATTAAAGGGTATTATTAAATATAGATGAGCCATAGATTCCATTCAAGATTCCAGAACAAATAAACCGATCCAGAGTTCAGTGTGGACTATTGAGATGAATAACATTGCATTTGATTTATTTGGTAAAAAAAAAATCATTCCTGTATTTTGTTACAAGGTCCCCCTTTAAAATTTTTACTTTATACCATGTTATTTACTGTACCTGCTATACTTATTGATAATATTGCATTTTAGTAAATAAAATACGAATCAGACAATTTCAGATAGTAATATGCTGAAATGTACACACATTGACCTGTGTAAGCACAAGCAGAAGGTGAAACAGAGGAATAAAAAAAACTTGCAGTGGAAATTATGCACGCTCTTATCATTTGAGCACATAGGTTATTAAGTCTGATAAATAAGGGACATAGAGTGTGTAGTAAAGATCAAGACTTGATGTACGAGGTCTTGAGATATTTGTCAGTGTAATCATGTAAATATATCATCTATTCATCTATTATACATTCAATCCAATCATCTAGGAACCTCTGTAGCCCGTGGAGGCCAATAGTGACCACTGTATTTATTCCCATTTTTACAACCGTGGTAAGACCTCCAGTCAACATTAACTATATATATAATTTTAATTTCATAAATATACTTAAGCCTGGGAAACATCCCTGAATTTCTAATGATGTTCATAACAATTAGTCCAATCCACTGTGTTCATAACACTAGTATCTGTGCATGTGTGTATGCGCGTATGCTATGTGTATGCGCGTCTTACAGGGCTGCATGTGTCCTCTCGCCTCTCCTGAAATGCTGAAGCAATGCTGTTCTGCACAGCACTCATCCAGCCCTGCTGCTGTCGCTCTGAATCAGCCTGCAAAAGACAGCTCCTACACACACACAATCATGCGTGTATTAAACATTAAATAGCAAAACACTAACATGCACAGAGAATGTTAAAATGCAATTACATGCAATGTATAAAGTATGTACAGAAATATTTTTTTACAGCTTCAGTAACACTTGACCATCAAACACAATAAACCGACACCACAGCAAACATGCTCATCACACACACACACACACACATACAAACACACACACACTCACTTGGAGGGTGAGACAACCTCAAAGCAGAACCTTCTATCCTGTTCAGCACAGGGTTTCACTGTGCACAGGCGCAAGTCTTCCACCACCACAGTGGGCTGCTCCTACACAAAGAAACAAAAAAAGGGTGTCAAGTCAAGTCGAACAGACCTCTGCTGTTATTGTACACATACACAGTAGTAAGAACTTATGTGATACCTACTTTGAATTTCTTTTGGTAGACCAGTTGGTTTTTTTGAATGGAAAACCAACGCCTAGAAAAATGAGATAGCAAACATTCATGACATTCCAACACAGCCATATTAGGGAAGAGCATTTAGCACCACAAGTATTATGCTGATTTATGTACAGTGTTACTACTGTACACTTATAAAGCTCTGCAAAAAAAAAAAAAAAAAAAAAAACCTGCACTGGAAAACTAGCAAGATCCATTGCATGGCAACATTCAGGATCACAAGAACATTTTAAACATGTACAGACTGCAGAATTAAAATTAAATTCCATTCTTACAGGTGTACAGATGTTAAGGTTAAGTGTCTAAAAAGTAGAGCATTGTCTTGTACCTGCTCCATGTTTTGAAGGCATTGCTGGCTCTCTTGTACAGGTAGCCCTCCATGGCAATTCCACTGTTTGTGTCTGGACTGAAGTCCAAGATCAATTCATCATAGGACTCATCCTGATAAATTATTACAGTAGAAATACGTTACTATGATATTTGATCCAAAATGTTGGGTGGTTTGGTGTGTGTTTCCGTGGGACTACCTTTTTCTTGATGTCACAGTGTCTCTGCTCCATGTCCCTCTTTTCTCTTGCACAGTTTAAAACTAGTTGTGTACACTGACACAGAGAGAGACAGAGTCATTCTCCTGACCTTTCTTTATTTTATTCATGTATAAGGTATGACAGATATAAAAAAATAAAAAAAAAGGTTTTAGGTGATGTATTACAGCTAACTATATTCAACTGCAAGGCAAAAGAATTTGGCATTTAATACTTCCACAAACAGGAAGCAGGAAGTGTTGACATTTGGTTTCCTGTCCAGGTCAAAAGACTTATCACTCATACATTTTCATTAACTCTTAATTTAAAAAAATAAAAATAAAAAAATAAAAATTATATATATATATATATTTATTTATTTATTTATTTTGTATTCAAAGATTTCACAAGATCTAGTTGTCTGACTTATGAACTCTGATCATTTTTGTTGCACATTTTTCTAATTCATTTGAGCGAGGATGGTCTTTTTCTTTTAGTGAAACCTATAAAACAGTATCTTGGTGTCCTCCTTTTTCCTGGATATTATCAAGCCATAATATTTTTTTCTAGTCTGTCTCACAAGAGCCATGAGTTATATCTCTATTCAATAATAATAATAATCGAATACATCATTTTCTAGCTTGTTACAACAGTCCATGTCAATTTTAGAGTCATCTATGCTTAAAAGATGAAGAACCATAATATAATCCTCGCACTGAGTCTGTCACCATTTCCTGTGTAGGCAGGAAGTTTTGTAGCAGGTTTTGTGGCTTTCACAGGCCAGTACAAGGTGACTGTGCTTCCTGTCTCAAACGACTCACTTGTTAGATAACCACCTCTGTAGGAAAGACTGCAGCAGAGAAGAAATTTGTTGAGTTGAGAGCTCATATCTAATGCTTTTATGTTAATTTAGGGCTTTAAATTGATGGCGTTAATATGGAGTTAACTACTATTCTAAACCTGACATGCTAAATATCATATTTAATAATAATCTCGGAGATGCTTGCTTCATTTGTTTTATATAAACAGGAAAAATATAACTTAGAATTAAGCAAGATCCATGAATGTGAGGCAGATGACAATACATTGTAAAAATGTAACAGTTCCATCGTGTACATCGTGTTTGATGTGCACTGTTTCATGCTGTTGCTAAAAGCCTTCTTTCATAACCGTTTCTGATCAGGCAAAGAAACATGACCTCTGCTCCCAAAAACCATGCTCTTGTTGAGAATAAATTTCATACATGAACAGAAATGATGGATCAATAAATAATCTGTACAAAGGTCAACCATCTTTTGGTGATCTTTGCTTCCAACCTCATCGGTTAGTTGTTTGCGATACTGCTCTAGTTCTGCGAGGGAGTGGTGACCCTGCTGGAAGAACATCGCCTCGGTTTCCATCAGCGAGATCATCTGTTTCAACCACACAAATAAAGGAACAGATTAAATTTTAAAGAATTAGGTTATTTCTCTGGCCAGATTCAGTTCCGTTTGTATTTAGGAAACATTACATCAGTAATGGCTTCGTAAAGAAACATACCGACGTCATTATATCAGTCTTCTTCTTGGACTCAATAACATTAATCTAATTTGGGGAGAGAGAGAGGGGGCGGGTGATACAGAAGGAAAGAGGAATAGAAAAAAGTGAGACAGTCATATTAGCTGCAGAAGATATAGCATAATTAGCATAATTAAGACAGCTGAGGTTTTAGCATATGTTTATCATGTAGATAGTGTGACTCTTTCCTAGGCCTGAGACAGAGTTCAAAATGGGTGTAACTTATCTGAGGTTTCCTAACACAACTACATCTACAGTAGGGAGTCTGGCTAATTTTATTATTTGAACATCTGCAAATTGTAATGTGCAGATATTTAGTTAGCTGTTATGAAGGACGGGAGACAGGAAATATGATGTTAAGTATCATTTCCACTGTAATTAAACATGTTTATGATTTGCTTAAAATGTTGCATATTGAATAATAACACAGCATGCTCTGTGCAAGCAATAAAAAAAAAGGAGATTCTGTGTCTGGTCTAATATGGAGTTAATCTTCCATTCAAGTTTACAGGATGTTACAGTAAATGGTTAATTTTTCTTCTGACCTTTCTTCTGTCCTTACAGTACATCAACATATGAAAACTATGCACAAATCTATAGTGATATTGTGTGTAATTAGTTAACGATTCCCACTTATTAAAGTCTACACATTACTGTGCAAAATTCTTGAGCCATCTCTCATTTCATCATAGTTTGCTTCAAAGCATCATATGAATGTTTTTGTTTATTAAGTCACACAGTGGAAAAAAATATCTGACCAGAACCCCAGGTGATGCTGTAGCCTCTAGCAGTCAGAGAGCCTAGAGAGCTGATTGGCCAAGCTCTCTCAGGGGAGGGATGGGTGGCATTCTAGCACTGTAAGACATCTGTAAGCTCAAGCAAACGAAAGAGTGGATAGCACTCTCCTCCCAGTGTGTTACGCCGCTACCTATGGTGCATGAGCAACTGGTTCGAAAACATCTGGTTGATTGGTGTCATGTGTCTCAGAGGAAACTCATGACAGACTTCACCCTCCCTGGTGGTGCTTGGGGCCTTTATGGGAGAGTCCCCTAGTGACAGGTGGGAATTGGCTACGACTAAAATTAGAGGGAGAACAATATGAAAAACAGTTATTATTTTTTCTCAAAAAAAAAAAAAAAAACTTTACTGGTGATGCTGAATGGTTGGACCAGACGAGAGGGGAAATGAGGTTGCTGCTGTTAGATAAACAACCAAGTTTTCAATTGCATCTCTAAGCATTATGTAACCTGTTGCAGTAAAACATTTGTTCCAATTTCTTTAATTTTCTTCAATTTCATATGAAGAAATGAGGGATGGCTTAAGACTTTTGCACAGTACTCTATACCTGTAGATGAAAGAAATATAATAAATATGAGGTCATTTTGGATTTAAGCTGAACTATGTGTTATGAGTTTAAGATGAAACATTGTCACATCCAGGAAATGTAGTACCTGCAGTACATAGTCCAAGGTCCCTGATCTGAAGGCTTTACGGGCTTGAATTAGGGCTTGACTGGCTTCCTCAACCTCATGTATCTTTCCCCGTGGGGCCTGAGCATTCCTGCCCAAAGCTGTCTCCAGAGTCTCACTGCTGCGCTCAAATTCCTTGCGTGCATCTTTAAAGCGTTTCACATCCCTGTAACAGACAGAAGTACCAATTTTATGACCCTATGTAATGTAATGTAAGGCAAGGGCTATTCATATTACTGACCAAAGACAGTGTGATTCCACTGAGTAGAGCTGACTGGATAGGATCTCAGACATGACTAGTGAGACAGGATCGAAATGAACCTCATAAATCAGACTCAGCTTGAAAAGGCTCCGCTTGTTATGTGCCTTTGTGCAAGTTGTGCTAAGTAACGCTCTTGTGCATAAAGTTCAGATTTCCATCTCATTGTCAAACACCATATGTTCATTTTTTAGCTCTTTTTTTCCTCCATTTTTTAGCCATGGGTCATTGGGTGACACAGTATATTTCATAGTATGACAAACTTATCGATACATTCAGTTTGAAACTAATGCATATGGTCCTTTTGACCAATGAGACAAATCAAACAGATCAAACATTTTCGCAAGACCAGCAGCTTGGTCAGCGATGAGAGGGGAGAGTATATTACACCAAATCAGCATGAGTCATGAACCCACTTCAATAATGCAAAATTGATGTATCTCAAATGCTATAGTTTAACACAGATTTTCATTCTTTTAAAAAATAAACTTTCAAAAGATTACTCACTCTTTCACAAAACTCTGCAGCTTCTGTTTCACTGACTTCTGTGTGCTTTCAATGAGCTCCTGGCAAGAGAGAGAGGATGAGACAGAGGGAAAGAAAATGGTGAATAAACATGGAGACACATCCTGAAAAAATGTGAGCATTTTTGTTAGTTACCATCAGCGACAGCGAAAAGGAGTAATGTGTGTGTCTGGCTTTACCTCCTGAGCCGTGAGGATGACGGACAGCTTCTTGGAGAATGTTTCCAGACACTTCTGCAGGGTTTACCACAAGCACACAACAACTTCATTACAGACACTCTCACTGACAAGAAATTAATTATAAAATGCTCTAAAAATTGCACATACAAGGAGCATCCTGTTTTCATAGCTAATCTACACTGTGGTATAGTTGCTGCAGGGTAGGTGCAAAAAATTTACTGACCAAACATATGGTCATAGTAACATTGTTGAAGTTCCTTTTCTTGCTAATAATGACGAATGATCACATCCTGATATGCTATTGTGGGCTACACAGTGTGGTTAAATTTGAACGAGCCTTTCCATGATGTCTGGATTGCTGTAGAATTGAAATGCTAACTAGCTGTGCATGCCATGATAAAAATAAATAAATAAATACATTTTTAAAAAAGAGAGATTGTAGCAACTCCACAGTTCAGAATGATCCAACAGACAGAACAGTAGTAACCTTAAGCATAAAAAATGGCTCATTTTTTTAGCCATGCCTCTCTTTTTCTTCATGAAGCATCTTTAATAAGGAGTTGTATGCTAAACCTGAACAGATCACTCACCCGCACTGTTGTGTCTTCAGGGAAGTGGTATCCAAGCTCCCTGATTCCACTTACAAAGCTCTTACTGCTCACGCAATATGTTCGGCCTGCATCCAGCATAGCATTACACTGCTTCACCAACTGTACACACCCAAACATTAACCCCGTTATATTTTCTATTGAAATCTGCTTTCAGTTAACCACAAAGAAATCTGACCATGCATCTTCAAAGTATTCATTCCCCACTACCCATGCTTGCTTTTCTTTATTTGCTGTTTTACAATATGATCAGATTGTGAGGTTTTTTTCTTTCCTTGCTTCTTTAATTTCCACAGAAATGAAACTAAACAAAATATTTACATCATCAGATGTTTTTTTTTATTAGAAACATCTAAAAACTGCTCAAATGATAATTATAAAACAGCTAGTTCTTTTACACTACTTTGTTTTGAGAAACAGCATTACTAATAATGTATATTAATAATAGTAATAATATTTCACTAATGAAACTTTACCACTGGTAAAGTTTATTCTTTGTCTGTGTTCACTATATAAATATTTCCATCCTAAAAATAGTTCCTTACAATGACACCATTATGACACTTATTCCAAACAGTCAGTCTGTATGTTGGAATCTCAATATGAAATGCTTTTTCCAATTGTGGTTTCTTTGGTGACCATTTTTGGTCTGAGCAAAAATAAACAAAATATATGGTCAAATTGTGTCTAAATTGTCAGTTATTTGATATACCCCCTTCAGTACAATTGCTACCACCAATTTGCTTCATCATATAAATAGTTTCCGTGGTGCTATGATTTATTAGGTTTGTGCCAAACATTATCCTTTGGCTTTAGACCACAGAATCTTTTTCCAAAATCGTTCATATTTTCTACAGCGGTCTTCCTCAACTCTGTAACCTAATCAGTACTGTAGCTGGACTTGTGGATACTTCTCTAACAAATGCCCAACTCAATTTCGCCTGATCTTTGTAGTATATGTGTTGTTCCATATTTTTCTGCACTTTGTTATAACAGTTTTCACGGTGCTCCTAACAAGGTTATGATGTATAAATCCTTCCAATAACTTCATCTTACGGCTCCAAAGGCAGTTCCTTGGCCTTCATGACAGCAAAATTAATCTGATCTGCTATTTTAGCTATGTCCTCTTAAAGTCAGAGATATTTATTGTGAAAGAATACGTAGGTACAAACTGTTTACCATATTTAGTGCAAGCTTTAAATTAATTACATTTAAAAATACTAGCCCAGATTTCTAGTGCTAAAAGATAAATACTTATCAGTTACACCATTGTTAGACAGTTCTGGAATCACTTTTAAAGAAACAGAAAGATATCCCACTCAAACGTACTTAAATTGAATGTTGCAATACAGCAACAACAACAACAAAAAGAATCACTAGAGGCCTATGCTTTCTGCAGGCCCTTTATGTAAATTAAATCGTCTTGTTACACCGGACCACAAATTTCCTGTTTTGTTCCTCATTTTTGATTGAATTATCAAAAAAGCTAGAAAAAATAAATGTTAAGCTTCATTTTTAATTTCATTACAGTATCCATCTCAGCAGTCATGGACCACATGTGTTATGATGTAATGTCTTAGGAGGGGTTCTGTTTGTTGAAAGTGGCTTAGGGAGACACATGCCTTTACAGTTGCATATAACTTGGCTTAAAGTACTCTCAGCCCCCCCTGAAGTCTTGTGCAATCTGTTTTTAATGCATCTTAGGGGAATTTATACTGGCATTTCTATGTGGAAAATCACTATCCAGGTATAATTCTGAAACTCATTATGATAAAAGCAGCTCTAATCAGACTCACTGACCGATCACTCTCATAAGCTCACATAAGGCTCATAAATATATAAACTCAGACAAACACATACCCACCCACAACCACAGACAGATGCATGGGCACACTGATACACATCTTAAATAGTATCCACTGTCTGATGTCAGGCATACAATATCATTAAAATACTCCATTGCAAACATAGAAGTTCAGAAAGTCAGTTTATCCTTAGTGATAACTTTTATCAGAGTCTTGATGAGGAATTGGATAAGGGACTGGTTAAAAGCCATTGAAATAGCCATTGAAATAGTAATTCCTCTTTCAGTTCATGTAAACATTGTTTGAATACTATCTCTTTTCACCAAACTGGGCTGTTGAAGAGGAACGAGGGGAAAAGTGACGCTTCTCATAAAAGGAGCAATTTGACAATAGGAACACTATGATTCATTAAGTTTACAGTCAACAGTTTTTCTTTCATTTAAATAAAAATGATTTGACTCATTCTGTGTCCACCTCACCTTTTCGAGTCGTGACTCCAGTTCATTCACATCCACCTCCACTCCCTCAATGGCTGACCTGATAACAAAAAACCACAGTAAGCATATAGGGCAAGTTTTTTATTCTCCCTCTCTCTCTCGTTCTCTCTCTGTCCCTCACACACACACACACACACACATACACATACACACATACACACATACACACACACATACACACATACACACATACACACACATACACA
>JAQMYL010000001.1:14747888-14762960 GCA_030014365.1 Clarias pachynema
GGTTCGCCGATCAAGCTATTTTTAGCCAATATCGGCCGATCATGATCGGTGGCCGATCAATCGGAGCATCACTAATACAGAGACACACAAATTCAGTTTTACCCTAGGTCTGTTCAGAAAGGACAGCTTAGATTTTGAACCCACTGCAGCTGAAGCACTTGCCTCATGTAGACGGAGTTTTAAAAATTCCACAAGCACGTAATTTTACTAGTCTTATTTACCCAGGCTGTAAAACAGTATGTTTTGGCCACGCTTTACATGACATGCAACATTCTAAATGACCAGAATGTTTTTATTAAACGTATTAATAAAGCCTTATTAAATTGACCATCAAACACACACACACACACGCACACACACACACACACAAGAAAGAGGTGAACTCTGACTTTCACACAGCTGTTCCAAGCCTGCACTGTCATCAATTTTGTCCTGTATGTTTAATGAGTTTTCACAAAACACCCAGTGTAGATAAAAAAATTTTTTTGTAAAATATATTTTTTTTATTTGGTACAAAGATTTATCATGAGCTCAGTTTTGTGGAGTTTATTCTACTAAGCAGTGGTACATATCATAAAGAAGGCTTACTCTTGGTGCAGTGTTAGTCTTGCAGAATTTCACCGTTGCTGTTGTGACTGCGCCACATGTGGGCGGGGCCACTGGGGGGCATAAGGTCCTTGTGCCCCCTCAATTGTATAAAATGAAATTTATGTGGTACATTTAAAAAATCCAGTTAAGCTCTTATTAATGTATAATAATAATAATAATAATAATAATAATAGTCTTATGCATAGAAACAGCAAATAAAAGCCATTCAGTTATTAGCTATTAGTGTTTAGTTAACTTTTCCATTTTTAAATTGATTTAATGTCTCCCTAATGTGACCTCATATAAGACGAGACCCATCCTTCAGCTTGTTGCTCAGCTCTGCCATTCCCTGTTTGACTGAGGCGCGGCAACCAAAGTGTGAGTTAGGAGGAGGAGGAGGAGGAGGAGTAAAGCAAAGCGAGGTTGAGGTATTAAAAAAATGCAGGTATTTTTTGCTTGAGCATGAACACACATTGTGAGACCTGTGTTAAATTGTTAAAGAAATGGTACAATATGAAAAAGAACAACAACAAAAAAAACTTTACCAGTTTAAATACCGGTTACCAATTTAAGATTAACAGTTTTTTGAGGTTAGGAGGATTTTTTTAATGTATATGTAGTTGATGCTGACTTTGTGTACTTTTTACTTTGTGCGTAATTTACGACACAGCAGTCTTACTCGGATGGCAAAATAATAAATTATAAATGAACCTCTTGCATACAGTATCTGGTGGTTTTGATGGCCTTATGCTTGGGATCTAATCTATTAATCTTCACTTCGTTCAGCCAGAAAGTTGAGCTAAGGCTTATTTATACCTTAAGAGACTATAAATTCCTGATCCTAGTTAATAAAAAAAATATATAATAATAAGGGTTAGGGGTAGCTCAGAGATTAAGAAGTTGGACTACTGATCGAGAAGGTCCCTGGTTCAAACGCCAGCACCACCAAGCTGCCACTGTTGGGCCCTTGAACAAGGCTCTTAACCATCAAGTGCTCAGATGTATAATGAGATAAAATAGAAATGGATCCCATGTCTCACAACAGAAAAGCATTTGCCACATTATCAGAAGATGTCGTGTTTGAATCCTGACAATTTCAAAGCCATCTGTGGTTAGGACCCAGTGAAGCAAAAAAAATGCCCACAGTATCTGGGTAGGAGAGGGGGCGTTCTCTCTCTCTCTCTCTCTCTCTCTCGTCAATCACAGTGACACTAGCCAATTGTAGGAATGTGAGACTGCATGTACTGTATGTGAGGGTAGATAGCGCTTGCCTCCTAGTGTACTACGCTGC
The DNA here is from genome assembly GCA_030014365.1 of Clarias pachynema. NCBI lineage: Eukaryota > Metazoa > Chordata > Actinopteri > Siluriformes > Clariidae > Clarias > Clarias pachynema. The sequence continues at coordinate 14,749,768 of JAQMYL010000001.1, forward strand.
ACTAAGATGCAGCATGAGCAACACTTCCAAAAGATGCAGTTGACTGACTTCACTTATTTCAAAGAAAGCACCTTGTCTTCTCTTTTAAATGTTAATAGCAGCTTCTGCTGTATGACTTGGTGCCAAACCCTGCAGGTAGATTTGCATCTAGAGCAGGGTGTGGTAACCCAGTATAATTTTCCAGTTAAAGTGCAATGGAGGTGCTTTGTGTGGGTGTCTATTGGCTTTACTCTGCCAGATCTCACTAGTGGACAATGAACAGCATGTTGTCAAATGACAAGAAGTTTCGTGTTTATTTTAACCAGCCAGCTTTAGGTTTGATTAAGCAGTGCCAGCTTCTCTGTGTGCGTGTGTGCGTGTGTGTGACAAACGTTGACAAAAACTGTGTGAAATGAGCCTCAGAGTCTGTGCATGTGTGTCCTGTTGAAAGAGGGAGGTGGGAGTGTGAGACAGACGGGGACACTTGGCAGCTAAGGAAAAGCTTAGAGCTCCCAGGGTTTTAAATGGAACACACACTCCTCCTTTCTCTCGCTCAGTTGCTCCCTCTCTCCCTCTCTCTCTCTCTCTCTCTCTCTCTCTCTATCTCTCTGCTCTTGCTAGCTCTTTCGGTTACACACAGCTGTTTTATTCTCTCTTTGCCACTGACTGACTCCTCTTCCTAAAAAAAAACTGAAATGTCCAGGAGAGGAATCGTTCCGCAGTACAGTTTTTAAGACAGTGCCCTTGTCTCACACAACCCTCTCTCCTTTAAACACTAAGTGAACCAGTGTACACTGATGGCTTCTATTCTGCACTGATTGACTGACTTAGACGCCTCAGAGTGTTAAGACCTAGTGATTCAGGTCTCTATGGCTTTTATTCAGGGATCATTTACTTTGTCTGACCTGATTTTTCGGCAGTTTTTTTATGACTATTACCCTATGGTCTTCGCTCTTTGAAACGAAGCGCTTATGTAACCGTTTCTCTGCTCCCACTCCTTCGCTCCCGAGTCTGTCTGCCTTCCTATGGTGCTGTACGGTAACACACGCACAGCTTTAAACACTTTAGCAGCACTCAGCCACTTTACACAAAAAAAACCCCAAAAGACATTAGGTTTGTTCTCAAAAGCCCATGTCTGTTTTTATTTTTTTATACTTAAGTTTTAAAACATCCATAAAAATTCCACCATTTCAAATAGACATGGGGCATTTTATTCATTTTCCACACAGATAGGATGATGACGCACACAGACCTGTTGCTGAATAACTAGACTTTTGAATAAGAGACTGAATACAAAAACATGACGATTGGTCAAAGGATATTTTTTTGAAAGCTGTGGAGCAAAAATTATACAAAAATCCCCCACAATTTGTTTACTGCTAAACTCTGGGACAAATCGCAATTTAAAGTAAGCCTGGGACCCGAATATATTCCTGAAATATTACATAGTATGTAAGATGTGATATTTCATGGCTTGGGTGCCATCATGCACGAGAGGCTGAGATGGATGCAAAAGCAAGTTAATAATTTTTAATAAATCTGGCACAGGTAAGTCTATATTGTAAGCCATTGCCAGAAACAGGGTTAGGTAATCAGTCAGGCAATTAACAAACAGAGTATCAGAGGCAATTCCAAAACACACAAAACCATGAAACAATACATGACTTTAAAAAAAGGGGGCGGAGGGAAACAGAAAATCAGACGCAAGATTGCAAAACTTGGCAAGTTGAGATTTGTACAAACTAAGTGTCACTTTGCAAGAAGGCAAAGTCCAAAGTCTTTTCTCAGTATGTAGGCTGCCAGGGCGATTGGGAACATGTGAGTGATTAGTATTCTGGTTATTATGAACACGCAGGTGAAGTTTACCACTAAGAAATGTAATTTGTGTCGACTATGTCTCTAGGCCGTAGTGTGTTGTCTGACACGAAGTTTGGCGTGGCATACACTACCTTTAGGGGTTAAACTACTGTTCAAGTTAGTTAAAGCAAGAACGTAGTTCAAACCAATACAGACTTTTCCCTGAACTCTTCAAAGCCACAACCCTAAAGTACTTTAGGGCTGCGGCTTTGGAAAGTCCACTGAAAATGTTGTATTGTGACGGTGACAGTTCAGTTCAGTTCATCATAGTATGTCATATGTAATGCATAGTCAGTTCGTAGGTGGTTTAAGGCCCGAGGTGTTACAGTGTCAAAAGAAATCGGAGCAGGTTTTGGCTCAGATGGTCGAAGCCCTGGGTTGCCAATTGGAGGATCAGTGATTGGAGCACCATGACCGCCGAGTCACCATTGTTGTGTCCTTGGACAACAGGGCTCATACAGCCCTCATACATGCAGTGCTGGTCCCAAGCCTGGTTAGAAAAATGGGAGGGTTGTAACAGGAAGTGCATCCAGTGTAAACCCTGTGCCAGATCTTGCAGATCAAATGAGCCGATGTGGCGACCCTTAGGATAAAAGGGACAAACCCCAAGGGGGGAAATAAAGTCAGTGTCGAGTGACCAAGAACCGTCAAGAATTTCAGTTTGGCACGTTCTCGCAAACAGTTTGGGAATGTGGGGAAAAACCCGTAATATTTTTGTGGAAACAGAGGTGTATTTTAACAGTGGTGTACATAACTGATTTTCTATATACATATGCCATACGCTGCCAAAATGTGCAGTAAAACCTTTTTGCAGAATCAATTCAATTAAATTAATCATTTCATTAACGTGATTCATTTGAGCCTTACCTAGACTTTCGGTTACCTATATAAAATCATAAGTCTTTTCAAACTAAAATCTGCTTAAAATATGCCTTCATTGTACATTATGCGAGACCACTTTTGCATACAAAAACTAAACAAAAAATGAAGGCTTCTGGGTTTTGCATACAAGAAATGTGACAGGTTCTTTAACATATCTGGAAAAAAAAACAGCCAATTTCCTTATTAACCTGTACAAATTGTACCTGAGACTACTGATGGCTTTTAAGGGTTGTCACTTTTTTTTCATATTTTTTAATGTAGAATAATTAAATGCTTTTCTTTTTTAATATAATGCTATTCTTTTTAAAGTACAGTACCTGAGTCTTTAGCACATGTATATGATATTACAATAGTATAGCTAATGTACTCTTGTCATAATAATCAGAACCAAACCCTATTGCACCATTGTTTTTTTTTTTTTCTTTACTTTTTTCTTCTGGTTGTGTGTGTGTGTGTGTGTGTGTGTGTGGTCGCATACATGGCATATATGTGGGTTATGAGAGAGAGAGAGAGAGAGAGAGAGAGAGAATATAAAATACCAGCATGCCGTGGTGAGATAGTCCAGCCTGAATGATAATCAAATATTTAATCTGATCTGGAGGTAGAGGGAGATTTGCCTTGAACATCTGAAGAGAAAGCAGTGGTAGAATAATTGGATAGAAATAAACCAGCACAAAATGAAAAGTTGTGTTTGTGTATGTATGTCAGATTCTTTAACCTTTTTAATCCTTAAGTGATGCTTTACAGCTACCATAATTATATCTTTATACTAAATAGTCCAAACCTGTGTATACGAAGGTTGATGAAATGAGACTGTTTATTATTGTATTGTCCAAGAGAAACACAAATATAGTCACATATCATTATCGATGCTCATAACTCATCCTTTTACTTAGCGTAGTTTATGGTAAATAGCAATTTGTGTGTGAGCATACAGATTAGCTAGATTTATGGATAGTATTTAAGTAAGACCTCCTCTATGAAGTGAATCCTAAAATGAGTCACTGTTCTTTTTATAGTTACTATGAAGGGAGTATTTATGTTTGTTTTTTTTAAGATTTCCAAAATGATAAATGCCGAATTTTTAATCACTGCACAAATGCAAAACTCTGACCTAAGGGTGCGTCCATATGGACTTTTTATTATATTTTCCAACCTTGTGTAAACTGTGTCTGCACAGTACAGTATATACTGTATGTAGAAAAGGAACAATGTTAAAACTAATACATGATCCAATATATGTTACTGTCATCTTCACAAAATCAGCTCCTCATACGTTCCTTAAAAGAAAAAAAAAGAAAAAGCCAGGAAGTTTCTCGAATATATATAAGATTTGATTTCATTTATAAATTTTAGCGGTAGTAAGAACTGACAGATTTATACTTTGTTGTTTGTTTATAAAGCTTATCAGAAAGGTTCACGAAGGGTCTAGTTGAGACTAGAGGATCTGTGATCCCATTAGACGCAAGAAAAAAAGTGAAGGATTTTACTTTCATGTGGGAGCAAGCGAGTTGTCAGGTACAAGGCTTGTGTGACAAATGAAAACCACATTTATTAACAAACATACAGCACTAAACAATGCATTTAAAGCATTTCGTCATTTATTACTGCCTGGTCATGCTCACGGTTTTATATATTTGGTAAAATGGAGCAAACAGAACTAGATTAGCTCAGTACGTACAGGATTGTTTTGGAAGTGACTCCAACATGCTCTGGCATCACCAGCTACAGTATAACAACAAAGTGCTAAGGCAGAGCTGAGAAGAAATACTGTACAATTTAATATGGTAAGACCATGAATTAAGTCTAATTAAAAATAGATCTACAGTGCACTCTAAGGGTCTGTGGAGAGACTGATGAAATGCTATAAGCAATAGTGGAAGTTCCAACTAATTCATTTACGGATAATACTTCTTGATCTTTAGAAAATATTATTCAAATATTACATTGCATACTTGAGGAAAAGTCAGAGGCAGTATTAGCAGAGACACAGAGATTACAGGGCCATCATGCCATGGTTCATCCTGGGCTGGGGCGCCAACCCATCGCAGGACACCAGCACACACGCACTCCCACAATCATTCATACAATTTGGAAATGACAGAAATCCTGCAATACAGGTCTTTGGGCTGTGGGAGGAAAACGGAGTACCTGGAGGAAACCCATTAAGCACAACTCCACGCACACAGACAGTGGAATTTAAACCCGCAATCTCGGAAGTGCAAGGTAATAATGCTAACCACTAAGCCTCACTGCTAACGGGAGAGTTCATAAGTAATTTAAAACAAACAAAATCTCTGGTTTAGGTCTGGTAAGGCCATATACACAATGAGTATAAATTTGAATACGGGCTTGTCTATTTGCATTTGGAGGATTAACAGATGGTTGCCGATAGTGACAATTTCTTACACTCTTAAATTTCACATGTCCATCTTTGAGACGAAAGAGCCTCTGTACTGGATAAAAACTATGCCATGAATTTCAAATGTCACAGCCCTGTTGCACTGCTCCACCCATGTCAGCCTGGTTATGTTTATTTTGCCCAAGAGCAAATGACTGAACAAACTTTTTTTTTTTGCTTTACTCCCAAATACTAGTAAATAGAGCCCTACATTTTATACATTCTGGTGAACTGTGATATTTTTAAATTATTACATCTAAGCCAACTTCTCTTAAACTGCCCAGTGGGTATAAAATGACTATAGTGGTTTTCTGTTCTACGTAAACTAGTGGCACATTACGTTCTTAGATCAAAGTTGCTAGCCGGGAGCATCGCCAGCTTCAAGTGGTGTGCTTTTGCAGAAGGATGTGAAGTAAGCACTCATTAGGTAAACACTGCACACTCTGTTAAAGAGCTCCTTCAGAATAACAGAAGAGTAGAGTGTTTGTGTGAGGTCCATGCTTTTACTGCTAGGGCTAAACATGGACCTGTCCATTATTTACCCAAACTTTTTCTGTCCCTCTAGAAACTCCGACCAGTTTTAAAGCCCCTTAATATCACATTCTGTTCTTTTAAAAGCTTTGGAATACCAGTTTGGAAGATTTCTGCAGAAGAGAAGAGGAGTAATGAATAAAGATTTTCATACAGGCTGCTATCAAGCGGTCATGTGAACATGATTTGAGTCTATGACTCAAATAATGTTGGCTGCAATCGTAACCCAAGTTCACCAAAAACTACTCACAAACACGCGCACACGCAAACACAGACATATATACACACGCACACAAGATATTACTGTACTTGTGAGGTCTTACATTGACTTCAGTAACATCCCATGTGTAAGCAGATAAAACACGTATGAAAAAGACAGAAAAGTTAGGTTCTTAATGTTTTTGGAAAAGAAGAAAGAAATAGAAAACACCTTGCAGGTTTGTTGTTTTTGTTCACGTAACTGAAATGTTCTGGCAACAGCGACGGAAGGGTGAGTCAGAGCAGAGAGCAGGGTGTCCTTGCAAGTGCGTGCCTCAGTACACTTTTCTACATATGGTTGTGATTGTCTTACTCGTTTTCCACTGGAGACGGAGCGAGGTAAAAAACATGAATGTATTGAACAGTGTTTTACGTTTCTTTAAAATGCATTCATACAACAAAATTAATATTCAGCCCAACAAACACACATACACACACACACACACACACACACACACACACACACACACACACACATGCACACACCCATTCACACACACACGCACACACACACTTTTTATGGTTTATTTAATGTGTAGTACTTTCAGTCAGTCTCTCTTCATCTCTTTTAAATCTCATTCACACTCATGAATCAGTCTAGTTTGAATTTAATGAAGATAAAGTGAGACCACGCTGAGACAAAAACAAAAATCTTATTTCTATTATTATGGCATGTCACTGACTTGTGGTCATAACTATTTTCCAGTAAGCCACTGGAAGTGTGTTAATTTACACTTATTGTGCCAATTATAGTATATTACTGCATGGTAATAAAAAAGCTTTTTTTTTATTAAATTGCTTTATGTTTGACTTATCTAATATCTTTACATCAATATGCAGATTTCCTGTCTTTATATGAAATATTGAACCATTTTTCATTCTTAATTATTATACCTTTCTGTGTGAGCATTTTTGCTGACATATATTTTTGGTTTGTTTATATTTTGTATTATATGAATGATTTGTATGTTTGTGTTATCATGAATACAGAAATGAAATAGAAAACTATTTCATTCCCACTTAATAAACCAGCCCAGTGCCATAGAGATAATGTAAAGATAAAAAATCAGAGCTATCAGGTGCTTAGTTTAGAAAGAAAGGAAATGGCAAAAGATGTCAGGGCGCTGAAGAGGAGTTTTTCCAGAGCGTCATACAAACTAGAATGGCTACTGGCGGTATTACAATGAAACATGGCCTCTGATAAGTGGCTAAATAACTTAACAGTTCTCAGCAGTTTTTTTTCCTATTACAGGATTTTTTTTTTCAGCCATTCTTAAAAAATACCCTTAGGTCTTGCTTTTCCATGCAGGTGGTAATCAGAATATTACTAGGGTGGATAAGAGAACCTGGTCCATGCAGGCATCAGCTTTTTTGTGCACAGAAATGTACAGTACATTTTCTTAAAAAAATAGTCAGTGTAATGTGTGTGCGTGTGTTTTTGTGTGTGTTGGTAAAAGAACAGCTTACTCTTCATGGAGCTGGATTAGCAATTTTCCTGCCCTGGAATAATACACAACTAAATGTTTGGTCTCATCAGTCAAATTCTAAAGTGGCCCCTTTGGTCACTGTTGGCTGCATTTACTGATTGTTTAGACAATACTGGCTATCTAAATGTGAAATAGTTAGCTTGCTTGGCTCCAAAGGCCAACGGTCAAGTGATTATAAATGCCTTTGATCAGCTGTATAACTGTATCTAGTTCAAGTCTGTAGGTGTGTTATCAATAGTTAATTTCCTCACAAACCTACTTTTTACTGACCTTTGTCCTTATTTGTGGAATCCAATGTATTACATAAGTAGCTCTAAAATTAACAAACTTAAGAAAAACCCTGGTACTAATCAGGTTGTAAATAGGTTGTTTATGTTGCATCACCTTTAGGATAAGATTTCGGTATGCACTGTGTTCGTAACTCCAGTATATACTGTATGAATATCAGCTTACTATGTAAATTGGTGTGATCTTTATAAGCTCTAATGTTTCAATGTAGCTCATTGCATAAATGACTTGTTTGCTTTCTCACCACACATACTTATTTATTATACTTTTAATATTTAGAAATACTAGAATATATATATTTTTTACTATTTTAATGAGATTTTGATAAAGGCTTGTGGTTTAAACTGATTTCTGAGAAAAATGTAAATACTGATGATGATGCTTATATTTAACTTTATTTATTATCAATATGTATTTAAAATAAATAGGTTTTACTGCACTGCTGTTTTTGTGTGTTAAGTTTTTCATTACTCTCCTAAACTGGCAGAAAATAGTGAAATGAAGAACACACTTCTTTGAACAATGAATTTATGATTGTCTGTTTTTATTTACTAGTGTTTTTCCTCTGCTTTTTGTAGGTAAAGCAGTCTGTGATGGTAATTCTGGAGACTATGGTGTGCCGTCGCCTGGACCTGCGTTTAAGGAGGTCTGGCAAGTTAAAGTTTGGCCGAAAGGTCTTGGGCAAGCTAAAAACCTAGTGGGTATATACCGACTCTGCCTTACAGATAAGACGGTCAACTTTGTCAAGCTCAACTCAGATGCAGCAGCTGTTGTATTGCAGCTTATGAATGTGAGACGTTGTGGCCATTCTGAAAATTTCTTCTTTGTGGAGGTTGGCCGATCAGCGGTGACTGGCCCTGGAGAGTTCTGGATGCAGGTGGAGGATTCAGTCGTGGCACAAAACATGCATGAGACTCTACTTGAAGCCATGAAGTCCCTAAGTGAGGAGTTTCGTCAACGCAGTAAGTCACAGTCTACTACAGCAGGAGGAGGTGGTGGGGCTATTCCATCCAATCCAATCAGTGTTCCATCTCGTCGCCACCACCCAAACCCTCCACCCAGCCAAGTGGGATTCATCAGACGACCTCGCACAGAGCCACCCGGAACCACTGGAGGAGGAAGTGGCACTAGCAACAATGCCTCACCTACACCTCGGCATGGGTTATCGAGACCCTGTAGCTCCAGTGATGGCACAAAAGTAGAAGATGGCATGAATGCAGGGACAAAGGGTGTTAATTCCTGTTCAAGTCCCACAACAAATGGATCCTGTTCTAGCACACCTATTCTCAGGTCTACGTCTGTACGTGCTCCCACACCAGTCAAGCCACAGCATGCTCTAATGAGGTCCATCTCAAATCCAGCCCCTTCACCTGCCCAGAACCTCTCCTCCTACTCAGCCAGTGGGTCAGAATTTGTAGGCACAGGTCCTGGAACTACTGCTGCTGGTGGGGATGGAAATGGAAGCACGTACAATCGAATGCCTCTGCGCCAGCCATCAGTTTCTGGTTCATTCAGTGACTATGGTTCTTCAGATGAATATGGTTCCAGCCCAGGTGAGCATTCTTTGCTGACCGCAACTGTTCAGACAGGTTCTGTAGGTAGCTCAGGTGGGGATGAAGCTGCCAACTATATCCTTATGGCACAGAAAGGGGCATTCAATTCATTGCCAACTGACAACTCTGTGCCTCAGATTAGAAGGGTTCTGCGACGTTCTTCGGGACGTGAATGTGACAGTGAACGTAGGATGATCAGTAAAAGGTCATCTCTGCCTCCCATGGCTCTTGAGAGACTTGGCACTTATCGCAGAGGAGCAGATGTAGAGATTGAGGAGGACAACTATGCTATAATGTCTCGAAGTACTAGTCGTGAGTCTTTTAGCTCACGCCAGGATTCTGATTCAATTGTTGGTGGAACCAGATATCTGGATGTGGCTGCAGAGTCTAAAGCTGACACAGAAAACTGTGGATCAGATGGATCAACTGTTACCAGTAACGGTAATGTAGGTAGTGACAATGGATACATGTCCATGTTGCCAGGGGTAACGTCTCCTCCAGTGTCCCTCTCTCACTCGCTGTCAGTAGCAGTGTCAGACTCAAAACCTGCAGATGACTATATGGCTATGACTCCCAACAATAGTATTTCACTTCCTCAGCAGATCCACCTTCCTTCTAATACAGATGGCTATATGTTGATGTCGCCAAATAGCAGCTGCTCCCCAGACCAGCGTGTGGTTTCAGGAGCCTGGGTTGGCAGGAACAGTGCAGACAGTAGGCCTGGCAGTGATTATATGAACATGTCACCTATCAGTTTACGTGCCAACAGCACTCCATCTCCTCAAGAGTCCCTTACAGCATCTGAAAAACGTCCTCAGCAACCTTCCCCCAAAATGGTATATTCTTACTATTCCCTACCCCGTTCTTATAAACACAGCAGCACTAAACACTTTGAGGATGGTTTAGGAAGAGGAAAGTGCACAGGTACTGAACATGGAAATTGTGGGGGTCAAGGTTTTGGCAGTTGTAAGGGCACATCTAATTATCAAGAACCTGGAGTTGGACGGAACTTTTCTTTTTCCTCCTCATCATACTCGTCTAGTTCAGCTAGCAGTGAAAGTCTGGGCGAGAGTGAAGAAAGGACCCAGGTGAGAAGGAGAACTGCAGGGGCCCAAATAAAGGGTGGGTCTGGGGCAGCTAAACAAACACAGAGCCAGAGAAATCGTCCTCTTAGTTTGTTTGTGGATGTCTCTAAAGCCAATACCTTACCTAGGGTCCGTGAGACACCAGCCCCGCCTGAGCCGAAAAGTCCTGGTGAATATGTCAGTATAGAGTTCAAGAGTGAGCGAAGCATCAGAGAAGTAGTTAGAGGACCTAGACAGGGTGGTTCTATTCCTGCCAGCTCACAACGCCCCTTGCCTAGACCTACTTCTTGTGTGGCTGGGTTCTTGCCACATCCCAGCAGCCCCTCCTCTGCTCTCCCTCCATCTGTTGTTTCAGAATATGTCAACATGGAGCTAGGAGCCTCCCCATCACCATCTTCCTTTTCCCTCACTCCCCTTGGTTTCCCTTCTTTTCCCACTCCTCCAACCCCACCTGCAAAAACACCCAAGTCTTGGGATGAGCAGATAACACCACAACATGAACAAGAGAGTGAAGTGGAAATAGGACGTACTGGGCATCAGCCTTCATCACCTTCTCAGTCAGTGGACTCTCCTATACTACGTGCAGACTACACAGAAATGGTCTTTGGATTGAGCTCAGACACGACCACTAGTTCTACAACACCTAAAGAATCTCTGCTGGACAGGCAAGAATCCATGGTTCCCACTTTAAGCCTGGGGCTTAATTTAGATTTTCCTATCTCCAAAGCCCCAAATCCAGATCATGGTGCTAAGGTAATAAGGGCAGACCCTCAAGCTCGACGGCGCCACTGTTCTGAAACATTCTTGGCCCCTTCTTCTTTGTCCTCATGCCCCGTAAGTTCCTCCTCTTCTATGTGCATGATCAACGATCATCCCCAAGCCATAGCACGACGACTTGGTTTAGATGGCACTTTGAGCAGCAGCGGAAACTTGGTAGATATACCAAATCAACATGCTAGCCATGGATTAACTAACACAAATACTACTCAGATCTCATTAACAGAGCAAGGCCTCAACTACATAGACCTAGACTTGGCTACGAGAGAAAGCTCACATCTTGCTGTTGATGCACAGGCTCCTGGCCAAACAGCAGCACGGTTATTTTCAACTGTTTTGGGTACTGGAGCGTCTGGAGGTGCTGGAGGAACAGGAGGTCTGAGCAGCAATGCTTCAAATCTCAACACATATGCTAGCATTGACTTCTACAAGTCAGAGGAGCTACGTTCACACCAGGGCAGCAACAGCAGCAAGGACGGTACTGGTAAGTTTTTTTATTCAGTTTTTAGTATTGAATAGTCAACATTATGGGACAGTAGTAGTACTTTTAATTCCTGTCCACCTGCTGCTACTGAGTGCAGTAACCTACTTGTCTTCTTGGCTTCAAGCTGGTAACAATACTGACTACTAAGCCATGTAAAGTTCAGTATATTAAATCTTTTAATATTGTCTATTCTGTTTTCTGTCAATCCAAGATTAAGAATGGTTGTTTTCCATTTCTGGCTTTAAATTTTTTGGACAGTTTCACTCCGTCATATTTATAGTAATGTATATATGGACTGCTCAGACATGCTTCACCTAAATGCTTCCCATGACTTTTTGTGTGAGGAAGTGTAACTAAGCCTGCTACTACCGAGCTAAAATGAACTTATCGTTCCCCTAATATTGAATAAGATTGGGCCTGGGGTTAGAGACAGTAGTTATCAATAGCTGCAAGTAGTGTAGCCTCTTCTGCAGCAGTGCTCTGTGCTGGCTCCTTCTGCAGCAGAGAGCAAGTGTGTAAGATTTTCACATTCGGCAGTGTGGTTGTGGTGCTCGGGGACTGAAGTATACTAGCTGGGAATGTTGAAACGAAGCCAGTCTAGCCTTGACAAAGGTCTGGCCCATAGTCTTTTTATCAAGAGGTCATGGCACCTCTTGTAGATTTGCTATAGTGTGTGCCTGTACATATTTATGTACGTTTGAGATTTGCTCCTTTAAGTCTGTAAATAGTTTTTTTTGGACTTGAATAAATAATTGGAAGAGTGCCCAGCTCAGTTTGGGAATGGAAGATAGAGAGATACACAGACAGTAATACAGAAAGGCGGTAAGAAACAAAGATGGCACCAGAAATGAGCTGAAGTGGATGAGAGGTGGAGAGAGATAGACAGTGTGTGAGACATGCAGATGGTGGAGATAGAAGAGAGAATTTGGGTGACATTTGGCTGTTATTGGATCTGCATACATTTTTCCCTTCCCTCTTTACCATGAAGATAATAATGGCCAGCGTTGTGGGGATTTTCCCAGCCGAGACTCCAGACTGGGTCTTCATGGTGACATCTGATATGAGCCAGAGGGGGAGGTAGAGAGAGAAAGAGTAGGGGGAGTAGAGAATAGTGAAGTGAGAACAAGAGAAACAGAAGAATGAAGTGAGTATGAGGGATTGGGCGGGATCTAATGAGGGATGCCAATGAAGTAATTTTGTCTAGGCTAGGGAGGGTGATGTGTGTAGGTGTTTGCTTTCTTTCATTCTATGTGTCAGAGTGTGGATGTGTAATACAACTGTAACCAGTGCAGTCTCCGTGCTTCTGTAATTATCTTTCATTCCCCCCCCCCCTCTCTCTCTCTCTCTCTCTCTCTCTCTCTCATATCTTTACTTTCTCTCCTCACATTATCTTCTCTAATGCATGTATATGTTCAAGAACATATTTACTGTCAGGAGATTCCGCATCCAAATCCCAATTATTCCTGCATGAGCAGTGGGTTGGAATTGATGAAAGCCAAAAAAATTGTGATACTCGTACCCAACGTTGCAGCAAGGGTGTTCTGTGTTAACTTAATACAGTGGAACCTCAGATTACGAGCATAATTCGTTCCGGAAGCGGGCTTGTATTCC
>JAQMYL010000001.1:14767160-14785566 GCA_030014365.1 Clarias pachynema
AAAATGTATTAAAAATCTTTGCTCGTCTTGCGGAACACTCGTAAACCGCGTTACTCGTAATCCGAGGTTTCACTGTATAAAAGTATACAGCAATTAGTTATGACCAAGCAATCTGATTGGATGAGAGGCTTTTCACAAGTGGTGGTAACGAGTGATAACAGCACTTGGATGTTTAACCATGTGTATCAGTCCACATCAAAGGTGTTCTACAATAGTTAATTACACTAACTGTTGGTTGCAGCATGAATGAGAGTAGGTCAGCTATCTACTGAAACTCACATCTGATAATGTTTTGTCATCTTAATGAAATTAAAACAAAGCTTTTTCTACTTAATAATTACTTTTAAGTCATTCAGAATAGTGCTGTGTTGTTTTATTTCACACCTAAGAAAAAACACAAAGGCTGAATCCCAATCTATTTGTAACCCCTAATCAAGGTGTGTTGAACAAGTGACTTTACACTCTAGCGCACCAGTTTTCAGTTTAATGATATTTGGAATTTCGTCCTAAAACCTGAAAGTTAATGGAGTTGATATTCTGAGGCAGAATAATTGGAAATATAAAGAGATTTACAAGATTACAAGATTTACAGAACTGTCAACCACATTCATGGTTTATTCTTATTAACCTTTGTCTATGTAGTACCAATAAGAATTAAAAACTAACTTCACCTCTATTAAATAAATGAACTGGTCACCAGTTCTGCCAGTCACAGAAGGATATTTCTTGGCGAAGAAAAATAACTAGTGAAATAAAAAAACATATAATAATTTTGTTGATAATAAACAGTGTTTGTGGAAGTATTGTATAAAAGAAATATTACACTCGAGGTCATGCTGCTTAGCTGTTTATTAGCACGGCTGTGATGCCTTCCAACCTCATCAGAGCTATGATACAACAGCACTCCCTCTCACATGATATTGCGTTAATTACTTCACTTATGATCTATACTGCGCTATCCTGTATGCAGGGTCGCAGGGGGCATGGAGCCTATCCCAGTAGACTTGGGGCACAAGTTTGAGTGTCAATCTTTTGCAGTACTTTCTTACATATAATTAATTATTGCATAAAATAAGGTACCTCAAGGGAGTGCGATTTTAGTCGGTAAACCGTATACACATATTCTAGTCAGCTACTTAGATCAACACCATGAGCTGAATGACATCCTTAAAGTAATATTGTAAAGATGACGTCAAGGGGACCGCAGGGCTTCTGCCTCAGTCACCAATCACTTCACTGCATGCACATCCTTTATCATCCTATAATGTTTGCTCGGACAACCATATTGGGTGGCAAATTGTATAATATGATGTGAGCCTTTAACTCTTCCAGCTCATTGACATTAATTAGTTTTAGCGGTAATTTTGATGCATATTATCTACACTGTAACTTCTGTGAAACTCATTATGTATTGTGCTGTATACACAAAATATCTGCTCTTAATATGCAAGAAAGGAGATATATTTTGTGCATTTCTTTCCTCTAGAATGGTATTTTCTAACCACATTTAAATATGTTAGGAACTAAATCTGGCACACACACACAAATACACTCACACGCACACAGAAGGAGACTGTGAAGTTCTGGCTGGTCTCCACCTCACTACAGCACACACACACACGTGGCAGCAGCAGTGCAGTGGTGGTGCCACGTGTGTCCTCTCAGTGTATCCAGGACTGCTGTGGTTACTGAACTACTGGCACCAAGGGGGTTGATGCCACCACAGAGAGGTGGAGAATGAGCCAAACAGATTGACAGATGTGCCACAGCTGTAAGAGTGCGGTCTGAACCCAAACCAGGTCGAGATAAGTGAGGCAAGGTGAAGGTTATACAACACACACACACACACACAAACATACACACAGTGCATTTAGTTATTTTGGTATATTGGTTTTAAAGTGAAGCAGTGAGGTTGACTTGCAGTGTGCCAGCTTTAATTTGATGGTATCTTTATAGGATGAGCGTTATAGGAATTTCTGCCAATCAACTGTCCATTAGTTGCAACTTTTGGGGACACAGATGTACACACGCATACATATATACATTTGGTTTTCAGAAGATGACCCTCACATTGTTTCATGTAGTCTTAACATCTCTCACACCAATTTGTCAAAATTAATTGTAAACTTAACCAGCTTGGCTACAACAGAATTTTGCCGCAAGATGCCACCCCATCTGGTTTGCACTTAGCGGGACCATGACCAGCTGGACAATGACCCCAAGCACACCTATGTGTGTGTGTGTGTGTGTGTGTGTGTGTGTGTATGCTGACTTGACAGTTGTCCTGTTTGTTCATAATTGGCACCCTTCACAAGGTGGATAAGCCACAGAAGATCATTGCTGAAAGGGCTGGCTGGTCACAGTGTTGTATGAAGTCATATTCATGGAAAATTGGCCCGGAAGGCAAAAGTATGGTAGGCAAAGGTGCACAAGCAACAGGTATAACTGCAGACTTGAGAACATTGTCAAACAATGCTGATTCAAGAACTTGGGAGAGCTTCACATGGAGTAGTGTGAGGCTGGAGTCAGAGAATCAAGAGCCACCATGCACAGAAATCTTCAGGATTTTAGATACAACTGTTTATTCATAGTTTCAAGCCACTCCCGAAACAGAAACAACTTCAGAAGCGTCTTGCCTGGGCTACGGAGAAACAAACTGGACTGTTGCTCAGATAAAATTTCATTTTGCATTTCATTTGGTCCAAGAGTCTGAAGAAAGCATGGAGAGGCACAGAATCCATTTTGCTTGATGTCAAGGGGTGAAGTTTCCACAGTCAGTGATGATTTGGGGTACCATGCCATCTGCTGGTATTGGTCCACAGTGTGTATGTACTGTATGTATGTACACACACACATGCACACATTATATATATATATATATATATATATATATATATATATATATAGGGTTTCCCTGGGTCCTATTATCGTCTGTTAATCGCTCGCTTTTACTTTTCTAATTAATCAGACTGATGATTTTCCCTAAATTTGTGTTTCTTGAATTCTGGATTTAAAATGTTCAGCCTTATCTCCCAAGAACTATGGGAAGTCAACCATAGCACAAAATTCATTGTTTCCCAGTAATAATTTGGGAGTTGCACCAAATTCCTTTGCTTCCATGACTTCTAGCTTGCTTGTTTGGGTCCACTTGGAAAACGTGAACACGTCAACAGGGTCGAAAATCATGCTGTCCAAAAATAAATAACTTCTATGTCTATTGTCTCCTTCCATGCTCCAAACTTGCATCCAACTGCATTTGAAAGTTTTTTTTTTTTTTTTTTTTTTTTTTACAAAAATCTCCATTCCTCTTATTCCAGTGTTTGCTCAATTTTGGATTTAAATGCAGAAGATAAGTCAAACCATTTGGAAATTATAAAGTTTTTTTTTGTGACATGACAAAAAGGGACTTTCCCATAGAAATTATTTTATAATAAAAGTTAGCTTTTGTGGTGGTGGCATTATGGTAACTGGCTACTGTTATACTTTAGGCTACTTTGTGCTGCATCATGTAGTGTGTTTTTACAATCCTGTATTATTTCAGGCTAGATATGTGACATGGTGACCTCCTGTCTATAAACACAAACTCCATTTCTCAGAACTCGTTGCCAAATAACCAACCTCAAAACATATTATCACCTGTTACTTGTCTCATTCCCCAGACTTCTAATCACACACACCTGTTCCCTGTCACTGGTTCACTACAAATAGGCACAGCGAACCTCAGCTCGCTGTGAAGTATCGCTTCTACCTAATCAATACTGACTTGACCAGGATTATTGAGTGCATGCTGTTCTGGTGTTGACCCTGTTTGTTCAGTTTCTTGAGTTTGCTTTTGCTATTCTAGCCTATTCTAGATTTTGCTATTCTTCCCCTGAACCGTTGTTGTCTGCTTTGTCATTGGCATCAATAAACCAATAAACCTGCAGTTGCATCCTGACCACTGTGCACTTCTGTCAACAGGATTATTACATAAACCATCTGTTTTTCTTCATTATTTAGGTTTAAATTAATTGAAATAAAAAAAACTGTAAATTCATTGAATATTGCTAGTAAATATTTCCAGTAACAGTGCTTCTTAGAAATGAAAGTACTTCCTGAGGTCCTTGAAATAGTTTTGCTAAACATACAAACTATTTAAGATGTAAACACGATACACGTTGTGAACTTTAAGGTATAGTCTAAATAGCTTCAATCATCAGTGCTCTGTAATATAATTGCATTTTGTCCAGTTATAAAAAGATACATGATTCTGCTTTACCACATCAGTGACAATCAACACTGAATAGGCCTTTTAAAGCCATAGCGAGAAATCTTCCATTCATACCCTGCTAGTCCTGAAGGACCAGAATCCAGTCTGTAGTAGCTCAGGACAAGATGGTCTGAGAGGAGGGAGGGGTGATGAGAGGAAGGGATGATGGAGATGGAACGAGACAGAGAGGAAAAGAGAGAGAGGGTATTACATTTGACTATTCATACTGTATGTGTCCCTGAGGCAGACTAATTTATGCATGGTTCTGCATCCTGAGGCCTTGTGGTTGAGAACTTTTGGGTCATTCAGTACGCCGCCCTGCCTGCTGAACATTGAGTTCATTCACTGTGAGTTACAGATGACTGTGTTTAATATTAATTATGCATAAAGCTAGGTGGTAAGTAATTCATGATTTTAAATACTTCTTTGCCAAACCATAAGCTTGCTGTGAGGAACTTGAAAAGCACTTCTCCTTGTCAGCACAGAGTATGAAAAATATATATTTATTGTTTGTGTTTTAAAAGGTATAAAAATAGAAGTTTATGTGAGAGCTAAATGAAACAGTACTTTGAAGAGGTGTCTAGGATGGTCTCATCATTTGGTTAGTCTGATCATGAAAATAGATGTTTGTCCACTTTAGTTTAACCGAACTTTATTGGTCTTAAATTGTTTATATGACTTGCATATTTACTGTCCATGTAGAGTGTATATACTGTAGATAGAGGTATATGTTCAGGGCCATAATGGAGAAGTCTACAGACAAATATGTGTTGTTTTTTCTTGCTGAGAATATAGCAAAACACAGTACTGGTACATTTAACTGTTTGTATCACATCATCTGTGTTTACTGCATAAAATTCCAATTCTAAAAGAGTTCATTACATTCAGGCCATCACTCCTACGGGATGTCAGTCAGTCTGTGTGTTGCATGGCAACATGAAATGCTCTGTCACCTTTGGCTACATTGGAAACTATTTTCATTGCCATAAAAAAGCTATTTTGCCAGATCACTTTTGAAATGTCAGTCATTTTAAATTAATTTCTAATTTATAGAACAGATATATATAAAATATAAACAGCTATACCATAACACTGGTAGAAATGGACTTTTGAGGTTCCTCCCCTCAGTGTGCCGGGTGACAGAAATACTGTGACTCTATAGTAGTGCATGTGAGTGATAAAATGCCCTCTAAAGTGTCAGTACAGTTCTGATACAGTATCGTCTAAGTTGCCCCCACAGTAGAGCAAGCATGATAAAATGCCCTTTAAAGTGCCCCCCACAGAAGTGCAATTGGGATTAAGTGCCCTCTATGGTGCCCCCATCAGGGAGTAAACATGGTAGAGTTCCCTAAGTGGCCCCCCACATTTGGGAAAACAAGATAAAGTGCCCTCTAAGGCTCCCCCAAAGTAGTGTCTATACGCTCAGTATCAAAATGATTATCATGGCATTATTGGAATTTAAATGTGTTAATTAATAAGTGCTTGAGTCAAAAATATACAAATGACACCTCTATTATTTGATTGAATATTCTATAGCAAGTTTCACCTTCAGAAACTTTTGGTAGCAATTAACAAGCTTCAGGCTGATTTGCAGTTGGATTATTGGCCCTGCCTTTTAAATATACAGTAGTTCACAGAATTTCGAAGGGGTTGTGGACCATCTGAACCAATTTCCTCTCAGCTGAGGGGGAGATTTTGGGTCTTCTTCCAGAACATTGCAGTGTGGTTACATTTCCCAATTACATTTACTCTTGTACAGTTGTTGGAAGGCGAGTAGTAACGAGTTTACTTAAGTAACTTTTAGCAAAAATGTACTTCTATGAGTAGTTTTACTGCATCATACTTTTTACTTTAGCTTGAGGAGATTTATGAAGAAGAAACGCTACTCGTACTACGCTACATTCGGCTACACTTTTCTAACGTTTTATTCTACTCATTAGATATTCTTTGTTTTTGCCAAAGAAATGCAGCCGGTGGATCTACCATGTGACTGTGTTTCACCAATCAGACGTAGCAACAATAATCACATGACCTCGTTTGACCAATCAGCTGCAATAACAATAACCACATGTTGTCAAATGACCACACAAACGTACATAGCGGGCGAAAAGAAAATCTTCAGCCGTGGTAGACAGTGAAGGAAACATGTCGCGGTTAGTTTAGCTGTTTTATTTAATGTTGCAATGTTAAAAAATATAATTAGCAAATAAGCTAGAGACTAAATATAAGTTAAATATAAGTTTCTTACATTTGTTTTGCTGGACACAGTTTATAGTAAAGTGAGACCTCTTGTACATGTTCCAATGTTATTTTCTTTTATTTATTATTGTTATTTTATTATCTGCTGAGCCATTTGGAGGGCAATTGAATATACTGTAAATCTTACGCTGGAAATAGTTTACACTGCTCAAACATACGTGTTACCTACAGTAGGTATTTGCGTCAAAAGCTTTATGTTGTGAAAAAAGTGAGATTAGGAAATTTGTGTTTCCTGTTCCTTAATTTGCTATTTTGTAAAGATATTTAGTTTTATTCATTAATTTATTTCATTAATTTATTTTATTTATTTCATTATTTGGAAATGTCAGAATTTGTACATTATTTCATAATTTTGTCTGGCTGCTTAAATAATTTCTAAAAATAAATAAATAAATCAGACATTACGATGAAAAAGTTACTCGGTACTTGAGTAGTCTTTTCACTAAATACGTTTTTACTCGTACTTGAGTAATATTTTCGATGACTACTTTTTACTTCTACTTGAGTATTATTATTTTGAAGTACAGCTACTCTTACTTGAGTACAATTTTTGGCTACTCAATTTTTGGCTAGTCTGACCTTGGAATCTGTAGTTGTTTGGAATTGGCTCAAAGAAGCATTTTGACTCTATCAACCTCTTTCTCAGATCTGCACCGAGCTCCTTGGACCTTTCTCATTCAACTCTGTGTTGGTCATTCCAGTGGATGCTGTCAAACAAACCCTTTTTATGTTGGCACAGAGCTCACAGAGACATTCAGCACCACTTAACTAATAAGATACGTGGGTGTATGTACAGTATATTTGTTATCCAGTATGTATACTTTTGACTCTGTCTTGTTCAGAAATCCCCAAATTATTATTTTTCTTCTATTAAATATGCATGTTGTACAATCTTTCTGCCCCAGAAAAAGAGCAGTTGAAAGAAATCATTGATTTAATGAGAAGTTTGTATAATACCAAAGTTATGCAATGGCTGTACTAGTTAATTGCTGCTGTAGCCTTTGTACTCTACAGCATATTGTAGAATTATAGTAAGGCTATGAATATCAGCCTACAGTGGCCTTCATTAAGTGCATTCACATGGACCCTAATATTTCACTAATAATTGGAATGATAGATGAATCAGAATAAAACTGCATCATGTAAAGACCTCAATCGCAACAGTTTGACCCGATCTTACCCAGCCAGAATTAATCTTCAGTCCGAATGCAAGGTTAGTGTAAACCTTTGATAATCCATTCAGTAAGTAAATATTAGCCATGCAAACACTTGTTCCGATTGGTTCTCTCTCTTAATATATTCTTTCTGTGCATGCTTGCTCCACGTGGTGGTAACATTAGGTGACTTGAGTTTTCATGGGGAAAATATAGCTTCCATTTCTGATTGGTAAAATCTGTGAGAACAACTCTATCCCACCTGTGTTTATTTTTATCAACTGTGTCTTCGGCTGAGAAAGGAGCACTGATTGGCTTTCCATTTTATACATAATAAAGTATCTAAGCAATGATAGATGAGACTGATGTCTTGTAACCAAACAAGGCAGGATTTCCTGGAAAAGGTGGGAAACCTAACCTAACCTCAGAGCTGGAGAAAAATACTTGTGTTACAATTCAGGAAGATTAAACACTTTACCGCGAGCAAAACCACTTTGCACATGTCAAAAAAGTTCTATTGTAATAAAATGCTTTGGGCATTTAAACGCATATTTTATCGGATCAGCGTCCATGTAAAAGATAATGCTGGAATATCCATATTTAAATATTGTCCACTAAATCATAGCTATTAAGAGTATCTTATGAAAGGTGAGATGTTGGGGAGAAGAGTGAGAGCAAATTAGTTAATTGGTTGGTTGTTAGGTTAAGTGAGAATGCTTCAATGCTTTATCCATTGAATAAGCAAGCAAATCATATTTGCTGCTATTATGTATTTTCCTGTAAGTTATTCTCATACACATGGTTGCATTTTGGAACGCAAATACAGATTGTTTTCCTTGTCTACACCATGTGGAACTTATCTTGTAGCCATATTTACTGTAGCCAAAATGATTCCTTTTTGATCAACTTCCAACAGCAGTTGTTCAACAGAAGCTGAGGTCACACCAACACACATCCATAACCACTAGCCACTGGTAGGGTGATAAGAATAGGCCTGCAAGCAGAGATGATAAACTGCCCTGTGATTCAATAGGAATATTTCAGCAGATATTGAAAAATGGGTTAGGCAATAAATGACAAAGGAGAGAGAGCGAGAGAGCAAAAAGAGTGAGTTGTTGTGGACTTTGATTTCTCCTTTCGTTTGCGTCAGAGGAAGTGGGATACGCATGGTTGCCGTAGCAATGCTGATGAGTACAACTTTCCTTCTCTCACTTGCTTTCATTCACTCTCTTTTCTATTCTTTTCTCACTGTGCATTTTTTTCCCCAAGCAGCTTACTCTATTCAGTTATTCCTTGCTCTTGTTTGGGGTATTTCAAGTTCATCCCTATTAACCGTTTTTCTGCCGTTTCCCTCATTCCCTTGTTTTCCACAGATCGTTCCTCATCTCACTCTCTTTACCCAGCGCAAAACAGCATGTGACCTGCCACTCAGCATGCTTCATGGTTCGTGGACTGTCTAAGTAACTGTGCTGCTTTTGTTGTTGTGTTGTCAGGGTCTCTTCCACCGTGTGCTGAACTTGGTGCGGGTTTCCCTGAAACCGTCTTGTAAGCATATGTGTTTGTGACAGTGTGTTTATTTGTGTGCTTGTGAGTAGCCAACCCGATAGTCCTCATTCCAGGGGTGGTGGGGAAAAGAAGTAAGACAAGAAGTACAAGGACAGGTTGAGGGTACAGGCAGATGCATTCTTCTAACGTGACTTAAATATTTTAGTGTGTTTGTGGCCAGACAAGTGGAAAGACTGTTTGTGTATATTGTAACCATAGTTGATGACATCATTGTGTACAGAACAGTATAAAGCCATATGGCCACCATGCTGTAACACTGAACAACTGTCTTTGTGATGTTTGCACAATGTTCTAAAAATCTGCAGATATAGTGGCAATGAGCATTCCCTTGCTAACATTTTTGTTTGGGAATCAGTTTAATTAATTACTTTGAAAGTTATTCGAGTAACTAACATTGGATTGTGCCTTTGGTGTGCTAAACATTGCTCAAAATATTATAAGTTGTTTGTATAGCCAGCCAGTTTTTCTGCATATTTTAGCTAGTTGCTAGTTCAGTCAATTAATTAAAGAAGCTAAGTCATATTGTTATAGACAAGTTTATGTGTTTAAGAATTTATAAGTTACATTAATTTAAATATTAAAATGTTTTCAAATTTAAAAATCCCTATATCCTATATGAAGGAAAATAATTGTAATTCTGTTATTATTGTAAAATGCTGCATATTGCAAAACGATTTGAAAACAATTCTACAGGGAACATTAAAAAAATTCCTTTCCAAAAGTTTATGCTACCTGAGTTATACCTTTAGTAATGTGTAACCTAGACCAGTGATATTAAACTAAAATTTGTTGAGTTCCATTCGCATAAATAAAATACAAGCTTATAATAATGCAACTAAAGGAGCAAGGAGTGAATAGCAACAACATTCAACCATTATTAATTAGTTCATGACTACATATAAGACACATCAATTGGAATTGGATGTGTTTTATATTGCAGTAGAGCTTAACATTACCACTTTTGGATTTGTTACGTCCATTCGTAACAGATGATACATTTGTTTTGGACTTAAATGAGAGAATAAGTAAGACTTCTCTGTCCTTCACCTTTGTCAACTTTTTTAAAAATTATTATAAGTTGTCAGTTCACTAAGTCCAAAATGGTAAATTGTAATTCAAAAGAGCTTTATTGATAAATTAATGTGATCGGTTGCAACAAAGGATCTGCAAAATTTGTGATGTTTCATGTTCAACTACAGTGAGCTATGGCCAGCTTATATATCTATATCTATATATGTGGCCATATATATACATTACTCACTCATCGTCTATACCGCTTTATCCTGTACACGAGGTCAGTCGCAAGAAGCCAGGAGCTTATCTATCCCAGGAGACTTAGGGCAGAATTCACCCTGGACAGGGTACCAATCAATCGCAGGGCACACACACATACACACATTCACACACTCATTCACACACTTTAGGAAATTTGAGAACGCCAATTAGTTCTTCTGCAAGTCTTTGAAATGTGCGAGGAAACCCACCAAGCACGGGGAGAACATGTAATCTTCATGCACTCAATTGAACCCCGACCCTGGAGGTGCAAGGCGACAGTACCAACCACTATAAAGGCCCCTGATGTCGATGTCACATATCTTGTAAATGGACTGACTGCAGTCTTTATAATATCATGTCTCACAGGTTCAGTGTAATGGAAACTTGCAGAATTTTGAGTCAGTATTGAGCTGACACAAGTGGAAGTGTATGTACACATGAGGTCAATCAGGTTTCCAAGGTTAAATGAAATGAAATGAAGATTGCTGTCACAGTTGAACAGTGAAGTTAAATATAATGTTAGGTGTAGTCATAGCAACACATACTATAACCAACTTTGTGGAAATACCTCAGAATGAAAGTTATGCACGTGTGTGTGTGTGTAATGTCTCGTTGCTGTCTCTTCATTCTCGGTCAAATGGCTTGAAGCCCAACTGGCAATGTTTGCAGTTGGTGAGTCAGCAGTCATACTTTTAGCAACAGAACATTCTGTGTGTGTGTGTGTGTGTGTGTGTGTGCGCGCACTTATTCTCTCTCTTCCTGAGTACATCCTGCAGGGTCAGTTCAATCGAGCAGCCAATAAGAACACAGCTTGCATGAAGACCCACTTCACCACAGTTATACATTTAACATTGTGCAACTGTTTACAGAATTGTAACTGCTGGATGTGTGTATTTCTATGAGTATGTCTATAGGCATCGTGTTCCTATGTAGTTTGATTACTGAATGCTGAGACCATGTGCTAAATGTTCTGCTACATTTGGCCTGGTCCAGGTCCAGGTTTTTCATGACGGTCTCTGTCTCTGTTCATACCTCACGTTCCCTTTTGTAAGTCCCGAAGTTGCTTAAGTTCTCTGTTTCTGTTTCTGCAGAGTTACTCAAGTCAGGTCTCATGTCACTCCTCTGGAGCCAGTACTCTCTCCAGAGAGCTCTTATGCAGAGATCAAGTACCCCCTTAAGACACACACACACACACACACACACTTACACACAGTGATTTTTCAGTTGCACAGTCATCACACAAACAGATGTCTATATATAGCACTGGGTGTCACATCGAGATTTCAGGATATACTTGGTACACTTTTCAGAAATCTCTTTGCAGTCCTGCCTCCACATGCTATCACTTCTGCGTTCACGCTACACATTTTTATGTTTATTTTACATGCATTCTTCTTTTCATATGAAAAAGTTCTACGAATCACAAATTGCAAAGCTGTCGAATAAAGCCAACACCAGACAAACTGCCAAGAGTTCAAAAGTGTGTTTGTCTTCGAAAGCTAACGAATCACTCGATCCACCCTGTTATACATCACTGTTTAGTGCTTTCATGTGCTTATCAGGAGTTCCTTTTTTTCTTGTAAAACTACAATACTTTGATAATACTCTGTATTCAGAGAAAGCAAAGATAGTTTTTACAGCTGATGGGAGAGGTTTAGCAATCAATCATCGGTGCTTTCATGCCCTTTTAACTGTAAGTGAGACAGTATTAAAGCACTTTGCAGCCTTGATGGTGTTTGAGATTTAACTTTGAGTCCCAGGCATCATTGCAGACTCGATTCACTGTGGTCATGTTGTTTTTTTAAACAATAATAGGACGCTAGAGACAATAATACAGATTTAATCAAGTGATTACTGTCTGGTGAAATTTTCATGAGGAACAATATATTATGTAAATTCAGTTAGTGCATATCTTGAGTATTTTTCATGCTTACTGTCATTCATCAATTTCCACAAACTGTTTTTTCCAGAGCAGGGTATCGCATGCACACACACACGCGCACACACACACACACACACACACACACACACACACACACATGCACTGTAGAATAGTTGGTGTTTTGTTGGAAAGTTGGAGGAAACCTGAGAAGAGAGAGGAATCCATCCCAGACATGGGGAGAACATGCAAAAATCCACACAGACAGTAACCTGAGCTCAGAATCAAACAAGGCACCCTGAGGCTATGAGGCAGCAAGGCAACCCTCTGCACTACTGTATTTGCCTTAAAGCTTACACTATAATGTTTGGCTGATAATGATATAATTACGCTCTCAACTAACTTCTAATAAGAATGAATAATTTAAGTGCATTCTTTTACTCAGGATCGGTTATACTCAGTAATTATTGTAATTACGTTGTAAAATTTAGCTCCTATTTCACTTATTCATGCCTGTTATTACTATGAGATATAACAGAACTGATCACCTTATCTATACATATAATAAAACTGTAATGTTGGCGTGTCTGTACATTGAAGAGATTTGTGAAAAAAATTATCTGGGGGCCACGTAAGATGAGTAATCGAACACATAAAGATGATGTTTGGATTCTTTGTCTGTCTGTTTGTGCACACATCACGTGAAAACTACTGAACTCATTTTAATGGGGTTTTCACCTGTGTATTTGGCTGAGCTTGAGGTAACACATAGTCTTTGGATTATTGCAATCAGCCCATGGTAAGAGAATATATGCTAATTTGAACTTTAAATGGAAAATGCCCTTATATTATTAAAAACAAATCGACCTTAAAAAAAATCATTGCTTCTTCTCAAAATTCAACAGATGTCACTGTACATTTTT
The DNA here is from genome assembly GCA_030014365.1 of Clarias pachynema. Lineage (NCBI taxonomy): Eukaryota > Metazoa > Chordata > Actinopteri > Siluriformes > Clariidae > Clarias > Clarias pachynema. The sequence continues at coordinate 14,780,466 of JAQMYL010000001.1, forward strand.
AAATACGCACTTATGAGTTTGCAATTAAAATCTACTTAAATCTACTTAAACGCGATCTCACACTTTCATTCTGCATACTTCAAGGTAACACGTAAAAATTTTAGTTCATTTCAAAATACAACAGATGGCGGTGTACATTTTTTAAAACATTTTTAAAACACTTAAATTCTACTTGAACGAAGTCCAGGGCACATTTAGTTTTAAATATAGTGATGGTGTTTGTGGCAATGTTCAGGCAGGACAAGAAGAGTAAAATTGCACTACATGAATGGCAACAATTTATTTTTTAGCGCTGTATCATTGAGAGTATCTTCACAAACTGCGCCTTAGTGTGTTATCGCAACTGCACCTTCTGAGGGTGGTAAAAAACCGCCCAATGAATCTTATGCACGCAGCTAGGCACTATGGGACTCGGTCTGCAAACTGAGAGAGGCATTATCGGAGATGTCTCTCCCTAGTCATAAACTATTTAACCTTTTCCCATAGGGCAGACGCTACAGGGGCCACAGCGCTCGTACAAAGGAACTGAAAATAACTGTTTCACGGTCACTGTTACCATACTGGACAGCTGATGCTGGTGCAGTAACCACTACACTATTGCGCACTATTGTGTCTCTTTCACTTTATATTGCACTGCTTTATCTGCTATGCATCTTTGCGCCATTATAATAATGCTGTCATTGCACTACTGTATATTCCACCCATATTTACTCTTTATATGTACTGTACTATATAGACATCCATATATGTACATGTATTGTATTATCAGTATAGCAGCTTCTTATCTTCTTTACATGTCATCACCACTGCATCATCATGTTTGAATATATATATACTGCTTATTATAATATATGTTCTATTTATAATATCTGCACCTTCTTTAAATAAGACACCCACACTCCTGTACATGTGACCTCCATAACCATATGTTACTACATTTGTTGTAAATAGGCCACTGAAAAAGTTGAATCTTATCTAATCTAAACTAATTTTATCTTCAGCATTATTTTAAATACATGTTTGAATGCCAGTATTTTGGTGTAGTGTTTAACATAATGTATATAGTATATATATTGTATAATTGTACCAAATGAACCAAATGAACGAAACCAATATGAAATAAATTAAATAAAGCAAAAAAACGTTTATAGAAACCTGAGTTTACTTAGATTGGAAAATGCATGAATGTGAAAAAGAAAGGAAAAATAGGTTTAAAAAATATAAATCTGGATCATAATCATGATTAGTGATTTTTGATTATTGATCCAAGCCCAAATAAAATGGGACATAAAACCTGTGCTGGGTTGCGTGTGGATCGGATGATCCGCTGTGGTGACCCCTTGACGGGAGCATCAGAAAGACAAACAACAACAACAACTGTAGGATGGTGTACTGTTCTCATCTCCTCAGCATGGCTGCAATATGATGTACCAGACTGTGCTGAAATGAATGATCAAAGCCATCTATAGACAGCACTTATTTTTATGAGGATAGTCGTCTTAGACTGATTGAGGACATGTGACTCCTGAGGCGATCATCCATACGCACAAACACACACATATTTTCTTTGTAAAGTATGCCTCAGGGCCTCAAAGCTGATTATATCCACTAATTATCCATTGGTCATATGGGTAGATGTTTGTAATGCGTGCATACATGCAGCATTTGTTTAAATTAACTTTTAGAAAAGACCAATACATAATTTTTTCGACATAATCTCTTTGCTTTCCAATACACTTTGTCCTCAGTCAACAAGCTTCGGTTTTCCCTCATTAAAAATGTTTTAGGCTGAGCCGCGAGCCACAAATGCACTGCTGTCCTCACTTCTTCATCAGAATCTTCATCCTATAGGGCTGCTTTCAGGGAACCAAACAGGTGAAAGTCTGACGGAAAAAGAGCAGAACTATAGAGAGGATGTTTTAACGCCTTTAACAAAGTTTTTGTAGAGTGTCGACGGTGCGTGTAGAAGTGTGTAGTCGTGCATCGTCATGTAAGATTACAACACACTTGGCTAGCAGTCCACTGGTTTTAATTCAAAGTTTAGGCTTCAGCTCTTCAATAAGCGTCTCACTTTAATTGTGCAAAAGAAGCAATTTTCCAGCTAAGGGTTGACTTTTGAATTTTTTTTGATTGACGATTTACTCTTAGGCTCGTGGTAATAAATCCATGTCTCGTCACCAGTAATGATTCTCTTTAAAAAACTTTACCTTACTTGGAGTATTGGTCCAAATTTCAACATGTCTGTTCAAACCACAAACGGGACATCCTTTTTTCTGCATTTTCACAGTTACAAATGATCTCATCGAACATGTTCACATTTGCACAGCAGTGACTGGGGAGATAGCCTTGAACAGAAAGTGCTTATAAGACAACAGAAGTATTAATATAATCAAAGTGCAGATCATTTTTGACTCGTAGATAAGGTAAAATAATTGAAGAGCAGAGAAAATAAACTGCATAGTAAAAGTTGCAGCATTGACAATCCTCACACAGCCTGAAGCGTCCAAGTACACATCAATCATTTCTAACTTCACCAGCCAGCTTTGAGACACTTTGAGTGTTCTGTTCAGAATGCTGTGTATGTCTAAGTGAATTCAGGGAATACCCCTGGGCGGAACTGGTTGCATCTTGTTAGAGGTTTACACAAGAACCACTGAGAACAGGGTGAATTGAATAACACACCCCTGTATTTGATCAAGCAGATGACACTTTTTACTATATGCACTGATTCCACAGTCAATTGTTTTGCAAAATAAATTGCTAAATAGAATTAACACCTACAGTGGCAGAAGAGGTTCCGCTTGGAAAGCATTCATGAAACAAACATCATATTTATATATTTATCATAATTACTGTTCTGGATGTTAGGTTATGGGTTTCACTCTAACCAAGCTGCATTTCCTATTTAGGTCATGTAGCAGATGCAGCATGAATATGAAATTAAACATAATCCATGACTATTGGATTTCGAAAACTTCAGAGTATTATCTGAAGGTACAGACGTCATAAATGTTCTACTTTCTGGATTTTCGAGTTACTCTACTTCCTTTTCTGAGCAGCCAGAAAATCACAATGTTTTGTCTTATCCTTAAAGACTGGTTATGGCTTGGGTCTACCCTCCTGATCACGAGATAAATAATTAATAAGACAGATGAACATACAAATGTATCAGCATTTTTTTTTTTTAAATGTCAGCTATGCTGCTTTTTTCTACATTGATCTGATATACTGTAATTTAGATGTAACACAAAGCCGTCTTACTTAATGCTACCACAATACAGTAAGTACAATCCCATCTACAGTATGTATTGTTTCAGTTTTTTCATAGTTAGCACATTGCAGATGGATTGCTTTCACTGCTTCCGACAAAATCATAATATGTTCAAGATCAGATTTCTTTGTTCCACTGAAAATTTTAACCAACAATATTGTTCAGTTTAATATGGTGCTAACAGACCAAAAGAGTCAAAAGACAGGAGTAAATTTGTAACGAATTGCTAATTGTCTTTTGCTTATTAATTTTCTACCTAGCTATCTAATTGTCAGAATTGTAATTTATTTAGCATATACAGCAAGGTTTGGACTTTATCGCTTGGATGTCCTTGATAGGAATCTATATATTTAGCATATTGTGTTAACAATATATTGGCCAGCAAGCACTGCAGATGAATTTACTGTAGCCTGCTTTGCTAGCCAGGCACATGGCCAACATGCTTTCCACAAATGCTCAAGTAATCTTGTGTTCTCTTTGAAAGTTGCCATGCTCTTGCTTCGGGCTGCCATGTCTGTGTCTTTTGTTTGTTTTTTTAAAGTGTGGTGTGCTACGGATCTCTGAGTGAATACATATGAAGTTTATGTAAATGCCATCCCAGCAGGGAAGAGCTGAGCGGAGAGGGGTGGAGAGGAGCTTCCACTAATTACACAGAAATAATTACACAGGTATCTGATGCAAATGACTAAGCAAGGCTTCAAGACAACACATTATTTTGAGACATTACAGTTATAAGGGTCAGCATGCTTACATGGTTTTAAAAAGGTTATAATCATTCAGACATGTAGAAAAAATTCATTTTCATACTGTTTAAACAGTATTAGTAAAGTCTTAAATTTCACAAATACACTATGTGCAGATATTATCTCTTTATAAAAAATTAAGTCAGTAAAAATAAAATAATAAATCAGTTATCTGAGGAAGTATGTGTGTAATCCATTACTCACGTACTAGAGTAATGTGGACAGTACATGTACATGTTTATTTACATTTACATTTACATTTACATTTAGGCATTTGGCAGACGCTCTTATCCAGAGCGACTTACAAAAAGTGCTTTAAAGTTTACATCACTGGATACATACTTACACTGGGTTAACTAGGTTAATAACTAAGTGCCGTTAGTTTATTTGTTCTGCAGTGACGGTCCTGCAAAAAGGTATTATAAATGGACAATATTTTACACCTTTTTGTTAAAGAAGAAAGGCATAAACTGCTATTTCATTTTAAATATTTTTAAAATGAAAAAAATATATATTTGTCTCATAGTTTAAGTACACTTGACACTTATTATAAATCATATTAATCACTAAATATAATAATTTCTGAATGTGTTGCAACTGCAGGTGTTTAAAACTTTTTGGTTGTATAAAGGCACTGATACCTTCTCTAATCTCAGAAAGGCTTACTCTCACAAATGTGTTATGATGTATCACAACAGTGTTAGCAGTTCTTTATATCACCATCCTTAAAAATGACTCAGCAAAGCGTAACAGCCTAATAGAAATGTGTGTGCAGGGTGCAGAGGTGGAAAGTAATGAATTACATTTACTCGCATTAGTGTAATTGAGTAGTTTTTTTTGTGTACTTCTACTTTTTAAAGTAGTTTTTAAAATCCGTAATTTTACTTTTAGTTAAGTATGTTTTGTTTAAAGTATTGTACTTCACTACATTTTAAATCATATTCGTTACTGAGTAAAAAACCAAATGAATGAAAATGAAAAAATAATACAAATAATACAACGGGGAAGGGAAAAAATTGCACCCCGGAAACCACTGCACTGATTGATTGATGGGCGTGGAGAACAAACGCGCTAAATTCACAAGAAC
>JAQMYL010000001.1:14797784-14825922 GCA_030014365.1 Clarias pachynema
CAATTGGGTTCAGGTCCGGTGACTGTGGAGACCTTTTTTTGTTAAGTACATAACTCCACATGTGTTCATTCATAGTTATGATGCCTTCAGTGAGAATCTACCAATGTAAATGGTCATGAAAACAAAGAAAACACATTGACAGATAGATGAGAAGGTGTGTCCAAACTTTTGGCCTGTACTGTATATGCACCAAACATTTGATAACACATGAGTCCAGTTTTCATATGGAAACCATAAATGTATTTTATTTTATTATTAAGGGGTAGAGACTGTTTGGAACATGGAAACAAATATAATTAAAACAATCCACACTTTGCCTATTGATTCCAACACTTACATAACCATTTTTCTTTTATTATTTCTTGCCTGTCTATATATCCAAACTAAAGTTTGTTTTTTATCTAATCCACTGACGTGAAAAAAATTATTCAGACCTCTAATATACTGCAGACATACAGTACCATTCAAAAGTTTAGACACAATTTTGGATTCATTTTTTCACATTCTAGAAAAATACTGGCTTTTATTTAAAAAAAATATGAAATAGTACATATGACATTAGGTAATTAAGTAACAACCGTCAGTTGTTATTTTAAGATACGAAGGTCAGCTGTTCTGGAATAGTTCTTGCAAGAACAGTATTGTTAAGTGTATTTGCAAAACCTATCAATCACCATGATGAAACTGGCTCTCGTGAAGACCTTCCCTGGAAAGCAAGACCAGAACTTACCTCTGCTGCTGCGGAAAAGTTTACTTGCCTTCAAAACTGTTATGAAGGCTTTATAGAGCAAAAGTAACAGACACACCTCAATACTAATTGTTCAAAGGATATTATTGCATGTTTTGGACACCATTGTTTTATAATGTGAAGACCTTGGAAACAGAAGGTGTGTCCAAAATTTTGTCAGGTATTGTAGAATTACTATTAACGTCCACTTTTCAACTTTAATGCTGCTGTTATCTGTTATTTGAGAAGAAAAATTATAGCCGTCATTTCAAGCCACACAACAGCACACGTTTAGGACTAGCTGTACTTCAGGAAGTCTTCCTGCTTTATTGCTTCCGTTTTGGCTTACACAGACAGGAAGGTTACAGTGTATTTTCCTGCTTGTGTAGGTGTTTGAGCTGGAAAGAACCCAGAACATATTTAAAACGTCTACATCTTCAGTTTATATATTATTCTTATATCTAACAGTTCTACAGAGACTTTGAGCTACTTTCTACCAAATTCTACCTATTTTTCATATATTACACCTACCACAAGCTAAGGAAGTTTCAGTAGCCACAGGTCAGTAGAGAACAGCAGCCACAGAGTGCATGGATATTGACTGTGACATTAGCCGCAATCTTATTCTAATGCATTTCAATACCTGATCTTTGGTGCACTTAGCTTATCTTCCTATCTTTGCAGAAGGAGACACATAGAAAGGTTTTATGTCATGTGAGTCTCCTGCTGATAAATACAGCTTTGTCTGATCTGTTACCAGCTGCCAAAACACTGGCCAAGCTGGTGAAACGGATATGCCATGCTGGCCACATGGTAAGTTTCTGCTTGACAGTTGTATCGATATTTATCAATATGTATCAATAAACTCATGTTTAGAAATGTTTCATCATAATAAAAAAAAAAACTTAATAGATTGCCTTTTTAGAAGTTTTAAGGATGGTAAATAGGTTTTACTGCATGTAGATAGAGTCATTTCAGGTCTCACTGTAAAGAGAAGGAGAAGGATTTTAGGCCTTTATTTTTCCCCCCAGGAATTGCCTGAGAACCCACAGGCACATGGTGCAGAATCCCCCTGCAGTTGTGTGTGTGTGTGTGTGTGTGTGTATGTGTGAATAATGAGAATACGAAGGAGGGGTGGGAAAACGACAGCATGGACATGTTCTTACACACACCGGAGGGAAATACGCGATGAGCCCTGTTTCAATCCTCCAGCGCATTTCTTTTTTTCTGCACAAAATCCCACCATTCACTTCCTTTTTCCCGAAATGTCACGCCATCATTCTCTAACTCCGCACATGCACGCGCTTTTCATTGAGAGGGCACGCACACAAAACTTCTCAAGGATCTGGAATGTTCCACTTTCCAGGCATTTGTGGGGGAGGGGCCGTAATCCATCGTACAATGTATGTAGTCATGATTGACAGAAACACCCCCAAACACGTTTTCCCCTTCGCCTCGGCCTCACGCTGAGGGACTTGCGTGTAGAAGAGGGGATTTCAGCAAAGGCTTTCCCTTCTGGAAAACAAGAGTCTGGGGGTCACACTGATGAATAGGGGAGGAGCAGCGCTCACTCAGCTCACGCGCACACGCGTTTACCCGCCGTTAATGAGCAACACTTCAGTTGTTTGATCAACTGATTTTCTGAGGGGGATTCGTTCATTTTATTACTAGTATATTACCGACTATACACGCCAAACATACACATTTATTCTTCTTATTTTATATATCTTGCATCCATAAATGATCTCTTTCCCCAGTTTATCTTCTGATGTATATATATATTTTTGTGTTTGTTGCAGAAAAGCCTCACAACGATGTTCTGTACAAACGTCCATATGACAAAACTATAAGCAATTTAAACTAAACATACCTTTTTATTTATTAATGAGTCAACTCTTAGCTTACATGAAAAAAAATCCTTGTCATTAGTTCATATTTGATTTCTGCACATATCTATACTTTTCAGAAGGTACAACAAACAGACCCATAGTAATGACGAAAAACAAAAATGAACCCAAAGACCTCGTTCTATTCCCTGAACAGTACACACACGCCATCTAGTGGTCATGTCACGCATCCTGGTTCAAGAAGTATGAAAGAGAAAATCACACATCTCTGTTCATCCATACGTACAGTACAGTGCATACATATAGAGAATCGAAATTACGTTTCTCTCATCCTTGTTACAAATAACACTTATGGGGTAAAAAAAAAAAAAAACTTAAATAGCACAAACTTAGAAAAACAACAGGGGTGAGGTAATTGATTCAGGGACAATTAGTAAAGATAATTTTAACAGAGAGCACAACTTGTTCATTGTCTCATGTTTCAAAACCCATTAATCAGAAAGTGAAACTTTTATGCATACTCAATAAAAAAACCCAGTGTTGATTATACCCTCTCAGAAGTCATCTTAGTCAAACTTGACCTATAAAAACACTATATAGTGTTAATCCAACACTTTGGCTGTTCATCCAACACTAGAGATTTTGTTGCATTCAACTGAGCTTTCCCTTAATTTCTAAATGTATAGAAAATTATTTGAATTTGGAATTGGTGTTTTTTTTAAATACTACATTCATTTATTTATTAATAATTAATTGCATAAACAAAAAAAAATTATTTAAGTTTTAATTTATTTGATTTTATTATTTGAAATGGTTACTGATACATTATGTTATATGATAGTTGCATTTGATTTTACTTTTGTAGTCAAAAAATAGTGGGTTTTTTGTTTGTTTGTTTTGTTTATCTTTTATTTCTCTAAAAGGTACGTTCTCAGAGCTATTCTGATTTACTCTTCTTGGTTATTTGACACAGTCATGGCATTTTATACTGCACTACAGTGTCTAGGTGGTTGGCAACACTGTTTGCTTGGATGTTTGCCTAGTTCTATATTTGTACATTTCTGATTTAAAATTCTGAATTTGGACAATATTGAAGCAAAGAAAGGAAATGTATATAGTCTGTTACTGCCGTTGCAGATATCCCAGAGCCCTGGGTGATTAGATGCTGTTCTTGACTACCAAAGTGCTCAAAGCGCCGATGAAACATTTGCTGATGACGTCAATGCTGATCATGCATTGTAAACTGAATTTTTTTCTCATGATTTTCAATAATCGTATTAATTAAAAAAGTTTTGTGTGCAATAAATCTTCTTCCAATATGCTGTCAGCATGACTACAAAGTAGTAGTATTGTATATATTTTTATTTAAACGTAAGTAAAAATAAAAAATTTTCAATGAATCAAGCTGATTAATCCATTTTGACAAATCTGTGAGAGGCGGATTTATAGAATTTTGCAAAAGAATAATACAAATATTGGATGTGCACCCTGTCCAGGGTGTTCCCCACATCGTGCCCTATGTTTCCTGGGATAGGCTCCAGCCCCCGGCGACCCTGTACATAGGATAAAGCGGTTTACTGTAGATGATGAGTGAGTGATATTATATTATGGAATTTGTGCCTTAAAAAGTTTGGTCTTAATTTGCAGTGAAATCCTATATTTGTTGTTTACTCTCGTTTTTATTTTGGTGGAGGGGCAGTGATGTTACTGAATGTTCTTGCAAGATGATGTGCTATGTCCTTGAGTGTTTATACTTTTTGTCTGTATTTTGTGCCTTCTATGTGTCTCTGCCAGTGGTGAGATGGACGTGCAATTTCCCCCACTTCAGCATGATGTGTTCTTTTGTAGCTCCTGGTACTAAATGTTCTTTGCTTAATAAGGGTTTAAGTTTACAGCAACTGTATTAAAACCTCTAGATCCTGTATTAAAACCTGAAGATCTAACACTGCGCTGACATATGTTATCTTTTATCCAGCATTGGCAAACTTTTTAATCAGCATCAGGTGTGGTATATCAGGGTGAAACCTACTAAACTTCTGTAAGTTAGGGACAGACATGTGGCAAAGATACAAATGTGTACTTATTTGTATAGTTAGGCATTATACCCATACAAACAATAATTAGTTTTATTACTAAGAGCACAATATATGTTTTGTATATTGTTCCTGATTCGAGGAAATTCCCAAAAGTTCTTTCATGCTCGGAAACCTTGACATGATACTGATGAGTGGTTGCCTAGTCTGGTTGTTGTTAGTCTTTCGGCTGCTCCCATTAAGGGGTCGCCATAGCGGACCAACTGATCAGCACAACAACTCGGCACAGGTTTTATGCCGAATGCCTTTCCTGACACAACTCTCCCATTTTACCCGGGCTTGGGACTGGCACTGCATCCAGTGGCTGGGGTTTGGGCATTGACCGGGCATCGAACCTGGGCCTTTCACCGAAACCTATCACTGAGCCACCAACCACTTAACCCGAGTGGTTGCCCAGTCTCCAATACTGTCCAATACTGATCCTCTGTCACAGAAATTAGAATTGACTCATATTGATTACGATCACTGATCGCTGATTACTGGTGTGTAGGGGTTACTGGGATCTTCCATTAAAATTTTTTTTTTATTTTGTAGGTATTGTTTATTTAGTTACTATTTATAGCAGTAAAAAAATTATTTAAAGATCTAAGAAAGTATCATACATTTAAACTCTTATTTATTGGAAGGCAACATGTGCAACATAATTCATTCTCTTATTATTTCATGTAGATTATAAAGAAACTAAAAGCAATAGAATTGCGTATGCTCGACTAAACAGCATTCCATTTTAGCATCTTACAAATGCACAAAAATGTGACTGTCCTACTATTCTCACTTGTTATAACATGCAGCACTTGGAACAAGCCTGCTTCCAAGCCTGCTGAATCATAAATTGAAACTTTCCAGTAAATAAACACACGCATCAGTCACTTTGTATTTGGCAATCAACCATGGCCTCTCATTATTAAGCATTTCTTAATAAATATCAGAATTTCTGCATTTTTAAGAGTCAATCTGTTCCTTTTATCACCCACAATCCATCCAGCCATGGGGAAAAGTCACTCAGTATCGGCCCACATGTGTGGAGGAGTAAGGTAAACCCAGGCTGCCTCAGCCAGAGCTGGGAACTGCTTTTAATTTCTCTCTTTATTATTATTTTTTGGTAATGGCCTTTTAGCGCTTTTACTCTCTGCAAAGTAAGGCTCATGTTTTTCGGGGGCTTCTGCTACACGTGGTTAAGTGAGGGTCAGCTTACAGGTTTTAGCTGCTGCCTTTTTGATAACTGATAACTTTTTATACCCAAATTATTCATGTGAGTCGTTCTTAAGTGGCGAAAAGGTTTGTTGCATTCAAGCGCTTGGCAGACGTTTCCCATGTGGTTTTGCTTTGGAAAAAACTTTGTATATTGCAAATTTGATGTCTTTTAGAGGGACATGGTATTTTTCCCAGTCTAGTGACATGTTAATGTGGCTGTCAACATATCAAAATATATTTTGCGTCATCACAATAGAATCAGTTAATGTGATCAACCAAATGAGAAACAACCGATCTGCAGCCGATCGATCGGAGCAGCCTTTAAAAATATGTTGCCATCCTTGAGGACAGTGCTAAGGCAAGGAGTTTCTTGACACATCGATTAACATACTCAATAGGTTTGAACAAAAATGCTGACATAGGCAAGGTCAAATTTTGTAAGAAATTGATTCTTGTACTCCTTATTATTTATTTTGTGACATATATCAGTCCGTTTATGAGCCAGTGCAGCATTACCACTAACTTGTCCCTTGTAAAAGTCTTGAAATAATGCTATTGAATGCTTAAATGGACTCTGTCATTTATAGATTCTCGGTGGTATACAGCCAGAACATTAAAACCCAAAACATTAAGCCCAATATTGTGTGGGTTCATCTTCAGCAGCAGAGGCAGCTCTGACTCCTCCGCCTGTTAAGCCCCATACATGGTGGTCTGTGATGCGCTGACCAGCATTGAGTTTTTTCAGCATTTGTGCTGCATTGGCTTTTGTGTGGTTTCAGACCGTAGGCATATACGAACCTTGAGTGCATGTGATCCTGTTTACTGGTATATAACTGATAACACTAATAACTTTATACTAATTAAAACTAATTAAAAGTCAATTAAATGCATTTCCTTTGGGGAAAATCCTAAAGACATAGGTGAATGTCTATGTGGAAGACAAAATCTCTGCAGAACAGTTTTTCAGTCCAAATAGAAACATTAGTGCTTTTTGTAGACATCAGAGCTTTCTGAATATTTGACATGAGTGCTGACAGGTTAGGAATGGTGCCAGCTGCATGAATATATATATCGGAATTGTGATAAGAGTTTTCTTTCTTTCTTTTTTTGTACATTATGTTTCTGGATGATATTACAGAGTAAATCTTACATTTAAAAATCTCTTACATTATCTCAATCCATATGCTGAGCTCTGCTGTACTGAGGAATATATTGAGCTAGTTGAAGCTTTCACTGAATACAGGTTCTCATTCTTCAGAAGATTACTTTAAAAGCACTTAATGCTGACATACAGTTCAAGAGTTCATTTAGCATTGATTAAAATTTCCTCTCCCGTGTGGATATTTGCTGGTCAGCAAAAATTTCCCCACAAAATGTCACATAAACCATTGCCAAACAATGCTAAAGAAAGATTGTCACAATACTTAAGAAACTTGCTAAAACACTGTTCGAATGTTGTCATTAATTTTGAAAAAAAAAACAGAAGCTCAGCATCCGATACCAGACTTGCAAAATGGGAACAAAAGAAAAGGCCCAGTTTTTATTAGCTCATTATTGGCTGTCTTATCAATAGCTGGTTCCTGTATATGGTTATTCTTGTTCTTTCTGTGACGGAGAACATGTACTTATAAGACAAATGTTCCTGATTGTTCTTACAAGATGGTTTGCCTGAATGTTCTTTGCTTAAAATTATTTTAAAGGTCACACATTTTAAAAGGTCACACCTTTTTAACAATTTAACATAGGTCTCAGAGGTCTCTTAAACAAGTGTGTTAATGGTCCAGCTGAAATGCCATTCAGAGCATGCATTCTGGAAAGCCTTAAAATCCCTTTGTTCCAATCCTGTTTCAAATGAACTATTTCAGTAGGCATATTGACAGTTGAAAGTTACTAAGATCCACATGCAGCCTTTGCTCACTTTAATCACTTTGCTCACTTTTTTGGTTCAGTAATTTACACTGAACCCAAAAATCCAACATAAAACCACATCTAGTGTGACATATAATGTATTAGTCAGATATACCATACAAACCATTGCTTCCAAAATAATACGAGCATATGAACTGCCTGCTGAGGTGGTTTTGCTAGATATATAAATCACTTACATTTCACAACCAGTAAAGGTCCAACCAATAATGATCAGGCAGAATTCTTGTAACCATCCAAAATGCAGAAGGTGTGTTTTGTCAGAATATATATATTTTATTTTACCGTATCTATTAAATCTAGAATAAGGCCAGTGCTGTCAGTTGCACTTTGAAACACTTAAATATTTTATGTGAGTAAAAACTAATGTACCTGCACTGCTGATCAGTATCAATCTCAGCTGATCTTTCATTTCACTGTTACTGTTTCACTACAGTTTTAGCTGTATTCTGTATGGCATCGCCATTTGCTGGATGTACTGTATGGCAAGTATGTCCAAACTACTCTATATAAAATATCAGTGTTTTAGCTGCTAACTGTTGACCGTATATATTAATTAAACAAGCCAAGTTACCACCATCAGAAGGTGGATTACTACTCCTCTTAAATACTTAATTACTACTACTCTTAAATAATTGGTGTAAAATATTTCACATAAATTCCCTGGTACATTTTGATTATTCCTTATAATTATTCTCAAAGCCTAAAGATTTATTCTGCTTCGACAAGGGTAAGCTCAACAGGCTAAAATCGCAATACTTTTATCCTGGGTGGAGCTGAGCACCAAGCTAAAGGATGATTTATACAAATGAGTCATTTATTTCTTTTAATTTTTTCATGTTTTCATATGATTTCATAAAATTAGGGAAAGTCTTACTCATCTGTTCAAGCACAGCTTACATGGATTGTTTTTTTCTTTCTTTCAGATTTTGGGTGTGTACACACATTGGAGACATTTAAACAACCACTATGTGAATGTTTAGAAAAATAATAAAAAATGAATTTAAAAAATGCTGATAAATAGATTGACTTTAAAGGTTTACGCCAGCTGTATTTAATATCAAACATTACACTGATATTTGCTAGTTTTTCCATGTGAGGGTCCAAAAATAATAAAAAATTAAAAAGTGAGTTTTGCATTACAGATGACCATTAACAGTTCATGGCAAGTTTATTTAAAAGTAACCCCTGTACTGACATATACTTCATGAGGTACTCATCAATTCATCAATGTGCTGGAAAGATTTTGGTCCATATTGACATGATAGCATCATTCAGTTGCTGCACATTTGTGCACATCCATGATGTTGTGAACAATCTCCTATTCCAACACATCCAAGAGGTGTATGCCAATTTTTACATCAACATGATCCCAGGTAGCTGCTAAAATACAAATAAAGTACAAATAAAGGATAGAGCCTCTCATGTTGACTTTAGTGATTTTTAATATAGTTTGGTTAGGACCAGACTACAAGTCTTTTAGACCTTACTGTATTCATATGTTTAGGTGTGTCGATAAAACAAATGACTACAGCTTCAGTATCAGTGATAACATCGATATGACTTTGGACTGATTAATACAAGTTTAAACTGCATTTTAAGTACATTTACCAGTCCAAAACTTTTGCTTACTCCCTGAAGTACCTTGTTTTGTATGGAAACGTTAATGTAACCTGACCAGCAAAATATTTTTTTAAAGGTTTTTGTATGGCTGAAAAAATATTCATAAAAATACAAGACAACAGCTTTATTAAAAAGTAAACAATTTAATAATAATAATAAAAAAATAGCATAATAAATACAAATTAATATATACAATAAGCGAATGCAGAAAAATACACTGCATAACACTAATTAGAATTCATGTTTTGTTACTTAACACAAGTCAAAGTGCAAGTCAAATACACACCTGCAGTCCAACACATAGCTATAACAAATATAGCTCCTTTTCACAGTATGAAAACTTTTAGTACATGAAATGTTCAATACAAGTTCATTCAATCCTATGTTCCCTTCTACCAGCACTCCTTTATTTACATCCGCCTGTGGCTATTTGCCTTCTCTCAATGAAGCCTGCTGGGGAAAGGGTCCAGGATTTTCAGATGGCTCTGAAAAGAATGATCCATGCGTCACCCTTTCACTGGTCTGCACCCACGTTCATCAAGTCAGGCTTGTTACATCATGTAGCACGCCATCAGGGCCAGATCCGTAATTTCACTGTTAGTTATACACCCTGAAAACAGAAAACAAAGACAAAAGTCAGTGCTTATTTATACTGAATTCTTAAAACTCACACAATCAGCTCGGAGTTATGAATAGTTACGACACTGGATCCTAACCCTGGTCCAGGAGTACCTCAAGTTGGTGTGTTAGAGCAGGGAAAACATTTGATTGGAGAATTTCCATAATTCTACACCTGTTCGTTTTACAAATTTATCAATTTTAGTTCTGGAATTTCTCCAGTGGAAACTACTCAGGTTGTATTACTACAGGACCAGGGCTGAGAGAGGCAGTAGGTTAAGATTAAAGTTAATTGCAGGTTAGATTGATGACGTCACACCTTTGAACATCAAAGCGATCAGAAAAGTAACGTGAAACTCGAGTAACTATGATGAAAGACTTGGGTGACTCACTCACCTTGCCGATTCGGCCCTTTGATTTTCTTATACAGACTCTTGACTGACTTCCACAGTCTTCCTCTTTGCGTCCTGGGTAAATCATCTTTAGACTGGGAGGCTGTCTCGGGTCTGGGCTCTTCATCATCCTCCTCCCTGTCGCTCGCGCTCTCATAGAGGACCCCTTCGTTCTCCAGGCGGACGAGAATGTCCTCGTCCACAGGGAGGATGCCTTTCAGTGTGTCCTCGCTCAGACTCAGAGGGGTGCTGTGTCGACAGAAGGCGCAGATGATCCGAGATCCGGACTCAGGTTCTTCGCTTCGACACCCAGCGAGAGTCAGTAAGCAAGTTTCACAGAAGCTGTGTTTACAGTCCAGCTGCCGGGGACAGCGACGGCCAGCGTCGAACAGCCGGAAACAGATCCCGCACTCGAGCTCGGACAGCATTGTTATTACTGTTCTCTGTTACTGTACTGCTGACTAATGGGGAAGTTGAGCAAATCTGTCTGAGGAAAGCCGCCGGGGGTTGTTTTATAAAGGCGGCTCTAAACAAAAGAAACGTGTGCGTGTGGGCGGAAGTAATGGACCAACGTCTGAAAAAGGAAGAAAAGTTCACTAGCAACCCACGCCAAAACATTGCTAAACACCATGACGTCACCGACTCCTGAGTTTCGATGCCTCGTGAAGCACGTTGGAAATGTCGCCTGGAGTACGCCTACGTCACCGCGTGCTAGCGGGCTAATTAAACCCTCGTGTTGTGTTTGTTTGTGGCTCACACTCGTAATGTTCCCGGTCACTTTTGCACCAGGATCATTTTATTCCATTCTAAATCCACAATAATACATATATTATCACCTAATGTTGTATTATCAACTCGAGCTCTTGTAAACTTTACAGGTTTTGAACTTGTATTTGCTCTGTACAGTATATCCTGCAGGCCTCATTTACCTCAGCTCATACCACTCGTTTTTTTTTTTTTTTTTTTTTTTTTTTACCAAACATTAAAATTAAACCATATTGTAATATTTATCATAGAGTACTTCACGGAAATGTTTGCCAAAGTCACTTTTTTGAAACAAGTTAAATTTTCTGTGCCATAAAATATCAACTTTTGCCTGGTCAAAACTGACTGGAATGATTTATTTATTGAAAACAAAAACTCAAATATACACAAGGAAAACTTACCTACAGTATATTACAAACGCAATGCTTGAAATAAACACTATGTGAACACATTTACAGTTTACTCATGTAGCTCCGTGTCATCCCAATACAGTATTCCTCAGTTTTGTTTTCTCATGAGTATGTTGGTTAGCGTATTGAGGTCATTGCATGTTCTTTGCAAATATATACACCACATCTGTGGTACACAGCTTGTTTTTTATCTCTTGGTTGGCATCTCTTTCTTTTGCCTTTTCCTTCTTCGGTTGTCGGATGTTACTGCTGTTGCTGCTATATCTCTCACCAATGCAGCAGAGGATGGCATTCGTGGAAGGTGTTGGCGCCCTTGAATGAGCGGCTCCATCATGCTTTTGTCCAGTTCTTCAAGGAACAGTTTCCTCTTGTAGTTTCTGCCCTCTTTCCAGCATGGATTGATCTCCCTCCAAACCACAAAGCCATTATAGGCCGACACATTGATGATATTGAAAAGTCTGTGAAGAAAAATTAAAAACAGGACTTGATGTCATCCACTCAGGATATGGCATATCGTGTTGGCCCTGGGGTCATCCTGATGACATTTTCACTTGGAAGTCGATCTCGTCTCTCAGAGATGACATCCAGGAAATCTTTTTTTTTTTTTTGTGGCCGGAAGGAGACCACAGCTTCAGCTGGGTCTTCTTCCTCATCAGTGTCAGAGTCTTTCTCCTCTGGGTTGTACTTCCTCACTCTCAACCTGGCTTCTCTCATCCTGATCACTGTCATTGTCAAATATGCATTCCAGAGTTTCACATGCAATATATCTCTTGGCCATTTTGTTGCCACAGTCTGTGTAAGGCCTCACAAAAGATTTATATTCCAGAGCTGCACGAAAGTTGTATGATTGAAACAGTGTTGCAGTTATGTTTTTTAACAGGTGTGGTTTCCGTGGGGGTAAAATTATATTGTCGATAGGTTCCTGTGAGGATTGACATGGAAGCCAAAAGGGGCATATAGTGTGTGTATGTGTGTGTGTGTGTGCACGTGTATGCATGTTTGTGTGTTTGGTCTAAGACACCTACGTGTTGAGGTGTGGGAAAGTGTAGAAATGCGCTTGAACTCTGTTTTATACACTAATTATAGTGTTACCCATTCATTTCTAATGACCGGTCATTTTTGACCGGGAACACCATGAAGGTATAAAAGTTCCATAAAACACACATTTTTATAAAAATACTTCAAATTTATTTTGTGTTTAAATGCCATGTGTGAACAAAGTCATGGAACCTCATGACAAGCGGATGTAATTAACTGCACGTTTTTTGAGAGAGAACCAAGTAAATCGGTCAGATTTGACCGGAACACAGCATGAGTGTTAAACTTATTTCTGTTCTCCAGGTTTACAAATTATACAAGGTGAGCATAAAGTCTGTCCAGGATTTCATTCATATATTAAACGAAACCTGTGCTTGGTACAAACACATGGTTTGTTGCAAATTATGTGTAAATTTGGTCTATGTAATGTCACAACATTCGTTTCTTTCTATATAACGCAGTTTTTACAATATGACTGTATATAATCAGAAAGGACCTAATGCTCACTCTGTATTTAAAATGGAATATTGAATCTTTTATTTTATTTTATCCTTGCCATCTTGGATAAGGAGGACCTTCACCTGGAAATGGTCTGCTCACTACGGGCTTTCGAACAAGTACTAAATGTACTGTATTAGTCAAAATAAACAGATAATTAGTTCATTTAACTTCTACGCAGCTTATCCTTTGTAGTTAAGCGAGTCTTGAGCCAGGTTCCAAATGCCATAAAAGTGGTTGTGTTTACTCTGGCAATAGTTTACCTGTCACATACAAAAATACAGGACATCTTCTGCTTTTGATTCCAGTTAAGTTTTCCTTATAAATTCACTTTATGATTCATTACAATCACAATTCTTCTTTGTGATTGCAGGGGGTTTTCCAGGGCGGGAATATGACACTCAAATTTTTGTTTACTTGCTTCTTACTGTAAATTTGCAGGAAGCTGCTTGCTGCTTACACATGTCCTAACACTTTTTTCAAAGCTCTGTATCAAAACAACGCCTCTTTGCCCCATGCTGACTTCCCCAAATTTACCTGCTTCTGTCTTCCCCCTCCCACGCTTGTGGGTGTAACTATGACAGTAATTTCTGGATCTAACTGGCTTGGCTTTTTCAGTCCTTTTGGCACTTAGACAATCTTTGTCTTAAATATTTATGACCTCATTCTTCAGGAAGTGAAAGTGAAAAAAGGGCTATTTATGAAACGTGTGTATCCAGTGTGGATCCTTAAAGGCACAGAAGCCCTCTGATTTAATTGATATCAAAATATTTATTGATATCAAAGTTTTTTCATATTTACCTAAACATATACTTTCAAATTTTGACTTTTTTCAAAGACTTTTAAAACACCCAAAAAACATTTTAAACCACCCATGGTCTGTTAACGTGTGATCATTTGCTAAACATGTTATTAGAAGTGGAAGCACTTGAGATTTAAAGTGCCTGATTTGACTTGGTCAACATGAGGGGATGGGATGTCATGCTTTGACACTTTCACTTCTGGGCCACAAAAAACGCAAAAAGACTGAAACCATGAGGTCGAAATCAGTTGAACTTGACTTATCAATTACCGAAAGTATAATGTCCACCCACACTGCTCATGTTACAAAGAAATAACCTATGAACACTTGGCAGCTGAAATGCTAACCAACCTTGTGGAAAACTTACAGGAATTCATTAACTGCTTTTATAATGATTACCCAAACACAATAATCTCTCTTTCCCTTGTGTTGCAATTCTTTTTATGGTCTCCTGAATTAAGTAAAATAAACTGTAGAATAGATAAAGAAATGGGTCTCATGAAGAATATAAACTTGAAATTACAACCATGTCAAATAATGATGAGAACTGTATATTAACCACAGGAGATGAAATGAAGCATTAAAATCATCACTGCTCCCTCTCTTAGAAACCAAACCATCTCTAGGTAATGAATGTCAGGGAAACTCGCCCCCCGTGGTAGGACACAGTTCATGGGCTCAAGGGAATTAAAGAGAGGCAGAGAAAAAATGAGCTTAAATATATTCCAAAACATGCATGTGCTCATAAAATCATGAGACTTGACAGAGGTGACATTGAATGCTGTGTATGTCCTTTCTATTAATGTGACGTGTAAAAAATGGATTTGGGGCTCAAATAAGGGATGAGACACAAGGCTTCGCTGGAAAAGTGGGCCCAGTAAGTCTATGAAAAGGTAAATTTAATCTCTTTCTTAAAAGAAAATGTAATCTGCTGGTTTGACTTTTGAGATCAACTCACACATTATTTTAAACTCTGCTTCAACTATTACAACTATTATTTCTAAACCATATTGTCGCTGCAGATGCTGTAATGTACTGTTAATTTATATACCTAAAAATTTTCTAATTACAAGATGTTTGACACATTTTATACAAAATTGTGTATAGATTCATGCTTGGGAAACTGTCAGTTGCATGCTTTGCCAGTCACACTGACTCTATAGGGATATGTGCTGCTAGGTGGCTCTCCCTTTGAGTGATGGTTGCGCTGGTAGTGCCAGTGTGAACTGAGGTTTGGGATTATCAGTCTAAAACAGAAACAGAAAACATGCAACAACTAACTGTACTCCAGAGAATCCAATCTATGGTTGTCTAATGTATTCGGTCAGTACCTCTCCTATTAAACTTCCTAACCAAAAAAAAGGCCATATACTGTAAGATTATATTCAGACAGCACACAATGTGGTGGCCAGTTCATGTTTGAAAATGATTCCTCATGTTCACAGAACCACTGTTTCATAATGTGAAACTCGGAATATGCCAGTGCCATCAGGGGACCTTCCATCTGGTCATTTAGTACATTTAGGTCGTCAGCTGATTTCATTTTAATGCCACATATTGTTGCTGAGCCTAAACCTAAGCAACTGAAGTAACCCCAGATCATAACTCTGCCTCCAGAGGCTTGTACAGTTGACAATATACATAATGTGTGTATCGCTTCATGTGCTTCTCTTCTTACCCTGATGCGCCCATTGACCTGGAATAGGGTCCATTTGAATTCATCAGACCACATGACCTTTATCCATTGCTCCAAAGTCCAATCTTCATGCGCCATGGCAAATTGAAGCCTTTTTTCTAATTAGTCTCACTAACAAGAGGTTTTCTTATGGTGACTCAGCTGTTTAATGCGAATCATGTGTTCTCATCACATTGTGTGTGTATGGAAATGCTCTTACCTTTACTACTAAACATACTATAGATATGATTTTTACTGGGATGTTTTTTTTTTAACCATGCAATTTGAGGTGTTTAAGTGATCTCCGTTCATCATTTTTGTTCAACCACTTTTCTTCCACAAAGTGAAATGATGGTTCAGCACTATCCTTCCAGGTTTTGATTATGTTTTGAAGGGTTCTTAATCCAGTTACAGTTATTTCAATCTCCTTAGCTGTTTTCTTTGCTTGATGCAGCCTAATCAACTGACCCTTCTGAAATAGTGACTTTTTCTGGCCAGGCACTGCGTATTCATATACCCATTAACAATGAGCAATCTCAGTGTCAGCACACACTACATACAAAGACACGTACAATAAATGACTATAACATTTTTTACACACTAACATTCATTGCAGACTGCATTGTCAGCTGTTTTCAACAGCAGGAAATAAGAAAAGGACAGTTTGTGGTTAGAATTATGAAATTGAATGCAGTCTTGTTAGATCCAGTTAGCACAAGCCATTACCAACGCTTATGAGGAAGCTGTTTTCAACATGCTTGTTTTGCAGTATTAAACAAATTTCGCATTAATTCTCATTGTTAATGTAATCTCATAAGTACTACTTCTCATTGTGTCCTCTTTCTCAGTAACAGTGCTCCTTGAGGATAATTATAAAGCTACATGAGGTTTTTACACAATTATATGAGTATGTGACTTTTCACATGATACTTCTCTTTTTTTTTTTTTTTACAACTCTGTCTAACAAACAGTTTTTTTTTTTTTTTTTTTTTTTTTTGCAGGTTCCCAAATCACAATAATAGATCTTCATCAGAGAAGTCTCTTCTAGAGTCTAACTCCATGTCAGTGGCACCAGTACCTGTTACAACATCTGCCAAGGAGGAAATCTTTGGCACTGGGGACTCCCCAGAGGTGGAATGCCCAGTGTGCTACCAGGAATATGATCAAGATCGCAAGCTCCCACGTATGCTGGAATGCCTTCATGTCTTCTGCACAGAATGCCTCCATAACATCCAGCTGTCCCCTGTCCACCCACCTGACCCCAACAGCCCTCCTTCAATCTCCTGTCCCTTGTGCCGCCACACCACTCCACTAGAAGGTGGTGATGCACACACCCTCCCTTGCAATTCCCGTATCCTTGCACAGCTACCTCCTGTGACTTTTCGCCTGCCTGCGTCAGTCTCCACCCGGCTAGCTACTGTCACTCAGAGGGTGATCCTGTCTCTGGAGTCACGGGATGCTCGCTTTATTATTTTACCCACAGTCAGCCTACGGGTGGAGCAGATGGGCGAGGGCTCAAGCACCATAAACCCTGAGTCAATAGCAGGTACAGTAGAGGGGTTGAGGAGGAGGAAGAGCCTGATGTGTGTTCAGATGTTGGTTGTGATATTCTGGATGCTTTTTGTCCTGGCCTGCGTGCTGGGAGTACTGTTTGGGCCTAATTTGTTTCACAACTGAAAAACAAGAACAAAAATCATGGTATAAGAAAATGACTGTATCATATGCAATTGAATGTTCAATCAGCAAAATAATGCAGATAAACACATGAAACCTCAAGATCTATGGTATAGCATGTGTGTGTGTGTGTGTGTGTGTGTGTGTGTGTGTGTGTGTGTGTGTGTGTGTGTGTTATTTTTAAATAAATTTTATACATTGTACTTTAGCATACACTGGGATCACTAGTTACTACCTTAGCGTAGTGCAACCTTGATTTCATTATCAAATTCTTTTAATTGATAAAGTGTGCACTGGTTGTCAAAAATATTGGAATAAACTGGAAAACAATGTGTGATGCACACTGTAGTCATTTTCTCAGTTTACAATGTTCTTCAACCAGATATTTATTTCACATATTTAAATTAATTCCAGTTAGAAAAAATACTGAATTGTCATTTATACAGGAATGTCATAATTTTACTCATAATCTATTCACTACTATTGCTACTAAGGGAGTTAAATACCATGAAATGCTGCCCTCTAGTGGATATCATAGAGGCGTTTATATTTTAATGGATGAAGATTTTTTTTCTGATAATACACTTTCACATTTAACTTCTTTTTCTTTCACTACAAGTGCACTGAACGATGCAGTGATGCTTTGGTGTAACTTTGACATGTTCAATATAACTCAGTGTTCACTAGTCCTACTGATACCAGTAGATAAAAACCTCCAAACCCAGTATAACTTGTGTAACACATTTACTGTACGTGTTGTGGCTCCACCAGAACTGAATGTTTCTGTAAGTATGTGATAGAACTAATGTGGTTTTAAAAGTAGTCAATCAAGCAATGTCTAGAGTCTTAACCTTCTCAACATGGTAATGATGTACGTTAATTACAGATAGCCTAGTCTATTGTTATCAAAATGCATCTTTACTACAGAATCACATTTTCTGTCAAAAAAAACAACAAATGGAAGTAATTACATTGTAGCCAACAATTACATTAAAAAGTTTTCTAAAATTTTTATTAAATACAATTGTGTGTGTATAATTGTGTGTATACTTTCAAAATTTTAAGTCAATGAATTGCAAAGGATGAGTGAAACATCATGCTAGAATGACCTAATTAAATGATTATTTAATTTGTTCCTCTTAATGACCTTATTGTGTTGGCTGTTATGTTTCTAATTCTGAAGTGGTTTTGCTCAGAACAGCTGAAATATAAAAACAGTGATAAGTCAACATGAGTTAGATAAGGACAGATGTGGTGAGGTGACTGCTGCCACCATGTTTCATCTTTGTGGCCACATTTATACTCATTGAATCAGTATGAAATTATATTCTAGTAAATGAACTAAAACACTAAACATCTATATTGTGTAACTGAAGACATTTAGATGTAAAATCAATTGATTTTTTAAAATAAATTTGTGGACTATTAGCCATTATTAGATAGTAATTAGTCAATGTACTGTTAGATATTCCAACTCCGGTTATTTAAGAGAAAAATATTGAGGCTGTTTTTTTTTTTTAAAATACAAATGTATATCCTGTTAGTTCCATAATTATTTGGACAGCGAAACAATGTCTATATTTAACCTCTGTAGACCACGTCAATGAATTCAAAATAAATAAATAAATAAATAGATATGTGTTAGAAAGTGTAGATAAACATCTAAAATGGGTTTAAAACAATTGCATCACCTTTTCAGGAAATAAAGAAATTTTTCAAACTCTCTCTATTTTCTAGGCTCAAAAACATTTGGACAAGTTGAAGGTGACAATCAAATGATGGCAAATACAAGATTAACCTGTTAGGAAGATTACACTGATAGGAAAAGAGAGGTAGTGTATGAAGAAGTAATCAAAGGGTTCATGTTCCAAAGCATACAACACCATTAGTCAAACATGGTGGAGACAGTTTTATAGCATGGGCATTTATGGTTGCCAATGGAACTGGTCACTGGTGTGACCGATAACCAGAGTTTCACAGTCCAGATGGATAATTACAGAAAAACATGCGTGAAAAAGTAACCAGAGGTGAAAAAATGAAATGTTCTACTTACTAAAGAAAGGACTGAAAGCAGAAACACCCACGAGCAAGCTGCGGTAAAGGCTTGGCACCTCAGGGGAGGAAATTTTTACCACGATTTTGAATGCAAGTATTAAAAATAATCCTAATATTTATGATAGTTAGTTTGTCTAATTACTTTTTTAACTTGTAAAAATAGAGGGACTTTTTGGTAACCCCTTTGAATTAAAGATTAAAGTTTATACATCAATTGCTTCTTGGATGCTTTATGTCAAAATCATAGTGGTGGTGTAGAGAATTAAGTGAATAGTTTCATGTTCTCCTTTTGGACCTGTGTGTGTTATCCACAGTGAGAATGTATAACTCCAGAAATATAAGGCTGACAATAGAACTGCTCTGTAAACAGTACTTTTTATAAATATAACCTTCAAACATTGGCAGTGTATTACAGACCTTTATTTGCAAAATAAACAAAGAAGAGTCACAAGAAGAGAGGAATTATTGGGTAAAGTTTATGAGGAAATTATTTCCAGCTGGTGGAATGTAGAACCCTGCTTTTCCCCTCACCTGGAACATTACAAAGTTTTGATAAATTAATAACTTACGGCTTGAGTTCATGTTTGCCAAAATCATTAAATACTAAATTAAATAATGTAAAATTATGGATATAGCAAAGAACGGGGAAAAAGCAACAAGCAATAAAGCACATTTTACAAGTAACCTTTGATTTGTTATACAGTACACAAAAAAAAAATCTTTAACCTTACGTTTAGGATTTAGGTTACAAGGTTCTACAGATGCTTATTCGCTAGCACAAGGAGTAAAAAACATCAGATGTGTAAGTTATGATATGAATACTGAAACAATAAAATTATATTTCTTAATGTTAAAAGTTTATAAATTTTGGCATTTAACAGATTTCCTTATGTTTTTTTATTTGAGTGTATTTTAGCAATGCAAAATACAGGGTCAGTGGTTTGAAGCTGTGGGTTACCTGGGCTACTGATCGTAAGGTTGGGGTTCGAGTCCCAGCACTGCCAGGCTTCCACTGTTGAGACCTTGAGCAAGAACCGTAACCCTATCTGCTCCAGGGGCGCTGTATCCTGGCTCACCCTGAGCTCTGACCTCAGCTTCCTAACTGGGATATAATTAAATAATTGTATCTTATCCTATCTTATTCTTATTTGTTTATTTCTGTTTATTTACTGGTAATAATTAATGCATACAGTATATCTTTTCATTCCCCTCAACAGGTCAGTGTTAAGATGTTGTGAAAACTTTTTTCCCCTGATACCTGGTCTCAGGAAAACTGGCTGAGACTTTTAACCCCTTAAAAATTTTCATGGCTTAAAAAAACTTGCCAAAGTAAATATACAGTGCATGCAACTTTTTAAGTAATGGGCACCTCAGAAAAGCACATTTAAACATACCAAGATGTCATCAGCAGTGCAAACAAGCTAATGAAGGCAAATCAGACTTTAATATGCAAGCCTATGCATATGGATTTTCACCGTGTAAGTACCATGTAATTAACAAATTCCCAAGAGCGATAAAAGATTTTTTACTGTGAATAGATATAGCACAAACCCCCCCTTTTTTTTTTTTAACAAATTGGGTTTGTTAAAGAGTCCTTGCTTCCAGTGATCTATTCATATGGACTGCACATAATCTATTTGGCACCGTTACTTGCATTAAAATTCAGGGCATAACATGATAAAATTAACCTTCACATGTTTCTTCACATGTAATCCCATGGCAAGCTAAACTATTTTGGGTAAGCCTTGTGGAAACCAGTCACATCTTGTATTATAAATTTAGCCCTTCTTTGTTATAAAAGCATCTAACCTTCTGGAAAGGCTTTCTACTAAATTT
The DNA here is from genome assembly GCA_030014365.1 of Clarias pachynema. Classification (NCBI taxonomy): domain Eukaryota; kingdom Metazoa; phylum Chordata; class Actinopteri; order Siluriformes; family Clariidae; genus Clarias; species Clarias pachynema. The sequence continues at coordinate 14,818,958 of JAQMYL010000001.1, forward strand.
TGAAGGGTGGCTGTGGGGATTTGTTCTCAACTCAGACACATTCATGAGATCAGGTACTAATGAATTAGGTCACAGTTGGGCAAAGTTTTTCCTTAAAAAAATACAGCAGGATTGAGTTCTCTGTGCAGGCCACTCAAATTCTTCTATGCCAATCTTGGAAAACCATGTCTTTATAGATTTGTTTTGTGCACTGCTGGCACAGGTTTGGTCCCCATAGTTCCAGTGTAGGTAACATTACGTTTACATTTAGCCATTTGGCAGACACTATTATCCAGAGCGACTTACAAAAATGCTGAAGTTTTCGGCACTAGATAGATACTTACACTGGCTTACTAGGTTATTACCTAAGTGCCATCAGTTATTACAGCATTCAAGGACATTCTATGCAAATTGTGAGGGTCAGGATAGGTTTTTATAAACTTTTGGACATAAAGTGTATCAGTAGGTAAAAACAGTTAAAAAAATTTCTGTATGTATTCGTTCCCGTGGTTCCTTCTGTCTGAGGGAAATGTGCACGTGATAATTCACAAACACTACTTTTTACACACATTACAGGAACCCAGTTGTGAGTTACTGCCATTTACACATGTTTGGGCTATTAAAGGAGTTCCTGGGAGGCCAGCATTCCAGACATGAAGCAGGCAGTCTGGCAGGAGTGTCCGATCATGGCCCCGATGCACTGAGAAAACTTTCAACTTTGATGGTATCCAAGCACTAGTGAAACAAGTGCATTAGTGTAGCATGGGATTATATAGAGAAATAATGGGAGTTTTTTACTTACTCATCATCTCACTTGCTCACTCATCTTCTATACAGCTTAATCCTGTATTCAGGGTCGCGGGGACCTAGAGCCTATCCGAGGAGACTTAGGGCGTGTGGTGGGGTACACCCTGGACAGGATGCCAATTTATCACAGGGCAAACACACACATACACACACACACACACACACACACAACAGGTAATTTGGGAATGCCAGTTAGCCTAATCTGCATGATTTTGGATTGTGAGAGGAAACCCACCAAGCACAGGGAGAACATGCAAACTCTATGTATTTTATTTGGTATTGTGCCATTAAGCCACTACGCCACCTAAAGGTAGTTGTTTATCTCTCATAAAGGTGTTCTGTTATTCTGCGCAATCAAAAGTCCTGGTTTGATATGAACGTTTCTCGTATATCTAATTGTCCTACGTGATGGCGCACGTTTATGTATTTCTTTTTTTTTTTTTTTTAATATTCGTAAGTTTTTATGACTGTACATAATCAGGGAAAGATTTTATGCTCAGATGTATGAATGACTTTTTAAAAATCCAGCTAAGGGAATTTTTAAGTTAAACAGGTGATATATTTTATATGACGTGGATTATGCATGATTTTCACTACTCGTGCAGTTCTGAGTGCAGTTCGCTGCAGTGACTTTGGGAGACATCGGGAATGCTCGGCCTAGGTAGGGACTCGGGAGCCGGTCGGGAGCGCGCGTGCATTTGGAGCTCCGTTACGTCACGCGCCGCGTTGGCCTGTGCCGGAGAGGAGCCGCTCGAGCGCCAGTTCCCCCTCCGCTGGTGTTGTTGGAGAAAAGTTGTTGCGGTGGGAAGCTGGCCTGGGCTGCCCGAGTAAAAGTAGGCGTCTCTTCTTATTCTCGTTTAAAACCAGACATCCGTAGAGTAAAACCAAAAACGCCGGGATGCTTTTTCGACTTTAAGGCTACGACAGAGGTAGGGATTTAGTATTTAAACACCTTTTTTTTGTTGTTGTTAAAGCTTTGGCCGAAGAAGCGTTGCTCGGTAGGCTGCACCTCGGGTCGCCCCCTCCTCCTCCTTCTCCTCCTCCACCTCTTGTTAGCTAGCCAGCGTTAGCCGGTTAGCTCCCTAACATACTTCTGAGGAACAAGAGGGGGGAAAAGAATTTTTTTTTTTGGCTGGAGAAATGGCGGAAACCAAAATAATTTATCACATCGACGAAGAGGAGACGCCGTATCTGGTGAAGATTCCCATCGCGGCGGAGAAAATCACTTTACTGGATTTCAAACAAGTGTTGAACAAACCAAACTACAAATTCTTCTTCAAGTCTATGGACCAGGACTTTGGGTAAGTGAGAGAGTGAGTGGGGGCTCAGTGTGTGTGTGTGTGTGTGTGTTGCCGTGCAGAGGATGGACACGAGCTCGCCAAGCCCAGCGCTACAAAGTAACCAGAGAAAAACGTTACGCTCTTTTATTCCTGTTCGATTTAAATCAGAGAGAGAGAGAGAGAGAGAGTGTGTTAGAGTGTTACAGTGGAAGAAAGAAAAGAATCCTTGGTGTGTTTTCACAGGAAACGCTGACAGTTTCACGGGCACCGGAGAGACCGAGCTTTTACAGTGCATTGTTTCAAGGTAGAAAAGTATCAGTGCAGGAATCTTCTGTTTACATGAAAACAAAATGCACATCTGAGCTGTGTGTCTCATTCCAACTGACTGAACAGCTGATTTTAGAAAAAGTGTAGGTTTGCTGAAAACTGATCTAATTAGCATGATGTAGGGTATTTGTCTTATTTGTTTGGATTAAACGTCAGACCGACCACAGTAAACCTACACAACATAAATGATACAATCTGTGTGTGTGTGTGTGTTGGGGGGGTGTAAAGGACAAGCGGGATGCAGCCTGGAGAAAGAAAACAGTGAATCATGAGTACTGACTTGGGCACATTAACTTTGTAGACTACATCTGTAAGAGGGGGAAAGAAAAAAACTTTTTGGCAAGTCTCTCTCGAAGGAAAGTTCAATTCCTCCCCTGTTTGTCATATTGTGAATCCTACTTTCCTTACTTTTGAGGGTGAACGGCAAAAATCTAGGCTCATTCCTTCCCCTCTTTATCCTGAATTTGGCCTAATGAAGCTCATCCTGTGGACCTGTCAGAAATGTGTATCTCCAGGTCCAAACGTAAACTGTTCTCTAATGTGGACAATCTGTGTTCGCTAACTAGACGAAAGCTTCTATAGTGAAGAAAAATGTTCTCCAAGACCCATGCCTTAGTAAAGTTCTGTCCGTTTATAAGTAAGTTTTGAAAGTATGTTTATTAGCCAGGGATTATGTACAAAACCAAAACATTTATGTTTAACACGGAAACTTGCTTCACCTTTCCGTGTTAAACATTAAATGTTTTGGTTTTGTATTAACTACTACCTAGATTCCATTTGCAGACGAATTATTATTAAAAACAACTATTTTCAGATGGCACACCAGGCAGCCATTACATTATGACCATCTACAGGTCACATTGGTCACCGACTACACCACTAGTAACAGGATCATGGGCACCCGAGGCTTCCCCATGTCTGTAGGGGCCAGATGCCAGCCTGCCCAATTTGATCCCGCGGCAAAATTAGCTGAAAAACCACAGCGCATTCCCACACGTGGCCCAGCAGGCAAAGAGCTCTAGACTACTATCCCTGCCTTGAAACTCCCCAGATCCCAGTCTGATCGAGCATCCATGGGATGCGGTTGACAAAAAGGTCCAATCCATGGAGTCCCCACAATGCAACCCACAGCACCCAAAGGATCCTCTGCCAACGTCCTGGTGCCAGACACCACTGGACACCACCAGAATCTTTTCCAGAGCCACTTCAGTGGCACAAGGGGAACCCACATCCTGGGTGGTTTTAATGTAATGGTTTTATTGTCATGGCTGGTTGGTGTATATTAGTGAAGCAGAAAAGTACATTGTAGTTGGCCAGCATCAAAGGTTTAGTACACTTGCTTCAAATAACACCCTTATGATTCATATAAAGTCTTTTTTTAGAAGATAAGATATCCCTACTTAGTCTGTGTGTGTGTGTTGATGCATTGCAATGACTAGTTCCCCTTTTATTGTTCATCCAGAGATAATTGAAGTTTAGGGTAATTTCATCAATCCCTTTACCAAAACAGACAATACTGTGTCAGAGCTACTTAGTAATATTTTGGCACCACATACTTATGAGACTTTTGAATATCATTCTTACATATAGACAGTTCTGACAGTAGTGTCCACTGTGTTGTTTTTGAATTCCTACAACTCCATCTACTATAATCAGTGTTCTTTAATCAAAGTGTTGCAGGGGTTGTCAGTAAGAGTTCACTGCTTTGTCTGCATTAGTAAGGTTCTTTCCTTTTGGCAAAAGTAAGGGTGATTTCACATGAGTTACCCGGAATCATTTCCAAGAAGAGACCCCAAAGTCTGGCTCATTTTGATTAGTGAGAACACAAGTTTTCCAGGCTCGAGAACCGTGCCAAAATCCCACTGGAATGTATGGTCAGGCGTGGCACAGTGTATTCGGGCACTGATCGAATCAGATATGAAAGCCAAACGTTACCTGTTCACGTAAGTGGACAAATGTTTACAATTTGACCTCATCACTACTCTCCGTCTCCTCCAAAGTCTGTGTGCATATAGCACATGCCAAACACATCCTCTGCCCTACAGAGCCATAGCTGTTAAAGTAGGAAGGTGCACAAGGCACATTTCGCTTGACATTTTTTCTCAAATATTAATATTAGGCATAGCGTGAAGATTGACGTCCTCGTTCTCTTCTTCTATTTTGTGTTTAAAGATGGCTCGCAAACAAACTAGATGCATACTGCCCCCTGCTGTCCCTGAGAGTGAAATTACGCATCTGTACCCGAGTACGGCGAATACTACTAACGCTGGGAAATGGGGACAGGGAGCGTTAATGATCGTTCAAATCAATCGTACCTAGTGTGAAACCGTCCTAAGGGTACCTACCTGTGAGCATCCTTGAAAGCAGAGGGTGAAAATTGGAACACATTGCAGCATTCAGGGATGACCGGAAGTGTGCCATTTTGGGACACGGATGAATAGCGTAAATAATGAGCCTTTAGTAAAGGGATCGGTTAAGTAGACGTAGAGAAGTAATAATTAAAGTATTTGAATTTGAAGCATAGTTTTGTATTTCCTCCTAGTTGTTATCTGGTTGCTCTGTGGTGTCGAGTAGCATGGGCCTGGTGTGCGTGTATGTGACGTGTGTTATTGTTGAATTGTAGAACTGCATAGATGGGCTGTAAGGTGATAGGGTGGTGGAGGGGAACGTAGAGAAGTAGGTTCTCTCTGATGCTGCTGTTTTGATTTGCTGTGCGCAGAGCCAGCTGTCAGCCTGCCTGTGTGTGGTAGAGAAGGGTTGGAGCGGGGTGTGTGTGGAGTTGGAGAGAGGCCATTTGCTGGGTGTCTGGGCAGAATCAACACGGCGAACGAGACAGAGAAGGGCAGAGCAAGAGAGCATGTGAGAGGGAGAGAGCAGGAGAAAGACGAAAAGGATGGGGGATGGTTGCCGATGGTTGCCACTTTCATCTTGTCTCGTTCTTAATGTATTTTCCACAGCACTGTAGCCTTGGATTTGAGCAGGATCATTCCTCTCCCTCTCTCTCTCTTCGGTGCATATCTCTGTTCCCACATTCTCTTGTGCTTCAGTCTATTTTTGCACCACCGTATCTCATAACCTAGATTTGCACAGTATACTGGTATGCATTGAGCTTTCAAGTATGAGTGATCAGAACTTTTTGCAACCAAGATCAGGTGATAAATACAATTTTGTATGTACATTCCTTTGTTGAGGATTTTTGTTTTGTGACATATGTTATCCCCCTTTCCCGAGAACAACAAAGTCTGAGTAATGTTTTAGGAGATGTGTCTTATTTCCTTAAGTGTTTCAGTATGTTTAAAGAAACAATGGTCAATCAGGGCAATGTTGCTTCGTAGCATTCTAACATGCTACGTGAAATAGACTGCTGCAGATTCGATTAGGCTGCAGTGGACTGGGAGGAATGTGGCATCAGCCTTGGTCTACAGCCTTATACTGCTATAAAACTAAAAAAGGTTCACTTTCTGATTCTGATTTGCAAGCCGTTACACAATAAGCTGCTAAACACTCAAAAATTTGTGAATCTGCCCTCATGTGCACATGATGAAAACATCCTTGTTTGTGTGTGGGCGTAATTTTATTAGCAACAGACTGAACACAAGGTCACAGCCGGTAACGTCTGGATTCAATGCCTTTCACACAATGATGCTCCTACTGAAGTAAAAGCCACAGTGTGATTTTATTCTTTATCACCAACATGATCTGTAAATCGTTAGCTGTGTTAACATGCACCATCCTATTCCACTAATAATCAGAATAATAACCCAATCGGAATAAAAATGCACCGTGTAAACACCTCAGTTGGAACAGACTGAACTAATCCTGCTTGATCAGAATGAATTGTTAATCTGAATGAGAGGCTTGTATAAACCATTCATAATCCATTTAATAGGAAAATATTATCTGTGTCAACACTTGTTCTGATTGTTTCTGTCACATTGACATTAATATATTCTTTCTGCACTTGTTTGCCTCACATGGGTGGTAAGATTTGCTGATGTGTCATGCTTCATTAAGCATTAATTAACATTAAGCTTCCATTCCCAGTTAGTAAACTTTGAGGGATCGACTCTCTACCACCAGTCTTTATTTTCATCCATTGGGTCTGTGACCGACAAAGTGCCACAGATTGGCTTAAACTTCACTTGTCACATGAATTTTTGTAACCAACCACAATGTGGAAGGCAAGATTTATCGGAAAGGAGGCGAAGCCTAGCCTAACCTAACGTCAAAGTTGGGAAAAACTACTAATTTTGTAGCACTCCACAGAACCACTTTGTGCATGTCAAAAAAGTTCTATTTTGATTTAACACTTATTAGCCCATCTTATTGGATCAGGTTCCATATAAAAAGTAAAGTTGTAATCTCTAGTCGTAATGATTTCAGTCAGACTGATGAAATATGGCACTTTAAACTGTAGCTATTGTTAGTAACCGAGGAGCATAATAAACTAGTGGACGTCTTTAGTGCAGCCAGATCAAACTAAACACATTGTCATTAGAGATGTTCCGATACCATTTTTTCCCTCCCGATACCGATTCCGATACTTGGGCTCAGGGTATCGGCCGATACCGA
>JAQMYL010000001.1:14826022-14854500 GCA_030014365.1 Clarias pachynema
TCGCCGATTCCGATGCCAGCTTTTTTTGTGGTATCGGCAGCATTTCCGATACCAGTATCGGAATCGGAACAACCCTAATTGTCATAACACAACTCACAATTCCACAATTCTTCAAATTGATTGATAGCAAGCATTTACATTGTTAAAAAAAAAAAAAAAAAAAAAACATATAAAAGATGACAACATGTATAAGTGAAGCACAGTATGGATAGGCATGCACATTACTTTAGTGCATTAGTTTGAAGATTATTTAAGACGGTCCTAAATCTATATTAAAAAAAAAAAAGTCCTAGGAATACAAAGTGGATTTACAGCTAATATTCTAAACGTTATTTAATTTTGAAAGTTAGCAGAAGGATTGCTCAAGTGTTCATTTAACATCATGCTGCGCTACTCTTATGGAGGTTTAAACCTGTTATCAGTCCATTAACTATACATCTGACAGTTTTATGTATCCTGGTAAATGATGTTTTGACTTTCACAAAAACCTTTTGAATAAGCATGGATAGCAGCTCCTCTGTTGTTTTGCGCGATTACAGGTTTGAATTCTGATTAGGCCCCTGCCGTCCATGATTCGCAATAAAGCAGGGAAAAATTTGCCTAGCTTGCTGGGTGTGTAATATGACTATGATTACGATGATTAATCATTAAGATGATTAATCATTAAGATGATTAATCATTAAGATGATTACTCTCTCCCCCTGTCAATCACAGTGATACTAATCATTCGTTCATATATCCAATGAGCTCATGGTTGCTCATGAGGGCAGTTGGTACTTCCTAAAAGAGAGATACTTTGTCATGTGATTTTGCATGAGCAGCAGTTTGGTTTCAGGTGTCTCTGAGGAAGTAAATGCCAGCCCATATCCTCTCCAGTTGGTTCAGGTGTGGGCTTCTGTGAGCTGGTGGCAAAATGGGCAAATTGTTGAGAAAATGGAGGGAAACGAAAGAGAAAAGCATGAATGGTTAATAATCAAAACAAGACTCTGTGTTAACATTCTAAATTGGTGTTTTTTCTTTTTAGACATATATTATCTGCATTAATGAAGCGTGTTCAATGCATATTATATTGTGTGTTAATTCTTATATGCTACTGCTATGCATCAAGTTATTCAGAAAGCAATCTGACATTACTGTACATTTTGTAAACACAGGCAAAATACATTTTCAAGGTTTGAAGACACTTTTTTTTAAAGGCTCAAAAGTCTTGTAAACATAGTTGAGAACCTGTGCCTCAGTGCGAAAAGACACTCCAAATTAATGCAAAACTGTTCTGACTAATCACCTTTATCCTATGATGAGGCATTTCCCTCCTGATGGGAGTGTTTCCCTCCAGGATTACTGGGTGTTGTTAAAACAACATAAAAATATATGTTTTCAGAACAACAACTACAACTTAAGGAAGAATTTTCTTATGTTTGTATAAATGTTGTATGCTGGAAATATTTTAGAAATTATTTATTCTGTTAACGAAGTTTTGTGTAGATTAGCAATTTGTTGAATTTTCAAACCATCACACCCATTTTTGCCTCTAATCATCTGCCAGTTTCCACCCACTGGCCTGATCTCACATGTCATACATCAGCTACCATCAGGGAAGGGTGAAGACTAACATGCTTCCCCAGAGACACATGAAGCCAGCCAGCTGTAATCAGTATAAAAGCTGTTGCTGGCCTGAAACAATGGCTCAGTTTGATTTCTTTTGCTGAGTTATCACATGCTCTGAATGCAGTTCATATTGACTGACTCAACAAAATTGTGCATGCAAAAGGAGGAAAAAGTATATGCAGAATACTCACTGTTGCTGTGAGGATGACGGAAAAGAATGAGCGTCAGGTACTGGCCAGTATTCTCAACTTTCATGAAGTTACAACACTGGAAGTGGGAAACTTGGATTAGTGATCCTTATTAAGCATTAATCTATCCGACTCATTATCGTAATAGCCATTATTATCAGTTCTTTACTAATTAGTCGCTGTGCTTCTCTTTGCAGAGTGGTCAAGGAAGAGATTTCTGATGACAACGCTAAGCTGCCCTGCTTTAATGGACGAGTGGTTTCCTGGGTATGTACCTGACTCAGCTGTATCATCTTTCCTGCATTTCCTTGCTATTCTTGTTTCTGTTAGAAACAGAGAGTATACTGTATTGATGTGCATCTTATGCTTGCAAATCAAATGCAGGAAGAAAATCACTAAATATCCCAACTATTTTGTTTCCTATTTTCATAGTGAATAGGTTGAATTTTAAGACTAAAATCTATAGTGAATTAATTCCAACCAAAAGCAGATGGGTCAAATGTGTTGAGTCTGGTTTGTTCCTATTGCTATCTCAGGAAGTGTTATCCTTACCCTTGGCTTGCTCATCAGGGAAAACCTGATAATTATTTTTTTTTTTGTTGCATATTTCAGACTAATTTCCCGGATTTTCTTTTTAGTCTGTAAAGCTGCTGTGCGACAATGACATCATTAAAAGCGCTATATGAATAAAACTTAATTGAATCGTATTAGAATAATTTACTTTACACTGAAGCATTCTGGTAGATCCAGCATTTTTGTGTCTTAGGCTAACCTTAAAGAGCTCTAAGTGTTTGTCTCGGTCTTTCACACGGAGTCTGAAACCCAGCCTGCACTAGAAGCTTCCAGTGAAAAGCATGTTCCCTAATCAAAAGGCCTGGATGAAACTAAACCCAGCGAGACAGAAACGCTATACCGGCATCAGGATATTTCATGTTCATTGGAGAGAGAGTGCACAATAGCACAGAATCCATTAACCCTATTAAAAGAGTTGGTCAGTGTGTGAGTTTTTTTGGTCCTCAGTCCCTTAGCCAACTCTTTAAACTAATTTATTTTATGCTTTTAATCAGAATCTTTTAAAAGTAGTAGTGCTGTTAAATAATGTTATTCATTATTTTTTAAAAACGTTTTCATTATTATAAAAGTAAAGCTAAGCAGTGCTAACAGCCTCAGGGAACACCAAGTCATTTCTTGTATGCTGACAGCTACTGAAAGGCTGATTTATTTGTAAGTTTTTTTTTCCCCCAGAGACACTGGATATTTGTGACCTGCAGCCCTGTCCTTGCAGTTGCTTATATTTTTAATAAGCACATACACTCAAATAGCTGTAATGTACCAGAAATATTTCAACCTACGATCACAAAAAAGAAATAATTTTATTCATTACATCCCCTATAGGTCATATTCCATATGCCAAGAGTACACATCTGCACAAACAAGAGGAAGAACATGTTTTCTATTCTTTGTTCAACCCGTTACTTGAGTTGTTGAATTATTGGGTTAGACAAAGTGCTCATTTCTGTTTAGGACATAAATACTAATGTTTAAGTTCTGGACAAGGTTTTCCCAGGGTTTCATAGAAAGATACAACTTAACAATTGAAACGACGTCAGCCATCAGATTTCATTCTGCTGCAACTGAAAGGAATACTGCAGTGTTTCCAGCCTAATAGTTATCCATCTGTTGCTCATGTAAGATTACTACAGACAGTAATGACTGGGCAAAAAACAAGTATAACCCCTAATTACTCGAAATAACGAACACTGAAAGTCTAAGGGTAGCTAAACCTGTCAGTACGTTTTTAAAAGACATGATTATGAGTTCAAATGTACACTCACCCAGCTTCAAAGTTCTTCTGAGTTAGAGGAACAGTGGTCTCAAAGTGAAACAAAATAAGTGTAACATATTGTTTCTGTCATCACTCCACCATATTCAAAAGCGTCCAGTAGTCAACCTGAACTAATCACTGGTGAGAGACAGTCACACACAGAAAGTCAGGATATTCTGTTTATTTTTTTGGTTAAGTACTATTTACAGATGTGTGATGTTATGATCAGTGTTGCAGCTCAAATATTTAACAGATCATTTATTCCCAGAAGCTTTTTTTGTTTTGTTTTGTTAAATCACATCTTTGATTTCATGCTGTGTGTGTTTAAATGTGAAATGATTGTGTGCTATTCTTGAGAAATTATAAGCTCACTAAAGCTTTTTCCTTGGATCCAGGGAACATGTGGAACGTGACTTTGCACGTAGTAACCTTTTTCCACAGGTCTAATGAATGCTATTCGAATTTCAGTTTAATACATATAGTTAGAATGCAGCCTCAGACTCCAGTGTATAAATGACATCCCTGATGATATGACCCGGAAGCTCGACCTGGTCAGGAAATGCAGGTTACACCTCAATAACATCTTAAAACTCTCTGTTCACCTACCGGCCAGCCTCCCATCTTTACGTGGACTTTTAAAATGATATATTTATAAGGGCTGAAATTTCATTGATCTCCGATATTTCTCGTAGATGACATCATCTCTGTCTAATACAGGCACAAATATGTATAAATGATACTATGAGCTGCCACGTTAGATGGATGAGCTGACATACTAGTATTTGAACATTTAAATGAGCTTACGTTTAGAAATAAAATTTTTATTTTTATTTTTAGCTTGTGTCCTCAGATGTTCCTGCAGCAGAACCTGCGCCACCTCCAGTGGAGGTCCGAGCTCAACCGTCACCTCCCCCTCCCCCTCTTCCTCCTCCACCAGCTGAGAGGACCGGGGGCATCGGAGACTCAAGACCCCCCTCATTCCAGTAGGCGTCTTCTCAAGCTCTCTTAGACCCTTTTACTTAAATATTGTTGACCCATGGATTTGTACCTGGCACACCATCATGATCTCAGTCAACAGTGTTATTTAAAGTTAGTGCAATGAAGGTACAACTTTTGCAAGTATACACTCCAACTGTGCACCACTGTATGGGACTTTGCCCACACACCTTGCTGGCACAACTTGCCTGTTTGCCAAAGTTGGAACAAATACTTATAAATATTTAAGTTAGTATAAGTGGGTAGGGATGTATTTCTTTCTTTTTTTATTATTAGCAAGGTTTACAATTAACATTCTAAGTACTAATAGTTAAAAATGTACCCAAGTAAAAGACAAAGTTATTTAATTAATTAATTATAAATATTTTATTATTATTGTAAATGACTTTGCCTGTTGATTTCATGATCTTTTAGTTACTTAGATCTCCACAGTAAACACTCCACACACTAATAACAGTGTTGCCATGTTTTACTAATAACTTGCAGCCTTAAGATCATCTTTGAACATTGTACAGTTTATACATGTTACTTAAACTCCATGACATGAAATGAATGCATGTTTGTGTTTTTTGGTGCTGCAGTCCGAATGCTGCAGGCAGTGTGGAGACGCTGGATGAACAGACAGAGACTGAGTCTGTCGTGTCCTTCAGGAGAGAGAGGCCTCGCCACAGAGAGAGCATGGAGCACGGTGAGATATGTCCTGTGTCTTTTAGCTTGTCGGATATAAACCGTTGATGTGAATTTTAGGAAAAAATAATTCACTTCAATCTTATATGTGTCTTTTTTTCTCTTCTTCTTTTTTTTCTTTAGGGTCACGTATGAATGGTCAGTCACGCATGGAGAGGCACTTGGCAGGTTACGAAAGTGCCACTACAGTCATGAGCAGTGAACTAGAAACTACCAGCTTCTGTGATTCAGATGACGATGACACCATGAGCAGGTACGAAGCAGAGGAATAAATGAAGAATGATGCCCGTTACACTTCTTAAAAACTGACACTAATGAATTTATACAACTTTCAAATGCTTGTGTTGTGTGTGATGTCTGTTCTCGGTATGCCTGATGCTGAGGTTAATTTTGTGTGCAGGTTTAGTAGTTCAACTGAACAGAGCACTGCCTCTAGACTGCTAAAGCGACACCGCAGACGCAGGAAACAACGTCCTCCAAGGCTGGAGAGGGTACTCCTCACTTTTATCATCAGATTCCTAGATCTGAGTTTTTTTGCTTTTCTGTTTTTCTAATTTTATATTACTTTTGCAGGCATCATCTTTCAGCAGTGTGACAGACTCAACCATGTCGCTGAATATCATCACAGTCACCCTCAACATGGGTTAGTAGTAGGCTTTAGTGTATTCAGATTAATGGCATTTTCTTTTTGGACAAATGTGTTTCTTTTAGTTTTATCACCCAGTATTTTATGGTTGAATTATAGTAATACACATTACTATGCTGATGTTTCTGAAGGTGTTTACTGGTCACCAGGAGCCTGTCTGTATATTTATTTAGTTGTCTGTGTGTATATGTTTAACAGAGAAGTATAATTTCCTGGGCATCAGTATTGTGGGACAGAGTAATGAGCGAGGAGATGGAGGCATCTATATTGGTTCCATAATGAAGGGCGGAGCAGTGGCTGCTGATGGGAGAATCGAGCCTGGGGACATGCTGCTACAGGTAAGAGAGAAATTGTGTGTGGGTGAGAGAGGGAATGAGAGGCAGGGAATATTTGAAATTAGGTGTAGGTGTAACTAATCACCCAAAGATAAGCCCTCTTTGGGTTATTGTTTTAAACTATCATGGGATTGTATTACACGCAAAGAAACAGGACTGGTTTTGGGTGGGTGTATGTGAGGTCACATGCCGAGAACTATATTAGGTACACCTACTTATTCACGCAATTATTAGCCAATTGTGTGGCAGCAGGGCAACGCATAAAGGAGTTTTTTTTTTTTTTATGGGTTCATGGAGGCAAAGTAATGGTGTGGGGAATGTTTCCGTGGCACACTGTGGGCCTGTTAATACCTATCAATCAACACTTGACTGTCACAGCCTGTTTCAGTATTGTTACCCACCATGTACTTCCCTTTACGGCCACTATTTAACCATTTCCCAATAGATATTTTAGCATGATAATTCACCATGTCACAAAGTAAAGTCATAAATTGGTTTCATGACAATAGGTTTTTCACTGGCTTTTTCACTGGCTTTTTCAATCACTTCATCTGAACCTAGTAGAGCACTTTTTTGGGTGTGCTACAAGGGGATATTCACAGCATGAAAGTGTATCTGAAAAGTCTGCATGAATTGAATGGTGTAAGCATGTTTTGGTGTAAGAGAATGTCAAAGGAACATTTCTAACATCCTGTGGAATCTATGCTATGAAGAATTTGCATTGTTTTACGAGCAAAGGGAGGTCCTAACCAATATTGGTGCAGTGCTTAGTAAGTATATAGTATAAATAGAAATATAGATGAACAGTGAAAATATAGTTGAAGGTAAATGGCCTAAATGCTTGTATGTAATGAAATTCGAGCATATAGATGAGTTTGGTTAAATGTGTTATAAATGGTCAGGTCTGCATAGAAAGTGGTTTAATGTTATTATATAGAATTAATGTGAGGTTATTTTTTATTTCACAGGTGAACGATATTAATTTTGAGAACATGAGCAATGATGATGCGGTCAGAGTTCTACGGGAGATTGTGCATAAACCAGGGTAAGGCATCTAACCATTGTTAGTATTGAAGACACATTAATGTGTAGCGTTACATGGCTTATGTGTTTCCTAAATGCATTTCAGGCCCATCACTCTGACAGTGGCTAAATGTTGGGACCCCTCACCTCAAGGCTACTTTACGCTACCACGTAGTGAGTCATTTCAAATTCAATTTAAAATTGAATTGCATTATATTATGTGATTTTTATGAGGATCAGTTTACCCTGTATTGCATGTTGATTGCATTTGTTGCTTAGCACATCAGCTTGACAGGAAGTACATAAAGAGAGAAGAAATGCTACCTGAAGTAAGAGGTTTCTTGTTTCCACTCTTTTTACCAGACGAGCCTATTAGGCCGATAGACCCTGCGGCCTGGGTCAGTCATTCAGTAGCCATGACAGGAGCATACCCACCTTACCCAGGCAGTACAATCACATCCAGCTCATCTGTCACTGAGACTGAACGTATGTATATGCTATATCTAAACTCTTTTCATGTTAGTTGTTATCTTTTCTGAGTTTGTCAGATTTTTCTCAATTTCTTATATTCTAAAACATGTTTTATGCCAATGTATTCTGATCCCCCTTATTTATTTAAACTAATGACTTTGTGTCTCATGCTCTCTTTGTAATTTATTGATAGGTTTTGATGAGTTTAACCTATCTCTTCACTCTGATATGGCATCTGTGGCAAAGGCCATGGCCTCTCCTGAGTCAGGTCTTGAAGTGAGAGACAGAATGTGGCTAAAGATCACTATCCCTAATGCCTTCCTGGGTAAGGAACATGTTTCAAAATGAGATCTTTTTTTTCTATTTCTGTATTAGAAAACAAATGGGCTTAAGGAATACAATTGAGTTTATATATTTTTACTACTAGTTAGAGACACGACTTGTTTGTATTGGATAAGCAAGGCCAATTTAACAGGCTCAGTAGACAATGATGATATGGTGTGTGTGTGTGTGCGTGCAGGCTCGGATGTGGTTGAGTGGCTCTATCATCACATAGAGGGCTTTCAGGATCGCAGAGAAGCTCGTAAATATGCCAGTAACCTCCTGAAGGCTGGTTTCATTAGACATACTGTCAATAAGATCACTTTCTCGGAGCAGTGCTACTACATCTTTGGAGACTTCAGTGACTGCGAGAACTGTGAGTGTGACGCTTTTTGGTTTCCAGAAACAGAATGGTTAATAATATGTTTATTGTGAAGTACAGAACTATTCTTTTAAATCTGTGATCCTACTTGGAAGAGAAATGTTGTTGATACTATACATATAATATAATCTGTAAGAAAAGCATTGATCATTTCTCTGTTCTCTTCTTAAATCACAGACATGGCCAACCTGTCCCTCAATGATAACGATGGTTCCAGTGGAGCTTCAGACCAAGACACACTGGCCCCTCTGCCATTACCAGGGGCGACACCGTGGCCCCTTCTCCACACTTTCCCATACCAGTACCCACACCCGTATTCGAGCCAGCCCCCACCATACCACGAGCTCTCCAGCTACAGTTACGCCCCTGGCAGCACGGGTAGCCAGCACAGCGAGGGTGGGAATATTAATCTCTAAACTTTTTGCTGCTCTTTGCTGCCAGACTGTGGATGTGTGAATGTATGCGTATTAATGACTTATGGGTTCATCTACTTTTGTTTCTGCAGGGAGTCGGAGCAGTGGCTCCACTCGGAGTGAGGGAGAGCGGAGGAGGGGTAGTAAAAGTGGCAGTACTGTGGCTGGCAGCACTCGTGACGACAAATCTCCCAATGGTGGTGGAGCTGACTCGCGCTCAGGCAGTGGCAGCGAATCTGAATACTCAGTGCGTAGCAGCCTAAGGAGGGACCATGGCTCAGCCACACCAAGTGAGCACAGTCATGCTAGTCAGCGCTCACATCATCGGGCACCACCCCCACACCTCACTCCTTATCCACCTGGCATTCCCATTCCATACAACCCCATGATGGTAATGATGGTACCACAGCACCCACATCCACACCCAGCTCTGGGAGCTCCTCATCCTCAGACAGCTGGCACAGCGCTACACCCAGGCATGCCTCCACCCAGTAATCCTGGAGGACCTCCTGGAGCTCCACCCACACGTGACCTGGCCTCTGTCCCACCTGAGCTCACAGCCTCCAGGCAGTCTTTTCACCTGGCAATGGGAAACCCCAGCGAGTTCTTTGTGGATGTCATGTAGGGAAAGTTTGCACAGGATAAGCGTATCTGTGTGGGACGGATGAGTGAACCAGTGAGTGCTTGAATTAATGAATGAAACCTCTATGGGACTGAATCATGTAATAACTGAGCCGCATTCAGTAAGCGACTGAGGTGTAACACTTGGTATTGCTGCAGGATAGCTCTTTATAGTTGGCATCTATCCTTGCCAGCAGGAACAGGGTTTCTGTATAAAGCCGGACGTCTTGCACAACTCAGATTTAGCACATCAAGTAATTTTAAAGTCACTCCAACAATCTATGACAGGGTCTGGCCTCCCTAAATGCGCTGTCTTCTTTTTTTTTTTTTTCTTTTTTTTTTTTTTCTCAATAAAACACCTCTAAACATTTCCTGACACTTTCTTTCCTGCAGTTATTTATGAAATGATGCAGGGAGCACTATACTCTGATTATTATAGGAAAATATCTGAGGCCTCTTTATATCCTATGAAAATATTTGCCTTGGCAAAACCCATCCTTCCCAAACACTAGTTCTTTTGATCTCTAAATGTGTGTTTTGGAATTCTGCATAAACTACCTGCAGAGGTGTGTTTTTCCTTGTTTAAATAGTGCAGATTGTGAAAATCATGTTTTCCATTACTTTTCAAAGAATAACTAAAACAACAAGCAGACAATTTAACTAGTATTTTTTTACAGAAAAAAATCTATAAAGGATTCTGGATGTTTTTGGTAAGGCAGCTATGAAGTGGTATTAGTAAGTTGTATTTTCCCAAATCCTTGCAACCATGAGCTTTCACGTTTAAAATGTTTAAATGGAAATGGAAGCTTTCTTCCATTATGGCAACTAGTACTGAAGGTTCTTTACAGTTCTGCACAGTTTACTGTCCTTTACAGTACACCTTTTCAGTGTGTTAAATCAATTAATAAATGATAGACTAATGTGAAACAGGGTTTGAACTGCAGGATTATAAAACAGTCTTTGATGGTCATTTTCTCTGATACTGTGGACTAAAGTCGGCTGAAGAATAATCATGGTAAGAAAAGTTTACCATCAAACACAGCTGCATATGTTGGCAGAATAGAGTTGTGGTACGGCCAGTGGTACTCAGAGAGGGAGAAATAATGCCAAAAATGGTACTCATGCTGGGTAGAACAGACAGTTTTTAATACTTTACATAATTCACATTTCTACTTATTTTTGTTGTTTGTAGACTGACAAACATAATCATTTTTGTATGAATGAATATATGGATATAATCAAAGCATACAGGTGCTAAATGAAGATTAAACCGAACAGTGCCACTTTTGGTGCCATGTTGTTTATTGTCACATTTGTGTTTCTTACTCAAAATAAATTTGTAATAGAAGAGAACATTCTGTATTGAAACTTCTTTTTTCAAATGTACAGATTGTATATGCCTCACATTCCCACGTCATCCAATTATATGTTACATGACTTCCTGAAAATCCAATATTTAAACTAAATGCAATGTAAACATTTAGCTGGCATAATGTCTACTTTATGTAATAGAAAAAGCAACACAATGAGCAAAAAAGCTATGGTCTATGTAACATAGCTTAGTGTTTAGATTTGTATTAATATTTTAAAGCAATCTTATTTTATTTGATTATTCTGAGAGCTGGTAAAGGGCTGCAGGTCAATCCTTTCCTGACTTTTCTTTCTGTGTATTGGCAAAGATATGCCAATACACAGATAGCCTGTTATTAGACATAATTAGATGTGTGTCTACGTGGGTACATGATGCTCTGGGATGAACTGAATTTCATCCAATACATATTCCCATTATGTGCTCAATGTTCTCAAGATACGCTTTGGATCCACTGCCTGATCAGGATAAGTCAGTTACTGAATATGAATCAGTCAACAAAAGGAAATCTGTTTTTATGTCAAAGTCCTTCTGCTATAAGTGGCCACTCATGATGTAGCTGATACCCTACACACTTTAGAATTCTGGGACGAAGTCAACAAGAGTTGAGACAGCTGGTGATAGCCTTATGCACAAAGGAGAAAGGGGAACTATTAATACTGTGGTGGACGCAGCTGTCCAATGTGGCTTGTAGGGCTCAGTAAACAGGTACATATAGTATATATTTAATGCACACTGTGTGTGTGTGTGTATATATATATATATATATATATATATATATATAATATTTTTGATTTATTTTAGTTCAATTCAAAAAGTGAAACTCGTATTATATAGATTCATTACACACAGACTAATATATTTCTTTTAAGTTTGACGATTATGGCTTACAGCCAATAAAAACCTAAAATCCAAAATCTCAGAAAATTTAAATATGACTTTATATATATATATATATATATAAGTTTAACACAGAAGTATGAACATGTACAGCACTCAATACTTGGTCAGAGCTCCCTTTGCATAAATTTCTGCAGCAATACGGCGTGACATGGAGGTGATCTGTCTGTGGCACTGCTGAGGTGATCTGAAAGCCCAGGTTGCCATGAAGTCCAGCAGCTCTTCTGCATTGTTGCATCTGGTGTCTCGCATCTTCTTCTCTACAATAAGGTTGGTCGTTTGCTGGCCAATCAAGCACAGGGATACCATGGTCCTTAAACTAAATTAAATAAACACTGGAAATATATCAGTCTATGTGTAATGAATTTATATTATATAAGTTTCACTTATTTCAGTTTAGTTGTTTCACTTTTTCAGGTAAAATAAAAACAGTTAACAAAACAAAGTCACTCTGGAACTGAAACGTGTATGACTATCTGATACAAGGTTCAGTGGCCCTTATGGACAGTTTACATACAAACATGGTGACTGAGTGGTTATGGCAGATTCTGTCCTCCTGTGTGGAAGGTCATAAGGGAGGTAACTCTGATTCTGATAACTCCATAGTTTTTGGATTACATTTTTTTTTTCCAGTTAAATAAAAACACCCATGAGTGGAGTTACTCATATACTGTACAGTTTCTATTCAGGTTTATAAAAAATCATAAGCTAAAATAATGCCCACTATCCTAGTTCATTGTAGTTATGGTTAGTAGAATACTTTTTCGGTTTCGTATATGGTCTTTCATCTCCATGCAATCCTCTAATCACAGATTTTCAAATAAAGTGCGAGATTTGGTCTGAATCCCCATAAGCCCTCTAGTGGACAAATAGGGCACTACATGATTCGCTTGGGTGCGCTCAGCCATGTGGGTCTCTCGCTTCTGAGAATTTTCACCAGTTTCATAAAACCAAATCCCCAAGATCCCCCTGGAGTAATTCCACAACAGCATATTATTATAACACATTATTATTATTTTTTTCTATGAAAGTACTAGTTACATTAGTATAAGGTTAAAGGTAAGAAGAAATTTATAGAAGTTTTGCTTTTGGTCATTAATAATTGTTTAGATCTTTAAATAAATTGCACCTATTGAATGTCCACTCATACTGCA
The DNA here is from genome assembly GCA_030014365.1 of Clarias pachynema. Lineage (NCBI taxonomy): Eukaryota > Metazoa > Chordata > Actinopteri > Siluriformes > Clariidae > Clarias > Clarias pachynema. The sequence goes on from JAQMYL010000001.1 coordinate 14,838,962, forward strand.
GTTAATAAAATGTTGAGTCTAAGCAGGAATGTGTTTATGTCCTGGTTTATGTCCATTAACGGTCATCACAATATCTCGCTTCCTCCTTCAAGCTCCGCCCACTCCGTATTACGTCATGTCATGTCGCTTGAAAAGCTTTTTCCTCCGTTATGCGAACATCATGTGTTCATCATGTTATGCGAACATCATGTGTTTTCCTCCGTTATGTGCCATGATACATATTTAAGTTTATTTTCTAAGACACATCACCATGCACAATCATCGTTTCCCCCCAAAAAACATTTATTCCCATTACTGCCATTATTCCCTGCATTCAGGATTCGGTGTGCTGATTAAAAGCTCATTACAGAGTCATTTTGAAAATATGATAGATGTTGATAAATTTGATTATGCAAAAAAAAAAAAAAAAAAAAAAAGGCAAGTGCTTGAAATTTTCTCAGTTAAATGACAATTCAAAGTCTAAAAGAATTAGATTTTTTTTATAACGTTCAATTCTATTTATTTATTTATTTATTTAGATAGATAGATAGATAGATAGATAGATAGATAGATAGATAGATAGATAGATAGATAGATTCTAGTTCATGATGTACACTAATCAGCCATAAAACTATGACCACCTGCCTACTATTGAGTAGGTCCCCTTTTGCCACCATAGCAGTGATGCACTGTGTTCTAAAACGTTTCTCTAACAAAAAGCATTAATCCTTTCCTCAATTTGAGCTGGATCAGACCAGGTCCTGACCACTGCAGACCAGGAACATCAACAATAGCTGCCATTTTGGAGTTGCTCTGACCCAGTCCTCTAGCCATTATAACTTGTCAAAGTCACTCAAATCCTTATGCTTGCCCATGTTTTGTTCTTCCAACACAGCAACTTCAGGAAAAAGTTCCATTTGCTGCTTAATTTATCCATCCCCATTAACTGCCCATAGTGTGTGAGTGAGTGTACCGCCTCGTGCCCTAAGCCTCCTGGTATAGGCTCCAGGCCCCCACGACCTTGAATACAGGATAAAGTAGTATAGACAGTGAGTTACTGTGAGAAGGGCCAAATTGTAAGGGCTAGACAATTGGGTCAAATAAATCTGGACATACCAAAAGTGATCCAAGGGAGATAAACTGGTGAACTGGCCAAGGTTTACTGATGCACATGGGGAGTGAAGGCTGGCCCATATGTGGTCCGATCCAATGGAAGAGCTACTGTAGCTCAAATTGAGGAAAATGTTAATGGTGGTCCCAATAGAAGGGTATCAGAGGAGATCATTACTGTTTTGGTGGCACAAGGAGACCTATTCAACCTGCAGGTGGTCATAATGTTATGGCTTGATCAGCGTAGACTTATTCATTTTGCTTTAAAAAAGGTCTGGGATCAGTGCAACTTCAGAGCCACGGTCTGGCCCCGCCCAACTTCCGGTACAAGAGCTCCTATAGTATCGGTGTATCTTGCAAGGAAAAGATACACTTTTAATAAGACTTGCACGTAATATTGCTTTGTTATATATTGTATGTAGTGCGACTGATTAATCGCACTGCATCTGTGTGAGTTTATATATATATTTATAAACAACACAGCAAGGCAGCAGAATCCTTTAACAATTCGTCCGTGTTACTGTTCACATTAATCCACCAGATACACTCTTTCGGTGCTACTCTCCAATGACGACAAATAAAAAAAGTCAAATAAAACCACGCAAACGATTTTAAAAAGTTGGTAGCGGTAGTGGTGGGCATGGCGACGAAACATGACGTATCTTCTAAGCACATGCGCAGTAAGTCACACACGTATGACAGAATAATAGGAAGAATTTACAACCGCCAGCCTTTCCAAGTTCATTCAAGTTGTCATTTGTACGCTTGCTGTCTTCAGATATCTGCAGCAGTTTAACGTGAGTGTCTTGAGAGTCACTTCCGTTTCCAAACTCTGTTATTTTCAAGGCTAAAAGCTAAAGGCTAATCATGCTGGTGCGTAAAGTGACTCAGAATGCGGCGCTGTGTAACGCTGTGCTTCGACTGCCCCAGTCCGTGTCAGGGTGAGTCCATTACTGGGATTATACTCATTACATACATTAATATTTTGTTGTTGTTTAAGATAGCTAGCATGTTCTGCTATCCTGTTTATCAGGACACCGCGCCAGACAGGAGCTGTTGTAGCTGTGCAAGGTCTGCGTCGTTATGTTAGCCAGAGCGCCGAGGTAAGAAGCATCTCTCTCTCTCTCTCTCTTTTTTTTTTTTTTTTATTAACGTCGAATTTAAATTTCACATGCTTTTATAAAAGTAAAATCTATATAAATAATAATAATATACACCTCATGAAGGGAAAAGCATGTATGTTTGTTGTAACGTGTCATCTTGGCATGAGTTTGTGTGTGTTTATCCTGCAAACGCCACTTGGAGGCGCGAGGAATCTGGGGCAAAGTTCACCTCCAGTTTCCATAATCACTGGCAATAAGAAGCCGTACACAGTACACACCAGGTGGTTTGAATGACATATAATAAAGATACGCTCTCAAAGTGGGTGGGAGACAAGGAAAAGAGAGGGAGAGAGAGAGGGAGAGGAGTGGAAAGGACTTGGTGTCCTTGCCAGTGCGCTCTGGTTCACTGGGCAGCCTGTGAGTGTCACGTTGTTTGCTTGTCTGTATTTAGACCATGTGTGAAGTCATGGGATTTGTAAACCTGCATGACTTTGCCACTAAGAACCATCATCTAAGCCAACATTCACAATGTAAATGTATAAAGGAAGATGGACTTTCAGAAATTATTGACTGACACTGCTTACACTTTATCCACCACCGCACACTCTTTTCTTCACCTGCACTTTCCTGCCAACATGGAAAGGTGAGCGTGCTTCGTCTAAGACGTGAGGCCAGCCAAACATGATTTTCATGTTCACAATCCAGCTTCATTTCCTTCACCTGGATTGTTTCGGGCACAGAGACTCCTAATAACAGAAGCTCTTAATAACAGAAGCAGCCTTCGTCAAAAATAGACTGGACACATATCTTTATTGGAGCAGATCTGGGACACTTTAGGAACACCTCACTGACGTGAGGATGTCACTGTCTTATCACTCTCTCACTCTTTGTTTCTCTCTCACACACACACACACACACACACATGCATGAGCTCACTGGCAGCTTCTAGATGCCCATGATTGGCTAAAGTCTCAGGGATTGACAAGGACACGGACAGTTTTGCTCCCTTGGCTCCTCGTCTTGGAAGAGTGTAGCATGCTTGGGATTCAGATGATGTGCCTAATGCTTTTATGTTTCCTATCTATTTCCTCCTCTGTTTTTTATGCTAATTTCTGTCTTTCAATTCATAGGCAGTATTGGAGAAGTCAGCAGCCAGCAGTGATGTTGGCACCAAGGCTGAAAGAGTGGACAAGAAGGCTGTCACTATGGTACGTGTCTGTTCCTCCACACTGATTTTTAGAATGTTCACGCTTTTGAAAAATAACATTTCTTTTCTCTTGTTAAGGAGTCAAAATCCTTTGCAGTGAACATGTTTAAAGGGCAGATCAGTACTTCACAGGTGTTCCCGTTTCCCACAGGTAAACTTAATTGCTGTTCTTGCTATGTTTTCATGTAGTGTATTCATGCACTAGTATTGTCACTGTCGTTTTTTTAAGCATTATAAGTGATACTAGTTATTCATTGTATTCATATGTTTCAGTGCTGAATGAGGAGCAGTCTGAGTTTCTGAGGGAGTTGGTTGGACCTTGTTCAAAGTTCTTTGATGTGAGTTCTGTTTCATGTTTAACAAATCAGTGAGAGTTTATAATAATTTTTTTATTTTTCAACCACTGTACTTTACATTTTGCATATTAGTATTTATCTTTGTATATGTTACAAATACTGTAGGAGGTGAATGACCCAGCTAAGAATGATCAACTAGAGAAGGTAGAAGACAAAACCATGGAGGGGTTAAAAGAGATGGGAGCTTTTGGCTTGCAGGTACCTGCTGATCTGGGTGGCGTCGGCCTCAATAACACACAGGTGAGAAGAAGACAGTCAAGGACGTTGACAAATAAGTAGTGTTACCAAGGAGCCAGAAAGAATGAGTATGTCAGATGTAATGTTACAGATTTTTATTATTTCTATATAAAAATAAATATTAAATATTGTTATAATACATATTTATCTTTTTAAAAGAAGATGCAGTTATATATATTCATATTAGAGCATTGATTTTACTAAATTTTTACTGTGTGTAAGTTTGAACAAATAGAGGGAAAAAGTATTAAACTATTTGACATTTTTGAATTGGAATCAGAGAAGCATTGTGATTAGTCTACTGAGCCAAAACGGCAAGAAAACAAGAAAGAAAGTCTGAGAGGAATTTCTGTCTGTGACTTCAGTATGCCAGGCTGGTGGAGATTGTGGGCATGCATGACCTGGGCGTGGGCATCACTCTTGGTGCGCACCAGTCCATCGGTTTTAAAGGTATTCTCCTCTTCGGCAACAAGCAACAGAAGGAGAAGTACCTTCCCAAGCTGGCTTCAGGTGAGAATGGAACAGCAGCTACACTGCCCGGTCAAAAAACCCCCAAAAAAACCCACTCACACACATATTTAATATTTCTTTCAGTCAACTTTAGATTTGATTACACTGTGCAGTGTGCTCTGCCATAAAGGTGGAAATGTAGTTAGTTGTGCATACGTGCATGCATAGTGGCTGCCTTACATATCCTGTGCTTGTTTGGTGCGTAGCTTTTGCACGTCCTCAGAAATTAATACAGTGCGCCTGTGCACGTCTGCAAGATGCAATCTGTGTATAAACTGTAAGGTGAGCATAGTCAGCAGGCACAGCAAAAATGCCTCAAAAGCTCCCCCACCTGTATGATGTGTTGTTACTGTTGCATGATGACAAATAAGGGTATCAAAACAGTTGGTGGGAGGTGAGTACTGTTTTAAATATTGAATTGGAAACTAAGCTCAAATGTCTCCATGTTTGTTTACTTTTTGCAAAACTGTCTGATAGTCTGGTGTGCCCTCTGTTGGAATTCTCCAGCAATGTGCATTGTGTATAATCAAGTGTGTGAACCAAAGCTCTCAGGAAGTTACTGGTTGACAACAAAAACACATGGTTTAACAGCAAGTATGTTTCTGCCTTAACACTGTCTACATGCGCATCGCTTCGTGCGCTTCCTTTCTTACCCTGACGCGCATTTCATTCTAAAATAGGGTAAATCTGAACTCATCAGCCCATATCATCATTTTCCATTGCCCCAAAGTCCAATTTTTATGCTCCCTAGCAAATTTAAGCTTTTTTTCTGATTACCCTCTGTTACAGGTACTTCCGTTTTGGACACACAGTAGTTTAGTCCCAATCCTGTAAATTCTTAGCACATTGTGTGTGTGTGTGTGTGTGTGCGTGAGAAAATGCTATAGCACTATAAAAAAAACTAGACTATAGACTACAGTCTAGTTTTAAATTTTTGTGTGTTGGACAGTTCTTGATCCAAGCCAAGTCATTCCCCTAGTTGTTTTCTTTGCATGATGCAGGCCCCTTTTGAAATGCCTTCTTTTTTCAGGCCAGGCAGTTTGTAGTGTTGTCAACCTGAGCTTTTCTAGAAACCTTAAGTCATTACAGGCTTGAATATAGTTAATCAAGGATGTTTTGTGGCTATATGTTTGCATGACACTTGAACTATGAAGTGTATTGCAGTGTGATACATTTACAAACAAATCCTCAAAATTTCTGATATTCATCCTGACACTTCCTCTGTTCAGTCATGAGGGTAATGTAGGTTACAAAGAGTTTGTATTTTATTTGTCCCTTTATAAAATCTTAAAAAATATAGGGTGTAATCAGCAATTTAGCCATACGTACTGTTAAGTGGCTTTAATATGGAATGGTGTAGCCTTTAAATGTACTCTGCTGTATGTTTAAATCTCAATTTTTGCTGGTATTTTCCATGACGCTGGAACCAAGACCATTCAATTTTATCTCCAGGAGACGGCGCTAACTAACAACTTTTGTAACTGAACATAGTTTTGACATAAATGCATTCTGCAACTTAATAAATTTATATGATTATCATAGTCATGTTATTGTGTTCATCACTATATTTACTGTTTTTTTTTTTTTTTTTTTAATCAAGTACACTCAATTTTGACTTTTTTTTTTTTTTTTTTAGAGCCCAAGCACTATGCACTAACACCAGCCCTATGTCTCCCCTGCCCCCTCACCATTTGGGGCTTTTGGGGGGTCTTAACATGCTCAAAAACCCATGACAATTGGCAGACCGATTGGAATTTGCTGCAATTAGGATGCCTGAGAAAATCTCACACAAGACTTTGCTCTGTAGCTCGTACACACTTGCACGTATGCGAAACCCGGTACACATTTAGAGCTCATTGAGCTGAACAACTTTTACATTGCATGTCATGGGCTCAACTCAACAGGTATTTTGTGGTAATTGCAAATTGCACCCAAAGGTTTTTGATCTCCTCTGACACATTGAGTGACATCACAGTGCCTTTTTTTTTTTTTTTTTTGCTATATCATTTTGTATATTATGTGATCCAAATGTTTGGCTATTCTTCCGTGTTTTCTTTTGCTTACTGCTATTTAGTCTGTGTAATAGATGCATTTTTTTGTTTTTTAAGGTGAACATATTGCTGCATACTGTCTGACTGAGCCATCTAGTGGCTCAGATGCTGCCTCTATTAGGTCTGTTGCTGTGCCCTCACCCTGTGGAAAGTACTACACCCTTAACGGAAGCAAAATTTGGATTAGGTATGTATACGTGTGCCAGTGCAGGTGCCTTTCTTTAACAGATACTACATGCAGACGTGGGTGTTATTTCAGGTATTCCACCACCAGAGGGCATCTCTTCTTGTCATACACCGTACATAGTGTACAGTACCGATGGAAAGTCTTCAGACCCTTTCAAGTTTTCCAAGTTTTGTTATTTTGTTATGATTCAAACTTGTATCAAAATCAATTCACATAATTGTTCTTATTCTATAAAAAAAAATACTCCACAATGCGAAAGTAAAAACGGGCATTTGGAGTGTTTTGAAAATTCATAAAAAGACTAATTTACATAAGTATTCAGATCAATCATTTAAAACCTGGTTGAAGGACCTTTGGCAGCAATGACAACTTCCAGTCTTCTTGTGAATGATGCTACAAGCTTGGCACAGTTTTCTTTTGGAATTTTCTTCAGTTCTTCGAAGTAGAATCATTCAAGCTCAACCATGTTGACTGGGCAGAGTCAGTGCACAGCCATTTTCAGGTCTCTCCAGAGATGCTCTATTGGGTCCAGACGTTGGCTGTGCCACTCCAGACCTTTTCACCTTTCAGCCCTTTTGAAGCCAGTTTTTTGTTTTTATTGGCAGTATGCTTCGGGTCGTTATCTTGTTGAAATGTAAACTGACGCTCCAGCCTGAGATTCTGAACAAGGTTTTCACTCAGGATCGCTCTATATTTTTCTCCGTCCATTTTTGTCCCTCTCAAAACTGACTAGTCTCCTAGTCACAGAAAAAAAATATCCCCACAGCATGATTCTGCCACCATCATGTTTTGACTGTGCCCTTTATTGAGGAATGATATGTTTGGTGTGGGTAACCAAGAACCCTTTGTCAATAAAAATATCCAGAGTTGCACCAGAGCCCATTTGTAGTTGCCATAACAAAGAGAATTATGTGAATGTAAATGGAATATTTTAGTCTTTTTTTTATTTAACATTTAAAGATGTAAGAAACACATTTTTCATCATCTATCTATAACTATGCAAAATTGTCTGTGTTAAAATATATTGGCTTTTACATGTGTATAGTTTTGTTTGTACTAAAATAGAATTATTAAATTGTCTCTGCCATAGCAACGGAGGTCTGGCTGATATCTTTACCGTGTTTGCTAAGACTCCAGTGAAAGATGAGAAAACTGGAGAAATGAAGGACAAGATCACTGCTTTCATTGTTGAAAGAAACTTTGGAGGAGTCACAAGGTGAGTTTAGTTTGAATTTGCGTTAATTGTGTTGACAAAGCAAGTCCTTGCACTTGTGTAATTCTTTAATAATTAAGCCAGATAGCAGAGGACCACCTTGACGTGGGTAAACATGAAACTGGAAAGGTTTGCCTTAACAGTGGCTTTGTGTATTACTTGGTCTGCCTTAACCAAGCTTTAGTGTGGGATGTTTTTGTCTATAGTTTTCTGTTGTCTGTTCTTTCCTAATTGCCATGCTGATATATCAATCTCTTAATAATCTCTTAATATTTGCTTTCATCATCTCTCTCTTGTTTTATTTCTTCTCCTGCTTGCTTTTGTGCCCATGTCTTGATTTAGTGGCCCTCCCGAGAAGAAGATGGGCATCAAAGCCTCAAACACAGCAGAGGTGTACTTTGAGAATGTGCGTGTTCCAGCAGAGTGTGTACTGGGTGAAGTTGGAGGAGGATTTAAAGTGGCCATGAATATCCTCAACAACGGGCGCTTTGGCATGGCTGCAGCGCTCGCAGGAACCATGAAGGGTGTTATGGCTAAAGCGGTGCGTTACTCTTTATGTTTGCAGAAGATGTATTATTTGCATTTTTTAGCTAATCCATGAATGGTTTAAGCTGCTTCTTGAGGTTGGATTAATATTCATTTGATTAATTGAGACAAAACTGCAAATTATATAAAGTCAGTCATTTTATTGACAATTGACACTGCGTTTAGGCTTAAACAGTCTGTCAAATGTTGTGTATCTGAGCTTTTTCAAAAAGAAAAAGACCCCCACCTCCACACACACACACACACACACACACACAGCTGTTTTATTTATTAATACTGCAGTTAACATATGTCACATAAATTCTGATTAGACCGTGTTTGAATTTGCTTTCATTTCGCTTTAGCAGTAAGAATAGCTTGTTTATTTGGCACCGAGTTTATTGCCACATCCTCTCTTGACAGCCATAGCACCCTCACTTCCTCTGTATAGGGAAATTCCCCAGCTTACATTTCACTTTGTGCTACTCACCCTACAGTGAGTTGACATTCTGTGCTTTGTTTTTTGTTTAATTTCATTCAGTGTCATTTAGAGTAACCTTAAATATTAAAAGGCTTCCCATTTGACCCTGGTGATATAAACATACTACTACAGTCATTTAACAAGAAATGCCATTTCTTGGATGGACCATTCCACATAAATGGACTTTTCCAAATAAGTTTTGGAAGATTTTTCTCGTAGCAGCCCTGGAGAAAAGAACACTTAATTGTTGATTTGTTCACACAGAAATGGGAAAATCCAAACTTCCCCCGAGAGTATCTAGTTATTCCTGTAAAAGTGAATTGGAAATCTAGAATATATTTTTGTCTGGCAAAAGTAAATACACACCCATGACTGTTCTCGTAGTGTATACAAAACAGCATGCATGAAGTACCGGCCAGATGTCAAAACACGCAGTGAGCGTATGTAAAATGTGTCAGCCTGAAATTAGTAACTTGGATTAATTTGTAGTCCCTTACTGATTTGCAAATTTTGGGGGAGTTCCTAAGTCAGTTACTACTATCACTAATTAACAGATTAATTTTAGGCATAAGCAAGACCTTAATAGAAATTGTTAACGACTTTAAAAGGTGAAAAACACACACACACACACAAATGAAGTACAGTTTAAATGATTTAACATACATGAGCTAAAATAGACTCACCAGCAAAAAAAAAGAAAGAAAGAAAATAGAAAAAATTCACAGACCTACTAGTATATGTTTACAGAATTAATCAGTCTTCACATGATGTGGGTATAACATTAAGAACAGCATCACAGTATAAGCGAGACACGCGTCGTTTTTCCACTATGCTCTTTGTTGTGTAAAGCAGCCATTCCCAAAGCCATGGCCCAATCTGAGTGGCTCACCCACACCTTTAATGTTTACATGACTGCCGGTGACCAGAATAATTAAATATGTAATAAAATCCAGGCTAAAATAATACTGAAATATGAAAATGATAAAAATAAGAAAATAGAAAATTTGATGCAAGCATGAAATGCATAAATACAAATAATAGTAAAAGAAATAAAATGTACACAATGTCAATCGAATAAATATATTCAAGGGTAAATATAAAGTAGAAATATTTAGAGATGTGTACTGTAATAACGTACTTTTATAATGAACAACAATAATAATGTCATAAGGATGGGTAACAGCAGCAGTAATGATTGTCAATCATAATGTTGCTCATTATTATGATTGTCAGAGTGTCCATGTGCAAAACATGAACAATCAGCTAGTTGTGTTGAAATGAGTTCATTTGTAATGTGTAAATATGAGATTAGTGTGTGTCGTCTGTGATCAGAACCCAAATAGCCTGCGGAAAGAAGCTTCTTCTCATCCTCTCTGTGTTAGTCTTCAGGGTGTGGAAGTACTTTCCTGACCGTAAAGGAGAGAACAGTCGAATGTTTGGGTTACTATGTTCCTGGCATTGGCCCAGCACCGCTTGCAGCAGACAGGTAGTGCAGGTCGGGGAGTTCATTGCGGATGATGCTGTCAGCTGATCTCACACCTTTCTGCCTTGCATGGCGCTGTTCAAGGCGCTGTATCACGACTGAGGTCTGAGCCACAGAGCGATAGTTATTGAGAAATGCATGATGCACTTTCTTTGGGACAGGAACGATAATGTACTGTTTAATGCATGTGAGGATTAATGATTGGGATACGGAGAGGTTAAATATCTCCGTGAGCACTAGTTCTAGCGGGTCAGCGCAGATTCCAAGGACCCAACCTAAGATGCTGTCTGGTCCTGCTGCTTTGCTGGTGTTCACCCTCCTAAAGTCTGTCCTCATGTCATGCTCCAAGATGATAAATGTATTTCCCATGCTGGCATTCTTCATCTGTCTTCATATACTTCAACTGTATATTTTTATTTCATGAACAGAACAATCATTTGGTCATAGGCTCATAGTGATGCAATGCAAGATAATAATCCATCCACATACAATTTAATTTGTGAAGCAACAAATTAAATGTAAACAGTAAATTGGTAAGCCTGTGTTTTGACGCTGGACAATGGGACATATGAATTATTATTCCTCACTAATAATAACATCTGATCAGATAAATGAAAAACATCATGGAATTTAAATCCTATGACTTTGTTGTGGTCCCTGCATGCGAAGCGTAGTCGACATACAGGGATCACTGTCATCTTGCATCACTGTCTATTGTCACCAGTCATCACGCTTTTCTTCTATCTGCAACTTCTCCTAAATCTTTCATGGAATTTTGACCAAACTTTCACATAGCCTTAATGAGGAGGCATGGACTTGCTGTTCAGCGTTTAATTGTACAAGATCTCTCCCAGCCCAGCCTCAGTAACATCACGGCCCACTATGCAAAACATTGGCGTTAATTTTTGCTGCGTTTTGTGCTCAATAATTACATCGCCCCAATGCCTTTTAATTAAATATTATGTAACTTGCAAAAAGTAACAGTAACAACGTAACTTGCAATTATTATGATGATAGAAATATTCTAAAATGCATCTCTATCTCTGTGTCTGTGTGCCATAGGGGTTTTTGCCTAGTTTTTACAGTAGGCAGGCAGGTTTAAATTATTTAGGCAAATTATTGTTTGTTTATTTAGGCAAAGACCTAAATGAATTTTTGCCAGACTATAAAAAAATAAAAATAAACACTTGCCTTGCAACAGGGGTGTAATCTAAAGTGCAGTATAACAGTCAGCTTACACAGACTATAGGTTCTCATGTCAAGGATTTTGGTTTATAACTCAGTGGATCTCAATTCCAATTCCCATATAAAAACAAATTTTAAAAAATACAGTTGCAAGCAACAATGACGGGCCCAAGCACCCTGCACCATCGCCACCCGGGTCCACCGCACAACCTGTGTGTTATTTGAGTGTGTTAAGACCTCGAAAAAGCCATCGCCACCCTGTTGCACCGCACTATTGGTTACCACACGAACTATACAGGTTACTATAATGTCAGTTTGGGCCCTAAATATTTGTTGAGTGCATTAGTGTGTTTGTGTGTGACGTGTGGATGTGTCAGTCTGTGTGTGACGAGTAAATGTGTTTGTACATGTTTGTGTGAGTCTGTGTATTAACATTTGTGATGTGTGTTAATATGTGTGTGATGTGTGTGTGAGACATGTGATTTGTTAGTGTGTATGGTTGTGTGTGTTTCTGCATGCGGGCATGTGAGTGTGTGAGTGTTAAAATTTGTGATGTGTGATGTATGAGTGTTTGTGTATGCGTGCGTCTGTGTGAGTCTGAGAGTGTTAACATTTGTAATGTGTGATATAAGTGTGTTTCTGCGCGTGTATGTGTTAACGTTTGTGATGTGCATGTGTGTACAATAGGCTGCAGATGCTGAAAAGTAAGCATCACACTATGATGTTACTCAATGTGCTGTCACTAAACGTGTCACTGAATATAATGTCACTCAATATAATCCCACACAGAAAGTTATTAATCATTTTTCAGTGTAAGTTTAAGGCATTATCACGGCTGACCCATTTGAGATCAAAAATCCCTCTGCAATTTTGCATCCTCAATGTCTTTAGATCACATCGGCCCAGTCTGGTGGCGATCGTATGAATTCCCTAGGAGGAGTATATCAAAATCCATTGGGTGCATTTTTGCGAACAACCTAAAATAACCGGCCTCCTGTTAGGTTTAGCCCAGGACATGCAGCATGAAAGTTGTTCGGCTCAATGAGCTCTAAATGTGTACTGAGTTTCATGTTTGAGCTATACAGCAAAATCTCGTGTGGGGGCCCGTGGGTGCCCCGGGCCACGCGATTCTCATCCTAATGGCAGCAAATTCCAACCTGTTTGCAAATCCCCCAAAAAGCCCAAAAGGGTGGGGAAAAAAAATCCTTAGGAAAACAAAAGGCACACCCTATAGTGCTTGGGCCCTAAAAACATCATTTGATTAGCCAGCAGTTTAATCCAGCAGTCTTGTACATTTATAAAAATGAATGTGTTTAAATCTTGGGCTTACTTTGACTCAAACTTTTGATTGGTTACCTGGTGGAAGACACAATCTATTATTATTTGTAACAATAAGCACAGTTAACCTAAGTTAACCCAAATATCACCACTAATGAAATATAAATGCAACGTGTTCTCAGTTTAGCCAGATGCACGCGAGTTTGTGGTTCTGACATTTTGGCACACACTTCGACTCTGTCTCTAACCACACTGACAGAGTCACACATGTGAGACACAGAATGTCTGTATACATGTCAACTTTTTCTTTTCTTTTTCTTTTTTGAAGCACGGTGTCAGCTAATGTGATAGCTGTCACTCCTTCTGAGACAATACACTGATCACTTTAATTCTTAAGACTTTCTTTGCTTCAGAGATAAAAGCTGCTAATTATTTATTTTAAAGAACTGAACAAAAACAGGACAATTGAAGCTAGTGATTGGCTACAGTTGTCAAGATAGTTGTTTTTTATGATCTACATTAAATGTAATACAATATTAATAAGAAAATGTAAATTTCTCATAAAAGACACACAAAGAGGCACATATGAGATATTAGGGGTGGGAATCACCAGGGACCACCTGATTCGATATCACAATACCCAGGTCTTGGATTTAATAAATATCCCGATACAATATAATAAAAAAAAAAAAATCTTTAAGATTTTGTTACAATTCTAAATAAACACATGATGCTGTGCTGCCTGCCAATGTGCACCACCTGTAGGATTATAGAGGAAGAGCAATGTTTCACCAACTCAAATGCAAACATGTATATAAATTTTAAAATACTTTTTAAGCCCCAGCTATGGTATATTTTAAGATAAAAAAAAAATACTTTTATGCATAAAAATTTCTTACTAATGCTGTATTGTGTAACGCACACACAGCCCTAAACCTAATCCCAAATATCTTGCAACCTGTAATAGTTATTAATAGAAGAAAAGGATGCCTTTATTTGTCGCATATACCTTACAGCACAGTGACACAGGTCTTGCCCAAGGGCCCAACAGTGGCAGCATGGTGGACCTAGGGCTTGAACTGCTCCCCCTCTGATAAGTAACCCAGAGCCTTAACCACCTGCTTAGTTACCTGTCCCATAATAGTTAATCATACTAATTAGCAACTTTCCTCTCTCTTGTCCAGCATATTCCTTGAATGGAGATGTAACCACTGATTAACTCCATTTGTCTTGATACCTTACTTCTATATATTTTTTGTAAGTCGCTCTGGATATGAGCGTCTGCCAAATGCCTAAATGTAAATGTACAGAGCTTATATCCTGATGAAATTGTTCATCACTTACTACTCAACAATTTGTCTGGAAAAAAGCATCCAATTTTAGTATAGCTCTAAATATTACTCTTATGTATTTTAGCTTGTGAGATACATTACATTAAAACCTGTACACTCAGTTGATCTTCATATTGGGTCAGTAGGAGATCTTAAAAACTAAGGCAAACTGACATAAGTATTCTTTCACTTGCGGCCAACCAAGATTTGCCGCTTGTTGTTTTGGAAGCATTTTGGTTGTATGCCAGTGATAATGTGCTGTATGACTGCATGCAAATGATTATTGTATTAAACCAGTTTATATGGCTGCTTTAAAATAAGTACATAAACTATTTTTATTTAAAACGGTGTTAAGTATTGTGTAGTGATTTACTTAACACTTTTGACTTTTATGTGCAACAAAAGAAAAATCTACTTATTTCCCCTCTCATTAAAGGAAAAAAAAACTCTCAACTCTATAATCTACTGGCTCTACAGTTACACAAATTTTGACAGTTAAAGCACCAAACTACTTAGAAAATGTAGCTAGCGTTGTTTTTCAGCCATATGTCTTTAATTATTTAGTTTGTTTATGGTGTGACTGATATTGGCATAGGTAGGTATGTTTAGTCAACATTAGATTTTGTGTGCGCTGTGTTGTGAGATGCTGTGTAGTGCGAGTTAGAATCCCTTGTTCCACATAGCAAGAAGTGCCCGTGATCAGCGGTTAGAGAGGGATTTGGGGTTTAGCCTAGTTAGCTTTGTAGGAACATGGATGGTAGAGAGGCAATTTGGACCGACTTAGAAGTACTTACTAAGTAGACAAAGTGTTGCTTTTGTCCTTGGCTCACCTCTGTTTCCTCACCTTACCTCTATATTATTTTACTAAGATCAATATTCTGTTTATTACTATTATCATTTTGTCATATTGCGCATGCACAAGTATATTTAATTAAAATATGCTTACATGACTCAACGTTATCAGATGTGTTTTCTTGCTGAAAGTGCTTCAGTGACTGATTTTGAATGTAGATTTTGGCAGGCAGTGTTATTAACTATTATTATAACATCTTTGATGTGGAGTGATACATAGAGTTAAATGTTCCAGTGGTGTTACTGTCTGTTATCATCACCTGTGGAATGCCTGCCTCTCGTCCAATCAGATCACTTGGTCGGAACTAGTGATGCGCGGGTCGGGTATTTTTCCAACCTGCGGGTCCCGCTTTTATGAAATTATTTGGCCCGCTCCAGCCCGCCCCGCACCACTGTATCTATTTTTACAACCCGCCCCGCCCCGCACCCGCGACCATTAAATGATGTAAAT
>JAQMYL010000001.1:14871734-14882017 GCA_030014365.1 Clarias pachynema
GTATGCAAATGTAAACACATGAGATAAATAATATGTACCTAAAGGATCTAAGAGAATTTAGAAGGTTAAGAATGTTTGATTTCATGGCTTTATTTACAAAAAAAAAAAAACACAAAAATGTAATTGTCAGTCTTCCTGCCTGTCAATTAGGGGCTGGAGTGTAAGAGCCATACCGTATCAGTTATGAATTTGTTGTTGTGTTTATTTGTTTTATTCACATTTACAGTGCACATTCACTGATGCCCAGACCTCAAATATCTAACTGTAAAGTGTCGCCAATTACTATCTGCCAAGGGAATACACAGTTTTTATGATTACTGCAGTTTATATTTCTCCTCAAGACAACACTGCGACGGTTCCAGGCTACAGTGCCCATCCGGACGGGGTGCTTGTGATAGCTGGGGACTTTAACCAAGCAAATCTGAAGACTGCTGCCTAAATTCTGCCAGTATGTACTGTGTACCATTAGAGGTGAAAATACGCTTGACCATGCATATGCTTGAACTGAAGAGAGGCATCAGAGATGTCGAAGCAGCCTACAAGAACAGGATTGAGGGCCATTTTGACAGCTTGGACCCATGATGTGCATTCACCTTGCACATCATACGTTCACCTTATACATTGCGTGACTGTGACCATATCTAACTGTTATCTTTCCTACTCTTCTGCTCTCTCCTCTTTTCTCTCTTCTCTCTGTCCCTCTCTTTCTTTCCCTCTCCCTGTCTCTCTGTCGAGCTATAAATGTCGCTCCTGAGCTGCCAGTGATCCAGACCCCATCTGCCCTCTGGACCTCTCTGACTTGTCCTGATGCCCAGCTTCTGGTTGGAGATATTGTCGCATGGATGCCCCGTGTGGTCTGCTTGGGATGCTTGTGGTGACTGGGGAACAGCTGTCAATCGATGCTGACTGCTTGTCTCTGAGGACTTGTGACTGCAGTCGCTTGCTAGTTCAGGACTGGAGTTTCCTACAGTCTACCTGAGCCTCCAATAATGAACTGGACTCCATATTAACTTAAACACATCTCCTGTTATACTGAACTTCCAGCCTCCTAACACACAGATCAGTCCCTGTTATCCGTTTTCACCCAAATGAGGATGGGTTCCCTGTTGAGTCTAGTTCCTCTCAAGGTTTCTCCCTACTGCCATCTCAGGGAGCTTTTCCTTGCCGTTGTCGCCGTCGTCCTCGGCTTGCTCATCAGGGACAACCTTATCATTTTGATTCATACACATTTACATTTCATACGAACTTTAATAATTCTTTTGATTGTGTAAAGCTGCTTTGCGACAATGTCAATTGTTAAAAACACTATACAAATAAAATTTGATTTAATTGAAATAAAATTTAAGGGATACAACACATCACACATGAAAGCATTACAAGGAACAATAACAACAACTCAGTCACCAACAATAGTGCTGCACTAGCAGAAGACCTCAATCATTTCTTTCGCTGCCATGAACAAGACATTACAGGGACAGAGCCATACAGGGACAGAGACAGCACTGGGTCAGCCATGATACAGTGCCCCTGTAGGGTTAAGGGCCTTGCTCAAGGGCCCAATAGTGGCAACCTGGTGGAGCTGGGGTTCGAACCACCGATCTTCCAGTCGATAACTCAGCGCCTTAGCCCTCTGAGCTACCACTGCCACACATTATCTATGCGGGCATATGTAGCACTACATGTATGTATCCTTATTATTATTATTTGTATTTTTCTACTTATTACTATTTTATTTGATACGTTTTTACCCTGTGGCTCAATTTCGTCGTACTTGTACAATGGCAATAAAGGGTATGAATCTAAATCTGATTTCCCCCCAAATTCCCACATTGCCCATAGTGTGTGAACGGGCATGTGAATGTTGACCGGAGGTCTTTCCATGGTTTAAAATGGGAATAAATACAATGGGCACAATTGGCCTCCACAGTCCCTCTAAAATAAACAAATGAATGATGTTTTGCACTTTAATTCAATCATTTTGTTAATTTCACATTGTTCTCTCTCTCTCTCACTCTTTCCCACCCTCACTCTCTTTTCATAGAATGGTTTTCAGATCACAATACACTGTTGTTCTCGCTCGCTTTTGTCTATCGTTTGTGTATGATGTAACAGCGCCACCTTGTGTTCATTCTGTTCAGCTGCATGCACTTCTTGCGCAAATCTCCTCAAGCAGGTTAAAGTCTTCTAATCCTCCTCAAATTTGTTTTTTGTTTTCCACCAAGGAACGTTATTGCTAATTAGCTAGCTTTCTGAAAGCGCCTTCCAAATAAGGTAGATTTCGACTCGAAATATAAAGACAAATAGGTTTTAATATTACACGGAAGTAATATTTGTATGGAAGTATTATTTTGTAATAATAGCAAAAATACAAGAACAACAATAATTAAATAATTCACATAACAGCACACAAAGTTTGTTGGAATTGGCAGTTTTATAGTTTGAACTCCCTTGTTTTCCACGCTTTAGTTATTGTGGAGAAACTGGGTTTTCTGTCTCGCTGACAACAACATGGCATACTGTGAATAAAATATTTTCTTTTTATATTATTGAACATTTCGCCAAACTTTCGTTTTACAGTCGACAGTTAAACACAAAATCAACAAGTGCTCTTTTTTTTCCCGAAGAAACGAAACCTATAAACCGAACTCTGACCTGCGAAACTCTTCATTTCCCCCGAAAATCATCTAACACAAAGTTTCAGTTAACATTTGTATGAATGAAGAGGTTTTATGTCAGAAACGTGAAACAAATTGGTTACTGATGGTTTACAGAACATGGCAAGGCATGCATCATGAACTTTTAGGAGTGTTGCACCTGTGGAATGCAAATGATTAATGACGTTCATGTAGTGTAGTGTAGGAGTAGCAGAGCCAACCTCTTTTCAGATACTACAGATCTACTGTACAAAGCTCTGCACATTCTGTCGCATAGAACGTTTTTTCCCTGAAGGTCAAGAACTGAAGGTCTGGTTTCGTTTAAGTAAGAAGATCTGCAGAACTGAAAGCCCAAAACGAGTGAAAGTAAGGTAAGGGTCTCAGACTCTATTATTTCTATTACTATATCTCTTTAGCTTATGGATAATTGCAGTTATGGATTTTATCTTAATCTTCCTAAATGTTTACATTAGTTTGTCTTTTTTTCTTTCTTTCTTTTTTTCTTTCTCTCTCTCTTTTATTTTATTTTATTTAATTACATTTTTTGTAAAAGAGATTTTAGAGATATCAACACAGTTTAACCTTACACTGCTACAGTTGTACCAGTACAAGGTAACGTTTCAGAAAGTATCAAACAACTCAGCACACACTCATTCAAGTGTACTTTAACATCATGCTTTTTGAAAATTAAATTTAATAGTACTACTAATAATAATAATGAAAAAAACTAATTCAGAACCAATTTGTTTGTTAACTTCTATACATATACTGTATATAAATATATTTTATTCCAGGCTGGATAAGCAAATACATTAATAGTTTTAGGTTATGACAAACAATCAAAAATCACACAGCAATAAATTCCAGTCAAGCAGGAAGTGTAGGCATGTTCCAGCTTTGGGTTGTATGCAGGTCACAGCAATTAGATCCTTTATACTTTAATTGTACTATTTGCGTAAATAACCCAAGGGTAATAACCACAGTAAGATTTACTCATTTAGTCCCTCCATGTCATCGGCACATATTCACCAAAACCAGACAGAAGAAGTTTACAAATAAAATCACCTGTCCAATTTAAATTTTGCCCTTGATAACCTCAGATTTCCGTTCATTGGTGACAGAAGTGAAACCCCACGTTGGTCTTATCCTGTTGTAGCCCAACCATTTTAAGGTTTGACATGTTGTGCATGCTAAGATGGTGAGTGATTGTATGAGTTATGAGCCATTGTATGAGCCATATCCTTTTTGTCAGCTCACTAGATTTGTTTTTTCTTTTTTCTTTTACACCATTCTATTTAAATTCTATTTAGAGACATTTATTTATAAAAAAACTCAGAAGAGCAACTTCTGAAAACCGTGGTTAAAGTCATGGAAATTACATTTTCACAATTCTTTTCTGTGTGCAATACAGATCGTTAATAGAGCAAAATCTTCTGATTTATTTAGAGTTTTCTGTTTTCAAAACATGGCCAACATTATACATACAGCGTCAAAAAATTTCACAACTACTTGCAAAATGTCTTTTAATTTGGCAAGCCTTTCAATTTTCTGATAGTGATCATGATTAACTACAGCAGATAGTCTCTCTATGCCAGTGCCTATTGAATTAATTGATCAACATGGATGGGAATAGTGCTCAGTGCAGATTTGAGAAGAAGAGGTTGTTAAATTAACAGAAAAGTGTGGAATATCTCTTGGGGCCATTTTTAAACAACTGCAGATCTCTAGTTCAGTTTCAACAACCTCATGTAAGTACAATTTATTGCCAAGGTCTGGAAGAAGACCCAAACTGTCACCATCAGATGAGAAGAAAATGGTTCAGATGGTCAGGAAACACCAAGGCACAAGGCACATTCCTGCCATGAACTGGAATCTGCAGTGTCCTTGTCTAAAGTTTTACATACCCATGGACTGAAAGGCTGTCATCCAAAAAAGATGGACCAGCTCCAACATGGACAAAAATCAGGCTAAATTAATGTTGACCATATAGACAAAGAAAAGGCCTTGTGGAGCAAAGTGTTTACAAGAAGTATGTTTGGAGGAGTGAGGCATTCATCCCGAAGAACACTGTACCAGTTGTTAAGTATGGTGGCTTTAAGACTGTGTTGCTGCCAGTGGTATTGGTGTGTTACAAAGAAAAGTAATGGATGGGAAAGTAAAGAAGGTGGACTGCCTCAGAATTCTTTAGCATAATCTCAATCATAGATGTTTGTGCAATGGATAAGGCAGGCTAACATTAAGCCTTTGCATCCTCAACTCAAGTGAAGATTCAGAAACCAAGAAATCAACAAATTTATTTGAACATTATCAAATCTGCCAGAAAGAGTGGTAAAATATTCAAACAGAATTAAAATCTGCTAAAAGTGAAACTTGCTCAGGGATTTTCAACCATATATTTGTGTGCTGTATGTATAATTTTGACCATTATTTGATTTCATAAAACTCAGAATAAATAAAGAAAATATGCGCCTTTGCACTTTTGGTTTTCTTTTAAAGATGCATGTTGTACAATAATTCTTTCCCCCAAAAAAGCCCAGTTTGAAGAATTTATTGAAAACCTGTTGTCAATTTCTGATTGCACCTGTATATGTGTACATATATACCTGTTTATATACACATAAACATAATTGTTTGCATATTAAACATTTAAAACCTATTTTTAAATCCTTGGAAATATGCCCATAAGGTTTATCTGTACCAAGAGTTAGTTCATAATATTCCAGGCTGTAGAGGGTCATTTAACATACCTAATAGCATACCCAGCTATTTACACTTGTAAGCAAATGTTTGGGCACCCTTTGTGAAAGCACATACACAAATTCTGGAAGTCAAGAATTGTCAGATGATGACATTTTTAAAGCATAATAAATTCTATGACTTTTCTATGTTGCGCTGACACTCAACACCCATGCAGTCCTCTAAGCAGCTGATTAAGGAGTGGAAAATGAAGATAATTCGTTTAATCAGATACAGGCTATAAAAAGACATGAAAACAAACCTCGAAACTAAGGATGTGCAGGTAGATTGAACAGGAACAGGAAGGGTGGTGCACCTTGGCCTGCCCAAACATGATGCACAGGGAATTGTCATAAGAACAAAATATCTGCAACCTCAAAACAATAGTCTGTGTTTGAAATATACAAAACAAGTTATAGATAGGCCAGAGACGTTTTGGAGACAATAACCAATTACCAAAGGTATGTGGAGAAGAAAAAGGAACAGCATTTTGCAAAACCTCTTCAACTGTTAGGCATGTGGTTAATCTATTATGTTTTAGGATTTGTGTGGCAGTCAATGGCACAAAGAACAATTCTGAAAGCTAATGTGACACAGCCATTCAAGAAACAAAACCTAAAAATACACTCGCTTTTTCATAGAACAATGATTTAAAACATCATCTACCATGAATTTCTTCAAAAATGACGCCGATGCAGTCCCCTGACCTAAACATCACTGAAATCTTAAAAATACTACAATATTCCTTAAAAATCCAGGAAATATCTCAGACCTGGAAACCATCTTCAAGAAAAAGTGAATAGCGAGAAGAGGAAAGAAAGACACAATTCTTATCATAAGAATAGAGAGTCCAAGATGGCTAAAAAATTTTTTTAATGTTAAGCTGTGATATCAGATGTTACTAATTACTGACTTACTATAAAGAAGTATAAAGTAAACGTGTATAAACATTTGCAGAAAATTTTATTTTTTTAAAGACATTTTGCTCCAGACTTTGTGTTCTGTACTTGTTTTGACTTCAGTAAAACATATAAATTAGGTAAAGGATACTTCATTTGTACTAACCCCTTTTTGGCTAGCTAAAAGCATTTATGGTATGATATACACTGCCTGGCCAAAAGACCCATACTGACTCCAGAGATTTGTACAGTGGGCACTATGTATGATATGCTTCATGTGTTTCCCTTTTTACCCTCACGCACCCATCGCTCTGGAATGGGGTCAGTCTAGACTCATCACACCACATGACCTATTTCCATTGCTCCAAATGCCAATCTTTGTGATCCCTAGTGAACTGAAGCCTTTTTTTCTGATTTGTCTCACTAATGAGTGGTTCTCTTATGCCCACACAGCTGTTTAGTCCCAATCCTCTATACATCCTCATGATGTATAGAAATGCTGTTACTTTCACTATTAAACATATCTTTGTTTTATTGTTGATATTTTTACCAATTTTTTTTTTTAACTCCACTAAGTATTTAAGTGATCTCCACTCATGATTTTTCCTGACCACATTTCTTCCACAAAGTTAACAGTTCAGCACTATCCTTCCAGGTTTTGAAAAAATGGTCAAATGGTGATTTTTTCTTTTTTGGCGAGGCAGTGTATTAGAAGAAGAAAAAAAATGGTTGGAATGGGTTGGTTGGATATAGTTAAAAAAAAAAAAAGTAAAATAGCCTTGTCCCAAACTCTACAATATGTACGTCTCATTATGCGAAATTGGAATATGAGTTGCTCTCTATACATTTATGTCAGTTGCAGTAGTACATAATTTTTAACCGTAAAAAAACAAACTGGCATGTCTGGTTGCCAGAATACTTCTGTAAAAAATACAGTACAAGCTTAAACAACTTTAAAAACATCCTGTAAATTTTACAGAATAATACGAATAATTCTGTAAAACTCAGCTAGAAGTATAAGCTATTAGAACTTCATTGTTGTAATATTTAAAAAAAATATTTGATATATTTTATTTTATTTGATAAAATTGTAAAATTTACATTGAAAACAATTACTGTTACATGTGCATGGCATTGAGGCCTTTACACTACATTGTAAATACACTACATTTTAAAACAATGCTGAAGGCATCTAAAAATATTATTTTCCTTTGAACAGTTGATATTGAGATGTGTCTGATATCTAAAGGGAAAATCCAGCACGAATCACATTATGGCACGTATAAACCCCCCCATGGTGTGCAGTCTTTGTGTGCCAGAGACACATCAGCCATGCAGCGACTCTTCTTGTTATCGAGAATAACTGTTTAGGCATATGATGCATACAGTACATCCTCCTATTACGAGTCTAAAATTTTGAAAAATATACTATATGTGGTCTGTTTTCACAGGACCGCTTAGCTTGGGAACTGTTGCAACATGAAAAAAAATTATACTATATATAACTATATATACTATAATTAACAAATAAATCAATTTATATTACCAATTGACTGTATAATGTAGGCTAAAAAGATACAAAAATAAAATTTAAATGTATTTTTTTTTTAAATAAATTCTAATTTCACATGCAGACAAATTAACTATTTGTCCTAATGTCCTAATATTTAGGCCTTAAATCCACAGTATGAACAGTATACTGCATGTTTACTGCATTTCCTGCAGCACATGCTAAGCCCACTTTATGTAGTACAGTGAGCATAAACAGGAAAGCGAAGATAAGTGAATGATAACACGACAGTCATTTTAAGACAAAACTTAATCTTTATGCAATCTACTTTTTTCATTTCTCATCTGTGATACACTCTATGATTACTGAACAGGGAGTGTATTTAGCTGACAATTAAAGTAGTACAACTTAGAGTAAACAAGGCGTAAGATACTCCACCAAAATTTTATTTCTTTGAGTTAATAAGTTAGGCGGAGAGTTTTGCCGTATAGTAAGACAGGCAGACAATTACGTGGGATTTAACCTGAAATAATAAGATCACTGAAATTATTGTGACCAGTTTATTTTTAGCCTTAACCTTTTAAATATTTCTACAAACTCTTTACCTGTCAACGATGGTTACTTACACTAGCGCTTTTTAAGTGACAGCTTTTCTGTGTTTAAATTATAGTTGTATGTGAATTCTACAAAGGAATATGATTATTTTATTAATTATTCTAATTTTAAAATTAACAGTAGTGTTTAGTTCAGTGTTTGTACTAAATATGACCATAAATTAAACACTCATTCATTGTTTTCCTGTTTACATTTTTTGATGACATGATTTTGCTATTTTACACCATATTGCTATCAATTATAATGACACTTGCGAGTGTTAGGGACTGTTTTAACAGGTTAAAAAAAATTTTTTTTCAGTTATTAACTTTTTCTTTTTTGCCAAAATAACCATAGTAGTAAATATACATTGTTTGCCATAATGATGTTCATTTTCTTATTAATACTTTGAAATAAGAGTTTTGTTGGTTTAGCCATAGAACGCAACTATGGGGTATCTTGAGTCAATGTTCAAATGTTACAGTTGCTGTTCAGTCACTCTCTCATCAATTTTAGTGTGAGACTGGAAGAATGAAATTGCTTGCAGAGTAGCAAACTTTTATCTTTATTTATTGTTATCTTTATTTACGCATTTATTGTATAAACATATTTGTATTGTACTGGTATGTATTTATAAAATATTATGAATAATATTATTTATGATAATATTCATAAATAATAATTATTATTATAATATTTATAAAATATTATTAAGCTACTAACCACAACTAATATCATAAACTGATTTAGTGATTTATTTTAGCACTCAGTCTTCTTTTTTTTTCTTGTGGGGGACAGCGTACAAACTGCATTCAACAGTCATGAATACATCTTAGATTAATGTTCTTAGATTAATGTCATTATGGTTTGATTGTATGCATTAATGATTTAACATGAAACTGGTTAAAGTTCTTGATTGTAGGTATGAGTTATTGAGTATGGTAACAACTCCAAAGTTTGTGCCAAGCTATTACTCACCACTTTTGTACTCGGGTTGTAGTCATAACTAAATGATTAGAATCTTACACTTCTTCCTCTTTTTAGTCATGGCCGTCCAACAGCAGGTAACCACAGTAGTGACACAATCAGCATACAGTTCCGGCACCTGGACCACTGGTATTTGTGACTGCTGTTCTGATATGAGCACTTGTAAGTCATTTTTCTGCAAGACATTTACACTTTATTGTGAACATATCTCCCTCTCCATATTTATGCTGTTCATGCACATCATAAATTCACATGGATATAAATACAGTAGAGTTGCCTTTCTGCTTCTTTTTATCTTTCAGTGTGTATGTTTTATACCGCATTTGGTGGTGCCTACTGCGACAATTTCCACCATTTTATTTCAGATTAAAAATAAGATTTCCTCTTTCTTTATTTGTGAGGTCTACATTGATTTTATCTCATATCACAAGAAACTCTTTTAACAGTTTACTCCCAATGCTAACATTGAACAAAAAAGACAGAGAGAAGGGCCTGTCTAGCCAGTATAGTTTATCTTCTGGGCCACTTGTTGATGTGCTACTGTAGTTGGAGACCCAACAGAGATGGGTGCAGACAGGCAATATCTACTACTAGGACTTGGTTAGATTAGGCAATGACAATATTGGTACAATAATTATCAGGGCCGTGCAGAGACGTTTAAAGGGGCGGGTGCTCAAAGTAAAAAAAAATCTATACACATAAAACACACAAAGATGCACAACATGCAGTGCTTATTAAATGTTTAAACTGTAGAGAAACAATAATTTCACTGCTGTAAAATCAGCATTTTATCTAATCTGAAATATAAACCTAATATCATCTGTTAATATCATAAATATAATAATCCATAATTATGTGGATATCCATATTAGATCGTTTTTAGTGAAATAAAAGCCCTCCAGA
>JAQMYL010000001.1:14933184-14946070 GCA_030014365.1 Clarias pachynema
TTGAATCAGTCTCTCACATACAGTAATTGTATGTGCATTGCTCTTATACAGTTCTGCCATAGCATTTCAATTGAGTTTGGGTCTGGACATTCCAAAATCTTGATTCTTTTATTTTTCAGCCATTCTTATGTACATTTATTGGTGTGCTTTTGTTCATTGTCCAGTTTTGACCTAGATTTAGTTGTCGAACAGATGGCTCCATATGTGTCTCTAGCTTGCCTCATGCTTGATAGTGGATATGAAATGTTTCTCTTGAAATGCTGTTAGATTTTCCCCAAACATGGTACACGTTAGGCCAAACAAGTCAAGTATGAACTCATCTGTCCATCTGTCCATAGTACACCATATGATATGCAGAGAACTGTTCCAGAACCCTTGAGTTTTGTAAACCTCAGTGGCAACCCTTCCAAACAAACCGAACTGTTCAGTCTTCTTTTAATTGTGCTGTGGACTTTAACATTTACCATGCTCAGTGAGGCCTGTAAGGTCTGAGACGTAACTGTTTTTCTTTGAATCTCTCATGGGGTGAATGTGCTGGGATGTCCACTTCTGGGAAGACTTGAATGTTTTCCACTTGTGAATAATTTTGTTCACTGCGGAACATTGAATTCCAAATTGTTTGGAAATGGTTTTATAACCCTTTCCAGATTGATGTGCAGCAATAATTGCTTTTCTAAGACCATTGCTCATGTCTTTCCCTCTTGGCATTGTATGAACACACACCTGAATGCTCCAGACCAGCAAACTGACAAAACATCTGATTTTATAGAGATCTGCACACCTGTTGATGATCAGTTAATCAAGGACTAGATCTAATCAAGGGATTAGAAGCACATAGCTGCAACTTTCTCTCTTAAATCCTGTGGAAGCAGGGGGCATGGTGAAAAAAGTTATATGTTGTGTGTGTTTAGTCATGTTCTACAATTAGTACTCCCCTCATTTAATTATATGCATTTTGTGTAAAAAATAAAATAAATATATAAATAAAAATAATCTGATCAACTTCCAGCAAATACAACCTCAGACGAATAACAACACATAATTTTCTCACCATGCCATTATTTACTTAACAGGAATAAAACACTTATTTTCCCTCACTATACTGTATCTGTTTATTAGCACCTGATAACCATGATCCAAATTTAATTTTTTATATACACAACCATACACCGTATGATATTCAGTGAAATTCTTAAAAGACTGCAAGGAAAGATAAGATAGAAAAAGAAGATAGATAGAAAGTTAGAAAGATTTTTCTGCAATAAGAGAAGAAGAAATTACACTAAGAAAAGAATGAAAATTTAAAATCTAAAAATGGCCTTAATCAATTTCATCAAAGAGATAAGAATAATACCAAACAGCCCCAACAGGATAATGCAATGCAACTGTCAAGTAGCTTCATTGCATTCTGGAACGTTGAGTCCAATATTTGCACTCTCCACTACTTCTACGCGGAATTTCTCGTTAATATGAAATCAAATGCCATTGGAAAATGGTGACTGGGAAAATAATTACCCAGATATTGTTTTTAGGAGGTAATGACAAAACCTGACTGTTATCCCTTTTATAATTATTCATTTAATTATGATTTTGCTTGCATGTCATTATAACAGCACTTAGACTTAAACTTTAGACAAACTTAAAATTTAACTGAAGCATGGTCAATATGTTTAATAATTTTTTTCACTATTTTCTGTACCAATGCCAGATTTAGACTGTACAATTTAATAAAGCTACATAATGGAAATAATATCAAACATAAGCAGGTGACATATATATTTACATGCATATTTGCATCTTTTATTGTGATGTTTTACATTTGTTCTAACAAAAATATCCCGTCACATTATGGGTGTAATCCAAACATGTCAAGTAATGAATAGTGGCTAATTAGCATGATGCACGTACGATCATGCCAAATAAAAATGTTCCGAGTGAAATGATCCTTTGAATACATCTTAATGAACATGACTCTAACCCAGATGTGTCAAGTTTTTCAGAACTGCAAGTTTCCTTCATGATTTTTCTTTCTATCAAGAACATATCTGTTTTGTTGTTTTACATTCAAGTAAGCTATTTATCAAACTGTGAAATGATGTATTGACTTTAAAGCTTTGAGGGATTTCTTGAATTCTTTACTGAACCATTTTGAAATGTCATGAATGACTTCACAACAATAGACAAGCCAGAAATGTAAAAATCACATATTCAAAATTGTACATATCAGAATTAGTTTATCATTAATTGTGTTCAGTTTTTTTTCTAACTTCCCTCACAAATTGTTAAACAAGACTAATCAGACATGTAATTTCTCTCCTTGAGGCTACTGTACATCTCAACTCACCTAAACAACAGTACCAATCCGGTCAGTTTGTCTTGAGATAATACCTGTCAATCAAGAACTTTGGTCATTCTGCAGGTCAATCAAAACATTGCAATGTTACATCAGACTTGTTGAACGAGTCGCACACAGGTTATTCTGTAATACTATAGTGTCACTATTGTGTTTTTTTTTTTGCACATTAAGTACAAAAGACAATCTCAGAGTTAGACCAAAAACTGAAAATTTGTTTTTATATTTTGATTACATTTATCTAGATCTATTATTTATTGACCTTAGTGACTAAATAATTTGTCCTTGGAGTTTTGCTACTCATACGCAGATGACAGCTTTTAATAACATGCACAGTTTACATGAAGTGTATACTGGTACATTTATTTGGGAACAGCTAAAATAAATACATTTTAATCTGGCACATTTAGCCAATATACTATACACCGATCAGGCATAATGTTAAAACCACAAAACTTTAACACATCAACTATTACGGTTATATACCAGTAAACTGGTGACAGGATCATGGGACACAAGGCTCACCCTTACCCAGCGGGACCAATGGCTAGTCTGTCTACACAACACAAACTCCAGCACTTTGCCCAGCAGGCAAAGAGCACAAGACCCCTGACCTAGCCTGCAAATTCCCCAGATCCCAATCCGAGCAACCATCAATGGGATGCACCAGACAAACAAGTCCGATCCATGAAGGCCACAGCACAACCCACGGCGCCCATGAGGATCCACTGCTAACGTCCTGGTGCCAGAAACCATAACAAACTCCCAGAGCTCTTGTGGAATTATGCACCAAGAGGGCAGCATAAGAGGAACCTATGCAATAGTGAGCATAATGTTTTGTGTTGTAATGTTATGGCTGGTTGGTGTAGTGATTTCACAGTTAATAAGACATAAAAGAGGAAGACAAATGTTCTTCAAACTTTGTAATGATTAGCATATAAATTCTCTTTCAGGAGCCTCCCCCCTGACTATTTGACTAACATTATCATCTAGGTAGTCATAGTTGTATTTTGATTCACACCCTGCTTTCACACACTTTCATCTATATTAGTGTATATTTTAGTTGGTGCAATGTAATATTATTATTATCATTATTATTAACAATCCTAATAATAATTATAATAATAATAATAATAATAATTATTATTATTAGTAGTAGTAGTAGTAGTAGTATTATCATTGTTGTTGTTGCTGTTAATATTATTATTATTATTATTATTATTATTATAACAATAATAAGAATAATAACAACAACAATAATAGTTATTAATTAATTAATTAGTTAGTTAATTAATTAATTAATTAATTAGCAAAAAAGGGGAAAAAATATTTGTTTCTGGCCAATATGTAATTAGATGATTGATTATTTTCCTATCACAGCCTTCTGGAAGTGTTTCCTTACTTTTATATCACAGCGATTTCCTGACAATTATTTCTCTACTTAATCAAAAAACAATTTTTTTCACTTTTATGACATTTGATGCTGTGGAACATCTGCAAAACAAATTCAATACCTGTTATCCCTTATGTTATAGCAGCTATAAAGAGTTGTTCTCTCATTATCATATCTCTCAATTTTTTCTCTCTTTTGAAGTTAATTAGACAAACCTCCTATAGCTTATCATGTTAGGGAGAACAAATGTGCTCTGGCATGATGGAAAAAAGCGCCAGTGACTCTTTTCATTAATGTTAAATAAACTCTTCTAATTGAAAGCTTCACCATATTATAATTATATATTTTTTTCTTTGTTATATAGCAGCAGTTTTCTTATTAGGTGTAGATGAAGTGAAATGTCTGCCTGTGATGTGAAACTGTAATGTTTTAGAATATGCACATAATACAAATCTATGATTTGAAAACAATCATGGCACTCTTATAAGATCTGCTATTATATAAAATATGCACAAATTCAACAGCACTTTGGTATAAAATTAAATATCACACCAAATAATTTCAGTCTAAGATATGCTTTGAAAGACAGATAAATGTTAACCTTGGTTCTCGTCAAAATATCACTATATTTATGCTAAACTAAACCTCTGTCTTCTAGATTGTAGGACTGGAGTAGTTCAGGTCTTTTGAGCAAACTGACAACATGTTATTTATTGTGCACTTTCAATTTCCATCAAGTTTTCTTCCTTCTGTTACAGAAAGCACTGGTGACGATGTAGGCAAACTTGCCGTATAAAGCTCCTGAGGGTTATTAGATACATCGGATGGAGGATGCTTTGTTTCCTGCAAAACATTTTGGGTATCTTCATTTGTGAATTTGTCTCTGTCATGACCAAGCTGTCTTTGTAAGTCCGGCGTATCTGTGCCATCTTCATGTATGTTGGGAGCACTTTGGTGCGACTGTGCGTGGACAGTTTCTTCTGACTGTGAAGACATTTGATGGTGAATGGTGAGTTTCTCAAGATGCGGTGTGATGTGTTCCTCGTGTGTGTGTAAATGAGAGTGTGTCCGTGTTGTCGAGTTTGTATGCGAAGGGCATTTTCCCCTATTGTCCTGGCCACGGAATCCCCTTAGCTTAGAATTCCAGTGTTCTCGCCATTGCAGGGCCATGGTTGAGCGATCGGCAACCAGCCGCCTCTCTCCTGGGGCCCAGCCCCTCCTGTTTTCCTCTGCACCAATTAAGAGGAAGGTCCTGCCCACTTGGAGGGAGGGGCAACCACAGCTGACATCACGATCAGGAATCCAGAGGGTCTGGAGACCTCTTTTAACTTGAGATAATCCGACACGGAAAACAGACTGCACCCACACAGAGAACTGCCACCAAGGACCAGAGTGCTCCTTGGCCTTTACCTGAACCTTCAGCACTGTGCGAAAGAGAGAGAGAGAGAGAGAGAGAGAGAGATTGCAAAAGTATACTCCATTGATGGCTATAGTTATGAAAAGTACATACTATAAAAGTATACCCATATTTTATTCCTTGACTTTGGACTCTTACCATAGTCTTTGAGGCAGAATGTCTCTAAATTCATTTTAACTTTGGCTTGAGAAGGCTGGCAATAAGAGAGGCACTCCTCAGCTTAAAGAAGTGGATCAAAGACAGAAAGATGGAATGAATGATTCAGGTATTTACAAGAGATGACACAGACACAGTCCACAAGATGGCAGCAGTCAATAACAAATATAACTTTAGCAATTAAAGACCCAGCAACACAAATTATAATATATATATAATTTATAACAATCTCATCCTTAAATGTTCTGCAAATAATATGTAATAAATGATATAAATTTAAATCCAAAATATGAAACAAAATATAGCTCACCTATGCTATATTGGGGCTGGTAAACTGGGGTTGGTGGAGCAGCTTCTGGGATGCCTGGTGACAGAGTAAGCGGCTCATTATAGCAAGCACTGACAAGTTTATTTGTGTGCCTTTGATTTAGACTTTGAGCTTTTTTGCACCTCGCTGGAGTGTGTGAGCTCTCTAATCCCACTGGTGGCTCATTAGTGCATACTGATCATGCATCTGCATGTGACCGTGTCTTTGCACAGATGCCAGAATGCGGATGTGTATATACTGGTTCTCCTCGTGTACTTTTCTTTCACTAGTAGCAGCTCGCTCGCTCACTCTCCCTCTCAATCTCACACACATCGACACACTTTAGCCATGAAAGGCCTGCAGCTCACGGCCAACCATATATTACAGCGGAGACTTGTCCATTTGCCCATAGCTCTGACACAACTGGGACAGTGACACCTTATCCCTCACCTCGGCCCCCATACTGTAACCTCCTCTAGTTGCTCGTACATGTCACCGTAGGTTTCCTACCCTACACAGGATGTGCATGCAGCCAGTTCAGATATGTAGCTACTACTGTATATGATTCATGTACTTATGACCCTTTGAACTAGCAGTGGCCTGACACAATAACTGCTTTGTGGAAAGAAAAAAAAAAAACTTCACCCGTTGATTTATGTCTCTTTGTGCCATAAATGTTCAGCACGCTAAAGGATAACTCCTGGCATGTAAGATAAAGACCCCCCACAGTTTTGCCAGTGTCACGCTAATAATACAGCTCAGGTCAATTTGTGAGTGCTGAACGATGAGGACATTTCCTGTTCTGTATTAAGTGGCAAATGTTTCATGCGTTTGGCCTTAGCTTAGTTTTTAGCAGCGGCCTGAGAGAAGACCTCTGGTTATAAATATCCCAGTCGGACCCTACCCGGTAAAACAACAAACAAGCTTGTCTTTCACTGAGCCCTTACTAGTGAAGAATTATGTGCCTGCCAAGCCCGGGGGGACACTGCCTCCTTGCCTGAGTGCTGCAACAGGTGCCTCCTGTATGTGTCACCTGAGTGGAGATTAAAAAGTGTCGCCACATCCAGTGCTCAGCTTTAGCACTGTAATGCATCCAGATTAACACTCATTGGGCCAAGATCAGCAAGAATAGAGAGTTTGTAAATCCGGCAAAGGCTGACTCCCAGATGGATAAGAGCTCGGGCGCACTAACAAAGGCCAGAGGAGGTTCAGAGCCTTGTGCGAAATCACAGTTAATCACAGGGATGAGTGGAAACTTGTCTGGATTTCTTTTATATCCTACATCAACGAACGGCAGGGTAAGACAGTTTATTGAGGCAGCGTCCAATACACAATTAAACTATTTATTTTAATTAGGCCAAGAGCAGTCAATGACAACATATAACATTATAAGTCATTTGAAAGAAGTGAGTATGTTGGGGTAAATCATAGCAACAACCTATATGATAAAAGTGTATTGTCCCTCTTAAATGTGGGCCTATCCAGTAAAAACTTTGCAGAGTCCTGGGGTAAAATACAGCATACAGGTTTGATTTAAGCTTACGTAGCACTTACGAATGCAGGGCCGCAGGGGTGAGTGACCGTGTTTGTATCCTCGAGCACAGCGGTTACATCTTTTTCCCATAACTCCGTCCCTGCAGAGGCATTGGCCCGTGGACTGATTACACCCGCGGCCCACGGCGCCTAGAGGATGGCACTGGCATGCTGAAGTAGTGATGAGGAAGAGTGAAAAAGACAGAGACAGAAAAGAGGTCTGAAAGGAATCATCCAAAATTACTCTGAAAATAAACATTCACATGCATTTTTGGTTCCTTGGAGATTATGTGAGAGTCTGCAGTTTGTTAAAGTGACCTGTGTTTAGCAGTAAGATGTTTTTTTTTCCACATTTCTTTAAAAAAGTTTATGCGTGAGTCATATAAATGTGGAAGACTGACCTATATATATATATATATATTTTTTTTTTTTTTTTTAATGTAATAAAAACCCACCTAAATGAAGCAAGAATAAAAGCAGGCTATAAAAAAAGCAGACATAACCAAGCAGCTCTGTCTGCCTGCACTCATTCAAACAAGCTGCCTCGCAAAAATGTAGCGTTTTCAATAATCAGGCCGGTCTCAAGCGTACAATGTCAATCTATCCAGTTCATACATTCTTAAATATTCAGATAAACTACAAATTTATGTAGGATTTTTAACATTTCATTTAATTTCTTAATTTATTTTCTTAAATTGGCCCGATGGGATAAATAAATTATGTATTTAATTATCTATAAATTTTATTATGATTTAAATATTGCATTCAATTTTCTTGATAAATTCTAACAGAATCTATTAGTGCATAATATGTACATGACGTTTACACACAAAGGCCGCCCACAGCGTGAAGTTATATTAGGACAGAAAGCTCCTATAAGCATGCCATGAACATGAGAGCAAAGGCCAAATGTCAGAGCACATTCCAGCAGTCAAAGTGTAGCCATAACATAGACACGAATTCTCATGCTTTCTCTCTTCCACACACAAGTTTGAACATCTTTTAATGTAATGCCACTGTCTGTACTGATTAATTGCTCCAAATATTTGTATGTGCAATTTGAATGTAAACCCAAAATGGGCATGGCTTCAACAGTTTAGCTCACCAAACATTCACATCTGTATCGGAATTCGCCATTTGCCCTTCTGTCAGATCTAATACTGGAGTGGATTTTATTTTTTGTTAAAATAAAAGACATCTGCACAAATCCTGACTTTTAGCAATTATTGTTTTTATTTGTACTGTCCGTCATTTTTGTTGAGTTTAATTCCTAATGAAATAAAAAAGAAACAGCGCACCATCTGTAAATGCATTAGTGGAAACACATGGTTTATGCTCATATTAATGAGTGTAGACTTTCACAACCGAGAGCTTCATACAGTACATATCCGACTGTTCGCCTGCATGAAAGTCCATTTAAACACTTTTAAAATGAGTAGTGCGCCTACTGTTCACATCTATATTTGAGTCTGTTTAGAACACATTAATTGTTAATATTTTTGTTTATATGAGGGCAAACATTTAACTATAATATAGCATTGTTTGGGCATGCACACATAAAAATTTTTTCATACACAAACACACACTGACGTTGGCAGGCCTTGCGATGGTTGAGGGTCTTGCTGTGGTCACGGGTGTATCCATTCTGACACAACTGACAGTGGCGTCCTGTTGTGTGGTGTCTGCACTTCAAACACACTCCTCCACTGACCCGGCCAGATTGCTGGAACACTGTCATACTGAACTTGCACTTATTAGAGTGGCCATTACACTGACATGCTGAGAGAGTGAAGGAGAGAAGGAGGGTAATGGGTAAAGGTATTATTATATAATATGCTACATGATTCAGAGTTTCCGAAATAGCTTATTAGCAGATTTTCAAGTTAACGAACATTATGAGATTACGGTAGACAAAGACATGGAGAGATACACATACACACTGCAATCATAACTCACGGACGCACGGGTGTGGCTGGGTGGGCGTGGCTCGTTGCCAAGGACGATCATAATAAAACGGCTCGCAGACATCGCAGTCTGGTCCGGCTGTGTGATGTTCACATTGACATACTGCGTGACCTTTGTCATCACGACGACATCGGGAAGCGTGGCCATTACATTTGCACCTGCCTCCCACCTGGATATCAGAGAGAGCAAGAGGAGGTGTGGGTGGAATCGAGAGAGAGGACGGGGAAGGGAGATGGGTGACTTTATTTCTTATTCTGGAATGAGACGCTTTGCGTGCTGCATTGTTTCTCCGCTTCCTTAACTCCTTCCTTTTAGAGCTTTGGCCCTGACTTTCTATCATCCAGTCGCATACACCATCCTGGCATGGCTTCCACTGAGGTGTGTTTTTCTTATGGCCTCGTCCTTTGCCTCTGCCTTCTTGAGTCTCCATCTGTTTGCGGGTCACATTGTGTCCAGTTTCTTGTGAGGAACTCTTGTTGCGATTTCTTCTTCCAGATTTTTCTAGGTTTTCCCCTTTCCTGTGTCTCCTTATCTCAGCACTCCACGCATTCTCTGCTCTTTCCTTTTCATTCTGAGTCAGTTCATCAAATGATCTCACAGGCCATTTAAGAACCCCACCAACTTCATCTGGCATCTTGTCTTGCTTGACTGATTTACCCTGTGATTGATGAAATACGATCCTGATATCAGTGGCAGTCACCCAGTCATGTAGGCCAGGACTGTATTCAAAATCAGAGGAGGAAGGACGCCCATCTAAAGTGGAAAAAGCCAAAACAACCCCACCACGGTGTTTCTGCAAAGGTCTTGGATCCGAGCACAGGGACTCTGTCTCCTGGTGTCTGCTAAGAGCGACAGACTGAGCGGGAAGGCCAAATCTTCCCATGCAGTCACTGGAGTAGAACTGCAGAGGACGCCAGCTGCGTCCGTAGTCCATTGACTTTAGAATAGAAATGGAGAAGGGATCAGTGGGCTCCACCTGCTGGCAGAATTGTAAGCTGATGTATGTCACCTCAAAGCGCCTGCCTAAGGGAACGGTAAAGGTCCAGTCCCCAGTGACTGAACCTTCTGAAGCCTTCCAGCAGGTCAGATTATGGGGATTATGGAGGTCTGTCAGGGTGCTGATGTTTCTCTCTGTCCCTCGATTCAGGTCTTCAGCACGTACAGGCATACCATAGGCAGCATTAATGAAATCTGATAGGCAGTGGCGTGCACGCCCATCCAGGTGGTAACACGGGTCATGAGGTGAGCTCCAGCGAAGAGGGGATTGGGAAAGAGCGGGGGAAAGAAATGAGTGAGGAAAGAAACTGAGAAAGAGGAAAAAGTGAAAAGAAAGGGCTAGGGAGGGAGGGGAGTGATACTGGAGCATGATGTAATCAGGCCTGCAAAAGAGAAGGAAACAGAAGAAAGAAAGGATTTCTTTAATAAAAGATGTCAAATCATAAAAGGAAAGAATTATAATGGATTTATTTGACATGAGAATAAAACCAAAAGACTGAGAGCATTACAACGTCCATTTTCCCCACCTGCACCATCTGTGCCACAATTGAAAACATCCCCATTCATGGCACAGAATTGAAGTTGACCTTTTTACAGGAAACATCAACCAACCAATCAGTGCTTGTTGTTTCACCGGGGGGGGCGTCTCTTAATTTCTTCTGAATCACAGGTTTTAGCTTGACGCAGCCTTTTAAAACATATCTAATTCAACATCTCAGGATAAAGATCCCATTTAAAAGAAATGAGGGCAAGCGAATGTGTGAGGCATGAAGGTAGTTTCTGTGAGAAATGTCAAAAAGCACAGGGAACAGCTGTCTTATGAACCCAACCCCTAAGCCATTCATCAAATTTATAGTCACTTTCCCATTTCTTAATCCAAACCTGGGGATACAGAGAGCAAAGGTTTGAGGAAACCGTGAAAGCTTAAGTGAAGATGTAAGAAATAGGCTGAGTTTTAATAGTTTACCGAAATGGGAGCTGTAAAAAAAAAAAAGAAAGAAAGAAAAAAGTGCTAAAGGGTAAATAACAGAGATAATTCTAAGAGCAGTAAATATAAGAGACATTTATGAATACAGGACACAGAGGCAATGAAACGGTCTGGCATTTGTTTAAGATTCTAGGGTTAGAACTTGAACTTGTGAATCGGTTTAGTATACTAACATAAAAAATTCGATATTGTTCTGTATATGATGAATTTTGGAAAGCATGCAGTTGACATATTTTGGTATCTCATTCTCAAGATGTTGTGGTTATATCACCATGCCTTATTAAAATGTTTCGCAATGCCTGTCAAATAGGAAATGTTAACAGGCAAAGACAACACGGAGTATGGACAGCTGGCTTTGGAGAGCAAGGGAAAAGGAAATAGAGATTAAACGAGAAAACTGAGTGGCAGATTTAGTGACTCAGTGTGAAAAGGCATGTAAGACTAACTGTACCATCTCTTAAAGCAAACCATGGTGCAGCCATTCTTTCCATAACTATGTGCAAAGGAGTCTTTGTTTCCTGTTTAAGTCCCTGCCTTTTTTAATTTCAAGAACGTGTCCCCTACAGGCACGACATACAATGAAACCAATTTTCCCATTGTAGTCAGCCATGCTAGTTTGAGACAGTATAGATAGGTTGGCATACCAAAAAACAACAGACCTACCACAGATGTGCTGTGTTTTACTTAACATTTCTACAGTCTTAATGAGTTTTTATATATTTTTTATGAACAAACACACACACACAAACACACACATAAACACACACACAAATTAAGCTATATGCAGCATTTCAGAGCATATTATTTTTCTATATGGTTTCCTTTTTTTTGCACTGCTTTACATTTTAGAATTGCCTATAAAACTGTAACCTTATGGAATATATTTAAACACAGAATAATTAAACATTATAAATTCATAAGCTAAGCTGTGTAACATAGGCACAAATTATATAAAGCGGACACCAGCAGGTATTGCAGGCATGTTTTAATTAGTATTTAAGAGTATACATATACTGTAGATAACAAAACATAAAAGATTTATCCACTGCTTATTATTTCAATATAGGCTTCAATTAATTAAACTCTAAATTATGTAAAGCAATATCTAAACACTTTTCTCATATATGTTAGAATGATCTGCAGATCCAGTCACTATTCCAAACAAACTACTGTATGTAAATTCCTTCTCTTAATAAATTATTTTCTATTTGCTGTAGTGCTATTAGTAGTTATATTATTTGAAATGGGAATAAGACCTGTGTGCACCTCTCACACTGACTTGATTTAAAAAAAAAAAAAAAAAAACTTGATACTCTAAAACTTGAATTTGTGAAAGTCCCAGATCTGTTTTTTGTCTTTGAACTCCTGGCAAAGATTCTCAGACGGTTTCTATTTTATCCATGTTTGGATGTAAACTGAAGTGCATAGATCTTTTTCAAGTAAAACTAACTAATCACAAAGCCTCAGTTGTAATGCCCAAAAGCAGTAGGTAGAATAATAAGATAGTGTAAAAATACATTTAGCTTTATGTGATTTGATTCCTTTACATTTTTTTCTTTTAGATACACTGCCCCAAAGTTATGGTAAAACGAATGGGGATTTACTTTCTCTCCTCTCCTTCTCTCTTTGTCACCTGCTCCTATCGTTCTTGGACTGTTCCTAAATGGCGTTAATGTCCTAACAAGCGTGTGACACTGACAGCAGAGTCAGCATGCCTGTGTAAACGGGCCCAGTAGGAGAGACAGAGAGAGACACAGAGAGAGAGAGAAGGATATATA
>JAQMYL010000001.1:14946170-14957840 GCA_030014365.1 Clarias pachynema
TGTGTGTGTGTGTGTGTGTGTGTGTGTGTGTGTTTGTGTATGTGTGTGTGTGTGTGTTTCATTGTCCTTATTTATCCAGATCAAAATAATGTCAAATTCATCAGGAAATAAAAAAAGCAAAACCACATTATTGCAAGCCAAAAGGCTGAGGGATACAAAAGATTACAGATTAGTTATAATAACTCAGAACAAACATTTAAAGCAATTTAAATAAGCCTACATGAAATGTTTGGACTAAAGCAATTTACATGACTAAAGAGAACAAATAAAGTGAAAATCTGTGGTTTTATGGAAGTCTGTGAAAACCTTCCTTTTCTGATATCCAGTCGTTGGATTTTTATTAGCTGCATTCAGCTAAAGTACTTGCATAACAGAAACAAATACAGAACAAACTCAGTACTCAGTATAAAATCCCCAGTGTCGATTTTGCACTTTCAGAATTTATGCACGTTGATGATCTGATTCTTTAAAACAATATCAATTTTGTTCAACATTTTGAACTATTTGATGACGATGATTCTAAATATTACATTCTAGATATTAAATAATCTGTGTTCAGCAGTATAAAATATACTATTCTGTGCATTTCATTGTTAACACACCTTGGTTAAACCTCTCACTCTATAGCACCACTTGTGTATCTGCACGTGTCCCCGGCGGGAGAGAAGCAAGCGAGGCCCAAACTCATCGGTCTTTAAATAAGCGTCTGATTAATTAGCTCTCGGATATCTCAGTGGTGTCTCTGTATCAGCAGCCTGATGAGGAAGTTAGGAAAGAAAGTGAGCGGGGACTGAACATGCCAGCTATTCACGGCTCGAGGTCCGGCTGACATACAGTAATAAGTAGCCTACTGTATATTCTCGGATCTATTGAATTGATGATCGATTAACGGAATACTGCTTATTAGTCTCTGTGGACTCGATAGATTAATGGATATAGGAGTGTGTGTCTGGACATTCACTGCACCCCCTGTAAGCCGCGCACACACTGGTCTCGCATGATGGTCATTCCAGCAGTGCGGATGTGGTTTCAACAATTTATCCTTCACTTTCCATAAATTCACACTCGGTGCGAGACGGGAGAAAGATAGATACCCGAGACACTTCTTCTGACTAAAGTTGACTTTGAAGATGAGAAGGGCTTCTTCTGTAGCCTGACTTCAAGGAAAAAATGGCCAAAATAGTTTTTGTATATCTCAAGATATAGAAAATACAAACGTCTTATGTCGGCCACACAAGTTATGCCTAGAATTACCCCCATAAATGAAGGCACATTTAAATGGGTGTTAGTATGTTTTGGTTTAGGGTAGGTTGTGTTGTAATATTCATGAATGTTGAACTAAATTCGATTTGCATTTAAAGATTCTTAAAGTAAAAAAAAAAAAAAAAACAGATAACTTTAATGTGTTTAAATATTTTTTATTTGTCTAGGCTGATACCCCCATATAAGACCACGGTTTAAAAATTTTTTTATTTAATGCTACAATATAATCTGGTTTATTTATTGTGTAAACATCAAATCTAATTCCCCTCTCTCACACACACACATACACACACACACACACACACACACACAGAAATTGACCAGAGGGTTATAGGCATAACTTCAAGATTTTTATAGAATAGTTAAAGATGGTTACATAGTTATAGACCACTAACGAGCTCCATTCAGGTCCACATATGCTATTTTACTCATTTACGAGATTGAGGTCCTGCACAAGTCCTTCTCCTTCCCAATCTCCCTGAAATTGATTTTACACACATTTTGGCTGAACTTGTAGAGACCTGGATACCTGTCAGTTTCCGTGCTCTCTGCTGAGTTCCCCCATGTTAAATGGGAGCTCTTGCTTGCTGACTGACATATTGCTGAGATTTTGGCGCTGTTGTCCAGCTTAAACACACGAGCTGCTTAAGGAGCGACTGAGCTGATCCGCAGTGCTGGCACAAGGGCGCAGGAACACAGAGGAAATTACAACACAGACCTGGAAGCTCCAGACTGAGTGATGGATTGGGGAAAACAACCTGGTATTATTGATACATTGCCCATACACATGTTTAATGTTTTCTTTTTGTAGTAGAAAAATACATGCACGAATAAGGTCATTTCAGTCGCATTAAACACATTACAAACGATTTAGCGACTAAAACAGGAGTGCACAGTTCTGTTGAGTCCAAAAATATTTATTTTGCAGACTATTAGGACCAAATGAAAAAAATAAACAAACAGGTAAATTTGACCAGGAAATATATTTAATGTGAGTTAGTTTCAACCTGTTTCTTGATTATCATAGACAACAAAAACAACGAGAGTGCCGTTTGTTAACATATTAAATGTTCAAAATCTTTTTGAACACATAAAGTCTTATTTTTCAATGCGATATAATGTATTGTAATAAATTATTTGCTCCCCTCCTGTTGGATACTCTCCGTTGTAGTAACATTCGGCTTCTATTCTTCCTGACATATCTGTTCCCAATTTGCCAGTCTTTACCCATTCTCTTGAAATATCTCTTAAAACTATACCAGATGTCCAGTAGTTTTCTTTACATCAGATCTGGAGAGCGTTTAACTTTCCGAACATGTTTTTCTTGTATTCTGTGTTTTGGGTTATTGTTCTGGATTGCACCCACGTTTTCATTTTTGAATTCTTGGACGTCCATGTGCATAAAAACAGGGATGGGTTGTTGCATATATTTTCATCCATAAACTCATGATGGGATGCAAACTCTTGCGATCAGAGCATTCTCATTTTAAATCACTTTTCAGGGGGGGAACAGCATTTATTATTATTTTCCGACTAATAAACCGAGGAAGGCCACCGCACATTACGCACATTACGGTGCGGGATATATTTCTATATAGAAATATATGTAAAAGATACAAGAGCAACTATAATTAAACATATGCATATCGCGTTTCTGCCTACACCTTTTATAACTTTAATTGTCCTCGGAAAGTTTAAACGCTACAGAAGACCTAGGGGTTCAAGCATGGCGACCACTTTGTGCATCAGGTGCATTAATCTAATTTTAGAGAAGCAGTGACCTGACAGCCTTCAGAAAGTGGATTATTGCCGCTCGTATCTTTAGCTGAAGGCTCCCGTTTATCATACAGACACACACGTCGCCTGTGGCCTCGAGGGTTCCTAATGCATGGTACGAGGGTTTGCGTTGAGGGCGTACATACCGTTCGAACAGTAACAACATTATACTAAAAACCCAAATTAGGAGTGTGAAAAAAAATGTATTTGTATGTAATTGTAGACTAATTAAGCTCCGACTATCAACACTTCTCATGAGCCAAAACCCCATGGAGGATCCAGGCTAACTCCATGAAGTAATGTTCCTAATAAGCATGTCCAGACATGAGACTCATAAATCTACAACCTGCAAATAGATGCCCATGCTGTCTTGCAAGTCCTAATTCAGAGAAACCATTTACCATCATCTCTTTTAAGCACATATATTATCTCATATGCCATCTATATACTGTTATTCTGTATATAAGTTTAACACAAAGGCCTGGTTCAAGTTTGAAGGAGAAACCATATGGGGGGAGAGAGAGAGAGAGAGAGAAAGAGAGTATATCATACACTCTCCCACGCTAGATTAGGCGCCCTGGCATTGAAATTTGCTTGGGAGTTTTCGCTCCACTGTCAGTGTTGAAAAAGTGAAAAACAGATGCACACGGAATCGCCCTCGAGCCTCCTTCATAAATGCCAAGCACAACATTTCCACAACGAAAGCAGGCCGAGCTGTCAGACCTGCACATCGGTTCCACCTCATTTCTGCTTAAAGGCATATGTGCTAGCTACGATCTTAAATGTTAATAGCACTCAGAAGAGGGTCCTGTGGACATTTTTTTTTTCAGAAAGCATAATTAACTTCGAAATCACAGCCATCCACAAATGCTCATCCGACTAGCTAATAGAACCTAATCAATAAAACCCGTCAAAACCATGTCTTCAGACACTTATAGTAATTTATTTTCTTTCCTTTTTTTTTTTTTTTAAAACGTTGATATTGCTCTGGGACTTGAATTAAGTGTAACACTGCTCAATCATTATAATGATCATTTAATGAAAAACTCGGCTTTATGGCTATATAATCACAACCAGTCGGATGTATCAGGTGTCGTTGTGGAAAAGTGAACCAAAGGAAAGCAAACG
This sequence comes from Clarias pachynema, assembly GCA_030014365.1. Classification (NCBI taxonomy): domain Eukaryota; kingdom Metazoa; phylum Chordata; class Actinopteri; order Siluriformes; family Clariidae; genus Clarias; species Clarias pachynema. The sequence goes on from JAQMYL010000001.1 coordinate 14,950,338, forward strand.
GAAATTGCGTTTTTAATAAGAACATCAGGCTCTTGCAGCTGGCCACCTACACAGGCCATAGGTCACCAAAGACTGCTTTTTGTCTTTTTTTTGTTGTTGCTTTGTCTCATAGTTTTAAAGTGAGCGCATCATCGCAGTTAATCAGATTATATAAACAATTCCCACATGGTGTCCAAACCAAACATCATTAATCTGATGTAAGGAGAATTATTCGAGGCCGGTTATTTCATGACAAGAAATTCCAAATAGTTTCAAACAACTATTTCATAATTGGTCTACTAAATCAAAACTCAGAATATAATTAGCTTTCTGATGAAAAGTCATTTAAATAACCTTCGTTTTATTTTGCAAAGAGGGATTTAATTACCTCGTGTTTTTCCTAATTGAGATTATGGGAACGAATTTCTCATCACTATAATGAAAGAAATGAAGATTGAAATTACGGCTTGACCCTACACATGTGTGTTACAGATCTTAATTTAACCAAAATAATAGGAGCCACATGTAACTCATTTGCCCGTTACGCAGAAATAAACGCGTGCGGTAGAGCAACATTAAGGGGAATCATTAAACCTTTCAGAACTGTGTGCAAAACAATTAAGGGAAATTCTGTTAACGGAAATAATAATTAATCACTATCACTATTCATCTAATTTTATTAATCACGTCTCAAGCATTATTATTTATATTAACGTATCTTGATGTTTGGCTTTATTGATTTCATAACATGCGATTAAAAAAAACTAACTTTTTGTCAACACTGCTATTTATTATTATTATTATTATTATTATTATTGTTGTTGTTGTTGTAAATAAAGTTGAAAAGCAATCGAGACAAAATTTGGATAGTTTTTTTTATTTATTTATTATTATTATTGTGGTTGTTTTTAAAATGTTATTACTTATCAGATATTAAAATTCAACTTTATATTCTAAAATATATAAAGTTATTCAGTACCGACAGTCGACCGCATTCATTTTCCTCGTGCCTTAGACTGTATTGTTTTTATTTTCGTTTTATGGTTTAAGTCTTTTATTTATTTTTTAAGAAATCATCCAACCTGTGCATTCACCTTGCTGCGCTTAAGGTCTACAAGCTGACTTCTTCTCTCTCTAGTATTTCTCACAGTTAGATTGACTTCAGGGAGACACTTCAGTCCCACTGCCGCTTCACCGCCAATCAGCTGGTCAATGCTCGCTCCTGCACTGCTATATTTAAAGTCTCTCCTCTGCCATAAGCCCATAATCGGCATTAAACCAGCTACAATTGTTAATGATTAAGAGGAAGAATATGTAAAAAAAAAATATATATATATATAAATATATATATAGTGACTCCTACCATGTGCCGCGTTGCCGAGTCGCCTGCGTCTCATAGGCTCTTTGATCAACAGTGCCACAGCAAGCAGCGCGCGCGGCGAGCCCATTACTGTCGACGTGACGTCACACAAACACACACCCGCGCGCGCGTTGCTAACGCTTCTGTAGATGCAGGCGCGCCTTTTAAACAGATGGAAGCGAAAAACCATAAAGTGTGCAGTTTTAGCTGCCGGCTGAGAATACTTTGCGCTTTGCTCAAATCTATGGTGCGGTCACGTGTTCAGGTTAAGGACACGACGACACGATTTGGACGCGATTTTTATCATTGTGGTCATTCATGGTGTCAGTGAAACGCACATCTGCTTGTAAGAACACTTGAGCAAACAGTGAAATCCCTGAAGTAAATGAGGTGACATAAGTGCAAAGCTTACAGAGAGAGAGAGAGAGAGAGAAACAAATGAACAACTATAAGAAAGATGAAGCCACTTTCCCCAGAGCAGTCTCATAAAGCTGATTGATGACTTCCCCTGAGGACTGTTTCCCAGGTGTGTGTGTGTGTGTGTCGCACCAGAGCAGTGCAGATTAGACTTTGGTACAGTATCATTGGACAGGAGACAAGCATAATAACTGTGCTAAATTGGCAGGATGATTTTGCATCACGTGAATAAGCCTAAACTAGGTTCAAGGCAGAGCTTTAAGCCATAATGTGCAGCCTGTGTCCAAATATGGTGCACCCTGTGATGGAGCAGAGGGGAAAGTCTGGTGTTACTAAACCCCAGATATTAAGGTGAACCTTTTTTTGAGCTCTGGCTATTGATCATAACACTAAAATAAATGTGCTGGGAGAGGTTCTCCAATGCAACAATTAGATTTTATGACTCTAAAATACCTTGTGTATTTTCTTAATAGTGAGTAATTCAAACAGATCTCATTCAAAATTCCTCCCTTTTTTAAACAAATCTCATTGCATCCCTTTCACTTTTTGTAATGCCCAATCCCATTTTTAAACAGTATTCTTTAACACGATATAGCAACACACGTTTTGCAACAGACAGTGCAGCGAGACACAATTTCATTATGGGAAATGAAATGACAATATGAATGCGTGGCAGGCAGCTGCTGATTAGTTTGGCATTGTGATGCATGTTAGTATTAATTACATGGATACATTCTCACTACATTTAAGACCAGTCAGTGAAAGTATGCAACATGTGAAGGGAAATTCCACAGTATTGATATCAAAACAAAACTGTGCCTAGACAAAGAAAACTTTATCTAAAAGCAACTACATTGGTATTAGTCCTAATTCCAATTTAAAGTTATCCAAGAAACAGTACAAACACACAGGGTGCCTGAAGGAGAGGATCTCAGTAGCTATAGTGAAAATAATATAATGCACAAACACTGCTAGAGGGAAACTAAAGAGAGTTTTTTTTTTTTTTTTGCAAGAGCTTGTAGCTTGGCTTCTTGTGTTGATTTTTTCTTTTTTTTTTAGCAAAAGACAGACAAAACAATGTCCCAGTGTTTTGAATTGCATTTCACAGTACATTCTCTTCTGAAGGCAAACTTGGGCAGAAAGGCAGTATTCATACTAACTGACAGACGATCTCATCATAGCAGCATGTCCTAGCCTACTCTAGATGGTATGACATGCTGCTATGACATGTCATAGCCTACTCTAGATGGTATGACGTTTCATCATCATAAACAAATCTAAGTGGGTGGCAGATATGTGTAAAGAAGGCATATTCTGGTGAAATTTTGTGTTCTAGCAGGTTTATCGAGTTAGTTGTATTAACACCACCAAATACAATTTCAAGTAAATTAAAATCACACCTAATCACATATGGAAGTTAAGGCCTGTAATTAAGTGAGTAGTAAATCACTAAAGCAGATAGTTGAATAAGTGTAGTTTGTCAAAAACGGGAACGCCTGTTCTTGCACCTGCAAGAGTTACCCTACACTGGGTAACCCTTATATATTACTTTGTCGATTTAAACTAAGTTTAATAAGATTTCAATTACAATGAGCCAGCTAATAAAAGTGAGAGAACATACACAGATGGCCCATAACACCTACAAGGCATGGACTCCACAATACCTTTGAAGGTATGCTGTAGTATCTGGCATGAAGATGTTAGCAACAGATTTTTTAAGTTTGTACTTTGCATCATGTGATTCCCATGGATCAAGAGCTCATTTGGGTTGAGATCTGGAAAAGTCAACACCTCCAATTTTTCACTGAGTCATGTTTCTCAAACCATTCTTAAACAATTTTTGTAGTGTGACAGGGCTCATTATCCTGTTGAAAGAAATCACTGCCATTAGGGTACATCGTCAACATGAAATATTGTATTTTGTCTGCTTTCATTTTTAGATTGGTGGTACGTGTCAAAGTAAAATCCACATGAATGCCAGGACACAGTGTTTTCCATGAGAACTTAACTCAGAGCATCACACTGCATTCACCATCCTGCCTTCCTCCCATGCATCTTGGTGCACTTTATGTGCACACTCTGACTGGTATACAGCTATCCGAGCCCTACACACAGCAAGCTATAATGCACTATGTGAGCTACAAACTTTTATCATGCAAAAGAAAAACAAGGGAAATGCAATGATTTCTTCTCAATATCCAAATAGAAGCATCTAATCATTATAATTGTGAAGCTTATGTATTGTCTATGCAGAAATACTGCTCTTTTCCTCTTTCTTATAAGCACATATTCGTATATAACGCAAAGCCAGGACTAGCTATGATGAACAGGCATTGAAATATACTGAAATACTTTAAGTCTGGTCTCCAAACCTGGGACACTCACTAGAGATCATTAAAAAGATCCTGATTAAAAGATCGGGAAAAAGGTGTTGAGTAAAAAATATTTTTCAATTAATTTCTATTTTGCTTTGTCTACAGTAGGGATCTAGTTACAAATGCCTTCATGTGACCACTGATGCTGCAAATAAGATATTCACTCTCTGTCGAAAGGTTCAGTAGCCATGGAGAAGCAGATTCAGAATATTCAGCATTCAGGAGATTTTAACCTATTAACCTGTGAGATCAGAACCTCAACCACCCATCCCTAAATTAATGTGAATAATATTATTATAGCACCAGGTTAAGTATATTTTGTTATACCACAGATCTCAACCTGTTTTAAAGATGTTAAAAAGGCCTATAAAATATAGTACAAGTATAACTGTAAAGCATTAAATTCTACAGCAGTCTTAAAAGGCATGTGTAACATTCATTTATTCTTCAGTAACGATCGAGAGTTCACTGGGCATGAGGTAGGAATGCCTCCATTGTAAGACACGCATAGGACCAATTATAAAGTATGCAATCTACCAAAGGGCGTGGGGGTGGGGGGTGGAACAGACAACCCAGAGGAAGACACCGATTCTGGAAGAACATGAAAATTCAGTTTTTTTGCACAAACACTATTCACTGTGCTGCTGTGACACTAATGAGCAACCCTGATTCAATTCATTAAGCACTAGTCAGTTTAACTGTCTATTGTGAAAGCATAATGCTAAGAAATCTGTGCAAACACATTCCATAACACAATGTTGCTCAGTCTCAGTGCCGGAGACCCATTCATGATTTCCCTACTCACTAAACCTCTAGGATTTAGGTTAGGATTAATGAGAATTGCCTTTATCAGTGCAAACCATTCTTTTGTTTCCTGTCATTAATACCACAACAAGCCTGACAGGTGTCACTTGTATTATGTAGATATATTACTGAGGTGGCTAGAGAGATGGATGTAGCAGATTTCCCTGGGGCTGCGGGATTAAATTGTGTCAGCTTCCCTCATCACAAAAAATGAACTGGAATTCCCCAGTCCCTGAAGGATAACCGTGAGAGACCTGAGGAAAAAAGACTATTAGGATCACGTTAAAGGAAGTGGGATACTTTTACAGTAGATAAAGCTACAATTCCTGTACAAAATTTTACTTTTAAATTCTTTACAATAAGTAATGAAATGCTCAACAGCATGCAACAAATGTAAAAAAACAACAACAAAAAAAAAACTTACCATTCATTCATAAAAGTAAGTTTTACTGTAACACATAATGAATATGATGATATTCCAAGTTTGTAATCCCAGATGCAATCAAACCAGGGATCATTTAAGCTGTGAGGGGTGTAGGGTGGGGCCTCCGCGGATCAGACTTTTGTCCTGTGAATCTCATGGACACTCAATTGGCTTGGGGTCTGGGAGGTTTGGAGGTCAGTTCGGTGATCTTGGGCTCTTTGCTTGCTGGACATTTAGCGTAGCGTGCTGTGTTGGACTGGGTGTTGAGGTGCAGTTTTTTTATGACCAGTACTGACTGGCTTTTCTGTGGGATTGGATCAGACGAGCTGGTCTTTGGTCCCCAAAGGCATGGGTGAGCCTTAGGTGCCCCTGGTTCTGTCACTAGTTTACTAGTACGGTAATTGATAATCAATGTTAATCTATTAATGTTATGGTTGATCTTTGTGTATCTACATATGCGTTTTTTTGAGAGTCTTCCAACATAATAATATTAAAAACATTACAAATAATCACAAACCTCCTATTACCACAAATAAATTACTTCACAGCAATAAGAGTCTGATGTAATTATAGCTGATGCTGAAAGATGCCATGCACTTACCCATTATTCTTAATGAAAGTCTATCCAGGCAAGTGGCACTGCCAGGTGTCTGTGTTGCAGCACAAATGTGCACACAGACATGAAGTGCCAGGTGTAAGTCTGCTTCTACATATAAACTGTTCCACCATAAGGCTCACTTCCTCAACCAAGTAATACCAAGTGCTCCAAATCTGTCTGTCTGGATCAGAATGGGAGATAAAACTACCACAGCATATAGACACTACTGCCTCCTGGTGGCCAAAACCTCATTACGTATAAAAGGCAGATATGTTCCAAAATACTCCACAGCTGATTTGTATTTTCATTGGAGGGGTGGAGATTAAACACGTCGTATAATGTCCTACCTAATTGCCATCAAGTGTGTGAGAAAGTTTAGAGAGAGAAAGAGATATTCTAAAAGTATTTAATCTGAGATCTTTTAAGTTTTGCATAAAGAAACAGATACAGTGGGGCAAAAAAGTATTTAGTAAGCCACCAACTGTGCAAGTTCTCCCACTTAAAAAGATGAGAGAGGCCTGTAATTTTTTATCATCGCTATACCTCAACTATGAGAGACAAAATAAGAAAGAAAAAAAAATCCAGAAAATGATATTGTAGGATTTTTAAAGAATTTATTTGCAAATTATGGTGGAAAATAAGTATTTGGTCACCTACAAACAAGCAAGATTTCTGGCCCACCAGGGACCATGGAGGCCAATGGTGACCATTGTATTTATTTTCATTCTCACAACCATGGTAAGACCTCCTGAAATTGACCATAGGCACATGTTAAACTAAAATGCGTCCTGTAATTAGCATCATAGGTGTCTGCAAACTTTAGAAAGAAAATTATAGACAAACATGTTAAAGGTAAAGGCTATAAGACCATCTTCAAGCAGCATGATGTTACTGTGACCACAGTCGCACACATTATTCAGAATTTAAGGTCCACAGGACTGTAGCTAACTAATTGAAGAAACGGATAATACGAAAGGTGAGCAAAGAGCCCAGAACAACTTCCAACGTTATTAGAGGTGAACTCCAAGGTCAAGGTACATCAGTGTCAGATCGCACCATCCATCACAGTATGAGGCAAAGTGGACTTAATGGAAGACAAGTGAGGAGTACAATTTCAATTGGCCTATTGAAAACAAACTTAAAATAGTGAGACTAGAATTTGCCAAAATGCATATTGACAAGCCACAAAGCTTCTGAGAGAATGTCCTTTGGACAGAACTTTTTGGGAAGTACAGTAACATCAGTTCTATGTTCACAGACACAAGTATGAAGCAAACAAAGAAAACAAAACTGTACCATGTAAACATAGAGGAGTCTCGGTTATGTTCTGGAGCTGCTTTGCTGCATCTGGTACATTGTGTCTTGAATCCGTAGAGGATATAATGAAATCTCAAGACTATTAAGGCATTCTGGAGCAAAATGTGCTGCCCAGTGTCAGAAAGCTTGGTCTCAGTCGCAGGTCATGTGTCCTCCAACAGTATAATGACCCAAAACACAGCTAAACACACCCAGGAATGGTTAAAAACAAAATATAGGACTGTTCTGA
>JAQMYL010000001.1:14976075-14991074 GCA_030014365.1 Clarias pachynema
TTGTCATAATGCCTGTGTACACCTGACCTGTGGTAATGCTGGAGTCTCGAGCTGGGCCCAGAACATAGACTGTATAAGAACTGGACAAACTCTTAGTGATGTCACCCGTATGTTATCTGAAGAGCAACACTGTTGAGCTCACTCTGTGTGCCTAATTCTTTCCCCAGATAGACGATTCTACCCCGTCCAGGGTGTCTTTATCGGCAACTGTTTTGTTATTTTTATTCCCAGAACTTCAGCTTAGATTCTTTCATGTTTCATTTGATGAAGAAGATAAATGTTCCTATGTTGGCTCATTTCACAATGAGGAAATGTTCACATTTCTTATCTCTGTCTAAAAATAAGCCTCAGCTGACTGACTGTCCAGACTAAATTAAATGAGGCTTTGTCTTTATCTGACCTTATCAGTGATAAGTGGGAGAAGCAGATCATGTTTTTGTAGCCGTTACGTTCGGCACTATGCGTGACCCATGGGTGGAAACGGCCATCGCTGTTCAGTGGGCCGTCCGCATGTGTACATCCTCTCTCCTCTTTTTTTAGGCCGTGTTTTTACTCATTTCCGCTGAGCTGTTCCCAGCACGGCCCAGTGAAATAACAAACAGCAAACCCTGTGTTTTCCCCCTCACCATACACTTATTCTATTACTCAGCTTCTCCTTGCCTGTTTGTTTCCTTTGCTTTCCCGTATTCATCTGTCTTTCACAAGCACTCTCTCCTTTTTTCCCCCTAGATATAGATGCACACTCATGCTCTCGCTTTCTCTCCATTCACTTTGCGGTGGGTTTGGGAGGGGTCTGAGTTAAGTTTGAGGGTGTTAGAGACCGGGAGCTGGACAATCAGCACCATTTCCCTCTATTGTGTGATGACACACGCACACACATGCACAAAAGAAGCAAAAGTGGTACATGAAGTGCAAGCTGAGATTATATACATCCAGGGCACATACATGCTCACACACACTAGAGGACAGCTGTGGCTATGCTAGTCAAACATTGCTAAATGGATTAGAAGCACTCCTGTCCCATGTGAATGATATTTGATTGGGGGGGGAGGTCTTACCCTCCTGGGATGAGCTTGCAGAATAAAAGGGACCGCACTTTCTAGTGTTTGTGCTGGTTCTTAGGCGGAGAGAATTAGGTGTGAATAGAGTGTGAGAGCTGCAGATACAAAAAAATGCTTTTGAACTTTTTCCCCATTGTGGTACATTAGGATCTACTGGATAATTGGAATGCATTTAGATAAAGAGGACCGTGTGGCCGGAACACATCACAGGTTTTGGTTTATTGTTCTAAAGAAACGCGCATCATTCTTTTTTTTTTTAGTTGTTACATAATGTGTGATAAACTTGTTTATTTTTGAATCGCGTGTACGTGTGGCGGTGCAAGCGTCTGTGTGCTTGCGTGTATTCTCCGTAAGTGGTCAGTCTTTTTCTGAGCTCCACCAAACCCTGGCGACGGTTACGCCGCTCCTCCACCTCCCAGTCTGTCTCCACGCAGTATTGTGGTCCACATGCCAATTCATACTCGCACAAACACACAGCCACGCAGAGGTGGTGCTGCAGAGGAAGGCAGCAAGACCAGACGACATGATGTTTTTGCGTTGTCTGAGGGTTTGCCTTTTAAACATGGGTTGATTTCCTGTTTTTAAGCTCATGTAGAAAGTCATGCTGGAAAGAAAGAGCATACCAAGCATTGTAATGGCATACGTCATCGTTTTTGCAATATGACTCTTAACATATTAAAGCCGGGTAATGCTTCATCTGATACAGTTAAAGATAAGCCAGTGATACTTTAATGAATTTCTCACTGTATTTTTTTGGTACTTGTCTAACCTTGTATAGAAATCTTAATTGGAAGCTGTGGCATGTGCTGATCACAAACAATATACAGTACTACACAGCAGTAGTTTAAATCTAATGTACAGTGAAAATGAATAAATGTGTCATATTCTCTCTTTAGTCAGGATGCTTTTTTAAACACAGTTATGTAGACATTAGTGAACATTTTTAAACCTAGTTATATAATTTCTAAATGAATTCATATACAATTTTAAAACCTAAGTCACTTCAACAGCATTTGTTGTTGTTATCCATGGCAGGTAGGTTTCCATTATGAGGGACTCGCGTCCCTCATAATGCAAGATAATCTATCTATTTTCTTGATAGGTCTTAATTTGCATCACACACTTTCACCTTTTGATCCTTATTTTTTATAACCTATATTTATAGAATAAAACACTATGGAGCTGTTCCCTTTCAGGGGTCGCGCCACAGCGAATCATCTGCCTCCATCTAATCCTATCCTCTCCATCCTCTTCTCTCATACCAAATAACTTCATGTCCTCTTTCACTGCATCCATAAATAATGGCAACTGGAGTGTTTTATTCCATGTACAAGTATGTACATGTGCCAGTAATAATTTTTCTTTATTAAAGAATGACACATCTTACGTTTTATCCTTTTGTAGTAGGGGGGTAACAGTAGATGTTTTTGAATATGTGCCAAATATTTAAATATCACTTCAGAGACAGGGAATTTGTATAGGTTTAAAAAGTCAAATGAGTGTTTAAAAAAGTATTTATTTTAAATATAATTTGGCCTTCCATCCCAAAGTGAAAAACTAGACGCTCCATGTTCAAGTTTTGTTAGCAGCATGCTAGACAGTTAACTTGGGTGAACGATGTACGAGGGGTTTTCAAGTCAAACCAGGACTTGTGATAAAATTTCTCATGAATGAAGGTGTAAAACCAATTGATATTTACAGAAGACTGCAAGCACAGTATGGTGAGGAGATTCTTAGCTGCAGTAAAACATTTGAATGGTGCAAACTTTTAAAGATGGCCGTCCGTCCGTGAATGACGATCTCGGCCGAGGTGGCTCAGAGCACACTGCAGTCATTCCCGCGAACGTTCAAAGAGTGGAACGTCTGATCCTTGAAAATTGACAGATAGCTTGTCACAATCTTGCAGAAGAGATCCATCTGTCTGTGGGAACTGTCATTTTCTACATTGATCGTATCCAAGCACTAGTGAAACAGTGGGATAAGTGATTTAGTATAACGGGATTATATAGAGAAATAAAGCTAGTTTTAACTCTCATGACTGTGTTTTGTTATTCTATACAATCAAAGTTCCAGTTTGACTTAAACTCTCTTGTATGTTTTCTTTAAAAAAAAAAAAAAAGTGAACTGTATAGTCAGTGTTTTAGATTTGCAAACCAATATATCTGTACTTACAAAGTAAGCTTTACTTTATTTATTTCTAATGCTGTGTGGAGTCATGCTGATTTTACGTCACTCTGCTAAACAGGGGAAAAAATAAAATTAGAGAAGAATGCCCCAAGACTTGACTTTTGTTGCAGTGGCATTTCTTGTCATAAAACACATGCACCCTGTTTATTCTGTTTTTTTTTTTGTTTTTTTTTTTTTAAATAAAGAAAAGTTTTGTGCATTGCTTATGTGTTTGGGAAAATTATGGGCAGTTTGCCACTTGTACAAAATTATATGTCAAGTTAAAATGATAAAAATCTTAAACAAAAGTCACCACCATAAACTAGTGTACACTAGTTCCCTGTGCATGCTGTTGGAGCAATGCCATAATCAAATGACCTGCTACTATAGAAAAAAATATCAACACCTTCTGACCTATCAGAATCAAGACTTCAACGGTACTATTAAATGGTCGTAATATACTGCAGTGGTGTTATAATACTGTGTATAGCACTAAGAGTCATTAGACCATTCTGGATAGATTAAACACAAATGTTGATTTTAACCCTATGTCTTTTCACATTTTCAAGTGAGCTTTGTTGGGGCTTGACCCAGTTTCAGTTATACCCACCACCCAGGTTTCAGACATGTTCTAGTCTGTTAGTTTTAATTTAAAGAATTGTTGTTATGGTACCACTTAAGGAGTGTAGGTTAATTAGGTTTTTCAGGCATGTTTACATCCAACATGTCAAATCTGGTGTGAATTCTTGGTAAATCTACAAGGGACACTAAGAGACAGTCAGCCAGAACAAGCCCTCTGAAGCCACTTCCTGTCTTGTCTGGAGAGAGGAAGCTTGACACATTGTGATGTTCATCGCACCCGTTATCTTCTCCAAGGCCTTTTTGTTTCAGGTGTTTTGTTTCTATTGTAATCGCTGGCTGAACTTTACAGTGTTCAATAGCTGTTACATGAAAAACCCTGTCAGTCGAAAATTCTCTGCAGCTCACCATCTGACCTCAGATCAGCAAACAGGATTGTGTGTCTGGGAAAGTTTGCCATCCCGTTAGGGAAGTGGCTGGCTCCCACAATTCCTGGAGTGGGATAAATGCAGGAAACGAGTCTGGAGGAAGTCAGTTACAGAGCAGGCCTGGTGTTGTGACATGAGGGTTAGAGGTCCAAAGCCAAGAGCTGATATAAAAGCCAACTTTCACATTGCATAAGTGTTTGAGGGACAATGAGATTTTGAGCAGTGCTTTGACCTCTATGCTAAATGTATTGTTCTTGGTTTGTGTGTGGGTTTCCCCATAGCTGTTCCTGTGTGATTTGGCCTGTTGAGAAGAGAAACTTGACCTTTGTTGTGTTTTCTGAACCTATGTCCTGTGAAGCATTTAGAAAGTATTCCTCCATCAAAGTTTGTAGGTCTTTCTCGGTTAAAACCAAGGACCTTTTTTCTTTAAAACATTTTTATTTATGAGTATGACATTGGGAAGAAATCAAACCATAACAGACACTAATATGCAGCAAATGTAATGAACACACACAAAGTAATAATATTAATAATAATAATACGCAAATGCTATGTGCGTTTTGTTGTGCTTCAGCTTGTTCTTCAAAGTGGACTTGATGTGGTCCAAACCAAACAGTCCAGCGGTGAAACGGACAGAGTTGTCTCAGCTTGATCTACATGGGAAAGCTTGAGTTCATGGGAAAATACAGGAGTGTGTGTGTGTTTTTCGGGGGGGGGGGTTGGGGGTGGTAGTAATGGGGATGGCTTCAGTATATGCAAATGAATTTGCTTGTAAAATGTTTTAAGTATGTATTTGTTTATATAAATGTAGATTTGTATACACTTTAAAATGTGGGTCTGCCTATAGTGAGTATGTGTGTGGATGTATGTGCATGTGCTTTATGTGTGTGTGTGTGTGTGTGTGTGTGTGTGTGTGTGTGTGTGTGTGTGTGTGTGCGCGCGCACATATGCGTTGTCGAGGTTCTATAATCCCTTGCATGTCGAAGCGCCTTGGGATCGGAGGTAAGCCGGATAAACAAGCAGGAGATAATTGAAAGCAGAGTCGAACTAACACACAACCCACTCTGCTGCTTGTCCAATGCAAATGCCAAACATATCTCCAAGACAAAGCAGTCAATGTCTTTCAAATTATCTGAGCAGCACGGATGGTTGTATTGTTGGAAAACTAATATTGTTTCCATTTGATACACATAATGCATTGTTAATTGGAATTCTTTTGCTATAACACAATAAGGGAAAGTTTTTTTTTTCTTCCTGTTTGAGGTCAGACATGGGGTGAGATGACAAAGCGTACAGACAATTACCATTTGGAATGGTTATGCATGCATCTGGCTATCTGTCTGTGGACTGAAATGCACATTTTAAAAAGTAAACCTCAGTACATGTTGGAAAGTGGTTTAATTCCTTCCCGCTGCTTAGTTAAACTTTGCCAGTTCTGAATTTTATTACATGCACGTTTACATTTCTTCCTGCTATCTTCACTATCATTTTAGACATAGATTATATGTTTATTAAAACTGCAACAAAGATAAAAGCAGACATTTGTATCCATGGGGTTGTTGATACATGAGCCTCAGATACACAAGGCATTTATACTTACTGCTATGAGAAGCAACAGTAAAAATTTCAACTATGTCATACTGAAACACAAAAATTTCTATGTCATACTGAACCTGTTACAACATACTTTAACAGTTTTTGTCTTCTGAATTTTCTGTTTTCTGAGCAACAGTTGTTTTTATTTCTCATACAGTTCTTCACGGAATACGGTCCGGATTATACTTTGGAGATAAGCCCGAGCTGCCGACCTGACCGCAATGAGAGCCAGCAGTTGGAGCGGGTCATCAGCACCATCAAAGGTAATCGTTGTGATGACAACCAGAACTGCACCACAACACAACTGTTATGGGCTCACACTACACCCCTGCTGCACACCTCAGTGCGGTGCCTTTTCTACACATGGAATTACTTTCGCCTCTTCAAAGGGAACTTGTTATAAAGTCCAGAACATTTGGTCTGTTTATGTAGATGGTCACTGATGCTTGGTCGAATGCCCTAATGCCGTTTTCCATATGCCTTGTATTCATTCACCTGTCCCTTTTGGCGCAAAGATCTTTCACCCTGTTCTGCGCTTCTGTAAATGTCCTGAACTAACCGTGGCCACTTAATTAATCAATTAATTAAATTTTTCAACTCAAATTTTTAGGCACAATGTCCCCGGAGAGTAAGAAGTCTTATTCCTAGTGAGACCCTAAGAGTATGTTCAGAGCCAGTAGGAGATGCCAACACAGGCTTTCTTTTTGAAAATTTCTTTTGTTTTCTTTCTTTCTTTTTTTCTCTCTTTATGGTCAGTGTAGTTGTTGCGTATGTTTAGGAGTGAAGCAGTGATATTTTCTATTTCCATGAATTAGAGTTTTGGGTGTATTTAACCAAGTTGGCTGGAGCCACTGCTGCGTGGTTAACTTGTGAGAAAGGAATGCATGCTCCAGCTTTTTGTCTCCTTTGGAATGTGTGTGTGTGTGTGTGTGTATGTTTGTGTGTGTGTGTGCCTGTGTGTGTGTGTGCGCCTGTGTGCCTGTGTGTGTGTGCCTGTGTGTATGTGTGTGTGTGTGCGTGTGTGTGTATATATATATATATATATATGTGTGTGTGTGTGTGAGATGGGTGACAAACATCATCATGCTCTTTTGTCTTGAACACATCACTCCCTTTGGGACCAGCCTGACTGGAATCAAACCACTCTGGACTTAGCTTGGGTTCAGGCTTTGAAACTCAACTGCCTGGAAATGGAAATGAAAGGCTGTCCATGCCAGTAAAAGTCAATTTAAGAACAATCCTAGCTTCAGCAGCTTCAGTATAGATTTCCCTTGACCCATCTTTAACCGAACACCGTATGCCTTTGTATTTCTGTCGCTCGCTCTCAGCTCACTTCTGGCTAATGTCTCCCCGTACGTTAGATCTTGCTCGTTAAGCTGAAAGTCATGCAAGGGTCACAGGCACCCTTAAAACTTCAACTGACCTTAAACCTGTAGTAGATTACCTCTTGGTCTGTGTGATTACTATCACTGTTTATATGTTACACATTTATATCCATACATTATGTTTTGGCCTTAATACTTTATAGTCTGAAAAAGAAAAAAAAAACCTCTCCTCTGTATTACTGCAGAAATTTATAACTAATAACTATAACTAATATTTGTAGAAACAATTTGTATGATTTATATGGATCCAGGATGGTTGCAGTTATACTTTACTCTAAGCTTGTGCATGACTAGAAAGCAAAAACAAATTCGGATCAGAAAAATGCCAATTTTCAACAGTGCCAGTCTCTGCCTATATTTAGTATCTATGTGGTATGTGTACAATGTACCGGCTGTGCTCCCTCCCTGCCATGCCACCAGAGACTAATTAAAAAGGGCTTAAGCTACCGACTTTCTTTCTTAAGCTTTAGAAATGGCATGTTGTGCATATCCTATATGAACAGATCTAGGGTCAGTCTGCGGTTACTATTTATACTAACCCACCAGTGCATAGTCACGAGAAGTCCTGATCTTTGGTCTGTTTTAGGGCAAACCAGACCAAAGATCAGATGTCTGTGGATACATACATTAATTGTAGGATCTGACCATCTGGACAGCTTGAAATGGAGTGTCCAATACAAAGCCTTTAGTGAGATTGTCTTGTTTTTGCTGAGCCACATAATACTCCGATGTTTGTGTGTATGTGGAGGGGGACATTGAACAGGTTTGAATGAGTGAGTCTGAGTGAAAGAGCTTGATTGGCTAAGTGATGTGGTTACATGATCAAACTTTGTGCAGGTCATGCAGTTTACACAGTGTGGGTATGGACCCAGGTTTCTCACATCTCCTGTGCCAGGCGAGCAAAATGTGGTGTAACAGCTGGCCTCTGTGTCCCTGCTAAGAGTAGGTTGGCAGTATCGCATGCCAGTGTTTAAGCTTCCCCACCCTTGGAAACCTCAAACAAGTCTGAGAGCGTTTCTAAAGAATAATGGACTGCTGCTTGGGCATGGCAGCGGAATCTACACGGTGTCAGGGAGAAAATAAAATGGATTACTTGGTTAAGTGTGCTTAATGAGATCATGGAGTAAATGAAATCCAGTTCAGTTGGTGTCAGGGTTGGAGCTTAGCAGTTTGTGGTGTACTGTTGCCCCTCCCAAGGTTTCTTCCATTAAATGTTTTGGAGATATTTTTTCCCTTCATGCGTGGTGTAAGGTGTTGCCTGGGAGGAGGCAGCATTGTGACCCGATCGTGATCTGCCCGTGATTTTTGCCTATGCCTTATAAATAAACTTTTCCTTGTTCATGTTTCACCAACTTCTCTATAACTATTCCATCCTATGACCCTTCTTTAAAAATTAATTCATTAATTAATTAATGAAAAAAAAAAAAAAGAGAGTGATTTGCCTTTGCTGCAGATGTCTCCTGCTTATATCACCCAGACCATATTTAAATTAGCTGTGGCAGGATTAGAATTTTTTTATTATTATCTAATTTATGTCATGTGTGCTGTGTTCACAGAGGTTGTGTGAAATACCATCTCCTGGAGTGCGGAGGAGAAAATAAACCTGTGAGATTAGTGCACGCAGCAGGGTAGCACGAGATAAGGACTAGCCCACATGCTCTGCAAACAGGCTGTTCATTCATCGCTCCAATAATCAGGCCAATAATGCACACCACTATACTAATGTCAAAACACTGTGCTTCTGGTCCTATTTGGGCAAACTATTTAGTGTTTCACTGAGTGGGTTTGGACACAGCTAGACAAATTATTAAAAGCTGCAATTGATTAACATGGGTAACAAATGACTCTGTGCTCCTACACATTAGCAGGGTTTCCAAACACATCTGGGGAACATTTTTGAGACTCTCAGCCCTCGACTATATGAGAGAGGAATGGGGGGGGGGGTTAAACACTACACATGGTTGATTTGGCTAACCCACAGTTAGTGCATTGCTAGAGCAATTGAAATTCCTGTTGATTGTGGTTTCGCATAAATACAAACAGAACTGACTATTGAACTGTTGGCATTGTGAGTGCTATGTACTGCAAAACAAACAGGAAGTAATATAACCAATAAAAAACTGTAACCATTCCTCTATGGTTTTCCCTTTTTTACTGTCTATTCCCACAGTCAAGCTTAAGCCATAGTGTGCTGTGCTTATAGTGAATAAAACAACAAATGCACAAAACCCTTGTAGTGTTCAGACAAATCAGAAATAAAAGTTTCACTGAGTCAATCAATGCCAACCTAAACATATGTACAGTAAGGGTGTTACAGTACCTAACGTAGCACACTTATAAGCTTATTATAATGTTACAGCCAAGCTGAAGGACTTTTTCCTCTCATGCGTAACCAATCATGTCATGTAGCCTTAAACAGCTGCCTGAAACATTTACACAAGGATGACTTGTGAGTAACAGGAAACAGGACATGCCAATCACTTCTGATTCTCCACAGTCAGAAATGTAAAAGGGTTTCTCTCTCTTTGAAAGAAAAAAAAAAACAGGACTTCGTATTAGCTTCGTTAGCTGATTTTCATTGCTTAGACAGGCATAATGTTATGAAAACATCAGCTGGCCGGGGCAAAAGGGATGTCCTTTTCCAAACGTGTTAAGTGTCATGCAAAGCAAAACAGGAGGTGCAAATACTATTGATTTACATGTGGTCATATTTGCATGTCGTTTTGCCTCCTCAGGAAATGTAATAAGCAGGATATTTCCATTTTGACAAGATTTAATCTTTGGCTTTGAAAAAAGTGTGATACGTGAGATAAGAACAAGATCTGCAATTACAATGTCACCATTTTTTTTTCTTCATGGCCTTTTCTTTCAAAGTATTATTAAGCTCCTTTAGTGATGAACTGGTCAATCTTTATACATGGACATGTATATAAAGAAAGTGTGAATTTAAATAAGTGTTAAAATTTTTTCTTCTTCTCATGACTGCTCCACATTTGGAGTAACACTGAAACAAATCATGACCCAGTTCATTATGTATAGGAATAGTAATTTTAAGTAATTTGTTTTATCCTCTTTCTCATCTTTTTCTCTTCCTTTTTTTGCTGTTGCATGTTTACAGGGAATCTGAAGAATGTCATTTAAGCAGTGGGCTCTATGCTCATGTTTCCAAATCAGACCCTGCTCTCCTAATGAAGACAGTATGTGGGAGCCATCAACGGAGCGGAGCTTTGGAAAACATTACTCAAATGTTTCTGAGGAACTTTGTTTAATGGGAAAATGAACAGACCAGTGTTTCCCCATGCGAGAAGTACATAGTCCGAGTGGGTCACGAGGTGAACAGTCAACAGGGTTTTATCATATTTAAAAAATTCCATTGATATTTTGAATTGAAAAACAAGACATGACCTAGACAATCATATCGACTTAGGCTAAAGAATCTCAAGAAAGAATTTTAACTCTGGTATTTGGTGCTTGCTCTTTCAGTGCGGTTTGTGTTTGAATAGCCGTCACTTGTTATCGTCATGGATCCACTTCAGAAATGCGGTTCAAGTTGGAGAGCGTATTCAGTGCTTGAATTTGTTGTCAGAGATATCCGCTTGTTTTTATTTCTTATGTATTATTTTAAGTGGTTCTCCTCTTAAAGTTCCTTGGTGAAATGGAGTCATTGTCCTATAATGCTGCCAACACATGCTCATACTCTCCAATAACACAACAAACTCCTCCACCCATGCATGCTCACAGAAACTGGGAGGTAGACAGAAAGGATAGACGGATGAGAACGAAGAATGGAGTTCAATGAAACTTGGAAATTCTGTTTGATGCTTTTTTTCCTGTGGATTTTAACATTACAAATAAATATTTGTTTCCTAATAAAATTGTGTGTGCATGTGTTAGTCTGGTATGGCCATATGTAGAACAGTACTGCTTTTCCACACCTATAATCTTTATAGTCTTCTCAGTGGCTGTGGTTTATTTTAATGGCACTGTTTAACTTGTTTATTAGTGCTGAGAAACATTATTCCATTCATTCCAATGCCATAAATGAATCAACTGCAAAAAGAGCAGACTGTAAAAGCGGCGAGATAACTGTCTCTGGGATTTTACTTTTCTAAATCCCACAAGGCAGAGCAACAAGAGTCAACAAACAGAATTACATTAAAATGTCTGTGGTTATCTATTTAGGATAAAAGAAGGACAAAGTGCTGTTAGGCTGGAAGGAGGAAAGACACCAAGATGGATATGTACAGTAAATGCATATAGTTCTTTAAAAAAAAAAAAGATAATAATAATAATTCCTTAATTAAATATACTTGAAAATGTATGTATATAGCAGTGTTATGTAAGGTTATAAAACCATCACATTTTGCTTAATGGTGGATTGGTTTTCAAAGTCTTGACCTGCAAATATACTGTATTGTGGAGGAAATTAAATCACTTCAGTTATTCCCGTCTTATTAGAAGGTTCCGCTGGATGATTGTCAGTGATGCGTTAATGCCCATGGTTTTGGAATGGACATAAATGGAGTGAATGAAGATCATGTGTCCACGCCACTTTTAAATTGCGTGAATATAAATGAATGCATCTGACACATACATGAAACCTAAGATGATATTTGATAAACCTTTCCATGTTTAATGCAACTATAAAATTCCCTGTGAGTCCCGGAGGCCTTTTCAGAAACAGATGATGGGTGCGTCTATGAGCTCATGTATGGTTCGCCCAACAGTCCCATCTTGAAGACACACCCACCAGTCTGCTGTCTACAGACAATATCATGTTGGGTAAATGGCTGTCTGTCCGCATTTCCTGCTGAGGCATAGATTATTTACACTGACTGGGTTTAACCACATGGTGGAAAAAAAATACAATTAAACGTTTGCGAAAGAAGGGCATTTTTTAATAATCTCTTTTGTTTCTGACATTGATCATTTCAAGTCAAGATTTTATCCTGTGGGTTGTGTTGGCTCTGGAGCCTATCCTAGACACACACCCTGGATAGGTCACCAGTCAGTCACAGTGCACCATGAATACACATTTACATCTAGGGGTATTGGAGTCACCAATTGACCTGCCTGCATGTTTTTGGACAGTGGGAAGCCATGCGATGTACAAACAGAACATGTAAACTTCTACACAGACAGTAACCAGCCAGGAACCCTGGAGCTGTGAGGTGGCAATGCTACCCACTGCAATACAGTACCTTATTTCAAACATTCATTCATTTCATTAATCTTTGGTTATATTCGGTTTCAGGGGAATGTTTTTGTTTGTTAAGCCACACAAGGACCTATGAATCATTCAAGCATAAGAAAAATCTAGCCTAAGGCATGGATCAGTGAATAACAGGTGCAGATGATGACAGATGATCAGGCCGGTGATTAGTATACTGGTGATGCTGAATGCTGTGTTGTTGGAACAGATGAGAGAGGAAATGAGGTTGCTGCTAAGGTTGTTAAATAAACAAGCAATTTCTAAAATTGTAGTTTTAGTCACTTTTCAGCCTGAGCAGTAAAACTTTTATTCCCATTTTTTATTTTCATTTAATCTACATAATTTTATTTAATTTAATATGAAGAAATGAGGGGTAGCTCAAAACTTTTGCACTGTACTATTTAAGGGTAACCTTTGTTCAGGAATCAATCCCAGCATTATTTACACATAGGGGCCATTAAGAATAGCCAAACCATGTAACGCCATGCTTTGGAGTGTTAAAGGAAACAGGAGGAGATCCACACTCGACAGTAACCTCAAGCTCAGCCTCAGGTTGAGGACACTGGCCACTTAAAGATGGCAATGCTACTGCTGCACTACCATGCCATCTTAATTTTAACAAACTGCATAGAATTTGTTTAAGCTGTTAACTAGAATATGTCTGATGACTTGGCACAAATTAAATAACTACATTTTATTGCAGATTAGAGAATAGTCATTTGTGAGAAAACAGATGGTCGAAGTAATGTGTTGACTTTTATGAAAAAGTAAAAGTATGTAAGACATACGGCCTAATTTTGTACTGAAGTAAATGAAATCATGACAGTTAAAAGGGTCTCATATTTTATCATTTCTTTAACAGGTTAATACAGGTCTCAGAGCAGCCCTAAAGTGTTTGTTAATGATCCAGCTGAAAATCTTCTCCGATATCACATTTCTTCATACCTTAAACATATTTTATTTCACTCCTACTTCAAATGCAATGTTTTAGTGTCAGTGTAAATGACCTGCTGCTGAGACCAGAGAATAACAGATCTGAGCAACATGCTGGGTGACATTATCTTGTTATATGAGGTCAAAATAGGGGAAAGATGTAATTGACTTGTTTAAGGCCCGGCTAATAAAAAAGGAAGGACAAAAAGCAAGGATTTTTTTTTATACTGTAGGTGCACACTAAAGAACCATCTGAATGTCTAAAATGACTAAAAAGTAATTTTAGCATAATAGGTCCCATTTAAGAGATGTGTGTTGTTAAATTTAAATACATTTATATACATTTATTCCACCTATATTGCCTTTATTTATTTATTTAGAAACATTATTTGCTTTTGTCCTTTCCCCTCTTCATAAATTTCCACATATGCTAAACCCGTTGACTAATGGCAATTTATTCTGCAGGTTTGCATTATTCTTTTTTTTAACACAGCACACACCAATTTGTGCACACCTGCTCATGCTCCTCTTTTGACTTCCCAACGGGTTTATGCAAAGTGTTCATCTGGCTCTATTACAGGGTAACAGCCTCTTACTCCCACACATACAGACTGTCTCTCTCTCTCTCTCTCTCACACACACACACACACACTCAAGCTTAATTCTCCCCAATCAATACATATTACAATACACACCATGTTTTCTTTTTTATTACATTTGCTTTAAAAATAAAAACAACTGCATTTATCCAGAATCCGTGCTGATTTTGTTCACAAAGTGTCTATGGTGCATGTTTGGGTGTTTACAAGCAAACGGTAAACTGTCTCTTATACACTTGCTTTCCATTTCCCCAGAGGAGTAACCTAAAGGAGACATCATTCTGCTCCTCATCTACATGTGAACAGTGTGAACTCCAGGAGTCAAAGTGCCAGATGCAGGATGGATCCCAGGCACCAGTGTTTGTTAGGAGACTGCCTATTAGGGTCGAATCAAGTTAACGGCTGTTGAGAAAAATTAAAAGCACGTGTTGTTTGCAACAGCCATTAAAACGGCCATTATGCCTTGGAGAAGTGCATTATGGGAATACAGCTACTATCAAGAAATCTTGTTGAAACTTTTGTACTTTAAATGTCTCTAATAATATCACTATCATGACATACATTACACAGCAACTGGGACAGAGCCTAAAGGACAAGATGATAATGAAAGCTTTATTTTGTTAATTAGGCTTCCTGCATGTTAACTGTAAAGTTTAGCAACAATATTTTAAATAGAAGTATGCTGTCCTATTTTTTTTTTTCCTTGTCACTATAAGCAACCTTACCACCCATCATCAGATTACCCATAATTTAAATATTCGCTCAGAATATCAGTTTGTGTCCAGAGGGCATGACTACAGGGCAAAATAATTCCTTGCCATCCTGAGTGGCACCCCATCAATAACCTTCTATAATAATCATAGCTGATTAAAATGATTATAATAGCATTATATATTATATATTCAGCACCTTTAATAAGAACTGTAGGTGAGCTATAAACCAAATACAGCAATGCAGATATGTTATATTCACTAGCCGCCCCATTTGATGTTTATATCTATCTATCTATCTATCTATCTATCTATCTATCTATCTATATA
>JAQMYL010000001.1:14991174-15010251 GCA_030014365.1 Clarias pachynema
CAGTATATGGACATAATAATGGACATTATATTATATTATATATGGACATTACATTATTATACTGTATATATATATATGTGTGTGTGTGTGTGTGTGTAGGAACTATTCTGCAAATAAAACATATTCAGATTAACCCTCTATCTGTACTAAACTGGACACTCCAGTGCCTGTGGCTATAGATCATATAGACCAGGGATAAAAAACGAGGGTGAGAAAAATTAACATCCACCGTAGTGAAGTGTGTGTTGCTGCTGCTGAGTGCTTTGATTAAGTGTACAATCAGTGTGAATTGTTCGGAAGCTTTTTTTGTTTTGTTTTGCCGCCTGAATTAATAGTCATTGACTGGGTTATTATTGGAGCCGTTACTGAAGTGTGTGTGTGTGTGTGTGTGTGTGTGAATAGCCAGCATCTGTCCACTTAGCTCGCTTTCACGGCGGCTGAGGAGAAAACACGGATAGTGTATGGGACTGGACTTTAAACCTGAAGTAGACACATTTGATTAGTAGACTTTTAGCCCTTTTTATGGGCTCTGCACACTAATTCATATTTTTAACAAAAGAAGCAAAAAAAATTCTGAACAAAAAATCTATCAGCATAAGGAGCACATGGAGGTTACATGTTTTAATAGCAATATGCAATGTATTTGTATTTGTAAGTAGTGCATTCATATGTCAGAAGGCTGCAATATTATTATTTTTAAAAAGTTAAACTTTAAAGTAATATACAATACTCTGTAATCAGGGGCACGATTAGCAGTGTTGCCTCACAGCTACAGGGTTGGGGTTTGGAATATCACCTCTGGTCTCTGTGTGTGTGTGTGTGTGTGTGTGCAGAGTTTGCATGTTCTCTAACTGCTTTGAGGGTTTCCTCCATGTGCTCCACTTCACTACCTAAATACATTTGTTTGCCCCGAGTGTAAGATTAACTGTATAAAAAATTTTTTTATTACAAATACTACAGTATTTTGGTTTAGCAATTCTAAAGAAACCATAAGTGATTCTTGTTTGTTTGTTTGTTCATACTGTATGTTTAACACTTTCCTTCCAAATTGTGCATTTTTTCTTTAAAATATATGTTTGCTATTATAATTAGTTTGATTGTATTATATAAGTGTGCTCTATTTTGTTTTGTAAATCAAAATTTCCAGGCTCAAAACCTTTAATTTGCCTTTTTTTTTTTGTCATTTTTTATTGATTCTAATGAAAATAATGGGACTGAACATGAAATAAAAGGCTGAGCAGAAAATGGCAAAATAGGTGCGATATTACTGCATTCTTTGCAAAATTACTACTATTTGCACCGTTGTCACACATACAATTGCACAACAAGGGTGCACTGAATTTCACTTTTTACTTTGTGACTTATATACCTTTTCTTATACACTTGTATACATTTGTTAGTTTTTTGCTTGGTTTTAGTAACTTTTGGTCGGTTCTTACATTATCCTATGTCTACTGACTTTAATGTTAGATACACAGTGTGCATTCACATCTACAACCTGTCTTTGTGTTACTGTCTCTAGTGCTGCTGGATATCTGGAATTTCCTTTGGGATCAATAAAGTATCTATCTATCTATCTATCTATCTGTTGATGGAGTTTTCATGTTTTTGCATAAAGACTATGTTTGTACATAATGTATGATAAATTGTGTGTGTGTGTGTGTGTGTGTGTGTGTCCTGCAATGAGTTGGTACTTCATCCAGAGTGTTCCTCACCAAGTCACCCTCTACAGTGTAGGCTTTTTTTCCACATCACATGACTCACAAGTTAAATAATTCAAGTATGATTTGATGATCATTTAAATAACTAATTTGCGTCACGTGTCAACCACGCAGACCGCACGTGGTAACAATATGGCAACAATGTATCAACAACTAATTCAATTCATCCTCGTGTTTCAGTCCAGTCCTGAAAATCCGCTCCGCATTAATCAGCCGACTCCAACGCGCTCCGAGTGTGTGTGTGTGTGTGTGTGTGTGTGTGTGTATTTAGGCTTAGTGCCTTTGATTGAGGAGCTGGATTCTCTGATCTTGCTGAGGGAAGAGAGACAAGTCTTGAGCAGATTATAGACCACGCTCTGCATCTTTCACAGGAACTTGTCACCACATGGGTTTTTCTTCATTCGTTCCTCCTGTAGTTATTGAAGTGATTTGATGAGCAGCTCAGCTCGGACACCGGCCTGATACTCAAACCACAAGCGCAGACGACACACTGCTGACTTTCTCTAGGGTAAGTTCACACAGATAGAGAGAATCTGTACAATTTTCTTTTCTTCTGTATACATTTGCCAGTTGTAATGTGCAAGTTCATCAGCTTCTTTTCTTTAGTCAAAAAGGTTAAATGACTGATTTCTTATTTTTAAAGGTTTTTTGTGAATGTTAAAGAACTTGAACCATTATAAGTGTAATTTTATTGTAAATTTTTTTGTACTATTCCTAACTTATACTTTTATACTAATCCTATTTCTCACTTGAAGTAGCAAATTATTCATATCACTTTTCACTTTCTTCTATCCTACATAATCCACTGCTCAAGCTTTGATCTATTTCAGTTGGATAAATGTAACAAACTGATCTTTCAACTAACTTGTGATATAATTAGTTGTGTAACCGACACCAATAATGACTGGCTAATCCTAACCATCTTATTGGCTATTGATACTAGAGAGAGACTTATAGTAAGAGCTGTTCTTAAAACAATGTCTTGCTTGTGACATTACTGGCACTATCATTTGTTTCCTTTGGGAAAGATCATTCAGGACTTTTCAATAAACTCTTATTGCATGTTTTTATGTTAAACTAAACTCTGATTTTAACGCATGATCTTATCATGTGTCAAGGTTACATACAGTACATTTATGGTTTATAATGTAGTCATTCATTTCAGGCTTTAGATTATCGAATAAATGCTCCCCGTTGACCAGAATATCTGTTTGGTCAATGCTAATGGAGTTAACCATTTATTTAACCGCTTCCAGGCAATGAATAATGCACACAATGTCTTATCATGAAGATCCTGAGCTGAATGCCCCACAGCTGTCGGCATCAAGGAGGCCTGATGAGACGAGCTTGTGTGTTCCTCCTTGCTAGAAGCCTGTTACAGCTGCATGCCAGCCTTTTGCAATTATGTCTTTCCACTAAACCCAAGCCTAAAGAGGAATGCAGGGAAATGGGGCAGTGTGAATGATTAAATGATTAAGTGCCTCAAAGTCAGCCTCATGACTCTCACATGTGAGTGATGCAGTGTCACATGACTTCACTAACCCATTCATAGACTCATAAATGCTCCTCCAGCATATTCTGTTCTCTAATGCTATTAAATTATGAGGGGACTGATTTCTACACCCCATTAATGGTTTGTCTGAACAGCTTCGTGACTGCCTCATGACTATGTACAGGACGTACATGTTAATAAGTAGCTTGCTTAAAAATTCTTGCTGTACTAAAAGCGTGCTACTATTTACAAAACGTTTCTAATTGGCATGCTAATGTTATTTCGAACTGATTTTCTTTTCACTGCTTAAAGACTGGGACTTATAATTTGCTGCCCATTAAGAATGTACAGGTGCAGCTTAGTAATTACCAGCGTCGACCGAGTGCTTTTGTAATTTACTTGATGAAGCATGATTTATTATAAAGTGGCTCAACTGACAAGCTAAGTGTTTTTGCTGGTTAACAAAGGTGTTTTGGGATAAAGAGAAATATTTGTGGTCACAGTCTTGGTCTACTGAGGGACTAAATATCAGCACTGACCAGGATTCCATCTTAAAAACTCTGGTTTAGGGTTAACCATCTAATAATTACACAGCCAGATTCACTATTTGCATAACTCTTTTTGTGTCACAGGGGTCACCAGGTAATGAGCTTACTTCTGCTCTCCAGTTCAAGCATGAAGGACCGTGACTCTCTGACCCTCCTGCACTACACAAACTCTGGCAAAACAGGCCCACAGTACCCCCCTCCCAGTCTCCACTCTTCCTCTCCAAGCCTTACCAAGGCCCAGCCCTTCTGTCTGCAGTCTAGCCAGCACCTCATCGCTTCCATGCAGCTGCAGAAACTCAACAGTCACTATCAGAGCTTGGCTGTCTCTTCTACAGTGTCCTCTGGATCCAACAGAGGATTTAGCAGTTCTTCAATGAGTCCAGCACAAATCTCTGGCACCGGGATGGCTCAAAGCTCCGGCATCATAGATTCTGATCCAGTGGACGAGGATGTCCTGATGTCTCTGGTAGTGGAGCTGGGTTTGGACAGGGCTAATGAACTTCCAGAGCTGTGGCTGGGCCAGAATGAGTTTGACTTCATATCGGATGTACCTGCTGGGTGCTGACCCTCCTAAAAGAAAGTTCCTGATCACTTTTGGCTGCCTCCTGGGTTTTTTTTATTTTATTTTTTTTTGCACCTGAGACACTGTTGGATGGCTCATGAAAATGTGAGAATCTTTTTAAAGACTCATTTCATGTGCAAAGACAGTTCTAGTACAAGCTGCAGAGGTATAGTGCGCAATCAAGAAACTGCTTGGACAACTCCTGCAGAGAGGCTCTCTTGAAACTAAAATGTGGTAAATTTCTTTCTGTTCATGTTAAGTTTTTGCTTGTTATAATCAGTTCCAAGCTCTGCTTTCAAAGCATGCATACTTCCAATTCACAAGACATGGAGTTAAGTCATAAGCTTCATACGTGGACTAGAACTCCAACACAAGCGCTACCAGATGTGTTCCTTTTTTTTTTTTTTCCTCCCACCAAGTCTACTACAGAAGCTGGCTTTTTTGTAACCTTGTTGGATAGATTTTCCCTTCTTAAATTCAGTGGTCATCTTTACCACCTGAGGTCAAAACTACAGTGAATGTTGTCAATCCTCAATACATTCCTTCTGAAAGATGAGATGGGCATGCAGACTCTAGTGGATCGGCTTCATCTGTTGTCACCTGCCATCTGTGGGTTCTGTCCATATGAGCAGCCGGGTGGTGTTTCTGTTCTGTAATGGAAGGTGATCCTGAAACCAGCATGGGCTAGTCTTTTCCAAAATGCATGTCATCACCAGACTCCTTTCCACATGGGTAACTTGATCTATCGGTCAGTTTTCCATGGTTAAATATATTAATGATGGACGTGTCCATTTCTTCCACTGGTAGCCCCACTTCAAGTCAAGAAAGATTGAACAGCAGCAGAAACTCGACAGGTTACTTCAAGCAAACTAAATGATTTAGAATATGAACCCTATTACAAAAGCACTATATTTGTACATGTCTAATCGAATGTCTTTTTTTTTTTTTTTTTTTTTTTATGCGAATAGAAAAATTATAAAGATCTAGAAAGACTCTACTGTCATGTTGTTTAGCATTTGACTAATGCAGACCTGTGTTGATAAAAATAAATAAATAAATAATGAAGTAATCTCTTTTTTGTTTAACAGTCAGAATGAATCAAAAGTGGTAATTTTTTTTATTATTTGTTTAGCACTTTCTTTCCAACTTGTGTATTTTCTACAAAAGATGTGATTACTATTATATTTAAATAAGTGTACTCAATATTTTGTTTTTCAAAATATAAGTAAATAAAAAATACAGAGCTAAAAACCTTTAATCTGACCTGTGTAATTTTTGTTTCTGATGTAAATAATGGGACTGAACCTGAAAAGAGAGGCTGAGCAGAAAATTACAAAATAAATTGTGCATGCTATTGATGAAACCTTTACACTCAGGATCTACTACCAGTGACTCCCCTTCTGTTGAGATTATGGGTGTGCTATTGATATGTACTAATAATATGGCATATGATCAAATCTGAAATCTTTACTTAACAGATAAAGATGGCAAAGTAATTTTTAAATGAGGGTCACCAGTTTTAAAAATGTCTGAGAAGTCAAAACAAATTTCTTCATTGTTCTAATAAAATAATTTCTCTTTCAGCACTTTAGAGATTATATTTAAAATACATTTAAACTATAACCGTAACACCTAAAAAAATGCAGCAGTCATTAAAAAAAAAATACAACTGCAGAAACTATTACATCTCATATCTACCATGAACTAGGGCACTAATAATCATACTGAAAAATTTTCATTCAGTTACACCATGAATTCAAAAATGTACAAATTTAGTGTTAAATAGTCGATCAGTGATTAACACTGTGTCCTCTAGACTGTATCCAGTCTAGATATATGAACTTTGCACGTTTACCCTGTGTATTGTGGGTTTCCTCCAGGTAGTCCAGTTTGCCCATAGTCCAAAGATTGGTGTTTCCGAATTGCCTTTAGTACATAATGTGGGAAGTGTGTTTGTGCGCACCATCCAGGTTGTACCCTCCCTTGTGCCCTCAGCTCCCCGGAATAGCTAAAGACCATCCTTTGGACCAGTACGGGGATGAGCAGAACTGAAAATTAATGTCTGTATTCTTTTATCCTTATTCATATGGTATTGGTAAAATCAAGCCGATCGCCCTCACTTCAAACTCCTCATGTCAATGTAAGGTAAGAGATTAACTTACCATTGATATCACAGCCACTGAAGCTCTTACAATTTCTTCATCCATCATCCTGAACTGTAGTTTCCCACCAAAATCATTCATTTGGCTAGTAGACCAAAGAGCTCAATGATAACTCTATTGAAGCAGTTAGATACAGGCAATGAAGATAAACGATCTACTGCCATCTAGTGGACATTAGTGAATCTTCTGCTTCCAGGCAGAGGTGCCTATGTGTGGACTTGTTCTGTGGGGACACTAGCAACCCTTTCACATGCTAGCCTGTGTTTACACACCAAAAAAAGGAAAAGCAAGCATGGACAAAATATGAGTTAGTAGTTATATAGTATATCATATTAACCTAGATCTTGTGGTATTATCTATCAGCTTACATACAGTATAGAGCAGCACTGAGGGAAGAGATAAAACTTGCAGGACATTGTTAACAGATAAGTCACTGACCCACTTTATCTTCTATCATAAACACACAGCTGTTCTGTCCCACTGCCTGGTATTTCCTGAATGAGATCTTCATTCATGGAGGAGAGATATCTGACTAAAAATATAGCCTGTCCGACATCAAAGCACCAACTCGACTAGGCGTAAAGTTCATCTTTAAAATCCACCAGTAGAATTCTTTTTTACACTTTCACTGGCAACTCACATCAGAAAAAGTAGATATTGTACATAGTTTTCAGCTGTCATAAATTGGTTATGCAAATTATACCAATATGAAACGGAATTATGCATAATATTTCTCACTCACTTCTCCTTTGATTCGTTGAAGAGGAAGCAGCATAGATAGGAACTTAAACTGGGAACTGTTTATTTCTGGGCAGTGTTTATTGTTGTCTAGAGATAAAGACTGCGCCTTGCACCACCAGGGTCCAGGTTTGATTCTGGGTCTGTGTGCATGTTCTCCCCATGCTTGGTGGGTTTTCTCCGGGTACTCTAGTTTCCTCCCACAGTACAAAGAAATGCAGACTAATTGGCGTTCCCAAATTGCCCGAAATGTGTGAATGTTGACCGGAGGTTCTACCACAGTCGTAAGATGAGAATAAATACAACAGTAATCACCATTGCCCTCCACGGCCCCTAGTAGGACTACAGGAGTTCCTGGATGGATGGATGGAGATGGGCATGGAGATAAAGACTGTCCCATTTGAGTTTTTCCTCATGGTATAGTTCTAGTTGCAGATTGTAATGTTGCAATATAATAATAATAATAATAATCTGTGATAAAATGTTATACAATTATGATGTGACATATAAAGATAAAAAAATAAATGGAAATGTAAAAAATAAATATTATTTACAGATAAAAACGTTACATTTTCTTTTTGAGTTGTGCATGATTTGTGGCATTGAATGCAACCCGAAAGTATGGCAAAAGGTTAATTTATACACATTTATGCAAAATTCATTCAAAAATCAAGTTATCACCGTCTTTCAAAGTACAGTACTGTTCTGTGTGATCTCTACTTTGATTAAAAAGTGGTTGGTGCCATTTACATCCCTTATTCTGTTTGCTTGTGTGTGTCCTTTCAACTCTTGGCACTCCAAGCCACTAGGGGGCAGACGCGCGCGCAGTCCTCACTGTCCCTCCTCACGCGCCGTAGTGCGGCATATCTTTCTTTCCCCGGAAGTAGGTGGCCCTTTTCCGCAGACTCCAACATGGTGAGCAGATTTCACTTTTCGGTCCTCTTTTCATTTCATCTATAATCATCAGTCTTTTTACACATTATTAAACAAGAAAAACGTTAAAATATAATGTTTCCACACACACAATGTTTATTAACCCTAATATTATTGAGGATTGAGTAGATTTTTGTATTAAAGTTATTTACTGTCAGTAGCTCGGCTTCAGTGTCGGGTCTCCCGCTTGGTTGCTGCCACATTAGCGTTACACAGCACTTTTGCACAGGTTTTAGCAATATAACTCATTTTCCCCGTATTAGAAGTTTGAATAGTTTTGTCCTTGGTGTGAAAAGATGCTTTAGTGGCTGTGTGTGGTAAGTTGCGTGAATATTGTTCGGTTGTATCACTGAAGGCCGCGGCTGCTTTCTGTGTTCGTGTGTATGAAGCTAATTGGTTAGCATTCTCATGCTAAGAAAGCTAAGCGTGTTAGCCAGGATTTCCCCCGTATAAAAATTTAAAAAGCAATCAGAATTTCAAGTTAAACTGAAAATTAAATGGTGGTTATTGTGTTTAAGGCCAGAGGACCGAAGAAGCACCTGAAGCGCGTCGCAGCGCCCAAGCACTGGATGCTTGACAAACTTACAGGAGTGTTTGTAAGTGTTATTTTCTTTCACATGGTTTTCCTTAACTCTATTTCCTTAATGATGATCGTTCGTGTGA
This sequence comes from Clarias pachynema, assembly GCA_030014365.1. NCBI lineage: Eukaryota > Metazoa > Chordata > Actinopteri > Siluriformes > Clariidae > Clarias > Clarias pachynema. The sequence continues at coordinate 14,999,994 of JAQMYL010000001.1, forward strand.
CTGAGCAAGGCATTAGTCTTGTGAAAAATGTGACCAGCTCTGATGTAGTGCTGTGTTTTGTCACTGCCAGGCTCCTCGGCCCTCCACCGGTCCCCACAAGCTGAGGGAGTGCCTGCCTCTCATCATCTTCCTGAGGAACCGGCTGAAGTACGCGCTGACCGGAGACGAGGTCAAGAAGATTTGCATGCAGAGGTTCATCAAGGTCGATGGCAAGGTCCGCACCGACATCACCTACCCTGCTGGATTTATGGGTGAGTCGGTGTGTGGTCATGTTAGTAAAAGTGTAGAACTGATGCACATCCTTTTCATCAGGTCACAGATAAAATCCTTTAAAACTCCTTTTGGATCTTTAAAGGTATGAAATACATTACTTGTAATACTTTGAAGTAGTGCAATATATCAACTCGGCTACAAGATAAACTCTGCACCTACGCACCTTCACTGCAAAACTATCATCAGCTGTGTAAACTTGGTAATCAAGTAATGTTTCTCCAAACTTTTTTTTTCAAAATTCGCTCTAACTGTCCTTTGTTGCCATCTTACAAACTACTGTCTGTGTGCAGGCATGGAATTGTACGTTATAAGCCAAAGCTGTTGAAGTCCCCCTTAAGATGCACAAACATTTTGCCTCATATTTCTAATGTGTGCACTTGCAACTCCAAGGAAACTTGGTGTATGCGTATTTTGAAGATTTCTATATATCCAAGCATCAGAATTGTAGTGTCCTATCTCATGTAAAATACCATTGGGTTTGTCTATTTGGACTGTCTACTATAAGTATAACACGTAACAACTGTTACACGGCTGAAACTTTATTGTAAGCATAATTAAAATATACAAAATATAACTCGGATTAGTGTTGCACATTTAATCGCACACATTTTAAAATCACAACATTGAGCTGTTATTTAATTAGAAGTCTGCAATTTATTACAGGTAATATAGTCAAGAATAGAATTTGTCAATGGCATGCTTATTTATTTTATAATTTAAAGTTAATCACTGTCGGCAAACATACGCTTAGAATGGGATTTGGTCATTTGTGCCATTATTTGACCGTCGTCTAAAATGTTTGAATAGAAAATAGTAAGTTTTAAATAGTTAAATATTGAAATAATAATAAACAAATCATGCGGCCTTAACCACCCATTGGGGGGGGAAATAAAAATGTTTGTTTTTAGTTTAAATCTATTTATTTTTGGACAGCTTTGTCATGGTACACATTGTAAAATATTTATAAAATGTTTGTTGTTTATAGCAAATATCAAATTTAATTTGGTTTAGGTGGCTCCTAAAGTCATTCAGTGATTGTAATGTGCATGTTGAGATTTGCTGGGCAGGTTTTTTTAATATTGGTTTCAATGCTCAACTGGTCTCCATATGTAGTCATTGATGTGGGTGAACACTAGTACCAGTTAGAATTTAAAAACTGAGTAGCAGCATTAGCCATATTGAGAATTTAATGTTAAGTAAAAAATATGAAAGTAGTTGTTCACTCTAAAGGGGGATGATTACCACATTTCAATGATGGCTTGCAGTTAAAATCAACTGCAGTCTCTTGGAATTGTGATTAGTGATGTGTGGAATAGCTGTATGATGCAGCAGATTCAGGATTACTGTTTTACTGTTTATTTTCCACTTGCAGTTGCTTACAAGTTATAGGCATGTGTTGGTGTCGTGTTGAAGTCAGTGGTTTGTGTGCAATGGTTGAATTTGATAGCAGATGGAGGAGCTGTTAGATGTCCTCCCTCCAAGGCTGGCACATGTTGGAGTGCTTTAATGGAGCCATCGTCATTCACCCAGTCGGAGTTCGAGAGGATTGCCAAGAGAATATTAAATCTGATCTTGATTCATTGTCCAAACCTGGTGATGTAGCTTGATGCTAAGCCTTGTGAAATAACACATGGTGCGTTGCTCTATAAGGCCTGGTTTCTTTGCGTGGGACTTGGAGCAGGTTCTGTGAACAGTTTATGTACATTGTTACAGTATTTGTTTTCTGGGTTGCAGATGTGATCAGCATTGAGAAGACTGGAGAGAACTTCCGCCTGATCTACGATGTGAAAGGCCGTTTCACCGTCCACCGCATCACCAACGAGGAGGCCAAGGTGAGCAGACTTAGTGTTTCATGGTGCATTTGGTAATGTATTTGCAGAGGATGCTGATTCTAATTGAGGTAAAAGGTGAAATCATGAATTCAACTCCTGACTACACATGGCTTGTGGTCAGTGACCTCAATTAGCTCTATTCAGTGTGTTAGTTGCATGTAAACCCAAACCTGGTTTTCCATTATGGCATTAAAGTTACTATGTTACAAATATAAAAGCTCAGGTAATGCTGTCACACGTTTGAGTTGTTTAGGCCAAACATGTAAATTAAATTTGGTTTGGTGTGTAAAAAGTGACCTTTTTGTTTTGTCCTGCAAGGATCCAGAATTATTGGGAGCTTTTATTTTTTGCTTGCTTGCCTTGAGTTTAGATGAAGCTGAGCACTTGAGCGTTAAAGGTCTTTGCCATGCCTAATTGAGCCATAACACTGCTGAGCCACCATTTCACGATTCTCTATATTTACTTTCTTTGCAACAACTATTGATTTGGGATTAGAATTCATTACCCAATTTGTGTCTGCAGTATAAGCTTTGCAAGGTGAAGAAAATCCTCATTGGAACTAAGGGAATCCCTCATCTGGTGACCCACGATGCCCGCACCATCCGCTACCCTGATCCCATGATCAAGGCCAACGACACGGTCCGCATTGACCTAGAGACTGGCAAAATCACAGACTTCATCAAGTTTGACACCGGTCAGTACTGTCATTGTTACTCGTTAATTTTTACTGCAGCCAGTCAGTACTGATGTGTAACACATGGATACTTGCACAGACTGGCAACAACCAGTTATCTTGTAATCTATTGATTATTTTGTGTGATCGTTGTCTGTAAAATCTAGACAGCTGTTATGATTCACATGAGTAACGTATCTCCTGTCCTTTTTTCCTGTGCATAGGTAACATGTGCATGGTGACAGGTGGTGCTAACTTGGGTCGTATTGGTGTCATCACCAACCGAGAGAGGCACCCTGGCTCCTTTGATGTGGTGCACGTGAAAGACAGCACAGGCAACAGCTTCGCCACCAGGCTCTCCAACATCTTTGTCATTGGCAAGGTGAGTAATAAATGGCCGTCTTCTACTCCTGCATGCTGCTTTGTCTTTTTTATTATTATTTTTTTATTAATTTATTTTTGACCTAAATTTGCCCTTGTTCAGAGGTGGTTAAAAGTTCCAAGAATATTGAGGGTTTTGTTCATCATTTATAATCATGTCCTGTGTAAATTTAAGAACATTCACAAGTCACTCATTTCAGTGTGGATATTTTACACTTTTTTTGTTGTTGCTTATGATGCAGTGTCGGTTGTAATGTAAACAAATCAGACACTTATTAGTGAATTCCAAACTCCTGCTGCTGAAAGTAATTTCTGAAAACATGATTTCTTTTGTATGTCTGTTCACTTAACCAGGGTAACAAGGCCTGGGTGTCCATTCCTCGTGGAAAGGGTATCCGTCTGACCATTGCTGAGGAGAGAGACAAGAGACTGGCTGCCAAGCAGAGCAGCAGCTAAGTCGATTCAAGACTGCCTTCCCAAACCCTGGTTTCAAATAAAAAATATTTACAACTATAATGGCACAAGATTGAATTATTTTATTTCTTTTCATACTAGTAACGAGGCACACAGCACAGGCACACGAGCAGGGTTGACAGCTGGGTGGAAAAGCCATGCAAATGAAGAATCTGTGCAGACAGATGTAATTTCTATTAAGATTTATACACAGCTCTTGAATATTCCAGTGCCTTGTTGATCGTGAATTGCATCCAGTTGCACAACTATGAGCTATGAGACTTGAATTGTTTAGGATGTACAGTAACATGTTTTGGGTATAGTATTTACAGTTAGTCTATGTAAGTTAGAGCTACAAATTAATATTTCTTTTAAAACAATTTAATTTCTGTTCAGTCCTCCATCCATCTTAGTCATTTAATGCATAAACACAATAGATTACTCTAAAGGTAAGTGGTTAGTATTTAACATGAAAGGCAAAGGTATGGCATTTTAACAGTAATTGTTTGATGGCTTTTAAATTTAGTTTTAATTAAATTACCAAATTAAGACCTACTGTATTTTTCTAGGTCAGGCAATAACCAAATCAACTTAATAGAATCCTTGTTACTCGGGTAAAATAGCAGCCTGCCATTACTTGACTGCACCAAATGCATGATGCACACAACAAGGTACTCTAGTGAAACCAGGTGATGTACAGTACATACTGGTAAGTCTCAATGAAAGTTCATCAATGAGAGTTAATCATCTGACCAAGTAATGTGATTGGGCAAGAGGCATTGACAATAGCTGATACAGAATACATTAGCACTTGGATGTTTATTACTCCATGTTGCAGGTGTCATAAGTCATTAATTGCACTGTCTCACCACCTTGATGCTGTATTGCTAACATGCTCACTGTGATTTAACAACAGTCAAGTCCTGATCTAGTTGCGGAATGATGGGTGTTTTGAATGGGCAAAACAACTGGTGAAAAACAAATCAATCGGGTAAATGTTTGTGAAAATGTATAAAAGCAACCTCAAGGTTGTTGGATGCAAGTTTGCATCCACGGAAGGAAATTGCCAAATAAATGGTAATGTTTAACAATAATAAATGCAAAAAAAAAAAATTCTTATTTAAGGGTAGTGGTCACATGAAGTCATTATCACACAGGTTTTAAAAAGGAGTCAACTAATAAATCAACCAAACACTTCGATCAAAAGTTTACATATCCTTCAATGCTTGGCCGCATTATATAAACAATTGTTGTTGTTGGTGTCCATGCATAAATAGTGAGTTTTTCAGCTTATGTGGTGATGCTGACTTGGCTGGATAGTGCACCATGGGGAACTTAATAAAACTTGAAAATCCCAGTCAGTACTGTTCAAATTCTGATAGAGGTGGAAAATAAGGTTATGTTTTGGGGCTGTGTGAGCTCCAGTGGAACAGGGAAGTCAATCAAAATTGATAAGATGAATGCATATTGTCAGAAAATACTAGCAGACACTTTGCATTCTACAAAATGAACGCTGTTCATGGGACGCTCTTGGATGATCCAAAGTACAAGGCCAAGTTGACCCTCCCTGTCATGTTTTGTTTGATGATTGTGCCATTCTGTTATGCCTTACATATGAACTTAAGTCCTTTAAGAAATTAAATTAATTAGTTTTTCCTTCTCACTTTTCTTTAAAAAATGGTACACATCTTGCAATTTTTCCCAAGGTGTGCAAACTTTTTAGCACAAGTGTGTAGTTCAGTAAAAATGAGCTTATGTTTCACTATGTCTCCTTGATCCTACATCCCTTACCCAGTGGCAATAAAATGCAGAATTTTCCCTTTGTTCGTTCTCTCCATGTTTCATTATGTCCTCAGAGCAGGACGATAAGAAGGGAAGATGTGTATCAAGGTAAGGGAACATGGAAACAAGGTTGTGTTCCATTGGAACTGGATGTGAGCTATACTCTGTGATCCACAGAGATGTAGAAGGCCACTGATGATTTTACGTACGAGTTTATGTAATGATAAAACCCGAGTCAGTCAGAATCTGTTTATTGCTCCAAGACTGGTGTGGAAGTGTGTTAAGTGTAGTTTAAGTTCCATGGAGAATTACTACTACAGTACACTACTTTAAACAAGGCCCAGTAGGTGCCAAGTTAAAGAGTCATGAGGCGCTACGTCACAGGAGGAATGCATGCTTGCATGTGAATGTGTGTTCCACTTGGCTGTGGCTCTTCTCCAGGCCATATGGGTCCTGCTGGGTTTCAGCCTGTTTGTCCTGCAGCCTTTGGCCTGATGGTCCGCAGCACTGCAGCACGGCTCGGCTCATTCCGCTCCAACACACGGTTGGGGCTCGTGTCCAGAATAAGACACACACCTACACAGTGTCTTGTGTCCTTGAGCTTATATATATCCTTCTGTTCCTAAGTGGTTTAGAAAATGTTCTTGTTTCATTAAAATACTTTGTGCTCCTAACCACATTTACATTCTTGGGGTGTTGTTTGCTAAATGGGTTAAAATCACTATAAAGTGCCTTTCGTGTCATCAGAATTGCCTGATTATCATCAACATATTACAAAATAATCAAATACAGTACTGAGAAGTGACCATACATTGAGAAGTATTAATAGTCATAGGTTTCTTGAAATGCATCTTTCATTTTAAACCATTCCCTTTGATTGGGTATATGTGATTTTGCCACATCCACAACTTCAATGAGTGCAATACATGGTTGAATGGCACAAAATTAAAATACTTTCCATATGTTCCTACTGTTATCAACAAATTCTTTAATAAAAAGTCATTTTGATTTTTACCTATTATCTTTTCTTTCTTGAATGGAGGGTGAATCATATTGTATTTGTAGCTTAATGTCAAACTTAACATGTTCACCCTGTCATAGTGAAATATTAATACATGTAAAAACTTTTTAATTTTTTTTTTCGAAATGTATGTGATAAACAGCACATAGTCATTTCAACAGTGAATCACTTTGCCAACTCAAGTTCCACCATGTGCTCAAGTAATGCTAACTTTAGCAACAAAAAGAATTCAGATTGATGACAGGGTGAACTTTTGTTTATGATTGTGAAATGTTTTGCCATATTTGGCATTATTAACAACAGACTTCCTATTACCTAAAATAAATTGTTGAGAAGAGGACAATATAGCCTTCTGAAAATGTCCATTTTATAATCATTGTGATGAAAATGCAATAACTCCACTGAATTTGTCAATGTAAGGATGGACAGGGTTGCATTTTGCATGCATTGCCAAATATGCCAAATATTAAAATTTTTTGACTCAAGTGATCAAATACTTATTTGACACAGTAATTCACAAATAAATTGTTAAAAAATCATACAATGTGANNNNCCCCTCCATGATTTCTAAGTAAGAGAACTTGCAAAATCACAGGGTGATCAAATACTTATTGACCTCACTGTATATACGTGTGTGTGTGTGGCCAATCAAGCACAGTACAATCATAGTTATGGCACTGTGGGAAGGTGCTAAGTCCTGATGAAAAAGGAAATCAGTATCTCCAGAAAGTTTGTCAAACAGAAGAATGAAGTGCTCTGCAATCGCTTGGTAAATGGTTGCAACTTGTCTTCAGTGTCTCTCCTCTCTTCCTCCAGACTCTAAAACTTTAATTTCCAAATTAACTGCAAAATGTACTTTCATCTATAAGAGGAGGACTTTGGCCCCCTTCTTTTGCTTACCCTCATCAGTGATCATCAGGCAGCAGTTTTTCCCATGAATGTGGTTATGTGTACTGAACTAGACTGAGAGATACACAGTATTTATCCTGTATTATAGTAATTTCTTCTCAAATTTTAAACCAATTATTTGAATATTTTGACATACTAGATTTTTATAATTTTTTTTTAAATAAGCTGTAAACAGTAATTATTGAAATTAAACCACAAAGAAACTGGAAACATTTTACAACTAGTAATGTGTGTAGAGTCTTAACAGAACAATGCAAAACATTATGCCTAGGATTATGTAGGTGTGCATGCACCTGTGACGCCCAAGCAATTCTAACCCCTCTGGGAATGACTCCACAAGACCTCTGGGGGGGGAGGGGGGAGGGGGTTATGGTCGGTGGATCCAGTGTCGGTGGATCCTTTGGGTGCTCTGGGTTGCAGAGTGGGGCCTCCATGGATCTGACGTGTTTGTGCAGCTCCAGAATTGACTTATTTCAGTGATTTGTGCCGCGCTGACTTATCTGTGGGATCGGACACCAGATGGGCTGCTCTTTGATACCTGCTAAAATAGGTGAGCCTCACCCATTCCCTGGTATAAAATTGATACTTTGTGTGTTAATGTTTTAGTTGCTCAGCATATGAGGTTTACTTTGTGAATTAATGCATCTTTAGACATCTGTGTGTAGAAAAAGAAAAGAAGAAAGAAGTGTTAGACAAACCAGGGAAATCATTTTCGTAAAAAGAGGTGGGCTTGGAAGGGTCAGCCTCAAGGTCCCTCTAGGAGTATTTCTGCCTGCGTGTTTGGCCTGTGTGTAATGGGGTGGGGACCTGGAACAATGGAGTCAGTCATGTTTCACTAACAGCCAGACACAGTTCCCCCACATGTTTCTAATCTATATTACAGCATGACAGACTTTCATATAATCATGTATGGATGGAAGGATGCTTGATGACATAAGTAGCATTGGATGACATGCCACTCATCTACCTGCTCCTCTTCTTCTTCTCCTTCTCCTTCTACTTCTTCTTCTTCTCCAGTTCTGCTCAGCTTAACTTGTCCCGCTTACAGTTCTAAGAAATATATGAATAGATGAACAAAAACTTGTAAGTCAGCCAAGTTATGCTTTAGTGTGGGGGGTGCACACATACAGCAGATGTGAGCTTTGGGAGGGGCCAACATCTGGTCTGGTCTGGTGGAAGGATTGTAAGGATTGGAGGAAGTTTTTTTTCTTTCTTTCTTTTTCTTTTCTTTTCCACTGTTGAACCTGGGTGCATTTGCAGTGTTGAAATTTACGGTCTTGAAGTGCAGCTGTTAAAACTTAAAGTTGCCAACTTCTTTTTTTTCCATCTAACAAGAGATGCAACAAATCAAAATCTTCTGATCTTCAGAAATGAGTAGTTCAGGTGTGAAAGAAACTGCAGATGTGGACACCTGATTACTTTTTTAATACAAGTGGACAAGATGTACCAGCAAGAATTTCTGACTTAGTAATTAAAGGACAAAGCTATAAAGGCTCTTGTTGAATACTTTGTTATTGGGGTTCTGGGCTGATCAGGGGCAACACTATATGTACAGCACCAATGATCTGAACGGAACATTAGGTTTAAAATCAGGTTTTTTTAAAAAATTTTTTTATTATTATTCTATACGGTGTTAGGGAGAAAATAGAGGGGGAAAAGTGGTGTGAATTTGCGCAAATGTCATTCCTGTTTAATTTGTCTCCAGCTGAGGACTATTTAACAGTTTCAGATGTGTGTGTGTGTGTGTGTGTGTGTGTGTGTGTGTGCATCCAATCCACACACTATAGTATTAAAGTGTCCGCAATGATACCGCATGATACTGTTCCAGAGGACAGAGATGTGCCATGCTGTCTGCTTTGCGTTTATGCGCTTTTTGGCCGCAGCTCCTGTACCTGTGGCTGAGCTTCATCCTCCTGTAAAGACTTTTGAATCCTCCCTCGCAGCTTTCCTCTCTGGCCGCATGCAGGCTGAGCAGAGCTCCGCGCAGTGGACAATCAGCCGCAACGCAAAGAAGATGCCCGCACGCGCACAGTCCTCACCGCGCGCCAGCCTCGGAGTCCAGCGCGGGGAACGCGCGCGCTGACCGGAAGCGCCGAACGAACCAACTCTTAACTATTTGGGAGAAAGAAGAGAAGAGAAGAAGATGCCGTTTTGCAAGCGCATCATCGCGCCCAAGGACGTGTGCAAAAGCGCGCTGAGGAGCGCCCGAGCGCCGTGCACGGACCTGGCGGACGTGTGCGGCTTCAGCCTGTGCTCCATCCTCAGACAGCTCTCCGACTTGTGCAGGCAGTCCGTCAGCATCCTGGAGGAGCTCGAAGGAGAGATCGCCTCCGTTTGCCATCGCTCGGGAACACTGGAGAACAAAGTTATCAGCCTGCGGAGACACGTCTCGGCTCTGGCAGCCAGCAAGCCGCCGCTCCACAGTAAGCTGCGCTCTCTCACTGCCAGCTCGCGGGAACCTCCGGGCTCGCGCGAGTCACTTGTTACACCGTTAAACCGAGTTCAAGGTCGGGCTTTGGTTTGCTTTCGCTTGGCTTTTGGTGATTTTTATTTTTATTTTTTTTCACTCTGGTGACAAATGAGATAAGAAAACTATGCGTGACTTTTCTGGCTTGACTCTATGAACTCTATGGTTGTTTACAGGATGAGCCTGTTGCGTTATACAGCCTGTAGTGCCCACATACTGTACACTACATACAGCTCTCAAGTCTAGCTGTTAATGACTGTTAATACAGCTGCTGAGGAAGGGAACTCTTAAAGAAGTGTGTGTACTTGATTCTATATGGCCTCAAGCATAGAAAAGTTTGTTCATCATAAATAAGGCTATACATAGAGAGATATTTCGATTAAAAAAACAAAAATTTAATTATATACAGTGTATATATATATATATATATATATATATATATATATATATATATATATATATAATAC
>JAQMYL010000001.1:15017502-15039656 GCA_030014365.1 Clarias pachynema
CCCCCCCCCCCCCCCCCCCTTCGACATAGTTTGACAGTGCTTTGGAAAAAAATCTGTTTCTCACACACTGGATCCTGGACAGTGTTTATTCTGTCCACTCCTCAGATTCCTGTAATCAGAGAGAGAGGACTTATAGTTCCTTTAGCACCCCCCATCCCCCACCCCTTCCCAAATAATATACATGCCGAGTTTTCTCTATGATGGTCACATATTATACGTGATAGTAATGTAAGGGAATGACAGTTTTTGAAATTCCAACTGGAACGATGTTCTAATTTGTATTCTGCAATTAAAATTGCATTTGTGACAAATTGCTGTGGTGTAAGAAGAATAAAGCACTTTAAGGAATGCTTAAATGAAAAGACAATCAACTTGTAATTGTTGGTGATTATTTCACTATAAGAGGCACGTCCCATATCTGTGTATAATGTGGTTATTGTGAACAATCATTATGCCCTTAATTACAGTCTCATCAACAGTCCCGATATCATGTAACATTGACGAAATATTGCCACACTTTATTCAGAAAGTATTATTAGTATACACATCTGTGATCAATGCCGTCTCATTTAGATGGTAAAAGAAGACAGCTGTACCTTATTTTGGCAAATAATGAAAGCAGTCAAGCCTGTAGACTTCTGAGCAAAGACAAGCACATGATTCTGTTTACGTTACAAGCTATTTCTGGCTGTTAGGAAAACAGACATATTGTCTGAGAAATACATTGAACCAAATTGAACCATTTTTTTATTAACTGAACTGAACATCATGTCAGTGTTGCCTGACTGTTTTGGAGTAAAATATTTTTTTTATTTGTTTCAATAAGGCACAATAGATCGCTTACTTTTTAAAACATGCATGAGCAACAATGTTTGTGCATGTTTAGATACGATAAGAAGCTACTGAGTGAGCACAAGCAAATATACTGTACTGTATGTTGTCAATAAAGACAAAGAAGGAGATCTGAATGCAGTACTTGACAAGGTTCCTCCAACAGGATGATAAACGTTATTAAAAGTTTGCTCTCCTGTGCATTGGGAATGGGATCCCATGGTTAGTTATATTATGGGAAAAAAGAACTAGTGAATGGGGTTGCGTCAGAGATGCGTCAGAGATGCTTATGAAAGCTGACAGAAACAAACTTTTGATAGCCCTGAGCTTCCACAGTCTTTCAGAACAGCAGGAGGACCTAATCTGTCCATCCAATAATGCAGCGGTTATAAACAGAAAGCTGCAATATGCAAAAGTGCCCATTTATTCCTGTCCATTCAAATGAAATGGCAGGGTTTTGACATTTGACATTGCTGTTTGACATAGAATGACATCATATAATGGGAAATGTATAAAATACTTTCAATCCATCTTCATCGGGACAATCCTGACAGGCTTCTTCTTCGGGATGCTGCCATGTGAAAATGTTCAGGATCTGGATTTTTCTAAATTTATGGTGAGAACCCTGTTCAGATTGAAAAGTTGGCCTTAAGTTTATCCAAGAAATATCTCACTTGGGATTTTAAGGGTAGCTGTTATGCATAATTCAATTTTCAGTCATTTTAGACATTCAGATGGGTTTTCCAGTGTGTATATATACAAACAACAAAAAGCATGAGGAAAAAAAAACATTTCCATTTTTATGTGTTTTTTTTGTTTGTTTTGGCCAGAGATTAAAAAAAGACAATTAGATATTCCCCCTAACATGACCATATATAAGAAGGCTTCCTTCCCTACCTTCTTGCTCGGCTCTGATGGGAAGTTTGAATCATTTTAGTGAACCTCTTTCATCAAAATGGACAAATCTTTTTTATGTCATTTAGTTAATTTCGTTCTTTTGATCAGAAATAAAATAAAATGCTACATTTTCAATAAACAGACCCTCAATATGTCTACATACACAAATTTTGGCTATAGTTCCAGTAATGAAAATATTACAGTGCAGCTAAGGACATATAATAAACAGAATGAGCAGCTCACCTCTCATATCTTCTTGTCTGAGTCGTTCGTTCTTTTGAATCTATTGCACCGCATAGTGTCTATGGGAGTCACGTGACAAAATAATGAATGACTTGGGACTTAAAGAGTCATTAAAAAAAAGATTCAATTCTGTTTCCTGTACATAACCTACGGGGGTTTTGCGATGATTTGCACATGCGTGCCCAGTAGAGTCTCACACTCCGAGACTACTCGTTCTTCTGAGTCACGTTAAAGATTCGTTCAAAAAGAACGAATCGTTCATGAACGACCCATCACTACGGCTCTGCTGTTCTCTTGTGGTTCAGCAGGAGCTCATTTACATAGACACTGAAACTAGGTGATCAGATGAGGAGTGAAATAAAGGGAGTTTGAGTTACAAAAAATATTGCATTATTTGAGGGGTATTTCAGCTGGAGCATTAAGACACAGTGTGAGCTCTGAGACCTGTGTTAACTTCCTACAGAAATAGTAAAATATGGGTTTTAAAAAAGAATCTTGTGTGTGTCTGTAGCAGATATAGACAGACGAATAGCCTTTGAAATGCCTGGATTGCAAAAAGCAATCCACTTCACTGTGACTTTAGACGATGATGAGACTTGTACAGATGTTGATTAGGACATACAGAGGTTTTCTTATCTAGAAAAGGTTCCAAGTAGATACTGTTTAGAAATTTAAACCCATTATTTGTTCAAAAACATCAAGGCACTGATGAGAGCTGTTTTTGTGACTGGATAGAATTGTGTGTTTGTGTGTGTGTGTGTGTGTGTGTGTGTGTTGTATGATCAATATGCCATTAGCAGAGAAAAACCTATACAGTATTTAATTGGAAAATAACTCTTTGTCAAGATCAACAAACAGGCCAAGTCTGCCTGTCGTAATAGTTGAGGAATTATTTCCAGATGGTTGTGGACTCAGGGAGGAGGGAACAGTTTGAAGGGAGTGGTGAGAAATCAAAACAAGGATGAAACATGGACACGAGAGGAACGAAGGGGAACATGGTCAGTCTGATCTCTGATTATCCCTTTATGAGAGCCTGCATTTGCTACATCAAATAGAAGCCATGTCCATGGCTCTTGATGCTCTGATTTGATGTACCTGCATTGTTTCATTTTCTCTCATGTTCCGGTTGTGTACTATAAGAAAACACGGCTGATAATGCATTCCGTATTATCTCTGGTGTATAGAGACAATATGGAATAGATGCAGTCACGGCGCTGCATAGAGTTGGCAGGTTTCATTACTCAGCACGAGCAGTGAGGTGTGAGTGGGCAATAAGAGAACAAACAGTGCCGCCTCTGAAGCTCACGCTGAGTTTTAATTCTGCTCGCATGATGGGGACCGTATGTGTGAAGGCACCCTTACATTCCAGCGCGCCCCAGGCCTCCCGGCCCCGCCCTGCCTGGACCTGCCGTATATACACACTCACAGCTCCACATTCCCCTGCCATGTCTGTTGGTAAACAATTCAAAGGCATGAACGCTGCTTGGCTTTTGGGTTATTAATGCCTCGTCGTTTCGTTGTTTTTATTACGAATAACCCGCTATAACTGAAGCGCGACCTAAACTTAAAATGCTGGGGCTTACTTCTGGAGCCTGTAAATTTGTTCCCTGTAAAATCGCTCCGCATGCTACTAATGTTCACTCTCTGGGGTGTTCGGGGGCTGGAAAATGGGGAAGGAAAAAAAAAGAGAGTTTTAGAATTGTTCGTGCATGTTTTTGGTTGTAACACATCGCACACTGATATAAAACAGTAGTTTGCAGCAATATGACCTAGGTGTAGCTAATAATACTAACGCCGAGTCTTTGTACCCTTGTGGTTACTCATAGTGTGAGTTTATGCAAGCTTTAGGAATATTTCTATTTTATTGTAGATTGCATTATATTTGATATTAGATTATACTATATTTAATGCAATTAATTGCTCTATGATGAGGCCAAGCCTCCTAGTGATTGATTGTGTGTGTATGTGTAAAAGATGTGGCAATGAACTAATACTGCAGAATTTGCTGCAGTGTGTGTGTGTGTGTATAGTCATGAATCTGATTCAAGAGAGAGAGAGAGATAGAGAGAGAGTGAGTGAGTGAGAGTGAGAGAGGGAAATGGAACGGGACAGAGAGAGCTGCATGCAGCAGCATCTCCTCTCTCTGACTTAAAGTCTGTTAGGTTGCAGAGCAAAAGAAGGAATTAAAAGACTTGAGCAGCATGGGAATGACCTCCCAGTGTTAGTGTGTGAGTTTGTGCTTCTGTCTGTGAGAGAGGCTGTGGGCGCATATGAGTGTGTATGTGTGTGTTTCCGGATGTATACAGCGATGCGGTGGAAGCGGAGGAGATCTCCAGGTCAGGGGAGGCAGGTGGAAGAGAAGAGTTCGAATTCTTTTTTCGCTGCACCATTCTTCAGAGGTAACGTTAGTCCCAGTGTGAGACCGTGTATGATTGGGATGTGTGATGTGGGGAAAAAAAGTCAGAGAGCTGCTGTACATCATTGCATTTGTGTGTGAATGTAAACGAGTGATTCATTGCTTTGGCCATTCACTACTGTGCTTTTGATTCTGTGTGTGTGTGTGTGTGTGTGTGTGTGTGTGTGTGTGTGTGCATTCTGTAAATGTTAACTAATATCACGGTGCTGACTGAGGTGTTATCAGCGTAGACACTGCTCATTCACAGCTCAATCATTTGAAACACACACACACACACAAATATGCACACAGCGATTTTCCACCTAATAATTAATATATCAATATATTAATATACTGTATATCTAATAAATTATTAGAAATAATTATCAAATAAATAGTTGGTCTGGAACTAACTGGGTCGTTCCACTACTGGATGTTATTCATTTAGTTAATTTTTTTAATATGCATTGAATTATGCATTGAAATATGCATCAGACAACATTTAAATTTCTACATGAATTCTTGCGCAGCAAGATTGCGTTCTAGAATAGAATTCATCAAGATGTAGACTGTGGCTAATTATTAATTAACGCGCATGTTAATGATGTTTGAAAAAAATATTTACTTTCAGTTTATAATTTGTGTTAAAATGAACTTCTTTAAAGATCACAGAAAGAAAAAGAATGAAAGAATTGACTGTTCTTCTTCGCATGAGGAAGTTTGGCTGATTGAGCTTCCTGATAGACATGTGGATTAGTTCCAAAGATTTTCACACCCCTACAGGACTTTAATTAAAGGAGCATTTCATAATTTTCATCATTTACAGCTGTAGTTAAAACACTGATATTCACCACTTTCCTCCAGCAGCGATGCTGAAACATGTGCACTTTCATTAAAGGTGGCTAAGCAGCTGTCATGATTATGTGGGCGGAGCCTATTTCAAAGCCAAAAAAATGTCTAAAATGCAGCAGCTAGTGAGATTCATTGCTTGGCATATTGTGTATAACATGTTTTTTTTTTTAAAGATATTATTAAAAATGATATTTATATAAACATGAATTAAGTGTTGTGATGAATCAGTGGTCTCAGGAAAAAATTTCTTAAACTTAATCCAAACAAAAGTTCATTGGACAGGAACTCACTCAGAATTAATAACTTTGGCAATATTTATATTTTCTACTTACGGAAATGTATTAATGATAATGGTTTATGTTTATTCATGAGTAGACACTTCATTTGATGTCTGATAAATGATGTATGACCATTTTTGTCGACTGGTCACATTAATAAAGGCTTGTATTAAATACAAAAGCAAACCATTCAGTCATCATTAGTTCTAATCTAATTCTCTATCAGCAGCTAAAAGCAATTAAAAAAAAACATCTGTATTTTTGCAGGAATTATTGTCTATGTTGAGATCCCTGTGCTGTGTGAAGATGGTGAAAGATGTGACCGTGGATGGTAAAAATCTGTTCTCAAAGTGAAACGTATGACTTGTAAACTCCTCCACAGTTTTTATTTTTGCACTGTGCATTAGGAAACTCCTACATCTGATGACAAAACTGTTACAAGGCTGTTAAACCTCGGTTAAGTAAGTAGAAACATGGGGCTGTGATGAAAAAAAGGTTTGCAGGTTCCATGACCTTGCACACACACACATCATGGTAATAAAATGCTGTACTGTACTTAAAATGCACACAGTGAACACACCGCAAATGAGGACACACAAATTGTGTAATCACATGTGATTAATCATATGTGCATTTCAATATAGCATTTTCTTACTGTTTAATACAGTATATTACAAAAACATTGTATAAAATTAAATGCATGTGTTTACGAGTGATGGTACAGAGTGGATTCGATTCCCCTCTCGGGTCTGTGTATGTGAAGTTTGCTAGTTCTCCCTGTGCTTGGTGCTGTACTACGGTTTCCTCCCACAGTTCAAACACACGCGCAGTAGGCTAATCGGCATTTCCAAATGGCCCGTACTGTGTGAATGTGTGTGCTTGTGCCTGCATTGGATTGGCACCTCATCTAGTGTGTAAGGCTCGACTCTGTACAGTATAAGTGATATAGAGAATGAGTGAGAAAGATTGTTTTCCTGTCACATTCAGAGCATATTTCATGTGTCATTATACTGTATGAATCACACGTAAAAGAGATATCATAGTCGATATACTCAAAACACTTTAAAATAACACATATGGATGTAATGAACATGTTTTTTTTTTATGTTTTCACATCATTTACAGTATTCACAAGGAAGTTTTGCTCAGTCTTGGCATCTTCTCCACCAACTTAATAATGAATCTTCAACCCAGGAGACTTTCCAAGTTCCCAAATAGGCTGAACACTTATTAACTTCTTCTCAGATGGAAATTAAAACTACTTACTTGAGAAGGTGATTTATGTCCAATTAAAGCACCTTCTTTAAGAAAAAAACACACACTGATGTAGAAATAACTATATACACTGGCATTAACTTCACTGTTTGCATTCGATTAGAAAAAAATCCAACCATAAGGCTTTATCAGAATGTCTTACATGATTGCTAAATATTTACTGTGGACAAACTTGAGACTGGTATTCCCAGCCATGCCTGTGATATCTATTCCAGCTTCTACATAGCTGGCGTCTATACAAATCCCAGAGGATTGCAGCTAGAGTTAGATACAGACAGTATACAGTATATGAAGTTACATGGTATAGTTGTTAATTGGCACATGTCTGATGAAAGCAGGGAACTGAAGTGTAAACTCGTGTACCGTGCTTACACTGTAGCTGAATTGGTAAAATCCAGTGCGGAAGGAATCTTCAGCTTGAGCTGGTTTGTTTGTTACTGTTGAACTTTATGCCTGCCATGCACTCAGCTGTGTGCGCTGTCTTCCTGCATGCCTGCACTCTGAGTCAACATCTGCACTTCTTTTTTGAGAGAGAGAATGGAAGAATAAGACAGTGCATTCAGCCATGCCGTTTGGCCTTTGGGCATGGAGTCGCTCTGTTTCTGTCATCACATGACAGCGCCAGACTTTAAAGGCTAGGTTTGATTAAGCAGGAAAATATGGATTCTTCCGCCTTCAGTGCTGAAAAAAAAAAAGTCTAGGTATTCATACTGATTCACTTTCAAACAAACATACAGTATTCTACTTTAGAGTACTGTATGAGAGTTTAGAGAGTGTAATTCAGAATTTTTGGTTGTGTGGGAGGTATTTGTGTTACATAATTTGCAAATCAATAATCAAAAGATATTCATCCCAGCTTAAATGTAGCCTCATTTTTCTCAAAAATACTGACCTGGCAACCTAGCCTGGAGCACAGTTTTAAAGCTAAAACTGAAACAAAGCACATATTCGTAGATAGCTTTGCGCAATTTGATCTGAGAAATGTTTTTATAATCCACAAAAAGTACAGCTGCTATACAAATAAATTGTAGTCGAATGTTTTGGGAGTTTGAGCACATTTTTTTTTATACATTTAAACATTTCTGGAACATGACTTAAAACTTATTTCTTGTGGCACGTATTTATTTGTGAATTAGCAAACAACAGTACAGTAATAGTAACCTATCTGTGGCTATTCTTGCGCTGGAGCTATAAAGCCTTTCATGCATTAGTAAATGAAAACTCTTTGAAAACAGGATGTTTCCGGGTCCCTGGGTAGAGTGCTAGTGTTTCGCTGGATCCATATTTCATGAAACTTGCTTCTCGGACATATCTGATATCGTTCCAAGGGACTAGCCTTCAGTGTTACCACTGAGCTCTTCTTTGATGCTTGCTCTTCTTCTGTTTCTGCTGCTGGATCTGATTAAAGGACAACACAATGGGCCGAACAGTGTGCTATTATTTCATAACGTGGTCATAGCTAGCTATGAGGACACAAAGGTCTTTAACTTGGTAAAGTCTGAACATTCTGGTGTATTTTTTTGTAGCCATATGTAAGGTATATTGGTAATCGCCCTCAGGGTGATTTTGGGGAAAAAAAGTTGTCACTCATCTATTTAATTAAAATATAGAAATTATGATAATGATGATGATGTCATCTTGTACATCCAAGATTGGGGGTTCAAATCTCATCTTCACTTTTTCTGTGTGTGTGTGTGAGTGTGTGTGTTAGTGATGGGAAGTTTGGATCATTTTAGTGACTCGGTTCTTTGAATCTCATTCATCAAAATTAAATAATCTTTTTTTATTAGTTTCGTTCTTTTGATTAGAAATAAAATAAAATATAAAATTTTCAATAAACAGACCCCCAACACGTCTACATACAAAAATTTTGGCTATAGTTCCAGTAATAAAAATATTATGATATATATAATGCAACTAAGAACATATTATGATAAATAGAATGAGCAGCTCACCTCTCATAACATCTGGTCAGAATCATTCGTTCTTTTGTCACGTGACTCTCATATACGCTATACAATGCATTACACAGGAAACAGAATTGAACGGTTCTTTTCACGAGTCTTCTAGTCCGAGTCGTTCGTTCTTTTGAATCTATTGCACTGCATAGCGTCTATGGGAGGCACATGGCAGAAGAATGAACGATTTGGACTAAGAGGTAACTACTCATTTCTGTTTCCTGTACATAACCTACGGAGGTTTCGCCATGCTTTGTTCATGCTCGTCCAGTAGAAAATGAACGAATCACTCTCTGAGATGACTCATTCTTCTGAGTCACATTAAAGACTCGTTCAAAAAGAATTAATCATTCATGAACGACCCATCACTAGTGTGTATGTAAGTTTAAATCTTTCTTTGTTGGGTTCCCTCTGTGTACTCTGGCTGAATTTGAGATAAATATTATTTTATTTCTTCTTATACTTTGTGTCCATTTAATATGTAATCAATTCACTGGGTTGTTTATAAGGAAAAGGAAAGAAGAACTTCTTTTATCTAATTTTTATCTTATACAACTTACCTTATAACTCAATATTATGGTCTAACAGAGATTAACAAAAAAAACATGCAATTGATGTATGCATTCAGAATTATGATATATTATCTATGACATATTTCTATGATGTGGACCTTACTACTTTTGTTTTTGTTATGATTTTTACAGAAATGTTTTACATGATTCAAGCTCTGCCTCTTTCACAGAGGTGTTTTCAGCTCCACTATCTTTGCTCTCTTGCTTACATAAGGATCAACTCACAGGACCCACACATTTTGCATTACTCATATACACCTGCTGAAGTTATATACAGAGTGTATTTGAAGATTTTTGCCCTCCCATGTGGTAACATTAGCTCATATTTGGCAGATTCACCTAATCGCTCACCATGTGTTTGTTTCTTTGTTGGTGTTATTTTTAGCACAGATTGCCGAGAAGGTAACTCTGTGCGCGCAGGATTTGTTCTGCTTTCTCTCAGCGGCGGGTTTTGCTCACAGGGACAGGAGTCGTGCCAGGCGCGTGCTGGGAGAGCTGCGCCTCTGACCCTGACAATAGCTTTTGTATCCATGTTAATCAGATCACCTCGATCGTGCTGTGAGGTTTCTCCAATAATAATGAAGGTGAGGATTTATGGTGAGGTATTAGGCTGTGAGAAAGGGCAGCTTGTGCCCTGCAGTTCCTGAACTAGGCTTCGTAGTTGGATGGCTGTCGTTCTCGCTCTGTAGGGACTCGCTGCAGGAAATGCCGACTGAGGCTGGTGACTAATAACTGGCTCAGAGGGATTCACTGGCAAGGTCATAGGAAATGTGATAAGTATTAAGAAAGATGGCTATTATGGCGAATACCTGGGGAGTGTTTTCTCTCAGTCTTCACCCAGTGTATGTATAGTTTGTGATTGCTTATCATGGACATGGGTTTGACATGTTTCACTATACAGTTTACTTTAATTTTATTTTTAATGGAAGTCTAATGGCAGTCACTGAATTCCATACATTTATTAAAACCACATTTAGGCATTTGATTCTGATTGGTCTAAGTACTGATTTATTTCTGTATAACACTGGCTCTAAAAGTTGACCAGACTACAAACCAGATGTTCATATTGTGCTGGTTTTAATTTGCTATCATTTCTTTAGTGTCAGCTCATCACTAGGACTTACATAGTGGAAGGTCATTATTTAACACTAAAGACTAAAAAAAGGAATAAATCAATTAAAAAAGGTGATGGGATTTACTAAAGAAAAACATTAAACTGTTGACAGGGTAAAGATTTCTTTGAAGAGACATTTGCTTTAATGGGAGATCATGCGATAGCACTTTGAAAAACTCAGCAAGTTTTTTTCAAACAACCTTTTTTTTTTTTTTTTTTACTTTTTTTGGGGGGGATTTGTAGGGTGATTGCTCCAGAAACCACATTATTGTTGTTTTAAAAAAAAAAAGTTTTATCTTTATTATGTTTAACTTTGTTTCACCCATTGCTTCAGCAACTAGCACTTTTGACCTACTGACTCGGCTCTATCTCTAGTACAGTATACTCACTCCAGATCCCTTGTAGTATTGGTGTAAAAGTGCTTGTCCTGTGCTGTGTCCTTTTGGTGTTGTCATTTTTCATTGTCATATCGTCTATTTCTCATTTAAATGAGTGGTCTAACATTAGGAATGTTTCTCATTTTGACAGCTTTACAAACATCCTTTGATGCTGCTAAGAAAAAATTTCTTTCATAAAATACAACTATAGTTAACTTTGTGAAAGTGAAAAAAAAAAAAACAGGCTAAGTTGGGAGCAACTGTTTATGGCTGTTTATTTAATACATAATTGCTGACAGATGACTAAAAGACTAAAAGAATCAATACCGCTTGAGGATGTGCTCTTTAAGGAATAGAGGAAAAATCAAATTTGGGGTGGCAGTGACATCATACTTCTATAACAGCATGCTAACCATGTTTTATTCTTCTACATACTACATATTACATGCTACAGCAGATGGGTTTCTCAGCAAAGCAAGATAAATCCATTCTGGCAGGTTTGAGAAAAACAATGCAAAAATTGTACTTACAGAGAATGTTTTTTCCATTGTTTCTTTGAGTCACTAAGGTATTATTAAAAGGCATAAATGCCAAAATACGTAAAAACTGTTTTTGGTCATATCAGTGTGATTATTTTGCAAAAGGCTGCAAATCCACCTCACACAGGTTTGGTAAAATTGATAACTCTGACTACAATTAAATAAAAAAATATATATATCGAACTTGTGCTTTAATTGGGTTTTTGTAGAGAGTCACTGGCCGCTAATTTAAAGAAGGAAAATTTTAAAGGAAAAGTTTAAAGCTTATAAAAGAAGCATTTTTTTTGTTGCTCCAGACAAGAAATAGAGTTTACCAGATTGAGTGAAAGTCTGTTTATCATGTTTAGTCTGTTTATTTATTGGATGCCGCTTATCTTGTTCTGTAGTGAAACCCATCAACTATTCAGTGTTTACTTTATTGTCTATACTAGTCATAAATAACCCTGCATTCCTCCTCCTGAATACTGTATGTAGTGCCAACTTTGAGTTTAAGTTTCATTAAGAAATACCTCACACTGAATTATTTAAGTACATTCACAAAACTCCAAGTCTCGAAGTCTCTAGGTCTTCTCTTGTAGTTGAAAATTCTGAGAAACTGATGTACAGTCACATGTACAGTTCATTTGTATTATGTTAAAAGGTGAAATCCCTAAAAAATGCTCTCTCTTTGTCCGATGATCAGTGAGATACATTTGTGTTGCTCCAGCAGTGAAAACACCTTACATTGCATATCCAGTCCTGTGTTCAGCAGAGTGTGGTGTCCCACTCAACATTTTACCCTCTGCCTAATCAGATTTTTTATGATGATCTCACAGCTTTAATGAGGCTATAAAGCACTTTTCTGGTCTACCACTTGTCTTCCTTTTCCCATGTGATGTGATGTCAGCTCTCCTCCTTCATGTAATCCATTTGCACTTATCCAAGGTCTGTATTGATCGTATCTATGATTTAAATGAATTTGATGAGGACGGTTTGGGTTGAGGTGTTGCGCAAGAGTCGGGTCAGGAGAAGGGGATGAGCGACGCTCATGGCCAAGTTTTGCTTCCTAGCAGAGGAAATGAGGAAATGAGGATTGTGACTACTAGTGTGTGTGTGTGTGTGTGTGTGTGTGTATTAAGGGAGGGTTATGACTCTGGGGTGAGAGGTGTAAGGGTCTCCCCTAGCGGTCCATAATGCTCAGCAGATGTTTTCCACTCTCCCTTCTGATAGAAATTTATAGTCATGTGACCCATCAGGGAGTAAACTGTTCCAATACAATGCTGTTTTCTCTAATTTTCCTGATTCCTTCTCTCCACCTGAGTCTCTCCATTTCCAGTTTGTACTGAATTGATTGTAATCTCTGTTCTTTCTTAGTTTTTACTATATTTCCCAACCCCCACTGCGCTCAGAGAATACGCCTTTCTCTATTTGCCTGAGAGTTACTCCAGCACGAAATGAGCCTTCAAGAGCAGCCAGAGGCCAGGCTGAGGAACTTTGGCAGAAAATCGACGAAGGTAGCTGTTTTGAATATACTACAGTGTTGGAAAACTAGTGCAAGACTTTCTGTGCTTTTTTGCGATTTCTGATTTGCATCCTTCTCCTGAGTGGTTAGACACTTGTGTTAAACATTAGCTGCTGTTTCTTCCTGTTTACAGATCCTGGGATACCACAGAGACTGAAGTATATATACTGATCACATTTGATTGACTGGTAGATTGAGGTTCTTTTAAATTAAATAACACTGAGCATAATGTCATGAAGAAAGGTTCAGGACATTGCATGCATCCTCACTGGAATGTAGAAGACAATGCAGAAATACTGAGATCTGCTGAGATGGCAACCATATTTTATCATCTTTTACAAGCCAGTCGGTTTCCTCCACGTTAGTCTTGTTTACATTCCCAGAGCGTTTGGCTAATGTTTACAGGCTGTCTCTAGAGCCACTGCTGTCTGGCAGCATTTTTGTCCTCATGCTAACACACTGCATCCTATCGGTAACACTACGGAAAACAGGTCTCAATTCAGATCGAGTGAACTTTAACAGACCGTGGCTGCCTGCCAGTGGTGCAGGCCTGTGGAAAACTCTCTATCTTCCAGAACACTTTTCCAGAACTGTTCCAGAGGCTTTAAACTGGCCACACTGTTGCGCTAGCTCATAATGTCAATATGCAACGCACTTCACCGTAGCCTGTTCAGCCCTGGCTGGTAATGTTTGTCCGGAAGTACTTTTTTACTTTTTTTGGTTGACCATATGCCTGTTCATGTGTCTTTATTTTTGTATAAATCAGCACTACGCTTCCCTGCATGTTTTTGTAACCTGTGTTTTGCACCTAAATGCTGTCCTGCACATTCCACTTGTCCTTTGTAGTGTGTGTGTGTTCTGGCGAGGACTGCTTGTTCTGGCACTAACTCCGATCTTGGATGCTGAAGGCCCACATTAGGAGTCTCTCCGCTGACCACACACACCTCACAGTGCTACAGAGAGGCCACAGCCCTGCCTGCTTATGTAACCATGTGGTAACAGCGACCCGCCTGCCAAGAACCGAGCTCACATCATAGGGCAATCTTATTCCACTATTACTTCCTCTATTGCTCCAGGATTTGAAGCTGGACCTTCCTTCATGCTCTGATTTGCAGTAGTACTGATTTAAGGCCAGTTTGAGCAGTTCGTTTGTTTAATCAGTTACATAAAAATTCAGCTGTGGGTTCCCAGATTGTCACGTTTTTATAGTACTGCTTGTGATTTGTAATTGTTTTCATGGAAGTAATTATTTAATTGATTAAGCTTGCCTTTTGACTTCTAACTTAATTAATTAACTGTTTACAGTTTAAAGGGAAAGTTTATAAAAAAGCCACGTTGTCTTTTTTATTTCATCTCTTGTTTTTGTTTT
Source organism: Clarias pachynema (assembly GCA_030014365.1). Lineage (NCBI taxonomy): Eukaryota > Metazoa > Chordata > Actinopteri > Siluriformes > Clariidae > Clarias > Clarias pachynema. The sequence goes on from JAQMYL010000001.1 coordinate 15,031,704, forward strand.
ATCATGTGTCATTATTATTATTATTATTATTACTATTATTGCTAGTCAGTTTATGTCCATACTTAATACGTATAATCATATTTTTAATTATGCTTTATCGTCCTTTTATTATCATCAGGAAGTGCTTTGCTTATAATAATAATAATAATAATAATAATAATCACCCCACAAACCACAGCACCCAAAGCATCCTCTACTAATGACCTGGTGCCAGACACACAGCACCCCCCCTCAGAGGCCACACCCCCAGGGACCAAAGCCCCCCCAGTGGCACAATGGGACCGCAAACCTAGGTTCTTGTAATGTTAGTGGTTTTGATGTTATAGCTGTTCATTGTACATCCATTATTCATTCATCTGAAACCACAATCCACACAGGAAAAAAAAAATATTATCACGATTGTTTATAGCAATGCTGCCTCACAGCTCCAAGTCCTGTGTGGAGTTCCCTCTGTGCTCATTCAAATTCTTTGTTTTTTTTCTTCCACATACTAAAAATATGCATGTAGTTGGCTTGTTAATTCAAAACTGTCACTAGGTAAATGAATGTGTGTCAGTGTGTCAGTGTGTGTGTGTGTGTGTGTGTGTGTGTGTGCATTGTTCCCTGTGATAGATTGTCACCCATCCAGTGTGTTTTCTATCTCATGCCAAGTACAGTAGGTTCCTGGTATAGGCACAGATCCACCATAACCATGACCAGCTAAAGTTGTTACTAAAGATTATTCATTTTAATCATAAATACTGTATTTATATTAAGACGCCAAGTCTCGGCAAAGCTGAGTCTGTACGCAACATTTTTCTTTCTATTATTTAATGTGTTATGTATTATTTTCAGCAATGTGATGTTACAGGACAGTAGTTGGTAAATAAGATTTGTTGGATATTGTGTAAAAGTTGTAATGTTGGATATTGTGTAAAAATTGTAATGTTTATGTGTTTCTAGAAAAAACATATTAGAATCATGAAATATTAAAAGTACTTAACATATGCTTCAGAATGATTGCTGGGCAATGGCTCGTTCCATAAACAGTTTCAGGTTTCTGTTTACAGTTTATCTAGCGCTGAAATGACTTGCTCAGCCCTGACACTTTTTGTTTTCGTGCAAGTCACATGACATACTGTATGTGAAGCACTCAGCAGAGCGGGTGAGTTCGATTACGGTAAGAGTTTGAAAATGTTTTCATTGTATTTGCAATCCACCTCACAGCCAGCAGGGGGTGCTAAACAATTACAAACTGCTGCTTTAACGCAGATGCTTCTGATAGCCTGTGTTGTTGCAGCAGCTCCAGTAGAGGAATCTAAATCAGCTTGGTTGAGAATAGGGCTGTTATGTGGAAAGCTGATGCATTTTTAGATAAAGAGCTCACACACAAATAGAAGTACACACACTAACTTTTTAAAAATCACACGCTGTGTGTATTTTGAGATCCTCCATGTCAGATTTCTACATTAAACAAGAGATGAATAATTTTCACCCACTCTCAAACTTTCATAACGTGTAATAATTTTATTTCTCTATTATGTAAATATGACATTATTTTATATATATTTTAAATTGGGTGGGACATAATAATTTTATTCACTGCCTCTTCTAGTGCTGCTACTCTCTCTCTCTCTCTCTCTCTCTTATGCACACAAAGTGATCTGTAGCAGATTTAACTGTGGTGACAGAGGGTTATGTGAATGGTTGTATGGGTAGAGAGGGGCGTTATGGGATAGACTATAGTCTTTGGTCAGAGGCCTGACAGTGAAAGAAACACACACAAACACACACACACACACACTCACTGCTCTTTAAGGCATCACTCAGCAGACTCTCTATTAGCTGTAGGTCAGGGTGAAGTGGTTAGAGTAACACAATTAGGGTAAGCAATGTAGCGTGTGTGTATGCACGTGGGTCTGTGTGTGACTTTTACTCAGCAATGTTATCTCATTGAAAAGAATCATCTATATTCCCCGTAGGTTTGAAGGGCTGGCTTTTGACATGGTTCGATTTCCAAGCTTGTAGCAGATTGCGTGTTTTAATCTTTGTGTGTTTAAATTTGGAAGATGTCGTCTATGGAATGTCACTCGTCATGATTCATACCTGACAATCATTAGCGTATCTGATTCCAGAGAAATTCTCGAGAAACCTACAGAGACACACACAGTAATAATGAAAGTATGTAAAGTACTTCAAGATAATTAGTAAGACTTCATATTCATACTTTAGTGTGCTGTTTATTGTCATACTGCTATATTTCTTCTATATTTCTCCAGGACCATAGCGCAACACATAGCAATACTCTACTATAAGTACAGATACAAAATAATGAGTGACAAAAAGAAAAATAATAAAATACAAGACAGTGCAATAGACAACAAAAAATCAGTGCACCAAGTGGAACAATTGTCTGTAAACACATTTATAAAGACTTATTCCAATAGATGTCAAATAGTCATAAAGACGCTTGTCTGAAATGTGATGTCAATTTGACATTTTTCATAGACAGTTGTAGAGCATAATGAAAACTGTGTGTTTCTATTTTTTATGTATGGCACATAATAGTGCTGATGGGAAACAGAGAGTATATCCATAACTCCATGTAATTGCCGTATCAATTACCGTGTCTATCGAGTGTCTAAATGGTAAAATTTTAGTCAAGGGAAATATACATAATTGTCATTACTGTGTAATGATTAATAAACATAGTAAAACAAAACTTGAGAGACAGAAAAAATTGCATAATGTCATATCCAAAAAAATGCATAAATACAGCTGGTTCTCGTGGTGATGGTTCTGCCAAATGCCAAGTACCAGCGATATCACAAAGAACATTGTGTCACATTTGCCTGTTTGTTCAATGAACCTTAAAAAGACATGTTTTGCCATTCTATAATTATTATTTTACTCTTGAAATGCCTGGTGGCTTCGTGGTTAGCACTGTGGCCGCTTGAGTTTGCATGTTCTTCCTGTGCTTTGTGGGTACTCAGTGTCCTCCCACAGACAAAGACATTCAGATTAGGCTAATTGGTGTTTTCTAAATTGCCTAAAGTAAGTGAGGGAGTAAGTGAGTGTATGTTTGTTTGTGCCCTGTGATAGATCTCCACAACTGTTTCTATATTCTCTTATTGATAATCTTGTAATCTTTTTTTTTTAAGGTCATGGGCGGTTGTATAAGCATTTCACTGCATATCGTACCGTGTATGTGACAAATAAAATTTTAATTTGGATTGGCACCCCAGACTTTCCATGCCCCTGTACAGGGTAGGAAGTCAGGTCTGAGTCAGTGAGTCTGTGACTCAGGTATAAAAAGTATACTAAGCTACAAAGTCTTTTGATCTTATTGGGATAAACATGATTTATTGTTATTAATTATTATTATATTTTAGTTGTAGGTATAATGTAGCCCTATAAACACAAGTTAATGTGTTCAATGAGAATACATTGTCCTACTTGTTGAATTATGCACCACACCAGTAGAGGAGTTTTGAAATAGAATCTTTAAGAGAGTGGATTTAAAAAGTACAAGCAAAGATCAGGAAAAAATAAGCAACTGCATCACTTATTATTATACTGGATAAAAACGACTGTTAAAGGAAATCAAAGAGATTGGATAAAGAGACAAAGAGAGATAAAGAAAAAGGTGAATAGGGAGGGCAATCGAGGCGGATGTGCCGAGAGAAAGAGCAGTTGACAGGCTAATTGAGTTTAAAGAGAGTTGTGAGTGGAGATAGAGCCATCTTTATGTGCTGCTCTGAAAGAGAAGGCAGCTGGGAGTCTGCACACAACCAAGCTAAACAAGGCATCATGAAGAGGGTGTGTGCGTGCCTGCGTGTGTGTGTGTGAGGGAATGTGGAGGCGGTGGCACATATATTCTTCCTGACACCCAGACTCTATATCTGTGTAAGTGTGTGTCCTGTAATCTCATATGTCCTTCCTCATTTACTCAGTGTGTCAGATTAAGTGAGAGTGAGTATTGACTTGGAACTGTTGTGGTCTTTAGGCCTTGAGTTGGATACAGTGCTGATTGAAACTGGTTGTGTCGTCAGTGTCGACAGGTGAGGGTGAGTGTATCTATTTCCATGCTTCCTGTGTATGCAAGAGAAACAATGTGTGACTCCACATCATTTAATGTGTTACATACGCATCTACTATTGCAGCCAATTCATACAGACACACAAAAACAATATATATATAACTATATATAGAGAGAGAGAGAGAGAGAGAGAGAGAGAAAAGATCTGTTCTGCGCTGACCAATTATAAAGTTGGAATACACACATATGTTGTTGCTGCTGAGGAATTATTGAAGAGCAGGTTACTTTGATATCAGCCTTCAGCTCATATGTATTATTTCGTCAGGCATTTCTGATCTTCTTGACACACTCCTATAGATTCTCTATAGGGTTCCGGTCAGGTGAGTTTGCTGACCAGCCAAGAACAGTAATATCATTGTCAGCAAACCAGTTTGTGGTAGTTTTCGCTCTAGGTGCTGAGTCCTGCTGGAAAAGGAAATTGTCATCTCCATAAAGCAGATGAAAGAAAGAATCGTCTTCACTCCTTCTCCAGAATCTGGGACCTTGAATTCCCAAAGAAATGCAAAATTTAATTTACAAAAAGGAATTTGCACTACTCAGAATGGTGCAGTTCGTGTTCCTTAGCCCAGGTAAGACGCTTCTGATGTTGTCCATGGTTCAGGAGTGAATTGATACTGAGAACAGTTCTCATTAATTTATTTCATATTTACAGTACATATATACAGTGCTGAAAGAAAACTTTCCTCCTCTGACAGTCATCCTGTCTTCGTGAGAGACAATATCTCTTGTTTTTAAGCTTGACTTTGGTACGTATCTAATTATTATGCAATGCTTTATCGGGTTTCTTTGATTTATAAGTTTATTTTTATTTTTTGTTCATTGACAAGTTATTAAAAGCTGTACTATGATGTTAGTTGTTTTGTTAGGAAAGGAAAAAAGGATGGATGCATTAAAATGTAGAATGCTGGAATCTATTTAGTTGATTGTGATTTGGCATTGTCTTTCTGCAGCTGCCTGCTTTAATGCTGCTTGTCTCTATGTCTCTTTGCCCCTAAAAGGATATAAGTCCTAACACTAAAGTGTTTCACAGCTTCCTCGTTCCACAACTGGACATGGACCTATTCAACACGTGCATAATAAGTGCACTGGCTTCGATTGAACACAGTTCATCATGAATCACACAGTTCATCTCCATCTGTCTTGTGTTAATCAAGAAGATAAACATGGATGTGAGGTTTTGTTGTGATGTAGGGTTGCTTGCAGGGCCGTTAGAGTCCACTAAGAGGCAGAAACGCACTGCTTGTTGAAGCCTAAGGCAGTGAGCTTTATGTGCACAGATCTTTTGCAGCATTGTTATTTTTCAGCATTTTAACCTACCAGGGTTTGACCCTTAAGAGTCTTATTATTCAGTTATTCATCTGATCATGTCATAATAAAGCAGATTATATAATGAATTTGAATTATTCAAAAACTACAGTGAAACTAAATAGAAATTATGAGAGGGTAAGACAGTTCCTGGGACTTTTAATGGTTAATGGACATTTCATATTCCTAAGGCAAAAGCAGAACACAGTGTCTGACGATGAGGGGTGCACAGAACAATATGCCCGATCACCTCGAAGATATTAAAAAAGCCTTAACCCGGGGTAATAGTTTAATCATCTTGTTTTATAATCTGTAAACACATACTTGCCTTTGGCTGGGTGACTCACGAGTCCCAGGTGACATCATTATAACAACCCTGTTGTTTAAATTGCTCTGCAGAACTACACAGTACCATCACGAAATTACTGCATGCATATCTTATTGCATTTTTTTTTTACAAACAAGAAAGAAAAACAGTCTCTGTCGTGCCCCAGGCTTTGTAATCAAGACAGATAAAATAAATAATCTAGACCACCAACATACAGTACAACCAATCAGGAAGAAGATGTGGAGTCTCAATTTTCCTGTCGAGTCACTGTAGCCCTTTGCTGCACTAGCATTCAGGTATTTCAGTCAAATTAGCATGTATGTTAAGCTGCAATTAACTGAGCTTGGAAGTCAATCCTTTTTAGCATTAGAGCATTTGAGAAACAAAGTGAGTGGAAAAAAACATGGACACCTCAGTGTTTGTCAAGCTAGCTAGCTAGCTAAGTGTAATGAGTGAAGTATAATTTCTCCTCAAAACAGCTATCTGCAAAAATATATATATCTGTATGTTTGCTGAACTAAAGCAAATATTTGTATATACTGGGGGGAAAAAATCTTTTAAAATAAAGAAATGCTATTTTGTTGACTGTTGATGCTGTGTGCAACCATGTTGGTTTGATTCCATTTCCTGAACTCAGAGGCTGAGGAGATTTTCCCGTGTAGTGAATTTTGAGTTTTCTTTTGTTTATCCTGGTCAGAAATTGGTGACTATGAGTTACAACCTTCAGTCAAATGCAGCATACTGTGTACTGTTCATTGAGAGGTCATGCATTTAAAGTTGAAATGCTGAATGAAGGGCTGGGTATAAAATAAATGAACACTTCCTATTACTCACTCTTAATAGCTGCTGATTGTAGGTTTTCATTTCAAATTATCTAGCATTAAAATGCATCAGTTGTAACTACCTGTCACACACTCTAAGATATCATTCAGTCATCTTTAGCTTTGAGTACACCACACAGTGTAGCGTCAGTTCACACATGAAAAAGATTCCTCATGTTACCAGAGCCACTCTTTCACGTTTTAAATCCTAGAGTATGCCTGTGCCATCAGGGAAGAAAAACTCCATTGATGTGATATATGTGATGTAACCTGGTCATTCAGTACATTCAGGTCGTCAGCTGACTACATGATGTTGCTGAGTCTAGACCTGACCACCTGAAGCAACCCGAGATCAAAACATTGCCTCCAGAGGCTTGTACAGTGGACGCTATGCTGACTATGATGAGTGTTTCACTTTACTGTATGCGCTTCCCTTCTTACCCTGGCACATCCATCACTCTGGAATAGGGTCAATCTGGACTCATCAGATCACATGACCTTTTTCCATTGCTCCAAAGCCCAATCTTTATGCTCCCTAGCAAACGGAAGAAGCTTTTTTTTCCCTCATTAATCTCACTAACAGATGGTTTTTAATAGACACACAGCTGCTTAGTCACACATTTCTTCCACAAAGTTGACGGTTTAGCAATATCCTAATTTGTTGAAGGGTTTTTACAATAATTTTAAATCTCTTTAGTTGTTTTCTTTGCATGATGAACCCCAATAATTTGACCCTTCAATAAAGTTTTTTTCTTTCATTCATAAATACTTTAGGATTTAAATTTTTTTTTTTTTTTGGTCAGAAGAATGGCATGCTCCCATGTTCTCACTGTCATATTTGTTCAGATAAAGTGTCTAATTTCCAACTCATTCCTACTTAGATGCTGATATAAACGCCTGTAATTACGGTCACTCCCATATGACATCAGGGCAGCGTTGGTTAACTTCCTCCAAAATCTCTGACTGCTTCGTCAAAGGAAGAGGACAAGATGGAACAAAAGACAGAGAAAACAGATTTGGTGGGAATCTGCTCCCTAATGTTAATCCTCTCAAATGGCTGAGTGGAGGGCGGTCTATCGGTAGTTTATTCATCCCTCATCCCCCTCTCCTCATCTAACCCCCTCTCACATTTCCCTCCTTTCGCTGAGACTTTATGCGGCTGAGTGAAGAGCCAGGTGTAGTTGTGGTGGAGAAGTGAGCACCATATCATGGTCCTGACCCACTCTGTCCCCGCAGACTTGGGTTCCATTTACCCACCCATGACGTTTCTCATATATCTGCTAGAACCCTGAGACACCCTTTGTTTTCCATGGCATGGTTTGCTTTTCTCTTGAGATCAAATTTCATCTCTCACACACACACACACACACACACACACACACACACACACACACACACACACACACACACACACACACACA
>JAQMYL010000001.1:15059295-15071762 GCA_030014365.1 Clarias pachynema
TTAAACGGAACAAAAGACAAACTACAACTTAAACAGTCTTTGGCGCAGTGGCGCCCTCTAGGGGTTAACCCTTACAGCTGCTGCCAAATCTGCGGTTTTTTATCTCAATCACCTCTTAATCCGTCCACTGATAGATCTGTATCTTTTGATTACAGGATGCCTTTCCAAGCTAATCCCACCCTCTTTTCCATATCTGTTTTTCATTAGTTTTATTATTTGGAGAAAACCAGTAGGGAAGGTTAGTGATTCACCAGAGGATATATTTATTTTCCATTAATTTTATTTTCCTAAATCTTTGGACTTTTTGGAGATTTGACTCCTTCCTATAGTGAGCCATGGACTGGTATTCGTACAAACCTAATCCGAACTTCTACCATCTACCACAACTCTGTTACTAGATGCATTCAAACAAAGCTTCTAATTCCATGGTCTTTCCTGAGTTTGATTTCTTTCTTCATTGTAAAACAATGCTGAAAGCACTCAAAGCATCGCCTTTGAACAGCTGATATTGAGATGTGTCTGCTACTTATGATCTGTAAAGCCTTCACAACGGCTCTAATCTCAGCTGCTGTTCATTGGTGATTTCTGAGGCTGGTGACTCTAAATGAACTTCTCCTCTGCAGCAGAGGTAAGTTTTGATCTTGCTTTCCTGGGATGATCTTCATGACCATGGTGCTTGATGGTTTTTTTTTAATGCACTTGACAATCATGTCTTAAAATAACATCATGTCTTAAAATAACAACTGACTGTTGTTGTTGTTGTTACGAATGCCATGTGTGTTATTTCATAGTTTTGAAAAGATCTAGTACAATATTATTCCAGAATGTAGAAAATTGATCCAAACTTTTGACTGGTACTGTAGGTATATTTGACGGTGGAATGAATGTGCTTTAGGCATTGAAGGAACTGCATTCATACTATATGATCAAGTTCTTTACACTGGTGGCCTCATTACGCTGCTGTTGAAGCACAGAGGTTTTCCTCATCCCCTCACCTTGCTCACCAGTAAACATCAGTCTGTGCTTTCCTCCATATCGACCACTTCAGTGCAGCTTTCACAGGCATCACCGAACATATACAGAATGGCATGACAGGAAGTTGATGAAGTGCTGTTTCCTCTGAAGGCTGTTGTACAGACAATGGGCTCTGGAAGTCATTAGAGGGATTGGTCTCTGTTCCCATTGAGTGTGTTCATACCCTGTGTGGATGTTTGGGTATGTATTGGATGTATTGGATATGGCCCACAACAGTCAATCTGTTCTTTACCTCCAAGCACTGAATCTAATAACTTTCTTGAGCTGTGATCACCATCACCTGTGGTGATAAAACATCTATTTAAACACACTTTCTCCTTAAATTAAATGAGGTGTTTTGACATTTGGTCTTGGAATACTCGAGTCTGCACTCAGGATTGCTTCTGGAGTTTTTGTAAAATGGAATACACTAGGAACATGACCCAAATATTCCTATTAATGTTGCTCTGGTCATGTTACCATTCACAGTGCTTATGTCTATGTGCGTGAAGGTGTGAACCTTTCTCACTTAATGCATTGATGTTGTTCAATAGGCCTTTCTTGTTATCTTGTTGTTGTTACATCAAACCATGAAGTTACATGAGTTACAGTACAAAATGTTACGTCATGTGGAAGTCCCCTAGGTGAAAAGAGCCCTTAAGTGGGTTGGGATGTAAGTGGCATCTCCCTGAGTCTTAGTTTTCCCCCTGTTTGTTGTACTTAAAGGCAAAAATGCATCAACACTGTATTGTTACATACAATTATAATATATTCATCATACTCAGGTGCCGATGGGTTGCTGTAGAGGTGTGTAGTAGTTGCCTCAAGCACTGCCCATAGACCAAACTCTTGGTACGAATGTCCTTGTGTGCAAAAATGTGCCTAAGACTTGTGCATTAGTCACCAAGAGTGTGTTGACACAGCTTTATGGAATACAAGTGTGGCATGTAGAGTATCCGTGCACATATACACATTTAGCTTATGGCACTGGTTTACAAAGACACACACACACACACACACAGTAAAGACGTGTGAAACAAACCTTCAATTGTATTCTTGTTGCGGGTCATGTTAAAGATATTAAATAATATGAGTACCTGATCGTAAGACATAACGTCATAGCAGTGTTTCCCTCAGGGAAGATTATAAAGACTAAAAGCCAGAAACAATGATGGAAGAGAAATTGAGCCAGACACTCTGAACTGCCAGTAAATTACTAAAAAGAACAATAATAAAGTTGTAACCGTTTTTAATTATCATGATGCTCTAATTTATATTTAGTTTCTACTCTTTCAGACAAGGTCCTAAGTTTCATATAATCCTAATTAGCTTAGAGCTGGAAAAAATTATGAAGTGTTTATATGAACAGAAAGAAGTTCAATTTCAATGGTGTGCAGCTACAGTAGATACATTTCTGAATTTTGCCATTATTGCAATTAGTTTGTCTTCCTGCAGAAAGGTTTACTGTCCATTTGGAAGAGCTTCATTTTCTGCTAAATCACCTACTTAATAGACAAATATTTATTTTGGAACTCTTTTTATCATCCATAAGAGCTAAGAGTATATTTCTTACTTTGATCAATGGAAGTTCAGGTTGATTTTTTCCCCTGCTGTGAACAAACATGTCCAGGATGCACTGAAATTTACAGTCCTAATATGTGTAGCAATAATTCAGGCAGGACTATGAACACCCAAGTAGCAAAGTCACACGATTGTTCGCCGCATTTAAAACATTGGCTCTTTCTGTTTTCTTTAGAAACACTGGACTTCCTTTCATTCTGATTGTAGATTTCTGTGCCAACTTGTGCTCTAGCTCAAGTTTGAATGCTCATTGTTAAGTACCTGCACTTGAAAGTGTATGTACTTTTAGCTGCATTATCAAATTAAGTAATTTTCTTCTCGAGGCATGACTCCACATCATCTCTGGGGATGTGCATTGGTGTCTGGCACTGGGGCGTTAGTGGCGGATCCTTTGCCTCTTTGCCTGCTAATCCCCATATACAGCAAGCTGTAGTGCACTGGGTGTCCTGATACCTTTCTATCATGGCCAGCATTGACTTTTTCCAGCAATTAGTGGTACATTGGCTTTTCCGTGGGATCAGACCATAGATGCATAAATGAAATAAATGATAATGATATTCAATTCACCTGTTGGTGGTGTTGGTGTTGTGGCTGATCGGTGTACAGTATATTAGCAAGAGGTATAAATATAATTTTCATGATTTCTTTTTGTTTTTGTAAAATGGTATCAACTACGTAGGAACATAACCTAAATATTCCTATTAATGTTGTTCTGGTCTACTTCTTGCTCTACTTTTCATGTTACTATTCACAGTGCATCTTTATGTGCATGAATGTGTAAACCTTTCTCACTTTAATGCATGCTGTCATTTATAGACAGTAGCATTAGGGCCATGGACAGTAGCACTAGGGCCATCACATTATTAGTTTGCATGAAAGCATGTGCATTCTGTAACCAAAATTTCTGTCCTTATTTGCACAACATTAGGGTCCACTGTCTGTCTGTTCTGTTTTTCCCCTTGTTGCTCTTTACTTTGCTCATATGTTTGATGTTGCTTGACATCCCTTTTTGTCATTGTACTTACAGTATAGTGCTCCTGGTTTCCCCTGGGTATAATGAAATATTATATGTGTATATAACACCAAAACATGAAGTAGTGTTAGAAAGTAGGTGAAATGTCCTAGGTGAAAAGAGCCCTCAAGAGGGCTACTGTAAGTGGCATCTCCCTGTGTCTTAGGTGTTTTCCCCTTTTTAGTGTATTTAAATGCAAAAATGGATAAACACTGTATTGTTACCGACAATTATACAATATTCATCATAATCAGAGGTAGAGGTGCTGTAGTAGTTGCCTCGAGCACTGCCCATGGACCAAACTAAACCATGGTAAGAATGTCCTTGTGCAAAAGAGCCTAAATGTGAAAAGACTTGCACATATACACATTTAGCTCATGGCACTGGTTTACAAAGGGACACTAAAGACGTGTAAAACAAATCTTCAGTGGTATTCTCGTTGTGGGTCATGTTAAAGATATTTAATAAAACGAGAACCTGACTAGGCGGCACGGTGGTGTAGTGGTTAGCACTGTTGCCTTACACCTCCAAGGTCTGGGTTCGATTCCCGGCCAGGCTCGATTCCCTACAGGGGGATACAGGATAAAGCGGTATAGAAGATGAGAATGAGAACCTGACTGTAAGACATTACATCATAGCAGTGTTTCCCTCAGGGAAGATTATAAAGACTAAATGCCAGAAACAATGATGGAAGAGAAATTGAGCCAGACACTCTGAACTGCCAGTAAATTACTAAAAAGAACAATAATAAAATTGTAATCTTTTTATTTATCATGATGTTCAAATTGATATTTTGTTAGTACAGTATTGTAGAAAATAACTAATGTTCATAAATGACTTTCTCAGGGAACGCAGGGCACAAGGCAAGGGACATCCTGTAGGGGGTTCCAACCCTTCAGAGGGCACAAGTGCACACCCACTAGGGGCTATTTGGAAATGGCAACATTGCCTACATTGTTTTGGAAGGGGTCTGTGGGAGGGGATCGGAGTACACAGAGGAAACCCACAAGGCTCGGGGAGAACATGCAAACAAGACTCATATCCTATACCTTGGAGGTGTGAGGCAACCATGATAACCAGTAAGCATAGAAAAAGCCAAGCAGGACATATGTACAGTAATATGTAAATATTATTCAATCCCAAAGACTAAATTATGAGAATCGGTAAATTCTTACTTCACTTAATATTTAAATCTGTTTATGTGGATCATTGGCCATAAACGTCATTTATGAAAGTATAATCAATTGTTTGAATAACAGCTGGCCCTGGTGTCAGAGCTGCTGTTTTAGGAAATACCTTCAGGCCAAAAAAGATTTGGGAATATTAAACCTACTGTTAGACAGCAGATACGACAGGCACTTCTAGCATTAATTGTGTATGTTTAATGGTATCCTGTTAGGCGTTAAAAGTACATGATGGGTGTTTGAGGGCACATTTCCGTTAAAGAAAAAAAGGTCCCTTGTGAAGTGAACTTGTTGGAGGCGTGCTACTATTCACTCTTCATCTCACAGCAGCAACACTGGGCCCTTAACAGCAAGATGTCTCCCAGTGGTCCTGCCTCATTACTAAACACTGGTGTAATGTGGGGAAAAGCTCTTAAAAGGCTCTTTTAACACCTAGCACAGCAAGGCACATGGGGAGTATTTACTTGCTTAGTGGCGTGGGATGGGATTAAGTAAGACTGGTTCATTTTAGCATCTCAGGGGAAATGTGGTTAGTGTCGTGGACCTCTTAATGAGTGCTTTTATAGAAAGGAGTACTTATTTTACCTTAATGCAAGCAAAAGTAAACAAATTTAATAAGACCTTATATTCCCAACTAAAATTGTAATGTTTTATTACTATTTAATAAACCTGAGTTTAGACACATGGACCCAGCATGGTTGCCAGATTGGCGGTATTCCTTCCACTGCAGCTCTCTGTAAAGCGGTTGTGACAAATAACAAGCCCAAGGCTATTTTCTTTTCATATAAAAGTGATTAAAAATAGGCCTCCCGCGTTGCTCTTTACCGAGACTAGATTAATGGAGACTGCTGTTTGTATTGTGTCACATGTTAGAAAGTCTACTTCTGCTGAAAGGCAGGATGGGTAGATGACAGATGGGCAGAATGAATGTGAGAGGTGGAGAAGACCAGGGTGGATGCTGATTAACCCCTTTAAGGCCACTGGCCCAGTTTCCTCCATGCACCTCCCAGGCACTTCCTCTCAAAGGGAGCAGTGTGTGTTGTTGGTTATCAGACACACTGACACACAGACACACTTTCTCTCCCAGTCTGCCTTTCCTGTCACTCTCTGTGGCACACATGAGAATGCACATGCATGAAAGTGAGGTAGGAGGGGTTGATGTGTTGCAGGGCAGGCGTCAAGGAAGCAGCAGTCACTCTAGTCAGCACTGCTGGGAGTTGGAGACACTGCAGAGCATGCAAAAACACCCCCGCATCACTAACACCCAATATCCCATTTGTTAATCCAAATATTGCAGACATTCAGATACAAGCTGTCAGTGTATGTGTGTGACCCTTTTGCTGGATGTTTTGTGCTTTTTGCATCATTCTGTGTAAACTCTAGAGAATACTGCGTGTGAAGATCCAAAGAGATCAATAGTCTCTGAAATGCCTTAACCAGCCCTTGTGACATTTTTTGTCAGAGTCACAGAGATCAGATTTATTCCCCATTCTAATGACTGATGTGAACATTAACTAAAACTGTTGATGTGTATTTGCGTGATCTTATACTGTACATTCTGCTGCTGCTACATCATTGTCTCATTGGTGAATTGCATGAAGGTAGGGTGCTTATAAAAGTGGCTGGTAAGTGTATGCATTTCTTTTATAATATTTAATGTGTGTGTGTGTGTGTGTGTGTGTGTGTGTGTGTGTGTGTGTGTGTGTGTGTGTGTATTTTAAACGACAGCTATTAATGTAACACTTGTCATATTTACACTTATCATACAAATGCTATACAAATTAAATAAGCATTTGACTTCAAAACATCTCTCTCTCTCTCTCTCTCTCTGAATGTCTGCTCTCTTATCACATTTTGTTTTCTCTTGAGTTGTACTATGTATATAGAGTAACCATAGTGTAGGAGACATAAGAAAGTTAACAAATAGAAAGGTCTTGGTTCTATGAATATTATTTATACAGTATATACAGAGCAAAATTTGGATTCTGGTTTGTTGTGGATTTTACACTTATATCAGAGTTGCCTTAAAATCAAAAAACCTTTTTATTTTAAGCGCTCTCCAAAAAAACCCTTAAAATGTCATTGTAAAAAATCGATATAGGCATATGTGAATGCATAATCAGTGGATAGACTATTTTATTTGACATATGCAAAAACTTACGTAGTTAATATAATGCAAACCTGTAATTATCTGTTGTTAATTAGTCCCGAATGTATGCTGAATAAACCTATTTATAGACATTTTTGTTTACTTGATTTAAAGCTTGAGATGTGTGAAAGCAATTAATTACCTTATGCAACCTGTTTAATCTTACAACCTTATAAACCCTACAACCTTATACTTGATTTTTAAACATCTCATTATAAGAAACATTCGAGACATTTTCATTTGCTAAGATATTTGTGTGGCATATTTAATGTTAAAATTCACAATATCCAAAATAGTTTCAAAAATGTGTATTGTAACATCTTTTATAACATTAGAAGCATTATGTTATTACTACCTCATCCAACCCTGGATTGAGATCACAGCCTTAGATCTGTTTCCATTTACAAGCTTCTACTGTAAGGGTGTAAGTGTTCACACTAGGGACTCAGGCACAGACCTGAGTGCTCTTGACCTCAATGTCTATTACGTTTACAAATGTGAACACTCCATATCATGCCCGGGCATGAATCAGTGTACCATGCTCAAATCCACTAAAAATGTGTTTTCAAGCACGGTATGGTGCATGTGGGCATGGTTCGAATCAGATATACTGTAAAGGCCAACCATACCTGATAACAGAAGTGAACCGCTGTTTAAAATCAATGTCATCAACATTGTCTTACACTTCTTTTTTTGTTTATTGGCAGTTTACAAAACCAACTAGGTGCATACTGCCACCTGCTGTACTGGAGAGTATAAGTACACAAGTGTATTGGGAAGCTGGCTAGCAGGGGAAGCGGGGAGGAGGGAGTAATTTACAAATGAAAATTAAAACACGGGCACGGTTTGAATCGATCATACCTGGCGTGAAAGCACCCTGAAAGTGCACTTTAGCTAACCAGGGGAATCAATTAGCCTTATCTGCTTGTGTCTCCTTGCTCATGATTTTCACCTCTCTAACCCCGATCTCGAACACAATTAACCTTTAGCGTTACAAAAGCAGTAGAGTTTCACCCGTCAGTGCCTGTTCAGTTTGTACTCAAGCTCAGAGGTCAGCTTTCCTTCTGATCATCCATATGTCTCTCCTGCTATATCAAGCACAGCATATTAACAGGATATTTCTGTGCATCTAAAAGTGAATACTATTTACCACATCTGTAGCGCACATGTGTGGGTACGTGTGTGTTTACAACAGATGTTTTCCTGTACCGAGAATAAGAAAAGCTTAAATGTCCCTTTGGTAATCTAAAGGTAGATGTTTCTAAAAGCATGTCTGTCTAATTCTGACTAGCAAGCAAACATGTGCCATTGCAATTACATATACACTACAGATGCATTGGATAGAGCTTAAGATGAGAAAAAAAGTTGGACCAGCTATAGATGTCTGTATGTGATTTATGCAAAATTTCAGCACATCCAACTTCCCACCTTAGTGTTCCCTTTTTATCAGTGGTGCTGGTCTCCGTGCACCACATAACAACCTCATCAGGTGCTGCATCTGCTTCACTGGCTGGAAAGACTGCAATCTCACACATCAGCGGAAACAGAAAGGTAGACAAAAATGAATGAGAGAGACATCAGAAAATTAGAGGATCTGAATCTGGGTTTTTGTCGCTACAATTTCTTTCTGGAAATAATTACTTTCGGCAGCTTTCTGCTTGTTATCACAGCATAAAAAAACCCACACACGGTTTAATGCCTCCTCATGCATGTGTGAGAGAGCGTGAGAAAGCACAGTTCTCTCCATGAGAGATCTTGACAGACGGTGATTTAACCTTTCTAGCATATTTTTTTCCTCATACTGCATGAGATCTTCACAAGTTTTCCTCCAAAATCTTCTTGAGAACACAAGGAGTGAAAATAGTGTGAAGTGAAACGTTAGCTATGGTAATGATGGAGGCGTGATGAGGAATGATCTGTCCTGAAACAAAGAAAGAGCGTATCATTGCTGTAGTCATATCATATTTTTGTCCTGTGTGTCCTCTGTGCTCGTGTATGCTTTACACAAGGGAAAACACCTGCATCTATCTGTCTCCTGTGTGTGTGTGTGTGTGTGTGTGTGTGTGTGTGTGTGTGTGTGTGTGTGTGTGTGTGTGTATGCTGTGTATGCTGTGTTTCTCATACTGAGTTAGCTATACACGAGATGTTGAGTATGACTGAGATAGAGATTGGACAGAAGCTACATAAATCATGAAGCAAGCTAAACATGAAAGTTTAGTCCTTTAAAGACATACATACACAACTGTTCCACAGGGTAGCTGTTTTACTCTACAAGTCACGCCCTGTGTTTGTTGAAGCCATTGTGCTTCAATGGTCTCAAATCTGAAGAACAATCAAACAAGAGATAAAAACGAATAAATGATTCTGCTTCTTTCTTTCTACCTTTTGTTGACAGCAGCCACCCACAAACTTCCGCTGTGCTTAGGTAGTTTAAAAAAATTGTTCAGTTGATGTGTTTGTCTTCAGATGTCTTTTTTTCTCTCTAGGAAAATGGATAAAAGTGTAGCACTGACAATGTGCATATTCTAGAGTTGATAAAATGACAGTGGTATGATTTAAGCAGTTTCACTTACTTTTGATTGTTTAAGAGTTTTTTTGGTCAAAGCAGAAGTGTACCTAGGGGGTGGATTACATATTTAAAACCTGCACCACGTTTATCAGTTTAATGTTACAGATAATGCTATTTAATCCACAGTACCATGCAAAAGTCTTGAGCCTCCACTCATTTCTACATATTAAATTAAATTGAATTAAATGAAGTAGATTAAATAAAAGAAGCAGCACAGTGGCAAAGTGGTTAGCCTTATGGCCTCGTACCTCCAGTGTTGAGGGTTCGATTTCCTGCGTCGGGTCTGTGTGCATGGAGTTTGCATGTTCTCCTCTTCCTGCTTGGTGGGTTTCCTCCGGGTACTCCGGTTTCCTCCCAAAGTCCAAAAACATGCAGATTAAGCTAATTGGACAAGTGTTAAGTTAGATGTTTTTATGCTTGAATGACTCATAGGACACTGTGTGGCTTAATAAGCAAACAAAAAGAAATATTGCTCTGAAACTGGTCAGGTACAGGGACTGGACTGACAATAAGAGCCCTGCAGGAAGCCTAGAGAACTACTCCTCAAGGCTGCATTAAAAATACAAGAAAGTCTGGAAACAAAAAATAAAGAAATGAGAGGAGGGTGGCTTAAGACCTTTCCTTTGCACAGTACTGTATTTTCCTACCCTGTGCCCTCTGGCCCTTCTATCTACACCACTACATGAAGGTTTGTTTGTGTTCTGAGAAACATTAAAACTGAAGTTCTGCACAAAGATGGCAGCTTCTGCTCTTGCTGGGTTTTTGGCTGTAGAGTTAGTAGACTTGCCCAGATCCCCTTTGAATGATCTCTACAGTGATCAGGTTCACACTGAGAAGAACTTTGGTTTACCCACTGGGCCACACTGGGTCTTATTTAATGTCCTGGAACTCTGACTCTGTTCATGCGAGTTAATTAGCTGCTAATGGAATGGAAATATATTTCGCTAATTAATCATAGCATGTATGTCACTGTAAGTCACTGTGCATGTGGGGATTTAGATGGCACAAGAATGACCTGATCCTGCTGGAGCTCCACCTTGGAGTGTAGATTAAATTTTGTAGTCACACAGATAGCAATTTACCTGAAAGGAAACATTGAAAGGTTTTGTCTTTGGGACACACTTTAAAGATATCAAATGTTATAACTTATTGTACTTATTATAACAACCACAATGCTCTCATTACTGAGAAATGTAGCTAGCTGGCTAACTTGTAGCAGTAACTTGTAATTAAATTTCAGAATTTCAGACCAGTTTCAGAATATATTTCAACAGCCTAGTAATCCACAAATATAAATGTAAAAACATATGTGTATATATGTCAAGCAAAGCAGTAAACAAAAAAAACATTTGTTTATTTTCTGTCCCTCCTCTCTCTTTGAGTAGTAAACTGGTAAAGAGAAATATGCCATTGCCTACTTCTAGAAGAATACAGCGGTACCTCAGCATGTGACTTTAATCTGTTCCGGAGGCGAGTTCTTAAGACAAAATTTGATATTGCAAAACATCTTTTCCCATAGGAAATAATGTATATGCAGAAAATCCGTTCTGGCCACCCAAAACTATTACCAATATTACCAATTTTTAACTATAATCATATGTTTGCATATTAAAAAAAATGCAAAACAGTTAAGTAAATTGAAGTAAAATATCTAAATAAAGTAAAATATGAAACAAATAGACATTAAATCTCACTTAAGCTTAATATGTGACTCCTCTTGGCACTGGCTGCTTTAAAAACGAAACTGAAAGTGGCTTATTCTTGCTACGTACTGTCCTTGCTTCTTGCACAAAATGCAAAAAAAAAAAAAAAAAACGGTTTCGGTTGCTCGTATGGCAGAAATGCATCACATGAAGCAAATTTCTTAAAAGATTTCAGTGTTTACGGCAAAAATTCTTAGGAACGAGCATTTGTATGCTGAGGTACCACTGTACTTGCAGTGCAAAGATAAATAAGAAATGAAATTGAATAAAGAGAATGAATCCATCCAATACATGTCTCATCCATCCAATTCCTACCTGTTCTTATTCTTTTGTTAATTTATTTATTTTAACTTATTTCACACACATTTTCACTAAAGGGCAGTCACTATTTCACATGTGCACACTTAAAGGTGTATTCAGTGATTTTGGGGGTACTGATTTTGAGAGCTCAAAATTCACACTATTGTAATGCTATGCTATAGCCTAAAGCAGCTAAATGCATTTGCAGGAGACCACATTTTCAATATACAAGCACATCACTGATTTTTCATTAGTCCTGATTGTCCACATCATCAGTTTTTTTATCCTATCCAAAGAGCCTGGGGCACAAATGACTGGTGTTTTTTCTCCAAATGGATGTCCTGACCTAAATAAATAAATAAATAAAACTCACCCGTCTTCATAAGGCTTCTCTTGCTTGCAGGGAAACTAGCATACATTACTGCAGAAAGACCCTGGGTCAGTTTATAATCACCCTACCTGGGTGCTGACGTTAAGGCTATGTGAATAAACAGAGTAACAGTCTTTGTTTTGACCAAACCCATTGTTTTACAGAGAACGAATGTTCTGTAATTTGTTTGAACGGTTTAACTGCAAAAGGAGAAGCGTTTTGGGAGTTTTGAGAAAGAACTATTTTTTTTGGTTTTTATTTTCAAAATAAGCAAGTAGTATTAAAAGTTGCTAGAAAATATTTTGTGCCTGGTTTAATTCTTTTAGGAGCACAAATGCCAATACAGTGAAACCTCGGATTACGAGTAACACGGTTTACGAGTGTTCTGAAAGACGAGCAAAGATTTTTAATACATTTTGACTTGAAAAACGAGCGTTGTCTTGGTTTACGAGTACTGAGTATCATGTATCACGCATGCGCTTCTTGTTTAAAATTTTTTTTCAAAATAATAAATTTAGTCCTGTCCAATTCTTTTTCCCCGATTTTCTCCCCAATCTAGTCGTGTCCAATTCCCTCCCGTCACTA
>JAQMYL010000001.1:15080327-15098655 GCA_030014365.1 Clarias pachynema
GGCTTGCTCACCAGGGACTATCTGACCATTTTGATTCATACACATTCACATTCCATACAAACTTAAATAATTTTTTTTGTGTAAAGCTGCTTTGCGACAATGACAATTGATAAAACGCTATACAAATAAAATTGAATTGAATCGAATTGCCCTGCGATGGATTGGCACCCTGTCCAGGGTGTACCCATCCTCGTGCCCTAAGCCTCCTGGGATAGGCTCCAGGTCCCCCATGACCCTGAATACAAGATAAGGCCATATAGACGATGAGTGAGTGAGAGTGAGAGGAACTTCTAGTGTTTTCATTTGAACTTTTAGTGTAAGATTATTTCAAATAAGATTTAACATTTGGTTTCTTCTTTAACAGTTTCTCTACAGATTTCAGTAAATCATAAACCTTTTGACTTCTCATCAGGAGAGACTGATAATAACACAAGTTCCTGGTAGTGACTGGCATTATGAGGAAACCATTTCATAGATTATTTTGTTTAAATTTGCTTCTGATAAGGAGAATATTTTTTCATTTCACCTCTGGCTCTTCATTCTCTTGCATAACATTGATCAACTGTAAATGTTCAATCCTGAATAGGGAGTGGAGAGAAAAGAAAGAAAGAAAAAAAAAACATCAAAACAAAACAGGCCCAGTGAAATGGTCATAGCAAAAAAAAAAAAAAGAGGCATTGTTTCTCTCCTTTGCTCCCATGCCTTCTGTGGATCCGCAAGAAAAGGACTGACCCATATTTAATAAATGGCTGCTTTCCAGGGTGCATCTTGTTAGGCGAGTTGCTTTGAGGTTATTCGTGGCTGCTGTGGCTCTCAGCATGCATGAGTGGCTGGCTGCATTTCTGCACGAGCCGTCTGATTGGCTGAGAGGAACGGAGACGTTTGTGTCCTAGCAGTGTTCAGCGATTGAGTGGCCGAAGGCAGGTCAGCATAAGAGGGGTGGGTGTGTCCAGATTATCTTTACATACACACAGAAAAATACACAGGTGCACAGATGAGGACTCGCACACTTCAGTATCTTCTCTGTTAGATTCTCTTTCACATCTCCTTTGAAGTGGCTTGCAATGTCTTCAAAGACAAATCCTTGCTTCCACAAAGCAGCCTGTATGAATTGGTGAGTTCCTGCTGTCTGGACCATTTGCTTTGCTAAATATAGAGATTTAATGAGATTTAGATTTTGAACATGTATCACTTTGTGTCGGGTTTATTATCTGTCTTACCAGTTGTGATCCAAATTCAGAGTGTTCAGTGTGTTTGGTGTCCATTTGAGATGGAATGTAACATGGGGGCAGGTGGCTTGTTCAGTGTTAGTCTTGTTAGACAGATGTTTGTTGAGTTGTTAAAGATGAGGTCCCACGCACACAGACACCCATTAATACCACTCCTGCTGTAATGCTGTTTTCAAGGTATGTTAGCCGTCTGTTTAAACAGCAGGATGGACAACACTTTAAATATTTGTTGGCTTAGAATTTTATAAAAAGTGATCAGCAGCAATCAAATCAAATCTGTGATGTACTTTTTTTTTGTGACCATGCCTATATCGCATCACCTTTTCTTAGCACCACTTTCCACTTTCTGAATGCACGCAGCAACAAGCTGATCATGTCCTGATGGTGGCTGAGCCTCCAACTCCATAAGTGCAAACTGAGATCCTGAGATGACAATTACTCCAGAAATCCACTAATCCTGTAATAGGAAAGAAAAGCGCTCTTTATTCTTTTTCTACAAGAGTATAGATTTAGATTGTAGGTGAATGTTTGCAGCAAACTATGAGAATTGCGTTTGGTAGAAGATACTTACATGCATGTTTGCAGAACTAGCTGAGTGTGTGTATGTGTGTGTGAGAGAGAGAGAGAGAGAGAGTGTTCATGGAGTGGTGGGCTTTGGGTTGGGGGCTTTAGTTGATTCAAAAGGTATTCCATTGTCTCAAAGCACCCGAAATTGCTAGGCAACCTAACTCTGAGATTGCGGCATCCCTTTTCTGCTTCAAGGGATCAAGTTCGCTGCCCCAACACACACACCCACCCACACACACACACACTGACAAAACTGTGATTTGAGAAAGAGAGGGAAGAAAGGGTAAAGTTGGATATAAGTGTGTGTGTGTGTGTGTGTGTGTGTGTGTGTGTAAGAGAGAGAGACTGGGGGTAGTTACTGCTTTAGGGTATTCTAATCAGCTCATGGATGAAGTGAAAAGCTAACATAGGATTTTTAAATTTTTTTAATGATAAACTAAAATATTAATAATCTTTCTTTAAAAAAAACTATAGGCTATGCCTAAAAGAAAATATTCTATATTACATATTAAGTATTATCTTTAAGCTTAACTTATTTTTCATAAAGGAAGAGTGTATGCGCTAAGGCTAATGCTAAGCTGTTTGTGTGCAGACTTTGAGGAGCAGCTTTATGATAACAGGGTGACTGGGCAAACATTCCGGCACCCTTCCTCTCAGAGCTCAGAGGACACCTCCACTACGCTCAGCTGCTCACCTTCTTCACTCAACAGCAAGAAACCAGAGTTTGTCTTCCTGGTAAGTTATTTCTTTTGTTGTCTTGCAGATCTAAATTAGTTTTTTTTATTACATAGAAGTTGTGCAAAGTAAAGAGTACAGGGTAGGTTTAGTCAAATAACAAAAGTCTTATTTCTGTATTCAAACATGGATGTTGACCGAGGTTCCTGCAAACTTCGGCATTATTTTCTCATACTCCTTTTGTAAGTATTTTAAAAGTATAATCAGCAATTCTAAAGTCCCAGAGAGTCTTGGAGAGCGAGTGAGCTCCCTGACACACTTGATGATAAGCTGTATCTGTCCCTTATTAAATCAAGGACGGTTAAAGGTTTCTTGTAATATGCCCCAAAACACAGGCTATGTTCACTTTACAAGCCACATTTTTCAATTCCGATTATTTTTTTGTCATATCGAATTTGCATGTCATGACAGTTCACATTCATAACTACAAGTATTTTTTATCTGACTCTAATTTGGACACAACTGTCCTCCGAAACAGCACATAGATACGTCTTTGCCCAAGCCATCTGGGTTAAAACTAGGGCTTTTTAGTAAAACTGTAAATGAAAGTGTTTAATCTAGAAAATTTATTTTATCATTAGGTTTTTTAAATGCAAATAAATCAAGTTTGACCCTAATGGCTTCCCATAATCACAGCTCGGTTACCCGACTGTGTGTGATAATGGCATCAGGTGTCATCATCAGGTGTGCTGACCGGCAGTTTTGTTTGGTTATAAAAAGCGAGCTGCCTTCAAGGGGAACTATGTTTAAAAGAATACATTAAATGTAAGCCGTGGGAATGGTGGCTAATGCGGCTAATGCTCAAGGTTGTTGATTTTCAGAGCTGAGGATCTGGGTTCAAGCGCCGCTGTTGGTGGGTTGTCCCATGTACTGACTGGTTTTAAAATTAGGTTGTGATTAACCATGATTAATCACAGACTATGAATGGTTGACAGCACTAGTTAAAACACCTCATATTTGTGTAATCATTGATTGATTTCAAACAATGGATGCGATTTTAGCAAAAAATATACTTGAGATTTTTCTCTGCAGGTGACAGGCAGTTAGTCGGCTATATTTGTTAATGTCCAGAAGGAGGAAGAATGCCAGATGTCTTGTTTTAGCTGTTTCAGCAGCTACTGCTAGCAGCGCTATGAAATCCCTAGTGCTGACCAAAAAGTTACACGAATTCTGAACTATCTGTTCTCATTCAAGTTATATTTCTGCGTCTTGGATATAAATCCGGACCACATACGATACTGATATCAATGCAATCTACTAAACACCATATTTCTGCTTTCAGACGCCTTGAAAAATCAGATCTCTGTCACATTAGACGTAGAAAACGTAGCCGTAGGGTCTCCTTCTCAGAGACATTTCCAAGTAAAAGGCATTCAGAAAGTTAACTTAGCAAAGTGACTCAACTTAGCATGGTGCATATGTAATTAACAAGTTTATACTTTCTTAATGAATAATCAAATTCAGCTAATACATTTTTCTATTTTTTATTTCTAGCCTGCAAACAAACAGGTGTGTGAGGATGAGACAACGTCATTAGGGATCCGGGCTCAGGACCCGGCCGCTTGTGGCTCAGACCGCTCCCTCCTGGGCTGGAATTCTTCAGTAGGGCCCCCAGTTGCTGAAAAACCTCGCTGGCACCTGAGTCGACACTCTTCTGCACACCTCGTCCCTATCGATGTCACAGGTAACTCACACTTAATTTATCCAACTCTTGCACTTTTTGTAATTTTCCCAATTTTATGATTACTCTGAGTCACAGTCTGCTTTTGTCTCTTACCAAGGGATTATTGGCATTTTCTATCAATTTAATTTGATCAATTGTCTTCGCTCCTTAGACAAATATAAGGATGTTTCCATTTAAAATGTAAACATTTCAAAGTATGTCTAGGCTCTTAGCTGCTATCCGCGTTACTCTGAGTTACTCGTAGCTGCTGTTTGAGCTACTCTGATGCCTGAAGTTCAGTCCAGGCCAGGCATTTTAGGATTTCCTACATGACATCATTTTCCTCATATTGTTTCCTTGCCATGTTTCCTTCTTGTATTTCCATGTTGAACCTTAAATTGGCAAGCATGCATGATACAACTTGTACCACATGCCAAATCATTTCCTCATTTTCACTCATGGGTGCTGTGACATTTTTCATCCATGAGTACTTCCCAGATCGCTCAAGCTGCCACCCTTTTTTAGTCAGATAGTGGCTCTTCATTTGGCATAGCCATAGCAATTCCAGTCTCTGGGTTCTACTATTCATTCCTAATAATTAATTTCTCTTTCGCATTCTTCCACTTTGTCTCTTTTTCTCTCTCTTATCTTGTATTCTCCTCTATATACCTTTTATACGCTGTCAGTTTCCTCTGCTTGGGCTCAGTGTAGTAGTGTAGACTAGTTCTATAAACTCTGTTAATGCCATGCTCAGGCAGCCTGGGGTCTAATTCGCAAAGAGGTGCCATTCCACTCCCCATCCGCCTAAGAAAATGAACAGGTAGCTGTTGCCATGGCAACGCCCAGCTCTTCCCTCTTAGCTTGATGAGGAGGAATGGAAAAGCTGCTCGGAATAAAAGAAAGGAATGGAGACAGTGGCAGAGAGGGTGTTTGGGTGTAAAGAAGAAGAGGGAAGAGACTTTTTCCCCTCCTCTTATTTATTTTCGTAAATGGTGTAAACACACTTGTTAGGAGAGAATGCAGCTTCCTTGGATGTTTTGTGAGAGAAGGGACAGAGTGAGTTTATGCAATGGTGGCTCACTGAACAAGGCACGGGCTATGATCAGAAGGTTGTGGGTTTAAATGCCAGCACGACCAAACTACTACTACTACTACTACTACTACCACCACCCAGCTGAATCTGTCTGAATCTGTACCAGTTGTAAGTTGCATAGATAGAAACATCAGACAGTACAAAGCATTTCTCATTTTATTACCACTGGTACACTTAATGAAGTTCAATCTCCTTAAACATTCAACATGTAATGGAAATAAATCTTAAACATAGCCTTAATGCACTACTCTGTAATAGTACATGTTACCCTAGAGTTAAATATTTGGGAATTTACAGCAGTTGAGAAATATACATTTAGTAGGACAGTTGAAGGTCTAAAAAGTAATCTTTGTATTTGTCTCAATCTGTCCATGAGTATCAGCCCTTTTCTCAGAACCATTCACTCAGACATTGTGCACTGTCTACATGTCTAGTATCGTTTTCCATTTCCTAAATATCAACTAGGCACCAACAAGTCATGAGTAATTCTTCATTCTCATGCTGGCCATTCTGCTTGGTGGATATACTACTTCATGCACTGAATCAATCAAATCTGTTGTATATACACACTAGATATTGATAATTACATTATAAGGTACAGTGCAGTGCAGAATTCTTGAAATCTCCCCCAATTGTTTTTTTTTTTTTTTTGCCAATGGTTCAAACAGACGAGATGGGAAAGGAGGTTACTGCTGAGGTTATAACATAACCAAACATATTTTAAGTTATATCTTTAGGCACTTTGCAGCCTTTCACAGTAGAACATTTGATCCCATTTCTCTAATTCAGTCTACATACTGTAATTTCATTTAAAATGAAGAAATGAGGGGTGGCTCAAGACTTTTGCATAGTAATGTACATGGATAGAATATGTCAGTTTTTAAACAAGATGTACATTTAGATCCTAGAATATGCCTAGTATTTGTCTAAAATCTTCAAAATAATTTGCCTTTTTGATCTTTTTGGTCAGGTTGCAATTTAAATTTAAAAGCATAGTGTGTCTCAGAAACAAACTACTCGATCATTTATATATTTTTACACACACATATTCTGACAAAGGTCTGTCACTCAGATTGAGAAGTGATATCTCATGTCTTGCCTCAGGCCAGAGCTTTGATAAGCACGCCAGCGAACTCCAGGCCCCCTTTAGAACCGAAAAGGCGGTTAACCCAAAGACCATCCGCCGCCCAAGGAGTGTGATCGCAGGCCCTGATGTCACGCTGCACTGCCAAGGTGACCAATAGGAAGTTAGATAGTTGTGATAGGGACTGAGAGCAAGAGGTAGTGAAGAAAAACAGCCAGGTCAATGGGCCACAATGTGTCTTTTCTTGCTAGTATATAGCTTTGTTTTTGGCCTCAGTGGAAAGATTTATGGGCTTTCACACATTATTCAGTACAAAAAAATTGCATGCTTCTAGAATTATGGTAAATATGTTTATGTTTATGTTTGTGTTTTTAAGCTCAGTCTGTTATTATCTCTCACTTAGGTGATGGCAAGATTCTTGCTGTTGATCTGATACAAGGTGCCTGTTCTCCAGACTTTTCCGAGCCAAGATCTCTGGAA
This sequence comes from Clarias pachynema, assembly GCA_030014365.1. NCBI lineage: Eukaryota > Metazoa > Chordata > Actinopteri > Siluriformes > Clariidae > Clarias > Clarias pachynema. Next base: position 15,087,179 of record JAQMYL010000001.1, read on the forward strand.
CCGACAACAGAGAATACAGGCGAGCAGAACATACCCCTAAGGAAAACTCAAAGTGATAGAGAGCACAGTGTCCCCCCATCCCCCAAAGCCCCCACAGGCATGATGGACCATGCCACTCTTATGTGCCCCAGCTCTTCCTGGAATGGCCCAAAGGGATCCACCTTCTCCCCATCCTGGAATGACTCCTACAACTATGCCCTAACCTCAAACCCTGTTGCCAAGCAGCCTTTGTCCAAACCTGGATTATTAGACTCTGGTGGAAGTGTTGTCATGTGCCCTTCCCAAACCAGTTCTGCCATGTCAGCGAGCTCTATATCACACTCTAGCTCCTTCACTTTCATCTCTGAACCTTCTGGGCACAGGACATATGCAGCCACACATGGAAATGCAATTAAAGGAAAAAGAAGTGAGACTGAGGGTGCAGCATCCACACTAGCATCTGGCAATGGCCTCAGCAAGTGTGACCAAGAGAAAAGATCAACGCGAGCCAATGCTTTTAAATTCCGTGAACGCTCCCTTTCAACCCCAACAGATTCTGGATCTCTTTCCTCAACAGACAATATGTGCTGTCCTGGAGAGACAGTGCCTATAGTCCGAGAGGGTGAGAGCTATGCCTTGCTGTACCCTAGCAACAGCTCTGAGGACAACACCAGCACTGACAATATGTCTGTAGCAACAGGGTCTGACTTCTTCCCAGCAAGTAGGCTGAGGTCACGATCACGAAGCATCTCTCTGAAGAAGCCCAAAAAGAAGCCACCACCTCCAGTACGCAGTGTGTCCCTAGTAAAGAACTTATCAGCAATTGGTGGGATGGGCCCACACCATGCTGAAAGACATATTAGAGATGGTAGACCTAAGAGCCTTTTTATACCACGAGATCACAATTTCCAAGATTCATTCCAGCCCGAGTTTCTTATGGCATCTAGGTCAGACGTGGAGACACACAGCAGTTTGGAGACAGCCTCTGAAACATCTCAGCCCCCAGACAGAGAAGCTGAACTTGTCTGGCAGCTCAGTGAGTGGAAGTCCAACAATGATCCCTATCGTTCATTATCAGGCTCCAGCACTGCTACAGGAACAACAGTAATTGAATGCATTAAAGTGCGTGGAAGCTCAGAGTCCCTGAATTCACCATCAACCTCTCGTGCTACTTCGCCTTCCCCACTTTCCATTGAAGCAGAGACTAAGGTCTCACCATTCAAGCCTCCCTGTCTTATGTCCCCCTCAAGTGGATACTCTAGTCAGTCAGAGACTCCCACCCCAACTATTACAAACTCTGCCATCACTGGACTCACTCCAACAGGGTGCAAGATGCGCCCAAAGATCCCAGAGAGAAAATCTTCACTTCCAGCCACCTCACCAAAAGACAAATCTCAGTCTCGTCTCTCTTTTGAGTTACCAGTGAATTCTCCAGTAGACTTGTCATCTGTTAAACCCAAAAATAAAGCTAGCCGAAGACACTCAGACACATCCACGACCAGTAAATCAGGAAAGTTGAGTCAGTCATCACAGCCCATGGTTACCACAACAGATCTACGAAACATCAGACTCCGTTCAGTAAGCCGATCAGAACTTGAGGACAGTCCTGATGGCTCCTCTGACATCATAGAGGAGGAGCAAGGACGTGATATAAGCCCTCCTACCACCCCATACAGTTCTAAGCCACCCAAGCCACCAGTTGCATTGAAGCCACCACTCCCCAAAAGACCCATGAACTTGATGCTGATGTCTCCCTCATCATCACCCCATGCTCAGGAATCTCCACCAGCCTCCCCAATAGACCGACCAATGCCTTTAGCTAACATCTACATGGTGGTCAGGAAGCCTAAACCTAAGAGGCCATCCCAATCATCAATCAGTCCATCTGCAGTTACACCTCAAGAGCAGGTGCCAAGATATCCACCCCCTTTGCCTGAGCTTGACCTAGAACATGGAATACCAATTGAGGAGGATTTTACCTTCCCTAGCAGTCCAGAGAAAGAGGACATAGACAAGATCCCACGGAGTCAAAGTCTAATTTCCTGCATAGCTGAATTGGACAAGAAGAAACACAAGGTACCACCACCAGTACCCAAAAAACCAAATGTTCTTCTCTTACCTTCCCCCACTGCCCAGACACCAAACAATGGAACTTCAGAAAAGCAAGGGCTCCTCCATGATAGTGGTTCCCAGTCACCTCTAGGCCCACCACCATCTGAAGTTGAGGAGGCTTCTTATAATGAAGATAACCAAGAAATACTTACAAACCAAGAGATTACAGGAATTTATGAGAGCAGTGCACAAGATGAAAATCAAGGACACCTGGACAGTCATGGAAATGAAGAAAACTATGATGTACCAGAGGACAACACCCCTAAGGATACTGGCTTTATTCAAGATGTTGACATAAAGGCGTTTACTGCAGAAATAATGACAGGTATATAATAATCATCATAATAATCATTTTATATATATCTTATAATTGATTGAGCTTATAAGTAAACGCTTAAAATTTTCCTCACAGAAGCTTCACTGGAGGAAAACAGCTCTGTAAAAGACAAGACAGAACTGCACATCAGTGAAGAAACCGATGATGATGTGCTTGTGCACACACCTGCCACTCACACAACTGAAGACCTTTTCACCATCATACACAGGTCTTACATACAATAGTTCATTATTGTTATTATTACCTGTTGATTGACCATCTGTAACGATTATCATAAACACTGTGTTTCTGTAGTTATGCAACAAACATGGTACATACCTTGTATAAACACTTAAATTAACAACATGTTTTTCTTACCTAGATCTAAGAGGAAAGTCCTTGGGCGTAAGGAGCCAGCATTTGGTAGTCGTCAGAGCCTTGTGTCACCTGTGAAAAGCAGTAGCAGTGATATTCGAACACTGACACTAGGCAGCACTCCAAGATCAAACTCTCGGAATGAGAACTTCATGGCTCTTCTCCAGAAGAAGGGCAGCAAGTCAAGCAGTGGAACGCGAGTCTCTGCCATGGAACTGCTGAAGAGCACAAACCCTTTGGCTCGCCGTGTCACTGAGTTTTCTCAGTCAGATCTGGATGCTGCAGGAACTGATCCGTCTAAAATGGCTCTACCAGACCAGTGATTCCACTTGTAGAGAGCCAAATGGAATGGCTGATTTTCAGTTAGTGCTTCACTGCACATCTGTATGGTTTTACTTCCCAGGATCTTGCACTGTCTGAAGTGGGGTGCTTTTGAGTTGTTTTAACCCTGGGTCTTCATGTTGCTGTGGAGCTGTTGTCCATATCAAAGAAAAGGAACCCAGTTCTGATGTGAGGTTCTTAAGTAGTTGGGTTAGCATTGTATTTTACCACAGAGAGTGTGTTACATTAACATCTCTGTGGATATCTACAAATAGTACAAAGGCTTACCAGCCTTAGTATGTAGTCAAATTTGCAAAGCCCACCTTTACAATGCAGAATTATTGCAAGTCTAGGCAAGACAATAATTATTTTCTAATTGTGGATGGAGTTTAAAAAAACAAATGTATTCATACAACAGTCTGAAAGAGAAACATTCCATATAGAAAATGTAAAACAAATTCCCTTAAAAAGCACTTTTTTATTACAAAAGTAGTTTACAGCTAAACTATTTGTCTTTTTTTATTTTTGAAATAAAAATATATATATATGAAAGGCCCCTTATGCATTCTGGGATTTACTTAACCCAGAATGAAACAAAATTTCCTTAAAACTGCCTCTTTTCGGCATGTTTACAGCGAAAAGGGACTAACGTCACAAAATGGAGAACCTTAATGCAATATTTTTCATTTAAATCTAAATTATAGATCTTTCCTCACTGCCAGTACTGGTACAAAGTGGGTGGTAGTGTTGCGAATGTGCATTACATTCAAACAATGAAAAACCAAAACCACCACAGAGCAGATTATGAATACCAAATGATAGAAGATAAGAGCCAGAAACAAGACAAAACAAAAAATTATAATAATAAAATATATATATATATATATATCAATGACTATAAACAGAAAGTTTAAAAAATGTTTTAAAAGTTTAAAAAAGTGTTTGATTCTGTATGTCTAGTACGGAGAACCTGTCAGGTTTCTTCTTCTGGCTACCGAGTGAGGAGTCTGCACTGTTTAACACTCAAGGAACCAAGGAAGGGTGTTGCCAAGGATGAACGATGAAGGAGAACTGCTTATTGTCACCTTGTATTGTCACCTGTATCTTTTTTGACCTGACTTTTGGGAGTTGTGGTGCTGCAGACCGCTATAATCTCCACATATTCCAGTTTAAAGCTGCAGCTACAATGTGTTACTGAACATTTTATCTGTGTCCACATTGTATTTGTCACTCACTATATGATCATTTCATACTATGCATCAAGGCTGGATGTGCTGCTTTTGTGCCAGTTGAGGCAAATTAGCAGTGAATGCCAATGAATGTCAAGAAGAGGGAACAAAGCTCAACAGTTTACTTAGGTTTCTGTTTTTTTTTTTTGTATAGATGCCGCCCATGTCACTGCAGAAAAGAAAGTTATTTCTATGGTATTATGCATACTTAGACTATCATGAGACTGAGACTGGTGTAGGTCTCAAGCTGGGTTAAGAGGTTCGGAGACATAAAGAGAGAGAATCATTTGGTGAGCAAAGCATTTCCCACAAAGACTACTTGTTCCTTCCCATTCCTTAAAAAAAAAAAAAAAAAAAACCTCTCATGTGACTGTGCTTCTCTGGCTCACAATCAGAATCAAGAAACCTGGTGCTATTGAGCCAGAGCACCCTCTGCAGTCCAGGAGGGGAAGCACACCCGGCGAAAAATCTGTTCTGACTCTCCTGAATACTTAGGATAAAGATTACATAAAAATATATAAATATATATTATATCATTCCTTCAGGTATTCTGATAGCATCTAAATATAACAAAGATGAATATGAGATATTACATTAAAATAGTGAGTGAAGCTTGTTTTCAGTATTTAGTGAATGAAAAAAAAAAAAGACAACCAGTGTTTGTTTGCCTTGTACTCTGGCGTCAAGCCTGTGTTTTTAAATGCCTTGGTAATGCACTTCTGTAGAAATATCCAGAGTTTCTTTTAGTCTTTTTATGAATACTACACGAATGGTCATCATTACTCTTGTGTACTCTGTGCTGCATCCATTCTTAGTCAATAATAGTATCAACATTTCCAGAGGAAGGTGGAGAGGGAGTATGTAGGGGAAAAATATGTGGGGGAGAAAAAAACAGACTGTTAGAAGCCACTGAGGGTTTTCACACAAATCTAAAGACAACTTGGACTGTACGTTCTGCCACGCAGACCAGGATGATACAGTGCCCTACAGTATAGTAGATTTCTTTATGTGACTAACTACAGTGAAAAATATATTCTTGCTTCTATATTCTCCCTCCTTTCTCTTTCCATCTTTGCCTCTTTCGCATTCGCTTAATGACACCTACAGGAGCTTACGATTGTACACATTGATAGAGATGAATCTCAAAAAAACACCCCCAACAAGCTGAGAGCATGGTCTGGTTTCTTAAAAGCATTGTGTTTAGGATAAGCAACTATTGGATAAAGTGTCTAAAGTGACACTCATGCTCTTGTGATCTGTCTGAAAAGATTTTTTTTTTAATCAATCAATTTAAGTCAAAACTCTGTCCCCCTTTATACCTAAAAAGTCTAAAATGACTTTCAGCCAGTGCCAAATAAAAAATAAAAACATACAAGCATACACTGTATATAGCCTGTAATACTAAAATACAGCTTTGTCAAATTTTATCACAGAGATGACTATAAAAGAGGATTATTAAGAATATTAAATATAGCTTAAATATAGAGTTTGCTGACACAAAAAAAAAAAAAAAAGCTTTAATTGCCCCTTGTCCTTGGGACAAAACAGATGGGTGGGAAAGAAATACAGTAGTGGGAATTCTATTTTTGTTATTTTTATCATTGGAAAGACATATATACAAATTCTAAATATTATGAGCCTCCCTCTCCAGCAGTAAGGATATGTAGCTGTGAGCTCTTCAAGCAGCTATGTCTTGCCTATGTGCTAAAAAGTTACATAAATAAATTATTTTTCTTGCTTAAATGCTCTTTTGGAGTCTTTTTTTTTTTTAGTGCATGGTATCAAGAGATGGAAAGACAATATACATGATAATACATGATAATGCAACAATTATTTCAATATTTGTGATGTTTTATTCAATTTAAGATTTGTATTATAGTAAATCAATTAAGAATTTTCTTTTATCTAACTATTCCCTTTGTTTATGTAATGGTGTCTGGACAGAAAAATTTAGGACTGCATTGCCCTCTTGTGGATAAGTGGACATGTTAGTTGGGACCAAACGTCAGCTGCGAGAATGGAAACTTTTATTTAAAAAAAAAAAAAAAAAGTTAAACTTTACTACTGAGGCTACTGGGGGTAAGGGTGGGTCAGATGTAGGTGTAAGCATTGAATTTCTGAAACTGAACTGTGTCAGTTGAAGGAAGGGCCTCACCAGTATGTGTGGTACTGTATGTCTGTGCGTATGTGTGTTTCTGGGCCAGTGGAGGATAGGGTTGCATACATGTGGGCTGAATCTACATTAGAAGATCACCATGGCCACAAACAATTTGAAGAATCTTTTGCACTAGAGAATGAAGCCCAGATGCATGCAGAAAAGTGTCAGTAAGAGTGATTAGGATGTGTTGGGTCATATCGTTGACTTTTTCACTATATGCCTTTATAGATTCATAGAAGTTAGTAAATTATCTTTTATAGAAGAATTAAAACCCATAGTGAAAATGCAGCTTGCGGTCATGCGTCACCTGGTTTTGTTTACTTAAACATTACATTTTTAGAAACAACCACCCCATTTTTAATTGTTCGATTCTATCAGCTTTGCATGAGGCATGCCATGTGTTGTTTTTGCCATTCCACCTCCCACTGGTAAGACAGCAACACATTTTGCTAATGAGTAATTTTACAAAAAAGTATCCGTTGCTCTTGTGCAATACTGCACAGATAAGGTGAATGCATCCAACACAAAATGGCATTAAGACGTTACTAGTTACTAGTCCTCAAATCAAATCTGTCTTTAGCTTCCTTTGAGCCGTCTATGTTACTCTTTGCGAAAGGGGAGGGAATGAAGAGAGAATCCCTGGTTGGTCCATGTGCTGAGGACTTCTGCTTCAGTGCAAGCTGAGCTCTGTGCCATAAGTCGAGTGTTTCCTGTTTCTGACAAGCACAGTGCACTGCTGCACGTTAGAGGCCCATATTTTATCAAAGTGGAACACACACACACATACACACGTGCGCAGAGCGCCCTGCAGAGGAAAACCTGCTATCACTTTACAGATACACAGCCCAGCGAAGCATGTTGTGTCGGACACCCAGTCTTCGATTGTCCCTAGGTCAGGAATACCTATTGTGATGGGAGTCTGACCATTCGAGGTGCTGTGCACCAAGAAAAGTGGATGTTTATTTGTGGTTTAAATGCCTAAACAGTAGCTGCTGAGGTGGTATGGTTTTATTTTTGGGATCTCATGGAGCCTCACCTACAGTGATGCAGCCTGAGGAGCCTGTGCGTCAGGAACTGCAATTTTATTATGTGGTGAGTTATGATGCACTGCACAGTGGGTTCATTTCATTTTGTTACTTATAACAGTCAGACTTTATCAGGCTTTATTGAGTCTTTTATTAGTCTTGGCTGAGAAAGCCTTGGTTTTAGTAGAACTGCAAAGTATTTTACCCAATTTCTTGTGATTCAAAGGAACTTGTATATATATATTTTTTTTATTTCATCATTAATTACGCATTTCTTCTTTAGAACCTCAGATATGATTATGCTTTTGAACGATTATGTTTGACAACAAAAATAACAAAAATGACTTATTAACTCGAATTATTGAACTAATTTGTTATACAGTATGAGCACTTGTTTGATGTATATACAATGACAGAAACTTCTTTGAGTTTACAACAGAGACACATGACTCATGTATCAGCCTCTGAGTCAGGTTTACTATCAACTCTTTAAGCTTTAATGTCAGTAATAACAAAGTGGATACAGTTTATAGATCACAGATCAGTCATCATTTGCCTTTGACGAAGTCATTTACATGTGCACTATAAAACATGCTGTCCGTACTGAACTTGAGCGGATGACTTTATGATTTCACTGACAATGCAAATGGACATGATAATCATTGGAGAATGATAGGAAATCATGACGTACAATTAAAAGTGCATTAATTGTGAGTAGATTAATACAAGTCACCAGTTGTCTGCTTTGTATTGCTTTTACTGTACATTTTAAAAACTGCTTGATGAGAATTGATGGAAAACACGAGCACAACGTCAAACAACTGCATACAAAAGTCCTGGATTGTCTGCTCCGGTTCCATTATATACATCAGTTATACACTCATCTATTGTCCAGCTAATAATTAAAAAACTCCTAAAGATGAAAAATAAAATTATAGGAATAAACAATTCACCAGGAGTCTACCTCTAACTGTGATTGGGAGAAGTGGAAGTTGTTTAAACATCTGGCTCAGGAGGGTATTGCACAACAACTTGGAAGAACACAATATAATTAAGACCACATGTCACAAGGGAAAGTAAGATCGTTCTCTTATTCACTGCCATTAGCTTTATTTGTGGCTGTTCTTTAACCTCAAGAAAGCATTTTGCATTGCCAGGTGTAAAGTCTGTGTCTTTTTTTTTTCATCATGTTGTGTCCTCAAGAATTTAGTATCCCGTTGCTTGCTCTCAACTTTTATTTGAGCACAAATAATTAATGCAGTAAACAAAATGTTCTAAATGGAGATGAAAATTACATTAATAGAGGTTTAGTTCAGACCATAACTACTGTGATATTCCTATTCAGGGGAAATTAACACTTTTTTCTTTTCTTTTTTTTTTTGCAAAATGTTACAAGATATTCTCTACAAGGCTGCCGTGCATTCACTGCCACTCGTGATGAACTAGGTTTAACACATCTGGTGTAATGCATATACTACAAATGCATACCTAATGCGAGAGCATCTTCATAAGAATGATCTCAACATACTCTTCTTTTATCTAAGAAATACATTTGAGGAATATTATACAAGATACTAGTCTCAAATAGCGTTAAATGGAAAGCTAGTGTTCTATGTAGGGTGTAAATCCATCGTCACACACATCAAGTAGTGCCCTTGATTAGAGATGGATTTAGGATTTAGCCTTGTTTTAGACGGTAGTTAGCCTTTGTAGCTCGCCTTAACAGAAAATAAAGCACATATTGATTAGAAGCAGTTACTAAGGAGACAATGTGTTGTTTCAAATGAGATAATGTTATCAGATGTGTTTTCGTGACTGGTTTTAGATGTTGGTTTTTACCAGGTAGCCACTTTCCTCAGTATGGCACACTATACTGACCTACGTTCACCCATGCTGATGACTAACAGGTAGTGTAATTAACAGTTATTTGAATATCTAGGACGCGGAGTGATACATGTATAGTTAAACATCTCAGTGCTGTTACCGTCTATTATCACGACTTATGAAATGGCTCTTGTCCAATCAGATTACTTGGTCTAACTGTTGTATATATAGTGCTGTGCAAAAGTCATTTTGCATATTTATCACACTATTATGATTGAGGTCATCAAAGTTTTGTAGTGGCCTAGTCAAAGTCAGGGCTTAAAACTGATTGAGATGCTGTGGCATGAACTTAACATTCATGCTCGAACACCCTGCAATGTGGTTGGATCAAAACAGATCAGCAAAGAAAAGTAGGTCAAAATCCCTCCACAGCCTTGTGAAAAACACAAATGCAGGTGTTGCTGCCAAATGTGGCACAACCAGTTTTTAGGTTTAGGGGGCAATTACTTTTTCACAGGTTCCCGGTGGGTTTATATAGCTTTTTTTCCACCTAATAAATTAAATCATCATTAAAAAACTGCATTTTGTATTTACTCAGCTATCTTTGTGTAATATTAAAATTTGTTTGATGATCTGAATCATTTGATTGTGACAAATATGTGAAAAAGTTAATCAGTGAACCAGCTGTAGAGTTTACAGAAAATGGTCTGAAAAAGAGAAAATATCCAGTGATCTGCATATCTCTCGGCAAAAATGCCTTGTTGATGCCAGAGGTCAGAGGCTGGTTCGAGCTGGTAGAAAGGCAACAGTAACTCGAATAATAATTTGTTACGACTGTGGAATGCTGAAGTGCATATGTGAACGCAGAACGCATCAAATCTTGCCACACCTGGTGCCACACCTGTCAGCTAAGAACAGGAAACTGAGGCTACAATTCACATGGGTTCACCGAAATTAGACAGCAGAAGATTAGGGAAAAAATGTTGCCTGGTCTGATGAGACTAGATTTCTGCGGTGACATTCAGAGGGTAAGGTCAGAAATTATGGATGTATCCTGGCTTGTATCACAACCGTTTGGACTGCTAGTGATGGTGTAATAGTGTGCCAGGGTATATGTTCCTGGCACACTTTGGGACACCTGATCACAATGCTAAAATCATCTCAAACTGGTTACTTGAACATAACGAGTTCACTGTACTCAAATGGCCTCCACAGTCACCAGATCTCAATCCAATAGAGCACTGTTGGGAAGTGGTGGAAAAGAAGATTCACATAATGGCGTCCAGCCAAGAAAACCGTGTGATGCTATCATGTCAGTATGGATCATAATTTTAAGTAATATTTCCAGCTCCCTGTTGAATCTATGCCATTAAGAATTAGGGAAGGTGTACTTAATGAAGTGGCCAGTGAGTGCATAATATACATTTAAAGTTTCAGGTTTTATTGTGATATGCACATTAATGTTCTCACTGTACAATGAAATCCTTTCTTTGCTGTCCCCAATGAATGCCACAAAAAATAAATATATGTATAGAAAATAATTAAATTAGATTAATAGAATAAGATTTTTGGATAATTGTGATGTGGTGCTTTATGGCACTGTCACTGCACAGCCATACCAGGATTACATCTGGAAAACTAAACTGGTGAAAAGACACGTGTTAAACATAAATCTGTTAAAATGAAATATTCCTGTTGAAAAATAGCATTAAAAAACCTTCCAGAATTGATTATTTTACCAGATAAAGCATTCTGGTGAAAAGCTGTAAAGTGAAGCATCTAACTGTCTATAAATCCTTCTTTGTGGAAGCTTAAGAATTTCCTTCATGTCCCAACTAAAGACGTAGACTAAATACAAGTTAAGGTTTTTATCATTCATGTACATGCAAATGTGGACGTAGTGGAAATGTGTTTTCAGTAAAAACTAATAAATGTACTTTGCTCTGTTTAATGTTAATTAAATTACTAATTCCCCTTATAAAGAATTTGCAGCTGTTAAATCGTACAGTATATAATGAATAACAAAGTTTGCAAATACACATACAGTTATATGAAAATATTACAAAAGTTTGGGGTCACTTTCTAACTCCATGATCGTTCCTGATTTTTATTTCTTTCTACATTGTAAAGGAATGCTG